>OY992878.1:32307809-32488223 GCA_963921405.1 Cepaea hortensis
GTTCGTCAGGTGGCGCTAGGTGTCTCATGCGCAGCGCATAAACAAAATGACGACTGTACTTACGGAGTGTACAACCAAAGAACAGCGTGCTGTTGTGCGTTTTTTTTTTTTTTTTTTTTTGGGGGGGGGGGAGGGCAAAAGGACTGCCTGCAAAGGACATTCATAAGGAATTGCTTCCTGTTTATGCTGACAATTATTTGTCCCGTAAAGCGGTGCATAGCTGGGTAGAAACATTTTCTCAAGGACGCTCTAAAATTGTTGATGAAATCCGATCTGGGAAGGTTATGCTAACAGTGTTCTAGGGTTGTCAAGGAGTGCTTTTAACCAATTTCAAGAAGAAATGTGACAATGTGAATTCTGAATCGTACTGTGAAGTTCTATTGATGCTTCATGATGCAATTCGAAAAAAAAAAAAAACGTCAAGGACTGCTGACTAGAGGAGTGTTGCTTCTTCATGACAATACCAGCGACCACATACGGTTCGATTAACTCAGGAGAAAATTAACTAAGGTGGGAAGGTCTGAAGCATCCACCTTACAGCTCCGACTTAGCCCCTACCGATTTCCACCTTTTTGGTCCACTGAAAACCCACCTTGGCGGGAGACATTTCGTAAATGACGCCGAAGTTGACTGTGGGGTGAAAACGTGGTTTAGAAAACAGAGCACGCACTTCTATGCAGCCGGTTTGGGAGGATTAATAAAACGATGGGGTAAGTGCATCAATGTTGGTGGAAATTATGTTGAGAAATAAAGGGACAATGTATGTATAAAAATAAACTGGTTTCAGGTTGTTATCATATTTAGTTATTTTTCTACACCTTTCGTGACATACTTATTGACTTCCCCTCGTAATTTGCACAATATTCGAGTTCCGACAGTAGCATATCTTAGTTGTTTGTTTCTTCTTCTTCTTCTTCTTCTTCTTCTTCTTCTTCTTCTTCTTCTTCTTCTTCTTCTTCTTCTTCTCCTCTTCCTCTTCCTCCTCCTCATCCTCCTCCTCTCTTCTTCTTCTTCTTCTTCTTCTTCTTCTTCTTCTTCTTCTTCTTCTTCTTCTTCTTCTTCTTCTTCTCTTCTTCTTCTCCTCCTCCTCCTCCTCTTCTTCCTCCTCCTCCTCTTCTTCCTCCTCCTCCTCCTCTTCCTTCTTCTTCTTCTTCTTCTTCTTCTTCTCTTCTTCTCCTCCTCCTCCTCTTCTTCTTCCTCCTCCTCCTCTTCCTTCTTCTTCTTCTTGTTCTTGCTCTTCTTCTTGTTCTTGCTCTTCTTCTTGTTCTTCTTGTTCTTCTTGTTCTTCTTGTTCTTCTTCTTCTTCTTCTTCTTCTTCTTCTTCTTCGTTTTCTACTACTTCATCTTCTTATTCTTCCTCCTCATCCTTGTCCTCTTCCATCTGTTTCTTCTTCAGCTGCTTCAGCCGTCAACCTGAATATATGTACATACAAAGCAACAGTTAATGTGAAGTTGTTGACATCCTTGAGTTTGTTATTTTCATCAGTATCTATTATCTTCAGCTTCTTGGGCAAGTGGTATTTCAGCCTATGTTCTATGCGGAGTCTGTTCACCTCGGGTTTAAAACTTCATTGCACCGAGGTTTATCCAAAATGGCTCGGTCTATTTCCGCAGGACGGTCTGTCAATGGCGTAGCAAAAAGCACAACCCCGAGGCGTCTCCAAGGAAATTACACTCGCGAACCGAAAGACATAGTTCGGAATCGAACCTACAACCTACGTAGAGCGAGGAAGATGGCGTAACCACTGGGACGACCACCAGAAGTCTCCGAGAAAATTACACTCGTTCGGTTCGAACGACATAGCCCTAAACCCTACATGATTTAATTTTCACATGCGAAAGTTCCATTGGATGCCGTCTGAAGTGACGCCTATTATTTTAAGCTGGAAATGTGTGCCACAGCAGATGGCTTAAAAGCCAAGAATGATGCAGTTGCAGCGTGATAATTTTAATGTGTGTTAAACTGAAACTACTTGTGTGTGGCTTAAACTGAAACCTGTTAAAACTTGGTTTAAACTGAAACATGTTGTAACTTTACACGCAGCTTAAGCTGCAGCTTGTTATTTCATTATATCTTACACACGGCCTGCGCCGATACGTGTCATACTTCCAGGTAGCTTAACCCGAAACTTTCGTGTGACTTCAGTTCCAGCTTACTATACAAAATGGAGTCGAAACATTATCTTAATATAGTGAAGAGAAACAACGCAACTTACATAGCCGTCGTAGCTGGGTCTAGGAAGTGTGTGCTTTGTGCGATGCTCTCTGTAGGTGGGCTGAAGAGACGGGCGTCTCCATGACGAAGTTGCTAAAAAACGTCAGCCTTGCGCTATGAAGGTCGGAAGCGTCATTAAAACCACGAGTTCAATCTTTTCGGAGACGCTGCGGCTGCGGAGTTGGTGTTGTGTGCGTGGTGGTGAGAAATTTTGTCAGATGGGGTAAAACGGCGCTTGTTGTAAACTAATCGGCTAGTGGCTGGTCGAGTCGTTAGAATGCTGGATTCTCCTTCAAGAGACCGGAGTTCGAATCCTCGGTAAGGTTTGGATTTTTTTCTGCCGGGGCAAAAAGAAAACTCTAACCTGCACAGTTTGCGGCGACTGCACTAGTCAGGCGGCCTTAATTCCCCAGGCTCAAGACACCCCCCCCCCCCCCCCGGGCCATACACCGCAAGGTACTACTAAATTGGCAGTAAACTAATCATGAATAGTTTCATGTTTAGTTTGAGGGAAACAAAGTAGCAAAAACTTATCACAAACATCTGGTAGAAGCAGTCATCATTTTTGGCCACATTATGAGAAGACGACAACTGGAACAATTTATTTGTGACAACCGGACAGATATGTGGAAAGAGAGATAGTGGTAGACGTGAGAAAATTCTTGAGTTTTTTTGTCATAGCACGGAAGAAAGTCAACACATGAATTGATCCATGCCGTCGGAGGTCGCAATTTGTGGAGAAGCATGATCGCCCGCGCCAGCCGACAAGGCACTGGATTATAAAGAATAAACTAAAATACCCTCTTCCACGGCTTGTGGCGTATTCGGTAGGCATATCCCGGTGCGAAATTTAGGTTTGCTCGGCATGTCAGCCCAGGTCAATTTTCAGAAATCCCTGCCTCGATGGGGATACATACACAAATGCACCACCACTACTCGAATTTCCAGAAGCGTCTAAAAACAGTGGTTCTCTGCCGGTGGGGGGGGGGGGGTGTGGAATTAAGATTATTTCAAGATCGCGTTAATACAAGAACTGATTACTTGATATTGTTTTTCCCTTCATTCTTTACAGTTATGCGCGTCTCACCCTTCTAAAATTCAATCTATAAAGTAAGTAGACCCACAAATCATATTTTATGTGGACGTGTAGACTTGTTTTAGTATGTGCTATTAAATTTAGCTTCCATTATTACGTATACTGTGTAAAAAGGGGGGGGGATTTTTAGGTAGGAAATACGAAAGAGGGGAATGATGTTCTGAAAATATGGTGAGGGGTGCACGGGCCAAATTTTTAGGTAGGAAATACGAAAGGATGGGGGGGGGGGGGGGGGGGGGGGGGGGGGGGGTGGGGGGGGGGGGGGGGAGGGGTGACTTCTGAAAAATATGGTGAAGGGGGGCACGGGCCAAAAAAGGTTGAGAACCACTGGTCTTAAACTTAGCAGTACCCATTTTACTACCCTGCATCGACCCTAGCGTCCGTGTGGTGGGGACAATATGTGGCCTGTTAAGAAAAACGCGGGACGTGTGGTGCGAGACAAATGTGGCCTGTTAAGAAAACGCGGGACTCACGCGTCACATAAACCACATCATTTAAGCAAGTCAAGTAATAACATAAGCGTACGATTCCACTACAGCAGTGGTTCTCAACCTTTTTTGGCCCGTGCCCCCCTTCACCATATTTTCAGTAGGTCATTCCCCCCCCCCTTCCTATAAAAAATTTGGCCCGTTCCCCCCTTCATCGTTTTTTCAGAATGTCATTCCCCCCCCCCTTTCATATATCTATCTAAAAATACCCCCACCCCTATACGGTATACGTAAAATGTAAGGTCAATTTAATAGCACATACTAAAACAAGTCTAGACATCCACATAAACATGATTTGTGGGTCTACTGACTTTATAAAATGAATTTTCGAAGGATGAGACGTACTTAACTGTAAAGTATGAAGGGAAAAACAATATCAAGTAATCGGTTCTTGTATTAACGTGATCTTGAAATGGTCTTCATTTCCCCCCCCCCCCCCCCCCCCCCCCCATGGAAACCATAAAATTCCCCCCTGGGTTGAGAACCACTGCACTACAGCTTCGGCTAGAAGCGGGAAAACGACGTGAATGAGGGGCGCTATGGAAGCTCAATTTACTTGCTTCTTTCAGCGTTCAGCGTTCCGCGTCCCGCGTCTCATTCAGTAATCTCGGCTGCGCGGTTTTTCTCGATCGTCTTTCACCTGGTTAGCACATGCGTGGTGGTAAGTTTCTGTTAGTGTTGGTGGTGATTTCTTGTCGCTCGTTTTGTTTCTGCCATCTTAGCGCTTTCCGTCTCAAGCGTCGGCTGTTGAGATAACTCTTCCATCCTAATCATTAAAAAAAATAACACAAAGTAATGCAACTTTTCAGAACACAATTACGGAAAACATGGGACGTTGTGGCGACTAGCCTTCATAAGCAAACAAATACATACACAAAACACAACATATAACCACTGGGAAGATACTCCAGTGACTACATAAAGGCATAAGGAAACGGGACGAAAAAAATGGAAAGATGAAAGAAGTATGGGGGAGGGGGGAATCGCAGTCTGGGATTCTGATTTTTTCTACATTGTTCTAATTTTTTCATCTTTGTATTTTTCTCATCCCCTTCTTATGGCGTAATGTAGTCACTAGTGTCTTCCCCTTGATTATATGTTGTGTTTCGTGAATGTATTTGGTCTCTGATGAATGCTAGTCGCTGCAACATCTTTGTTTTCCGTAATTGTGTTCTGTAAAGCTGCACTACTGTGTGTTATTGTATATTGTTTACTTGTCTATAGCTTTACCGCTCCACTAATTTCATTCATGCGCCCTAATCATTGCTTGTTATGTTAAATATTACTGCCCGAAGCATCGTCTATTGTGCGATGATTCTTTCCCATGAATCCCGACCAACCACGTAAGGTATTCTTCTACCTTTTACGTTTAATCTGAAGCTTTGGGCATGCTAAAGCCAGTTGGCTTGTCTAATTTCCATTTCAACGTGTATTTGCAGTAAAGATGAAGGGTAAATTTCCCAACCGTTGAGACATGTTGATATATGGTGCAAACCTCATATTTTCATTGAGCAATCATCACTCCATTGGCGAGGTGGTCAATATCATGTTAGTCGCCTATCATACCATCTCCCCGGGAACTGTAGAGCAGAGCTGTCTTTCCCCTCTCCGCTGTGAACTGGTCGAGCTGGTTGCATCACCCTTCGAAAGTCGTGAGTTCGTTTTTAGACTACATTTTTTTTTTGGAAGGGAGGGGGATCCCTGGTAGGAGGTTCGTACCCTGTCTGAGAAAGAAGTTCTTCAACCCTTCAATCTCCTCTCCAAGCACAGGAACCGTCATGGTGTGCAGCACCGATACTTGGGCGACACGTGTGGAGGGGTTTTGCCATTCTAGAAACGTTGGTCTGACTGGGTAGAACAGTGGTTCTGAACCGGTGGGGAATTCCCCCAGGGAGGAATTTTAGGGTTTCCAGAGAGGGGGGGGGGGGGTGGAATGAAGACCATTTCAAGATCGCGTTAATACAAGAACCGATTACTTGATATTGTTTTTCCCTTCATACTTTACTTTTATGTACGTCTCATCCTTCTAAAATTCATTTTATAAAGTAAGTAGACCCACAAATCATGTTTTATGTGGATGTCTAGACTAGTTTTAGTATATGCTATTAAACTTACCTTCCATTTTTACGTATACTGTGTAGGGGTGGGGGGATTTTTAGAAAGGAAATATGAAAGGGGTGGGGATGACGTTCTGAAAATACGGTGAAGGGGGGGCACGGGACAAAAAGAGGCTGAGAACCACAGGGGTAGAAAGTCCGTGCGCAGGTCGTCCCAAGGCAGGGTGCTCTCAAGTCTTCCCTATTTCTAGCCATGGCCCTGACTCACCCAGGAATCAATGCCGCTTGCTAGTGCAGTCGCCGCGTTCTGTGCAGATTAGGGTTATACTGGGATTTGGTCATAGCTTTTAGTCTTTGGGTTGCATTTCTTCGCATCAGACGTCAGACAAGTCAAAGGTAAAGGACCACTTTTCCACCATTACCCTCTTTGGACAACAATCACCTTCAAATTAATATCCTAATTGTGGCTGACTCTGTCACAGGAGTATTAACCCACACCAGGGATGGACCTTAATATAACTTCACTTTGTGGTTGAACGGGATAGGGGTAATAGTAGAATCGAACAGAAACCATTTTCCACGCTTTCAAATGTCTTGGGTATATGGCGTACTTCATCTTTTTTATCTTCTGTCTTTCTTCTGCTCAATGAAGCATAGACCCATTACCAACTCAAACCAGGCCCTTCGTAGTCTTGTTCATTATTGACTGGATTTTTCAGCTTAGTTTTCAACTGGATCCGGTAGCCTATCTCACGCCAACCTTCCTTCGTCACCTTATACGTCATGCATGGTAGATAACCTGGCGAAGGGGTTAACGACTTTCTCCGTATATCCACGTGAGGAACACAGCTGCACGAGATTAGGTAGCGGATCATGTCGCGTTGGTTACTCACGGTGTATGTGTGCCTGTCGCTCAGAAAGCAATGGCAAACTACTGAGCATAATCTTGCCAAGAACATCAACATCAGCTGAGACATGCTAGTGTTGACTGCAACGTCCTGTAAGGGATATGCAACTTAAAAAAAAAAAAGTAGGTAACAGTCTTACTAACCTTGGCTTCTTGTATTGGCCCCACTGACACATGGGACATTGGGTACATGGTGCCTGCGCCGTATGTTTATAAATGAGTCGTCACGCGATTGGTCATGTGACCATATCATGCCAGAAACACTGTGTATCACATCACGTCAGAAATACTGTGTATCACATCACGTCAGAAATACTGTGTATCACATCACGTCAGAAATACCGTGTATCACATCACGTGAGAAATACTGTGTATCACATCACGTCAGAAATACTGTGTATCACATCACGTCAGAAATAATGTGTATCACATCACGTCAGAAATACTGTGTATCATGTCAGAAATACTGTGTATCACATCACGTCAGAAATACTGTGTATCATATCACGTCAGAAATGATGTGTATCACATCACGTCAGAAATAACGTGTGTCACATCACGTCAGAAATACTGTGTATCACATCACGTCAGAAATACTGTGTAATACATCACGTCAGAAATACTTTGTATCACGTCAGAAATACTGTGTATCACATCACGTGAGAAATAATGTGCATCACATCACGTCAGAAATACTGTGTATCACGTCAGAAATACTGTGTATCACGTCAGAAATACTGTGTATCACATCACGTGAGAAATAATGTGCATCACATCACGTCAGAAATACTGTGTATCACATCACGTCAGAAATAATGTGTATCACGTCACGTCATAAATACTGTGTATCACGTCAGAAATACTGTGTATCACATCACGTCAGAAATACTGTGTATCATATAACGTCAGAAATGCTGTGAATCACATCGCGTCAGAAATAACGTGTATCACATCACGTCAGAAATAACGTGTATCACATCACGTCAGAAATACTGTGTATCACATCACGTCAGAAATAATGTGTATCACGTCAGGAACACTGTGTATCACATCACGTCAGAAATATTGTGTATCAGATCACGTCAGAAATACTGCGTATCACATCACGTCAGAAACACCGCGTATCACATCACGCCGGAAATACTGTGTATCACATCACGTAAGAAACACTGCGTATCACATCACGTCAGAAATACTGTGTATCACATCACGTCAGAAATACTGTGTATCACATCACGTCAGAAATATTGTGTATCATTTCACGTCAGAAATATTGTGTATCATATCACGTCAGGAATAGCGTGTATCACACTATGTAAAAGTAGGCCCATAGCAGATACTGCGTAAGTGGGCGTGGTGGGGTGGGGGAGGGGGGTAGGCTACGACTTATGAGGTGTGGTGACTATTCTCCTTTCTCTCACCTTGTTTTTTCCTCAGACAACTCCCATATACATTTGGAAACGTGTCCATTTTAGGAGGCAATGTTGGAACATTACAACAGTAAAAGTCCCAGTTACAGGCTTTAAGACTCATTGGACATGTTTCTAGACGCGTGTTTGTCTAGACACAGTCGGGCACTCGGTGGCTGATTTTATCAGTGCCATGCCGGCCGGTTTTACTTCATTTCCTTGCACTCGTTTTTGGCTGGGTCGACCTAGTTCAAGTCGGTTGCATATCCTTTACAGGACGTTTCAGTCAACCCCAGCATTTTGTGGCTGTTTGTGATTTCTTGGCAAGTTTACGTTCAGCAGTTTGCCATTGATTTCTGAACAACCAGCCCTCATACAATTTTTTATAACAACGAAATCAAGACGGTCTACCGCCAAATCGCCCGCATTTGTGTTTCGAACGCGGTATGCGGGAATGCGAACTTCGTCCGTAACACCTTCGCCACAGAACATAGTAACATATGTCAAACTGTTGTTTTTTTTAAATTTGTAATTCAAACCGTCTCCTCCCCAACCACCCACCCCCCTCCCCCCACCCCCGTTGCGGATGGAACCCTTATCCACCGGACCGGCAGGCGTGCGTCTAGCCAGTTCCCAACCACAGCTATTTTGTATCACACCTTGGCAAAATCTTACCTCTTCTGGCGTAGCCGCGGGGGAGATCCCTACTCCTGTAATAAATGTTGACCTATTTATGGCATTCTTCCCAATTAATCATATTTTCTCCCTTTACACCGCCTCACATCCAAACATGCCTACACCGCAACCCACAACAAGCAGGGCCCAACATGTTCAAAGTTCAATACATGTCTAGAGCTGTGCGCGAGGATCTCATTTGCGCCACAATTTTTTAGCCTAGCCTTGTGGAGCCCTGAGAATCGGTAGTAACCCCTGGACCCAGTCTCCGCTGGTTTCACGCGGTTGTCATTGTGAGAGACTGTGAGTCAGGTTCGACAACGCTGAGCTGAATGTTTAGGCTACCCCGACCTTTGACTTGTATCAGGGATAAATAACCGGTGTGCGGTTTGTGTCTTTAGTTTTGCCGGTGTTATTTTAGTTCAGAAAGTCTAATTTTAGCGATAGTTTGGTTCTCTAATTCCATTGCTAAAAACTGTTGTGAAAAGTTAAGAGTATTTAGTAAATGAACATACTGTGCCGGTATATTATGACTCATTGAACTCAGCAAGTTATTTATAAACAACACACGTGGACGACATGGGAGAAAACCAAAGGTTCATAGATCAGAACGATTTGAATGAAAGGACAGTTTGAACATTAACCCCATTTCGACCGGGGCAATTGCTTTGTAAAAACATATCTCCGTGTCAAAAGGAGTTAAAGTAACGTATCTAGAGGAACAAGAACGGAGTTAGGAAGAGTGATAAATGTGTCGGAACTGAAGGAGTAAACAAAGATTGTGTGTCAATTAAGGAGTTGTTTATCAACGTATGGTAAGTTATTTAGTCTAGACAGTAAGAAATAACATTCTATGTATACTCGCCTTTTGTTAGTTAACTACCAGAAGCACCAGCTGATTGACCAATCTTCTTCATTATCTCATATTGAAGCATAAACAGCGGGAGAGTGTCATCTTAGGGGCTTCATAATGATATATCGGGATGAATCTTCACCTATTGTAATTAGAGCCGTTGCATTGTGTGTAAGTGGTCGTTGTTTCTTTTGTTGGTTGGTGAGTCCTCTGTAAGACTTAACTCTTTATGTCCGATGCGTTGGCATTTAGGTCGTTTGGGTCCCGGAAATTATGAACAAGCTTAGTAGAACTGGGGTAAAGCTGTGGAAATGTAAACTATACAATAATACAAAGTAATGCAGCTTTACAGAATACAGTTATGGAAAACATATGCCATTGCGGCGAATAGCCTTCGTCAGCCAATAAATTCACAAAACACAACATATAAACACGGGGAATTAGTGTCCTCTCCGTGCTTATATCCTGTGTGTTGTGAATTTGTTTGCTGATAAAGGTTAGTCACCGAAACTTCCCGTTTTCCGTAACTGAGACCTGAAAAGGGCTTGAATTTATCTAATAGAGGCTTGTATAGTGTCTCCTCACTTACGGCAGCGATTGAGGTTTATATAGTGGGTGGGTGGGTGAGTGGGAGGTGGTTTAATGATGCTAGTTGAGAGAGAGAGAGAGTATAAGAAATGTTGTCTTGTGAGAAACAGAGTAAATATGGAGAAGTAGACACATAGCTGGGTAGAGAGAGAGAGAGAGAGAGAGAGAGAGAGAGAGAGAGAGAGAGAAGGCATTTAGATATGGAGAGAGAAAGAAAGTAGATATGGATAAAATGACGCTTAGGTGGCCACAGAGAGAGAGAGAGAGAGCAGAGCTAGACAAGAAGGTATTTAGACATGGAGAGAGAAAGTAGATATGGATAAAAAGACGCTTAGGTGGCCAGAGAGAGAGAGAGAGAGAGAGAGAGCAAATACGGGTAAGAAGATATGTAGCCGGGTGTGTTGTTTGTCCATCAAGAATGATGATGACCATTCATTTTATCCAGTGGGGTTGAGAGTATTGAGTCGTGAGTTCTAAGATGGCTGATAATGCCAACTTTGGCTCGAAATGTTCTTTGACAATGTGGGCAAAGAATGCTCGATGTTCCAGGAGGAGGATCTCCTGCAGTGGTTTTTCTGGCCAGCCTTTTCTTTACAGCTGTTGCAGTCCTGGTTGTTTCACAAGTGACTGCACCCTTACGTAATGATGTACGCCACGAATTTCGGTCCTTGGAAGCAGTCTCCCAGGTGTCATGATGAATTCCAAAAGCTTTCAGTGAGATTTTCAGAATGTCTTTAAAGCGTTTCATCTGGCCGCCTTGGGAGCGTTTACCACAATGCAACTCGCCGTATAAAATTCGTTTAGGGAGCCTGTGATCTGGCATGCGAGTTAAGTGACCAGGCCAGCGAATTTTATTCTTCATTAGTAAAGTAGCCTGGTGTAGAGACACAGAATATACGCGTAAGAATACTTGTAGCCGGGTGTAGAGACAGACAGAAAATATGGACAAGAGGACTTTCACTCGAACATAGTTCGTGCTATAACTTCGACTAGATGCAACTACTAGTAGCACAAGGCTGATTTGTGTGTGTTAGCTTACCCTATTACCAGTTTCCCTCGCCACCAGGTTAACCCACTCAGACTTCTTGTACTTGTAACGTATGTCCCCAAGTCCAGTACGAGAAGTCAACATTTAACTGATCGGCATGGCGAACGAACTCACTAAGTCACGACCAGAAAAGAAAGTGTAAGCGCGTTAAACCTCCCAGCTACGCCAACCGCCGTATGCCTATCATGGAATGAAGCAGTCACAAAATAGAAACACGCTACAATTAGAAACAAACACAGACGCCATACATAAAATATTGCACGATTTCTTGCCTGGCATGGGCTAACGGGGGCTAAGACTCGCCATAGGGTATGGGCTCCCTATGGTCAGATTTTTGTCCTAAACCTGCGATTGGCCTAGCAAGCCGGCAGGGGATCTTCATACTGCTCGTAGAAAAACTAAGAAGTATAAACGGACTGACCCAAATGGATATAGACCCGGCAAAGTTAATGGATTACGAGATTGATCAGCGATTCAACAACAAAATAGGCACAATGAATGTCTGCGTTTTAATAGTAAAGAAGAAGAACTTATAGAAACAATGGAAGAGAGGAAAATTGGACGGATGGGAATAGCGGACACCAGAATAAAAGGGGAAGGATGCAAGGAGATCCACTACAGTTACACGTTTGTCTACCCTGGAGTGGAACAGCAAGAAAAGGCAAGACACGGTGTGGTAATAGTCATTGAACCACGGATAGCAAGTGGAATACTAGAAATAAAGTATATATCAGAAAGAATCATAACAGTAATAATAAAAGAACAAACAATTACAACACATGTACAAATATACGCACCATGTAATACAAACAATAATGAGCAAGAATGCGAGGAATTCTACAAAGACATCCTTGACATGCTAAATAAAATAGATAAGCAGGACAACATCATAGTTATGGGAGATTTCAATGCAAGATTAGGACACAAAAGAGCGGGCACAGAAAAACATCTTGGAGCATCATTGCATGTTGTGGTATACATTTAGTTGGTAACCTACTTGCATGGCCAAATCAGTTGACTTGCTGCCTTCTAAAAAAAACTAGAACAGTTATAACCCCCACTTTGGTCTTGATTTCTTCATTTCTGATCTTATCTCTTCATGATCCATTGAGTATTCTTCTCAGGAATCTACTACTACTACTACTACTACTACTACTACTACTACTACTACTACTACTACTACTACTACTACTACTACTACTACTACTACTACTACTATTACTACTGTGTGAGTGGGTGGGAAAATGTGTGTGTGGATGGGAAGATGTGTGGGTGATGTGTGATTGGGGTGAGGGATGTGTGTGTGTTGGTGTGGGATGTGTGATTGGGAGGGGTATGTGTGTGTGGTTAGGGGTGTGTGATTAGGTGGGTGGAGCATGTGTGTGGGTGGGGTATGTGTGAGTGGAGAGTTGTGTGTGGGTTGGGATGTTTGTGTGGGTGGGTGTGAGATGTCTGGGTTGGTGAGTGGATGTGTGAGTGGGTGGCGGGATGTGTAGTGGGTGGGATCGGAGTATAAGTGGGGGATGTGTGGTGGGTGGGGTGTGAGTGGGTGAGGGATGTGTGTGGGGGTTGGTGCGGGATGTCTTTGTTGGAGGGGGTATGTGCCACATAACATGATAATATGCATTGTTTATGCTTACAACATTCAATTGACAATGTTTGTTTTTTTCATACGTGAATATATCATGCACTGTTGATGAACGAAAGATGAGTGATTGCAAGGGCCGAATGTAAGACGGGCCTACGTGCCCAGTTTGTAACCCTTTTAAAATAAAGTTCAGTTCAATTCAATTCAATTCTCATTTCTGTTGTTATGATTTTTCTTTTCTCTTTTTCTGTCATTGTCCAGGTTTGGCATTGGTAACATAGAGTTGGTAGAAAGATTGTGTGTTTAAATAGTAAGGGCTGTAATTAGTTGTTATTAGTTGTAATTAGCTGTACAAGAACATAGAATAGCCGCAGTGACGCAATGACTAGACGCTAGCCTACCGGCCCGGTGGCCATAGGTTTGTATCTGTATCAGAGGCTCGGTAGTCAAGGGGTTCGAATTCGCATCAGGGCTGTTGCAATTTTGAAAATTGACCTGGTCTCCCAGGTTGACCCTGCCTTTGTGTTTATTTTTATTTTAATTATTAATTTATTTGGTATTACTACACATGCTTTACCGATGGTCGTGTTCTAATCCAGGTTTTCCCAGAATGCTATGATGTCGATTGTTAGAGATCGCGAAAGGAGAAGCTCTTAATATACTGCTCCATACTACTACTACTACTACTACTACTACTACTACTACTACTACTACTACTACTACTACTACTACTACTACTACTATCACCGCAACTACTACTACTGCTACCATCATCACCACTACAACACCACCACCACTACTACTATTATTAATATCAAATGAACATTTGTTGTGCGTGGGAACATGAGGAATGCCATATTAACATCTCCGGAGCGTTAACATTTAGTTTGTTTCGTTGTGAGTCAGAACGCAGAATTGTCCTTGTCATTTATAAAGAAACAGTCACGGAAGTTCGGTAACACTCATTTCTTTATGTAAACAGACATGGCGTCAACCAACTTCCTTCTGCCAACAGCTTGTGAGAATGTCGTGAACCTAAAACGAACTAGGACTCTTTAACCTGGAGGGTTGCGTGCGAACGAGGAAGACGGGCCTGAGAAGTGTGCATGCACCAGAAGGCCCGTCGATTACGCACCACGGCATAGAGTAACGTTTGCACAAACGCGCGCTTTTGGCTGCTTGTGAGCAGGTGATTAGCGACTAGAGAAGAGGCGGAAGAACAATTTGGTGATCCTTGTTCTCTGAAAAGGCTAAAGACGAAACAAGTCAGTGAAAATAAGTCCCGTAGCAAGAACTAGAAGTAAATAGGGTTTATTTTTAATGACTGTGCAGTGTTTGAAAATACTGCATGCCCAAGTTTTGTATTCACCTTCTGTAAAGTTTATGTGACATAATAATAATAGGTAAATACAAAACTTGGACCGGTAATATTTTCAAACACGGCACAGTCATTAAAAATACACCCTGTGTATCAAGTGATCAAGTGTTAGGAATCTCTTGTTTCGTACACCTGAATGCACGAAGGAATAGCTAGCTGGCTAGTCTGTCCCTTCTCAAGGCGGGAGACAATCGCAAGCGTTAGGCTACCGTCCGACCCCGCTGGTGACATTAATAGTGCCATCCGCTAACGATTCCCTCAACGCGCCCGCTAAAGATGACACATGTTTACACTAGCGTACTATCATTCGCTGTTTGTCGACCCTAAACATTTCAAGGGTGCAGAACTGGTTTCGTCTGGCGTAGATGGGCGTGAAGTATACGAGGTCATTGTTTTAGGACGTGTCGGACGAAAGGCACAGTTTGTAGTTTTCTTGTAAACATAAACAGCGCAAAGAAAAGTCGTTTCGTATATTGTGCTGGACAAACAATTGCCCAATTATGCAGAAGCTCTAGCAATTTGTCGGTTCCAACCAATTTTGTGCAGACAGAAAGATTTCCTTTTAAATTTGTGATGACCATGGCGATAAAGGCACCGCATTCATATCGTATAATTGACTATGCGTTTTAAGTCTTAAAAGTCGAGAAAATATGGACAAGAAGACTTTCACTCGAACATAGTTCTTGTTTTAAGTATTCCAGCTAAACAATAATTCATTTATTGGCCTCACCCAATGAGAAATATGCTTGGCAATAAATTGTGCATCCTATTCTTTGTTGCCTATAAGTTTATACAGCTCAATCAACGTTCTTCTCGGGCTCAAGGCGCTCAAAAATTCACGATGAATGAATTAGCTAGTTCAGCTAGCGCGTGCTCCTTCAACGAGGGAATCCCGCCATCTGCCGGTGACCATTTCCATATAGATGTGACAGCAGACTTCTGTATTCCTGTTGTCTAATTTCGCGTATATGTTATGTTATGTCGTACAACTTCCCTGCACACCGGGCATTCCCATGCGTACGTACTCAGTTCTCCGATATTAACAAATACAGTCATGTCAAGAGTATTTCTCCTCACTGTTCCCATAAGGAGTTTGTTATGGTATCTCCACCCCTGGTCTCGACGATGGCATTGGCCGCGTGTTATCGGGCCCCATAATGGAGGCAAACGGAAAGTAACAATGCAACTTACCAGGCAAGTTGAAAGCGGCAACTAAGGAGGGTTGGCTTGAGACTGGCCACCTCAACCCGTAGAAAGCAATAGGTGCAAGATCCAGCCAACCATGAAGAAGTCTACCATGGACTTAGTGTGGCTTGGTTGGGGGATGCTTTGGGAGACAAATGAAAGAGAAAGAAGAAGGTTCTCTTTTAATATATAAGGTCGTGAGAGAGAGAGAGAGAGAGAGAGAGAGAGAGAGAGAGAGAGAGAGAGAGAGAGAGAGAGAGAGAGTTATCAGTCAATAAATACTTCATTAACTTTATGTTAGCTCTTTGTATTATTTCTTAGCATCCTTTGATTGTTTGTACTAGTGGTTCCTTTCACCTCTTTTTCGATTTCATGTATTCCTTTTTCATTTGCGACCCCTTTCGTGCATTAATTGTTTTTCGATCACTGAACAACAGTTGGACGAGAGGGGTAGGACTCCGTCATTTGCTGACGACATTCTCGTGTATCGACAGGGTCGAGATAGACAGGCGGTTGCCATTGATATGCAGGGCGAACTAGATCGAATTTCCTCTTGGTGTGCTGATGCCGATGCCCTTGTCAACCCTGCAAAGGCATCGGTTACATGGTTCTCCCTAAACAACCATATTGTGAACACAGACCTGCCGGCAGTAAGAATGGATGGGAGCATTTTGAGTGGAACCCAGTCAATGACATATCTTGGCGTGAGGCTTGATCGTAGCCTGTCCTTCAGAGATCATGTCGATTATGTCATAACGAAAGCTTGAAAAGGTTTGTCAGCAACGAGAGTCATGGTGACTGCCAATATCGAGCAAAGATTGCTAATACTTATGTTCCAAGGACTGGTGCTTTCACGCATCGAGCATGCCCTGGCCATCCTCATTGTCAGCCCTACACAGATTGGAAGACTTGAAAAGGTACAAAACGAAGCCATGCGCATCATTTTGGGCTGCACGAGAGACACCGGCTGTGTAGCAATGAGATACCTCCTTGACTTCCCGACAATGGAACACAGGATCAAGATCTGGAGAGCTCGTGCATACTTAAAAATAAGCGCAGATGAGCAGCACCCTCTGCATGACGCTATATTCAGAGAAAAGGGTGACTGGCTAAAGAGGGGCAAATCATGGATGAGTCGGGCTGAAGATGTCGTCAGACAGGTCTGCAGTCTTACCAGTATCAACCCCTGCAAGGAATGGGTGCCGGTGCCTCCAGCTTTTAAGTGCACTTTCTCCTGCATTATCACACTCGACAGACGGTGCAGAGAGCAGAACCCTGCCGCTGTCAATGCAGAGGTCAATGCGCTCATCTATGAACACTCAGACAGCCCCGAAGTGCTCATCTATACAGATGGATCTGTTGTAAAGCAGCAGAGAAGTGCGTGGGCATTTACAGCTCGTTCACCGGGCCGAACCTTTCAAGAATCCAGTGGTGCCCACTCGATGACCGAGCAGCATGACGACAGGTGATGACAGTTACACAGGTTTTCAATGGCTGGAATCACAGCATTATACCAACGTGTGTGTACTAAGTGATTCAATGAGCATGATTCAGAAGGTCGAAGCTGGATCTGTACGTAGACAGTGGACTGAGTCGCTGCGGAAGTCTGTTGTCCGTAAAGTCACCTTCATCTTCGTCCCGGGACATGTGGGAGTCGAGGGAAATGAACGAGCTGATAAGCTGGCCGGCTCTGCACCCCCTGTAGATGGCCAGCGCATAGTTCGTGCCGATGTTATTAACGTCCTTAAAGATATGGCGAGAATAGAGGCGTCAGTGAATCCACATCGCTGTTCAGGGTGAAAGACTTGGGAGTAAGAATCGGCACTGCCAGACGCGAGAGGTACATCGGGAAAACGAGATGCCTCGTCAACCAACACAGAACTGGCACTATTAGCCACCGGACACTGATGCATATACTGGGGGGGGGGGGGGGGGGGAGGAGGCTCTGAGCACCTATGGACCTGTCCGGAGTGCAGTGAAGATACCCCACCTGATAACTGAATAACTGAAATTGTTTTTGTTGTCATGCTCTAATTGAAGTTTTTATTTCTCCCCCAACCTCGATAAAGACTCCATTGGCCTAAATGTCAGTTGTTTATACTTGTTGATTTAGTTTCATTAATACCGTAGTCATTATTCCTCACTTCTCATTGTGTTTCATTCATAACGGCGCCAGTGAAACTAAAAATATAAACTTGTGTCTGTTTCGATCAGCGATGTGTTCAGAACACAACCTCGTGGACTGAACAAATGGAGTGTGCAATACAAATTTGACCTATCCAAACATCTCATCTATCTTAGAATCACATATTCTGTTTTCATGTACACCTATTACTATTATTGTTTATTTGTTGTCACGCTCTGATTGCACTTTTGTTAATGTTTTTATGTTTGTGGAGTAAGCTGTGAAAAATTAAAATATTACACATTCGACCTTTCTATGCTTCAACAGTTGTGAAGGTCTTGTGGATATGTTTAGTATTGATAAGAAGCCATTAAGGACAGTCTGTATACGTTGAGACACTTCCCAGAGTCGCCGACCGACGAGCATCTAAGCTTAACTGTCATTTCAGTATGTATACCATTGCAGTCTGTGCATAATGTACAGTGTATGGTTTTGATTTCACTTTCAATGTTTAGTTGGTCGGTGCTATTTCTTCGGTGAACCCTGACACTCACCGCCGGAACTACGGAGCTCGTGCTTTGTGCGAATTTTCGGAAGCCACTCTGCTGAAAGTGACTGAGCCATATGGGATAGATCGCAGTGTAGCTAAGTTCATCCTCTTGCTTTTAATCACGTCTTCTTCTTCTTCTTCTTCTTCTTCTTCTTCTTCTTCTTCTTCTTCTTCTTCTTCTTCTTCTTCTTCTTCTTCTTCTTCTTCTTCTTCGCCGCCGCCGCCGCCGCCGACATTGACCGTGTCTCTCCATTCTCCCTTTTCCCTGTGATTCTTCTTCTTCATCCTTCCCCTTTCGATGGGAATGAAAGGAAATTGAGAACTACACAGAGATATGCGTGACCGTCTTCAGCGTGCATTTGTGCAGTTTTACTTAAAAATACATGCCATCCTTGACCACGGGTTCAACCTAACCGTGGTTTGTTGCACCTCCCCTGCTAAACAATTTTACCATTGCGATAGCTGTACGGCCTACTATATGCAAATTTCCAACTGTCAAGGTATTTATAGGACATCAACTTTCACATTGAACTTTCTTTGAATTTTCCTTTTCAGAGAAGGCTAGCATCCTTGTCCATCAGAACCCAAGAGACATGATCTGCTTTTCATCTCACGGTATACAGCTGGTTTTGGCTAGCACACAGTCTAGTCTGTTCAATGATTCCAGAACACTTTTAAGGACAAATGACGACCCAGCTACCGACATACACTTGTCACTTTGACATACACTTGTCACTTCGAACAGGCGATAACCTGATGTCAAGGATTCGAATACTGTTTGCCTTGTAGCGTCGTTATTCTTTCTGCTGTCTGGAGTATTTTTTGACGTGTGCTCGCTTCCACTCGTTGGGTGCCTAGACATGTGTTCATCTTAGCACGATGATTGACACGAACTGTTGCAGGCAATCCTATATCAGATACTGGCGTAACGGTCTGAAGCGTTCTTCTTCTTTGGTCCATTGGAATGTAGGCTCTCAACCAACCCATGTCAAGCCGTCTTATCTTATGCAATCTCCTCCAACACCCTCCTTGCCCTCTCCATGTTATTCATTCATGTCTGTAATTCTCTTCTCTGTGTGCTCTTAGATCTTCCCCTGTTTCGCTTGACCTGTGGGTTCCTGAGATTATCTAGTTATACTAAAAACATATATTCTCACTGTGTCCTGTCCAGCGCCAGCCAATTTACCTAACCTCTTGATCTGAAGAGTTAGTCGGTCAGATATATTCATTTACGGCCTAGTGATGTCGGCTGGGAAAGCATTGTACACTCCACGTTATTAAACATTAGAAAGCGGCAGACGATATTTTTTTGCATTTGCTTCTTCTTCTTCTTCTTCTTCTTCTTCTTCTTCTTCTTCTTCTTCTTCTTCTTCTTCTTCTTCTTCTTCTTCTTCTTCTTCTTCTTCTTCTTCTTCTTCCTCATCATCATCATCTTCTGATGCCCATGTCTACGGTAGCTACTGGTGGGTATGCCATGTCGGACTCGTCGCGGAATAGGAACCAAGCGATACTCAAACCAACTGCCGTGTAGGCAGACTGTGGACAGGCTAGGGAAAGCAAATAAAATGGTAATAGAGGTCGGATCTACTGGGCCACAGGCTGGACGAAGCAGAGGCGATGCAACTCACTATATGACATTACGTCTGGTACCCATTTGACGAGGCTGGGTCGACCCCAGAGTCATGCTCGATAGAATTAAACAGACAAAATTACTCCTGCCATTGCCGCAGATTGAAATCGGACCTCTTGGCAGTCAAACGCACTTACTACTGTGCCACAACAGAGATCCTTCAGCTTCTGCGTTCGTTCGGAATGTTGTTTAAACCTAACTGCGTTGTGCCTGTTTACAGAAGAGGTGCGACTTGTGCACCTTTCTGCCGACGCATCCGACTTCTTCAGGCATTTGCTGGTCGGGTTACCATCCCGGCAACAGTGATCCGTAATTGTCGGGAAAATATCGTCACTACTCGGGATTGAACCCTGACCTTATTTGTAAAAGGCATGTTAATCACGCTGCCCCTATGGGTCTTCGGAACATTGGTCAGAAGAGACTTGTCTGGGAAGAAAAACCAACGAAAACTGCAGCTAGTAACCTCACCTCTTATTAATGTGACCTAGTAATGTTTTAGTTACGTCACCCGCAGTCCAGTTACAGTTAACTGCACGCCCTTTCGAGACGTTGCAATTAATCCCAGTATTTGTTGGCTGTTCGCGATTGACTAGGCAAGGTTTAGTTCAGTAGCTTGCCATTGACTTCATACCATGGAAATGCAGGTCCGCATGGCCGAATGGGTAAGAACGCGTGTTCTTAAACATCAGATATGCTGATGCCGAGGTAAGCGATTCAACCCCTACACCGGACAGCTGGACTAACATTTTGACCTGTCGTCCTTGACTTGGGGACGTAAATTACAAGTACCTCTGAAGTCGGGGTGGGTTCGCCTGATGGCGAGGGACACTGTTAATAGGGAAAGCTAATCCACACGCAAAGTTCAGTCCATCACTACTATAAATACTGTGTACGGACCACGTTTGAGTTCAAAGCGAGCGAGCGCAAAAAAATAAAAATACCATGGAAATCATCACACAGCGGTCTGCTTCCAAATCGCCTGCAGCTGATTTCGAACCCATGACTCGGTGTGTCGGGGAATTGTGAAACACCGTTTCATTATCCCCCAAGCCACAGCGGCAGTTCATAGTGCATTATCTGCTGGGGGAAAGGGGCAAGCGGAAGGTAAAGAGATAAATACCAGGACGGCTTGGCCACATGGCATAATCGGGACAAGACCACGAGAGCTGATCCACGACTCTAGTGATCGCGTGAAATTGTCAACTGGTCTGATTTTTGCGTGTGGATTAGCTTTCCATATTACCAGTGTCCCTCGCCGTCAGACAAACCCACTCCGACTTCTGAGGTACTTGTAATTTATGTCCCCAAGTCAAAGACGAGAAGTCAACATTTTAGCCCAATTGATTGGTGTAATGTTTGAACCGGATGTTTAAGAAGAAGCGCTCTTGTCCATTCGGCCAGGCTGACCTACAACTTACTACATGATGATAAGTGCGACGAGAATTAATTTCCATTTTAAAGATGGTTAAATAACCGCACCGTCGACTCTCGTAAACGAAATATCGAAAAGCTCAA
Organism: Cepaea hortensis; assembly: GCA_963921405.1. Classification (NCBI taxonomy): domain Eukaryota; kingdom Metazoa; phylum Mollusca; class Gastropoda; order Stylommatophora; family Helicidae; genus Cepaea; species Cepaea hortensis. Next base: position 32,329,117 of record OY992878.1, read on the forward strand.
AGAGTCAAAGCTTTAAGAACATTAAAATAAAGGCTAACACCATATAGCCAATGGGCGCCAAGGCGTGAAAGACGGTCCTGTACTTATATGTTAACTTTTATTACGGTGACTGTAATACAGCTAAAGAAAATATACCGTAGAACAAAATAGAAGAATGCTTGCTATACTATGATTTTTTAAAGGTGCATATAGTCTGTATTGAGATAGTATTCAAGTAGCTTACAGTGGTATGTCTAGGGGTTGGTGGTAGTATTGATTTGCTGCGAGTACGCCAAGCGTGTTTTGAATAGGTATTTCTTAGACTCTGGGATATGAAATATTTGTAGGCATTTATATGTCTTCCATTGTGCTTAAACTGAGGCCAAAGGTAATTTGCAGCGCTTTGAGATAAGATTTTGTGATTTCCTTTGGCCTTATTGAAAAGGTAAAGTTTAGGTTGTGGCAATACCGTAATTCGTTTATACAGCTTGGAACAGTGTTTACTTTCGTGTTTACTATGAATTATACATACAGCTAGTTTCTGAAATGAGTGAAGTCGCTTAGCGATTGTATTGGGAAAGCCATCCCGGATTGCAGATCAGTAGCCAACACGTGGCGTTTGTGAGAAGTATATAATGTTTTTCTTGTGTTTTCATCAAGGAATTTTGTAATGTTAGCAAGTTGGTAAACTGTTTTACTGTTTGTTTCACGAGTGCTTAAGCATAAGAATTAAAGATTACTTCTTCTTCTTCTTCTTCTTCTTCTTCTTCTTCTTCTTCTTCTTCTTCTTCTTCTTCTTCTTCTTCTTCTTCTTCTTCTTCTTCTTCTGCGTTCATCCGGAGTTTTTTTTCTTTTCCGGACGTGACTGCGTTGTGCCTGTTTACAGAAGAGCTGTGTTCTTGCGCCGTTAGGCCGACACATCCGACTTCTGCGGGCATTTGTTGACCGGGTTAACCTTCCCGGGGGAATTAAAGATTAGATTTCTATAAATACTGAGGCAGCTTTGTGTTCAGATACACTTTCCTCATGACATGTAACCTATTCACAATTGAACGTGTCTCTGTGAATTTCAAGTATGTAGTTTTTGTCTGGTTGTTATTAACATACATTTTGTTTTACAAATGTTTATTTGCATCAGAATTCAATCACTATAACAATCATCATCATCATCAAGTACCTTGTCGACTGGACTGGGCGATCACGTCTCACTACAAACTTTAATCTCCAACAGCATGTATCAGTTCGTTGACACCCTTTCATGACATTGAACAAAGATTGTCAGGCATATTCTTTGCTGTCTTCCTGTATCACTTTTTTTCTACAAATCTTTTCAGTTGTCACAATATGTTCTAGTGTGTGTCTTGTCATAAGGTGGCCAAGAAATAACAACTGCTTCTTTCTGATTTGTGCATGGCTCCACTTAACTATTAGCCTTAACTCGCACTGTGGTGAAGGGGTTACAGACGTAGTTCGTAATCCCGCATACCGCCTTCGAAACACAGCTGCAGGTGATTTGACAGCATACCGCCTCACGTTGGTTTTCATACAATGGTATGAGTGCTGGTCGTTCAGAAAGCACTGGCAACCTACCGAACGTAAAATTTCCAAGAAATCGCAAGCAGCCAAAAAATGATGGGGTTGACTGCGACGTCATGTAACGGATATGCAAGTAAATTTTAGCTTAACTATACTAATTTTTAATGCAAAGACAGCTGTACAATTTGAGTATTTATATGGACTGTACAGTCGTCTGTAAATAGAACGCAGTACGTCGAAAGATGTAAAGAAAGATCATTTACATAAATGATAATTTACAACGCATAAAGCATTGATGTACTCTAATATTTAAAGCAGTGATTTTGTAATAGAGATATATTGTTTGAAGCTATATGTTTTATGTTTAACAAACGGGATTATTTTACGAAGGGGTTACTCACGCAGTTCGCAATCCTGCATACCGCGTTCCAACATTTTCGTCAAAAAGTTGATTTACTGTCAATTATAAGCTTATTGTGAACTAAATAATATAGCGTTACTTTGTGAATGTGTTTTTCCAGTGTCGTTGTTAGTAATGCTATAAAGGAAATAGGTATTTAGTTGTCCAGAAGATCATTGTCATGTTAGACAGACAGACAGGCAGGCAAGCAGAGAGGTAAACAGACAGACGGGCTGACAGCCTCGAGGCGACATATTTCGTGACCTTTGGCTTCGGGGTCGTTCCTACTGCATAAACTGGGCAGTAGGACATTTATTGTCTTCATAAACTGGGCAGTAGGACATTTATTGTCTTCATAAATTGGGCAGTAGGACATTTATTGTCTTCATAAACTGGGCAGTAGGACATTTATTGTCTTCATAAACTGGGCAGTAGGACATTTATTGTCTTCATAAACTGGGCAGTAGAACATTTATTGGGAGCTCAGGCGGCTGGTGTGATTGACCACATCACTCACTGAGTTCCGCTTGGCCTGTCTGTCTGTCTGTCTGTCTATCTGTCTGTCTGTCTGTCTGTCTGTCTGTCTGTTTACCTGTCTGCCCTGCCGCCTGTCTGTCTGTCTGTCTCTCTCTCTCTCTCTCTCTCTCTCTCTCTCTCTCTCTCTCTCTCTCTCTCTCTCTCTCTCTCTTTCTCTATCTCTCTCTCGTAGTGTTGTATAGTGAAGGACTGGCTTAACAACTAGTACTGGTTCATTTCTTGAGAAGAAATTCAACCAAGCGCGGGTAAACGGCGGGAGTAACTATGATTCTCTTAAGGTCGTTAAATGCCTCGTCATCTAATTAGTGACGCGCATGAATGGATTAACGAGATTCCCACTGTCCCTATCTACTATCTAGCGAAACCACAGCCAAGGGAACGGACTTGGTAGAATCAGCGGGGAAAGAAGACCCTGTTGAGCTTGACTAGTCCGACTTTGTGAAGACACATGAAGGGTGTAGCATAGGTGGGAGCGCAAGCGCAATTGAAATACCACTACTTTTATCGTTTCTTTACTTATTCAGTCAGTTTCTTTACTTATTCAGTCTCGATAGAGATTTGTCCGCAGCAGACGAGCAATATCTCCGGCGGGCCTATTCTCCCAGGTCGCGAGATCCACACAGTGGAAGGATGGGAGATTTGCTCGCAATAGACGAGCAATATCTCCTGCGGTATCTCCGGCGGGCCTTTTCCCATTGGTTGCGAGATCCGCTAAAGTCAGGCGGGGAATCTGACGATAGTGCACGCTTTACACAGGTCCGGACACTTGTGATTGACAGAAGTACGCGTCCTTATGGTCCAGGCACGTACGAGGCCCTCACCTGTGGGACTTGGCTGAACGCTTCTAAGCCGGGTCCCTTGGGTTCCAGGGTCTGGCCATCACTCGCCACCTGCTCGTGGTGGCGAGGTCTCGGGGGATTGACGCTGAGCCGCCACCGTCTGCAGCCTACCTTGTGCCAGACGTATTGGTTACCCATTCCTCTGGAAAACACAAGACTAGGCCGAGAGAGGGAACATGTCGCTTGGGCACCACATGTTTCTCTGAAGCTCTGCCCAGGCATTGTGATGGAATATTGGCCACATTCCAACTAACATACTTTGGTCTGTCAAGACTGCATGGTGCCACTCAGTGACACGAGGCTGCGGTCGAGTACAGATTGCCATGAACAAGAAAAGCGGCGTTTCCGGGAACTGATAACCGCCACCTCATATTGACGCGACCTTGCATATGTGAATACAAAACGAAACAAAAGAGCATATGTGAATGTAAAATAAAAAATGGTATATGTGAATATAAAATGAAACAAGCAGGCATGTGTGAATACACAATGAAATAAAAAGGCACGCGTGAAACAAAAACAGGTGTGTTTGAGATCCAGTTTCATTTTGCTATGCCATATACTGCTGCAGTGCAGAGGTTTCAGATTTGCTAATATATGTGAAGTTAGTCACTTCACATCCGTGGTGCAGTGTCTGCCAGGAGACATACATTCACGGGTTCAATTGAGGCTCATAGAAGGAAAGAAAAGGAGTAGATATCACCAGATTCACTAGACAATATATGGAAACTGGAGGAATTAGAATCAGCGGTTCTACTTTTCCGGGTTTCTTTGTGGACTAGAGTGCGTCACACGCAGTTAGGCACATTAAAGGTCAGTGTGTCGATTTCAGTATGCATTTGTGTCAAGTTTAATCCCTCTAGATCAGGGTTCTCAACCTTTATTTGGCCCATGCATCCCTTCACCATATGTTCAGAACATCATCTCCCCCCTCCCCTTTCGTATTTCCTCCTTATAGATTCCTCCCCCTTTTGTTTACACAGTATACGTAAAAATGGAAGCTAAATTTAATAACACATACTAGAACAAGTCTAGACGTCTACATAAAATGTGATTTGCGGGTTTACTCACGTTATAAAACGAATTTAAGAAGGACGAGAAGTACAGAACCGTCAAGTATGGAGGGAAAAACAATATCAAGTAATCGGTTCTTGTATTAACGCGATCTTGAAATACTCTTAATCTCCCCCCTCCCCCATGGAAACCCTAAAATCCCCCGGCGGGGGGGGGGGTGGGGGGGGGATTCCCAACCGGTTGAGAACTACTGCTCTAGATAGATTGCCTCCAAGACAACAGGCAATATCTATCCGTTAGTAGCCCCCCCCCCCCCCCTCCCTCCCCTCCCCCTTCCTCCGATAAAGTTTGTTAATAACAGTGGCTTATCCGCCTGTTTTTTTGTGTTTTTTTTTTTTGCCCTTACCCTCGAAGACTATAATTCTGATCTTACTGCTCGAGAGATTAGAAAAAGTTTGATATAAGAGCGTTTGCTCTTAAACTGCCGGTGTGCTGATGTCGAGGTAGCGGGTTAAATCCTTCTTACATCAGTCAGTTGGACTAGAGGGACACTGGTAGTAGGGAAGCTAATCCACACGCAATAATCCGTCTAGTAACTTGAAGTAGTATTTCGTGTATGGGCTAAGCTTGAGTTCAAAGCGAGCAGGTACAAATAAAAACAAAATCACTAGACATCAATGGTTCTTGTAAAAATGCCCAGACCCATGTTGTAATTCCAACCAAATAACTTCTTTGTTGGAGGCGGACACGGAGAAGACTAAGTATCCAACCTCACTACCATAGCGATCAGTAGGACGTTTGCTATCAGATACCAATGGTTTTTGAAAACAAATCTCAGATCTATGCTGATAGTAAGCCCCGTATGCTTTGATCCTGAAGTTAAAACGATGGCCCCGGTGTTGAGGTCTTCTATCTTGTATTTCCTCTTCACTTGTCGGTGACAAAGCTCATTTATAATCTTATAATGGTTTCTTCTCCGTTGACGGGAATTGCTCCTTGCTTCCCTGAACCAGTTATCGATATTTCAGTATCTGCCACTTGATTACCGCTGTCGTTTATATTTCGAGCTGGATAAAGTCAGCGATATCTGCTTCTGTTGTCATTTGTGTAGTAACTCTTTCAGTCCGTGAATGTTTTGGACTCAAATCGTCTTTTCATATTTTTTTTCATTAAATGGTACCCCCACGAAAATAAACAACTACAACAGTCAACAGTGTTGTAAGAACGTAAAATGACCGGAAGTTGCCACTGGGGTAGTCAGATTTCTTTGTATGCGCTGAAAAAATGTTAAAAATAAAACGTTTGACGAGACATTTGGGGCACTTGTGGAATAGCTAATGGCACATCACGCGCTGCTTGGGACCGAAAAGGCTAACGCAAAACACATATACGTACCGAAGCCTAAATCTGCTGTGGGATGTGAAGTGATATGTGAAGATTATCTCGTTTTTTTTTTTTTTTTGGCATGAGTGCACGAAAGAATAGGTGGTCAGTCGAACGAACTTTATTTTCAAAGGGTCACACATTGACTACACGTCGTTATTACTTTCTGTCTATCCAAGCACTCATCCTTCGCACGTATGTATCTATTATGCATGTTACAGTGACATAGGAAAAGATATGAATTGCGAACTACGAGCCCAGGCAGGTATCGAACCCTTATCCTTCGCCGCTCATGCTATTGTCAGCGCAGCTTTCCAACCGCAACGCTAACGCGTTAGCTTGGAAGAATTACGGTTCTTGAAATAGGCTGTATGTCTGACTAGGCTAAAGACAATAGTAATAAGCTGGCTTTTAGCAGTAAAATGTGGATGTATGATGTCATTCTGTGACACGGGAGAGCTTATACACGCATTCGTATTGTTTTTACAATTATTCCATGGGGATAAATACATGATTTCAGTGTTCAGCTCGCATTGAATAAACTCAAAAGTCCAAAGGTATCGTGGACTGGTGGTGAATAAAGAGAAAGGAAGTGATTAAAAGATCTTGATTGTGCGCTGTCATTGAAAGAGGAAGTGAGGCAGACGAAGCTGTTGCAGACAAAAGGCCACAGATAGAAAACCTTAGCACGAGGGAACCGTGGCTGGAGGTCCACATGGGGTTCAATCTCAGATTGGGTCTTGGAATTTTCCATGAACTATTAGTATCTCATCTCAAACGTCCACCCGTGATCGCGTGGGTAGTGGGATAAGACACCTGGCTTCACGGATCATCATCATCAGCATCATCATCATCATCATCCAGTGTTTTACCGGCTGGCGTGGGCGATCATGATTCTCCACAAACTGCGATCTCCGACGGCATGGCACACGAATTATTCGTGCCATGTCACAAGACTCAAGAAGTTTCTCCTCCTGTCTTCCTCTATCTATGTTTCGACAAATATTTTCGGTTGTCACTACATGTTCCAGTTTTTGTCCTCTCATAATGTGTGCTTCTTTCTAATGTTTATGACACTGTCTTCGCGACTTAGCTTCCCTCAAAATGTCCATCTCAGACAAAGTGTAAATTAGGAGATCCCGTGTGTAAACTGTGCTGAAACATCATACAACAGTTTAGAATTGTAAAGAGTAGGCTGCTAGGCCACTATCCAGGTAAAATTGTTGAGAAAGAAAACCTCTTACATGTATACAGAGCCCTTTATCTGAGATACAATCTGTCTAGAGAAAGAAAACCTCTTACATGTATACAGAGCCCTTTATCTGAGATACAATCTGTCTAGAGAAAGAAAACCTCTTACATGTATACAGAGCCCTTTATCTGAGATACAATCTGTCTAGAGAAAGAAAACCTCTTACATGTATACAGAGCCCTTTATCTGAGATACAATCTGTCTAGAGAAAGAAAACCTCTTACATGTATACAGAGCCCTTTATCTGAGATACAATCTGTCTAGAGAAAGAAAACCTTACTCAAATGCATGGCGAGAAAGGACAGGCTGAAGTTTGAGGTACATAACAATGTGTGACGCATTCCTTTACTCCCCTTGAAAGAATAACGAAGATGTCCTTACAGTTGTTGAGGATGGCCGGCAACGTGTCATCCTTCATAGATTCCCAGAATCTCTTGCTACCAATTATTTATATTGTGTGTCTACATACAGTTGTTTATGTTATTGAGTTGTCAATGAATTAATGAAGTGTGTGTTTGCGTGTTTTGAAAATGAATGTGTTAAGTGAGATCTATTCACAGGGACATGTTTGCATTCCTTAGGCAGACGGTGACGCTGCACTCTGTGGTATTCAAAAAAGGTCACGTTGAAAGGTCAGTATTCAACGTGAACTCGTGTTGAAGCATCCCGCGCTGAACACCACCAGTTCTCTCTGGCACAGGGGGCTAAATGTCGCGGCCGCGGTCATCCACGTGGGGACGTGTGACCCAAGGAACGGGTCGTAGTGCGACCTGGAAGTCGTTCGTTTAGTCCATCGATTCAACGGGCATGTTGTGAGTCGGTCCTGAAAGGGACCATTATGCTGTTTTCTGATTTTGTTATATCAATTTGTATCTCATGGACTATGAGTGTTAATGGTTTTTCTTTGTGTCATCCACAAGGTTCTAGACAAGGGACTTACGTGTGAATGTTTTAACGTGAACTATGCGTTAGATTATCTAATGTGAACTAAGCGTTAAAGAACTGGTTACATTTACAAGTGTGATTACAGACACACGGTTAATTTGATAGTTGTGTTAACGATCTGCGATTTCAATGAACAGTGATTTACACATTGTGCCATAGCTGACTGTCTATTCGAGTAATGTGAGAATAGACGAAGTTGTGACTAAACAGTGGGACTCCGCCAAGTTGTCAGCCTTGCGTGCACGCCCAGAATATGGAAGAGGCCGTGTATAAGTTTGTGATCCTGAGACACGGGGAGAGCGAGTACACGCAGAAGAACCTGTTCTGTGGATTCGCTCACGACGCTGACCTGACGGATGTGGGAGTCCAGGAGGCCATTCGTGCTGGGCAGGTAAGAACAGTGGAGAATGAGCGTGCAAGTGTCTGTGATTGTCCGTTCAATGATTTTGTTTTTGTTCTGTCGGGGGCAAAAAGAAAATCCTAACCTGCACAGTTCGCGGCCACTGCACTAGCCAGGCGGTCTGATTTCCTCCGGCTCAAGACCCCACTAACCCTACACTGCAAGGTACTATAGGGAGTAGATGACAGTTGTTCAGTCTATGCCAAGGAGCTAAACTTACATTGGAGAGCACGGGCCACTCACTTCAATTTATACCAAACACAGCCTCTGAAGTCGGAGTGGGTTCGCCTGATGGCGAGGGACACTCTTAATAGGGAAAGTTAATAATTCACACGCAAAATTCAGTCCAGCACTACTGGAAGTAGTGTGTATGGATTACGCTTAAGTTCAAAGCGAGCGCTTACAAAATACCAAACACATTACCATTTGTGACCATTGGCAACTACATTACATATTCTTTTCTTATGAAACCTATTTGCTTTTGTGGTGTAAGTATTTGTTTGTTTGTTTGTTTTTGTGTGGTGTAACTGTTTGCTTTTGTGGCGTAACTTTTTCTTTTTCTGGTGTAACTTTTCTCTTTTATGGTGTGACTTTGTTTGTTTGTTTTTTTGGTGTAACATTTTGTTGCTGTGGTGTAACTTTTTGTTTTTCTGATGTAACTTAGAGTATACACGCGGTATACACAAAATACTAGCATGTTTGACTGGTGGTCGAGTATATTGACCCAGTTTGACCCAGCGTAAAATGCGTAACAGGAAATATTGTGGGACGTCAAGTCTAATGGTGTGGTCATCACCACAGCATCCGTCGTGTGCCGGCTGGTATATAAACATATAAGGCCGGCACCACGTAACCAGCACGCCCCAAGAAATGGAAAAGGGTAGTTTTTACTTTAATAAGTTGACGTACGTTTATGTGACTATAATAAGTTGACGTACGTTTATGTGACTTTAATAAGTTGACCTACGTTTGTGACTTTAATAAGTTGACGTACGTTTATGTGACTTTAATAAGTTAACGTACACATTATTGCTTTTCCTTTAGAATTATCTACAGAAGCTCTGTATTTGTTACACACATGCACATACACACGCATATATAACGTAAGTAAAGTAATCACCTTACTGAGTGAAGAACTTGAATTGACAAGGTCACAACATTATAATAGATGCCCTGTCGTTGCTATCATCTCTTGTCCTTAAGTCTCAACAAGCTGGCCATGAGTGTCACTTAGCGCCGCGCCTAACTACCCTAGTTCTAATCGCACTAGGCAGCTCAATGTTTGAGCGTTCGACTACGTGTTGCATCATTTTGATAGACGTTTTGTATCATGTTGATAGACTTCTTGCGTTTTGACAGACTTGTTGCATCATTTTGATAGACTTGTTGCATCATTTTGTTAGACTTGTTGCATCATTTTGTTAGACTTGTTGCATCATTTTGATAGACTTGTTGCATCCTTTTGTTAGACTTGTTGCATCCTTTTGTTAGACTTGTTGCATCATTTTGTTAGACTTGTTGCATCATTTTGTTAGACTTGTTGCATCATTTTGTTAGACTTGTTGCATCATTTTGTTAGACTTGTTGCATCATTTTGTTAGACTTGTTGCATCATTTTGTTAGACTTGTTGCATCATTTTGAAAAAACTTGTTAACAGTGTTATCATGGCTCTTGTCGGGAGGAAATTAAACAGTACTTAACGTGGACTCTGTTGTCGCAACAGTTAAACAATTCATCATTATCGTGTTATGATCGTGGCATCCCACGTCGATTGTCCTTTTCAGAACCAGAACACCTTACCAGTTATTATGTTCTCCAATAACTCTCCTCTTATTACACGAGCAAAGAATGTTGTCTCCTTCTTATATTGTATATAATGTTCTACTTTCACTAACCTTTTCAATTCAATCGAAGTTAGGTACTGTGCCAGTCCAAGATATTCCTAACATTCGTCTTAAAAGTCCCATCTCCGTTGCCTTCTAGCTCTTCCCAACTTGCTGGCTCCGTCCCATTATCATACAGTAGAACAGGTACTATACAACATGTCAGCACTTTCTGGCATTCAATGATTGTGGCTTATTGCATAAGATTCTTTTCATTTTCTGAAATGCAGCCAGGTCTTTTCCGCACTAAATCTCCACGACGCATCCTCCATCTGCTGTGATGATTTCCGCCAACATTTTAAACTTGGTTAAGCATTTTCATGTAGGCATCCACGATATAACCCACTCCTACTCCCAGGCTAGGTCACAACATTCATGTAGGCATCCACAATAAAACCCACTCCTACTCCCATACTAGGTCACGACATAAAGTGTCACGCAGATATCCACGATATAACCCACTCCTACTCCCAGGCTAGGTCACAACATAAAGTGTCATGTAAGCATCCACGATATAACCCACTCCTACTCCCAGACTAGGTCACAACATAAAGTGTCATGTAGGCATCCACAATAAAACCCACTCCTACTCCCAGACTAGGTCACAACATAAAGTGTCACGCAGATATCCACGATATAACCCACTCCTACTCCCAGGCTAGGTCACAACATAAAGTGTCATGTAAGCATCCACGATACAACCCACTCCTCCCAGACTAGGTCACAACATTCACGTAGGCATCCACGATATAACCCACACCTACTCCCAGACTAGGTCACAACATAAAGTGTCATGTAGGCATCCACGATATAACCCACTCCTACTCCCAGACTAGGTCACAACATAAAGTGTCATGTAGGCATCCACGATATAACCCACTCCTACTCCCAGACTAGGTCACAACATAAAGTGTCATGTAGGCATCCACGATATAACCCATTCCTACTCCCATACTAGGTCACGACATAAAGTGTCACGCAGATATCCACGATATAACCCACTCCTACTCCCAGACTAGGTCACAACATTCATGTAGGCATCCACAATAAAACCCACTCCTACTCCCATACTAGGTCACGACATAAAGTGTCACGCAGATATCCACGATATAACCCACTCCTACTACCAGGCTAGGTCACAACATAAAGTGTCATGTAAGCATCCACGATATAACCCACTCCTACTCCCAGACTAGGTCACAACATAAAGTGTCATGTAGGAATCCACAATAAAACCCACTCCTACTCCCAGACTAGGTCACAACATAAAGTGTCACGCAGATATCCACGATATAACCCACTCCTACTCCCAGGCTAGGTCACAACATAAAGTGTCATGTAAGCATCCACGATATAACCCACTCCTCCCAGACTAGGTCACAACATTCACGTAGGCATCCACGATATAACCCACACCTACTCCCAGACTAGGTCACAACATAAAGTGTCATGTAGGCATCCACGATATAACCCACTCCTACTCCCAGACTAGGTCACAACATAAAGTGTCATGTAGGCATCCACGATATAACCCACTCCTACTCCCAGACTAGGTCACAACATAAAGTGTCATGTAGGCATCCACGATATAACCCATTCCTACTCCCATACTAGGTCACGACATAAAGTGTCACGCAGATATCCACGATATAACCCACTCCTACTCCCAGACTAGGTCACAACATTCATGTAGGCATCCACAATAAAACCCACTCCTACTCCCATACTAGGTCACGACATAAAGTGTCACGCAGATATCCACGATATAACCCACTCCTACTACCAGGCTAGGTCACAACATAAAGTGTCATGTAAGCATCCACGATATAACCCACTCCTACTCCCAGACTAGGTCACAACATAAAGTGTCATGTAGGAATCCACAATAAAACCCACTCCTACTCCCAGACTAGGTCACAACATAAAGTGTCACGCAGATATCCACGATATAACCCACTCCTACTCCCAGGCTAGGTCACAACATAAAGTGTCATGTAAGCATCCACGATATAACCCACTCCTCCCAGACTAGGTCACAACATTCACGTAGGCATCCACGATATAACCCACACCTACTCCCAGACTAGGTCACAACATAAAGTGTCATGTAGGCATCCACGATATAACCCACTCCTACTCCCAGACTAGGTCACAACATAAAGTGTCATGTAGGCATCCACGATATAACCCACTCCTACTCCCAGACTAGGTCACAACATAAAGTGTCATGTAGGAATCCACAATAAAACCCACTCCTACTCCCAGACTAGGTCACAACATAAAGTGTCACGCAGATATCCACGATATAACCCACTCCTACTCCCAGGCTAGGTCACAACATAAAGTGTCATGTAAGCATCCACGATATAACCCACTCCTCCCAGACTAGGTCACAACATTCACGTAGGCATCCACGATATAACCCACATCTACTCCCAGACTAGGTCACAACATAAAGTGTCATGTAGGCATCCACGATATAACCCACTCCTACTCCCAGACTAGGTCACAACATAAAGTGTCATGTAGGCATCCACGATATAACCCACTCCTACTCCCAGACTAGGTCACAACATAAAGTGTCATGTAGGCATCCACAATAAAACCCACTCCTACTCCCAGACTAGGTCACAACATAAAGTGTCATGTAGGCATCCACGATATAACCCACTCCTACTCCCAGACTAGGTCACAATATAAAGTGTCATGTAAGCATCCACGATATAACCCACTCCTACTCCCAGACTAGGTCACAACATAAAGTGTCATGTAAGCATCCACGATATAACCCACTCCTACTCCCAGACTAGGTCACAACATAAAGTGTCATGTAGGCATCCACAATAAAACCCACTCCTACTCCCAGACTAGGTCACAACATAGTGTCATGTAGGCATCCACGATATAACCCACTCCTACTCCCAGACTAGGTCACAATATAAAGTGTCATGCAGGCATCCACGATATAACCCACTCCTACTCCCAGACTAGGTCACAACATAAAGTGTCATGTAGGCATCCACAATAAAACCCACTCCTACTCCTAGACTAGGTCACAATATAAAGTGTCATGTAGGCATCCACGATATAACCCACTCCTACTCCCAGGCTAGGTCACAACATAAAGTGTCATGTAGGCATCCACGATATAACCCACTCCTACTCCCAGACTAGGTCACAACATTCACGTAGGCATCCACGATATAACCCACTCCTACTCCCAGACTAGGTCACAACATAAAGTGTCATGTATGCATCAACGATATAACCCACTCCTACTCCCAGACTAGGTCACAACATAAAGTGTCATGTAGGCATCCACGATATAACCCACTCCTACTCCCAGACTAGGTCACAACATAAAGTGTCATGTAGGCATCCACAATAAAACCCACTCCTACTCCCAGACTAGGTCACAACATAAAGTGTCATGTAGGCATCCTCAATAAAACCCACTCCTACTCCCAGACTAGGTCACAACATAAAGTGCCATGTAGGCATCCACGATATAACCCACTCCTACTCCCAGACTAGGTCACAACATAAAGTGTCATGTAGGCATCCACGATATAACCCACTCCTACTCCCAGACTAGGTCACAACATAAAGTGTCATGTAGGCATCCAAAATAAAACCCACTCCTACTCCCAGACTAGGTCACAACATAAAGTGTCGTGTAGGCATCCACGATATAACCCACTCCTACTCCCAGACTAGGTCACAATATAAAGTGTCATGTAAGCATCCACGGTATAACCCACTCCTACTCCCAGACTAGGTCACAACATAAAGTGTCATGTAAGCATCCACGATATAACCCACTCCTACTCCCAGACTAGGTCACAACATAAAGTGTCATGTAGGCATCCACAATAAAACCCACTCCTACTCCCAGACTAGGTCACAACATAGTGTCATGTAGGCATCCACGATATAACCCACTCCTACTCCCAGACTAGGTCACAACATAAAGTGTCACACAGGCATCCACGATATAACCCACTCCTACTCCCAGACTAGGTCACAACATTCATGTAGGCATCCACGATATAACCCACTCCTACTCCCAGACTAGGTCACAACATTCATGTAGGCATCCACGATATAACCCACTCCTATTCCCAGACTAGGTCACAACATAGTGGTATGTAGGCATCTACGATATAACCCACTCCTACTCCCAGACTAGGTCACAACATAAAGTCATGTAGTCATCCACTATACAACCCACTCCTACTCCCAGACTAGGTCACAACATAAAGTGTCATGTAGGCATTCTTTCCAGAGGAATGCGTCACACTTTGGTGTGCTTTACAAACGTCAGTGTGTCCCACCTCGGCATGCATTTGCCATTGCTGGCTGAACGACCGGCCCGATAACATTTTATAAAAACTAACGCAAGGCGGTCTGCTGCCAAATCGTCGGCAGTTGTGTTTCGAACGCAGTATGCGCAATTACGAACTGCGCCCTAACTTCTATGCAACGGAGCCGGCTTTGGCAATCTGCTGTGCGTAAAATTGACGTGGCCTTAGGTTCGTACCGGAATACGATCAGCGTTGCCAGTAGTGGGTTGTGCTCAATGTTTAAATCACAAACAGCCAATAAATTCTGAGGTTGATTGCAACGTCCTGTAAACGGACATGCAACTATCTTTTAAGACATCACGCTACAGACATCCGCTGGATTTGATTATTACTCTTGCTATTTACACCTCCATATCATAGTGCAGACAGCAGTATCGATCGAGTTCTGCTGTGTTACAAATTTAGAATGCAATCAACCGGTTCCGCTACATCGAGCCTGAATGAAAACCACGAACTGGCATTAGCCAGATCCAGCCACGATTGAGACATTGTCTGAGACCTTCGATAAAACCTCAGCTCATCCAACAGTACTGCGAACGTGGAGTGGCAATATCCAAGGCATACAATACACAGGTCAGCGTTAGCGATATTTGAATAAACAATATAAGACTGGTTTGAACCTAAGTTCAACGAGATGATCCCTGCTGTGGAAGCTATACAATCAGCTTAGGCCGAATAAAAGAAAAGACATCTGCAAGTTCTGAGAATGTCGAGGACAATTCTAACAAACCGCTGAGACGCCGGGCACTGGCGCTATCTTAGCGTGATCATCCAAATAGCAGCACAAGCAAGTCATGTTAGGAGAAAGTTTTCATGGTTGTCAAGAACAGGCAAGTTATGCAAGGAGAAATGTTTGATGGTTGTGAAGAGCAGGCAAGTAAGGTTAGGAGAAATGTTTGATGGTTGTGAAGAGTAGGCAAGTAATGTTAGGAGAAATGTTTGATGGTTGTGAAGAGTAGGCAAGTAATGTTAGGAGAAATGTTTGATGGTTGTCCAGAGCAGGCAAGTAATGTTAGGAGAAATGTTTGATGGTTGTGAAGAGTAGGCAAGTAATGTTAGGAGAAATGTTTGATGGTTGTCCAGAGCAGGCAAGTAATGTTAGGAGAAATGTTTGATGGTTGTGAAGAGTAGGCAAGTAATGTTAGGAGAAATGTTTGATGGTTGTGAAGAGTAGGCAAGTAATGTTAGGAGAAATGTTTGATGGTTGTGAAGAGTAGGCAAGTAATGTTAGGAGAAATGTTTGATGGTTGTGAAGAGCAGGCAAGTAATGTTAGGAGAAATGTTTGATGGTTGTGAAGAGCAGGCAAGTAATGTTAGGAGAAATGTTTGATGGTTGTCCAGAGCAGGCAAGTAATGTTAGGAGAAATGTTTGATGGTTGTGAAGAGTAGGCAAGTAATGTTAGGAGAAATGTTTGATGGTTGTGAAGAGTAGGCAAGTAATGTTAGGAGAAAAGTTTGATGGTTGTGAAGAGTATGCAAGTAATGTTAGGAGAAATGTTTGATGGTTGTGAAGAGCAGGCAAGTAATGTTAGGAAAAATGTTTGATGGTTGTCAAGAGCAGGCAAGTAGTGTTAGGAGAAATGTTTGATGGTTGTGAAGAGCAGGCAAGTAGTGTTAGGAGAAATGTTTGATGGTTGTGAAGAGCAGGCAAGTAATGTTAGGAGAAATGTTTGATGGTTGTGAAGAGCAGGCAAGTAATGTTAGGAGAAATGTTTGATGGTTGTGAAGAGTAGGCAAGTAATGTTAGGAGAAATGTTAGATGGTTGCCAAGAGCAGGCAAGTAATGTTAGGAGAAAAGTTTGATGGTGTCAAAAACGCCGTTTGTCCTAAAATTAATTGCACACCACCTCAAAATTCCACCAGTGACGAGGAAGTAATGGATACCAGCGACGAGGAAGTAACTGATAAATGCATACAAATGGATCGATTGTTTTAACCTAACTCTGAGTTGTTCTTCGGAGGAAATGTTGCTATACCTGCAGTTTTTAACATGCCTCAGTACCCTCCTCCCCCCCCCCCTCCTCCCCCCCCCCCCCCAAGAATTTGGATGGGAGCCAACACTGGACGAACTTACTAAAGCTGCTAATGGTTTAACTTGCTAACGGTTTAGCTCTCGATACACCGGAATGAGGTGATATTTCTTCAAGATTTGATTGAACACATCACGGGCAGTTTGTTATAACTATTACATATACATTCCAAAAGATTAAATGTCATGGCAAGTCAGACCAGGCCCCAAGCCTTGGTCGGAAACTGGTCTAGGATGGAAGCTCCGATAGGTGGGACAGTTAGAGCATTGCTAATCCGGCAGCTTCTGCAGCTAGTCTTGTTCCACATGCATTGGTACTACCATTTCTCTGGAGTAAACCAGATAGGCCGAGAGAGTGATCATGCTGCATGGACAACACATGGTCTCCACAATTCAGCCCAGGTTTTGTGTTACGGATAGAGATAACATTCGCTACCGACAGGTTGTAAGTATGGTTTAGAAGCACAATGTTACAAACTATTGTCTATCAAGGCGCCAGTGAGCGAATGAGAGGGATTTATCCCAATGTCATTACTGGTAAGAACTCGCAGTTCTCCAAGATACGAAAGAAGCCATAATTGTGGCACTGTATAAGAACAAAGCGACAAGAGTGGCTGTAATAAATACAGAGGCGCCTCGCTAGTGGCTGTTGCTGACAACGTTGTCGGAAAAGTATTTCTAACAGACTAGGGGAGCTAACTGAACGTTGGGTTTTCTGTTAACAGATATCAATGGGTATGCAGGTCAATATGGCCGATTGGATAAAAACGCTCGTTCTTAAATGTCAGGGTGCTGATGTCGAGATAGCGGGTCAAACCCCTACACCGGTCAGCTGCACTAAAATGTTGACTTCTCCTCCTTGACTTGAGGACGTAAATTACAAGTGCCTCTGAATTCGGAGTGAGTTCACCTGATGTCGATGGACACTGGTAATAAGAAACGCTAATCCACACGCAAAAATTAGGACACTAGAAATAGTAGCACGTTTTTGGACTACGCTTGAGTTCAAAGCGAGTGAACGAAAATAAAATCAAAGGGCATGCTCTGTTCATTCACCAACTACAAGAACAGTCCGGAGAGCAAAATAAACCTTCGTACGTTGTCGTACTAAGGCATTAGGTCTTGTCTGCAAATGTGGGCTATTTAAAGCCCTCTTTAAAATAAACTGTCCCTCTAAATTGTCGCGATTAGTCAGGTCGTGACATAATGACACGAATGGAACATTCCAGTACGACCGTTCTCTGTCAGCATATTTTCTAATACTCAGGTCTCTCCAGGCTGTGTGCAAGTCTCTGTATTATTTGATTTTGTCTGCACTGCACTTCTCATGGTATGATGTATGTTGCACTAAAGAACAAACAAGTATCAATAGTTACTAAGAAAGCACTCTACAACACAATCTTTCTACCAACTCTATGCTGCCAATGCCAAGCCTGGACAATGACAGAAAAATGGAAAAGAAAACAAAAATCACAACAGAAATCAGATTCCTGAGAAGAATACTCAATGTATCAAGAAGATAGAAAATTACACGTGAAGAAATCAGCACTACAGTGGGGGTTATAGCAGCGCTAGATTTTATCAGAAGGCAGCAAGTTAAATGGTTTGGCCATATAACTAGGCTACCAACTAGCAGTATACCACAACAAGCAATGATGTACAGACCAGATGGAAGCAGAAGAGGAGGCCAGTAACGTAAACGATGGCAGAGGGAATAGCAGAGTCCATGGGAATATCGATACATGGTCTATAAACGGGATATCTCCCGCTGTTTATACTTCACCTCGACACTGTGCAAGGTACAAGAGGAACAAAATGAGATGTATGTTGCGAATACCTTGGACTGCCAGAGTTACTAACTGCTAGAGCCTGGTAAAAAAAAAAAATAAAAACAACCTAATGAACATTATGTACAACTATAAGATGTTGACAAACAATGTTCTTTGGTCATGTGATGAGAAGAGGGGCATTAGAAAACATCATTGCGACTGGAAAGATCAGGGTTGAAGAGGCAGGAGCAGACCGAGAGAAGTGATGCTGGACAAACTCAGACCGTGGCATGGGGGAGTATCAGTAGAATTGCTTCGGAACACCAAGTACCGGGAGCTGTGGAGAGACGTGAACACCCAGTAGGAAGAGCTGATGATGATGATGATGATGATGATGATGCACTTCTCAGCCATGAGATTTACTGTGCAGGACAAAGGATACCTCTGCCCCCTTAGAGATGGAATGACCGACTGTTTAATCTTGCGAGACAGAAAGCAAACACAAAAATACATGGAGATGACCACTAGAGAACTGTTGTTTGCTGATGATGTGGCATGTGTCAACTGGATTGAAGGGTTGTCGGAGTTTAATCTTGGCAGCACAATAAGTGTCAAGAAACAAAAGTGATGAGCTAGGATGCAGTAACCACACCCATTATTAACGTTATAATTGCGAACTGGGTGTGGGCACGATGTTACATTCTTGGGTTCTATTGTCAATGGGCTACCTGCGGCTGGAGACATCGGCAAACCATATCAGCACAGCCGCAGCCATTTTCGCGCGTCTTGTCAAATGTGTAATGGGGAAATCCCACACACACGGTGAATGTGGCATATACGGTGTATGTGGTATATACAGCCTGCGTCATCAGCGCTCTCTCTCTCTCTCTCTCTCTCTCTCTCTCTCTCTCTCTCTCTCTCTCTCTCTCTATGGGAATGTCCCGAATGCTGTGATGTCGGTTCCTAAATCAATCAATCAATCAATCAATCAATCAATCTCCTTCTCTGATTGTCTATTTGTCTGTCTATCTGTCTACCTATGCTTTGTCTCTTTTTTTCTGTCTCTTTACCTGTCTGACTGTCTGTTTATCCTCTTATTTGTCTCTCTGTCTGTGTGTATCTCGCTATCTGTATGTGTCTGACTCTCTCTCTCTCTCTCTCTCTCTCTCTCTCTCTCTCTCTCTCTCTCTGTCCGTCTCTTGCCCTCTCTCCCTTTCTCATTCTCTGTCTGTCCGTTTCTCTCTCTCTCTCTCTCTCTCTCTCTCTCTCTCTCTCTCTTTCTCTGTCCGTCTCTTGCCCTCTCTCCCTTTCTCATTCTCTCTGTCTGTCCGTTTCTCGATCTCTTTTTCCCTCGCTCTCTCACTGTCACCCTCTCTCTAGCTCTGTCTCTCTAGCTCTCTTTGTTCTCTCTCTCTCTCTCTCTCCATGTCTCTCTCGCATCGTCACTCACGTTGCCTCTCTCTCGCCCTCTTTTTACTCTGTCTCTCTCCCGCTCTTCCACTCTCTGTCTCTCTCCCGCTCTCCCACTCTGTCTGTCTGTCTCTCTGTCTCGCTCTCTGTCTCAGTAATGAGACCTGGACAACCCACGTCCAGCTAGACACCGACTTAAACCCCCCCCCCCCCCCTCCCACTTACAAATCTCTCGGATGCTGTCCTTATTCCTTCTCATCTCTACGAAAAACAAACACACGCTAATCACGATTGTCTGTAAGAGCCTAATGAAAGTTGAACATCATACACAAGACAGAGACAAACAACATTCTAGTCATTAATGGGACAAGCGGCATTGGGGAACATCGTGACAACTGGAAAGCACAGTGGTAGGAGAGGCAGACCTGTATAAATGATGCATGGTAGTCTAAGACGTTAGTGTAGAGGGATAACATCAATAGAATTGATCCAGACCACAGCGAGATCTGTGGAGAGACATGGACGCCTATGCCACTTTACAGGGCACACATGACGATGAAAGAGTTTCCTCACTGGCGATCTTGACAGTCTTCAAGTTGTGCACTGATATCAGATGAATGGTAGAAATATATGCTATTTATTGCTCGTCGCTTGACCTCTTGGACTGGTGTACGATATGTGAGCACTGGTCACAGATGGTAAGTCACTGCTCGCCTTTTGATATTCAGAAATAATAGGGATTTAGAGGACTGATGTAACTCTGGGACATTGTGGACTAATGTAACTGCTGGGATAGACTTGACTAATGTAACAGTTGGTATAGATTGGACTAATGTACCAGTTGGGATAGATTGGACTAATGTAACTGCTGGAATAGAGTGGATTAATGTAACTACTGGGATAGAGTGGACTAATGTAACTACTGGGATAGAGTGGACTAATGTAACAGTTGGGATAGATTGGATTAATGTAACTGCTGGGAAAGAGTGGATTAATGTAACAGCTGGGATAGAATGGACTGATGTAACAGTTGGAATAGAGTAGATTAAAGTAACTGCTGGTAAAGTGGATTAATGTAACAGCTGAGATAGAGTGGACTGATGTAACAGTTGGGATAGACTGGACTAAGGTAACTGCTGGAATAGAGTGGACTAATGTAACTACTGGGATAGAGTGGACTAATGTAACTACTGGGATAGACTGGACTAAGGTAACTGCTGGAATAGAGTGGACTAATGTAACTACTGGGATAGACTGGACTAAGGTGACTGCTGGAATAGAGTGGACTAATGTAACTACTGGGATAGACTGGACTAAGGTAACTGCTGGAATAGAGTGGACTAATGTAACTACTGGGATAGAGTGGACTAATGTAACTACTGGGATAGAGTGGATTAATGTAACTGCTGGGAAAGAGTGGATTAGTGTAACAGCTGGGATATAGTGGACTAATGTTACAGCTGGGATAGAGTGGGCTAATGTAATAGCTGGGATACAGTGCACTCTGTAACTACTGAAATAGAGTGGATTAATGTAGCAGCTGGGATAGAGTGGATCAATGTAACTACTGAGATGTAACAGCTGGGATAGAGTGGGCTAGTGTAGTAGCTGGGATAGAGTGCACTAATGTAACTATTGAGATAGAGAGGATTAATATAACTGCTGGAATAGAGTGGACTACTGTAACTACTGGAATAGAATGCACTAATGTAACTACTGAAATAGAGTGGATTAATGAAACATCTGGGATATAGTGGATGAATGTAACTACTGAGATGTAACAGCTGGGATAGAGTTGGCTAATGTAGTAGCTGGGATAGGGTGGATTAATGTGACAGATGGGATAGAGTGCACTAATGTAACTATTGGGATAGAGTGGATTAATGTAACTGCTGGAATAGAGTGGACTAATGTAACTACAGTAATAGAGTGGACCAATGCAAGCCATAGGATGAAATTCAGTAACAACTGGGATAGAGTGCAATAATGTGACAATGGGGATAGTGATCTTATGTAACATATGGGATAGAGTGCAATGTGGATGGGACACCCCCCCCCCCCCCCAAAAAAAAAAAAAAAAAAAAAATTTATAAAAATTAAGAGCACTATATGATGAAGAAAACCACATATAGCATATTGGGAATTTGATGCACACAGGAAGAGTTGAGCGGTAACATTTGCCACGTACATCAGGCGTGATCCGGACGTTGGTTGTCGCGTTTCTTTCGCCCACACCAGAATAGCCCAGTCCCCAGGGCTAGGTTGTGCTAATGAAACCAGCCTAGTGGGCCCATGCCAGGCCACACATCGATCTGGCTGACCACACTTTACAAATATTGACATGATTTGACTGTAGGTTAGAAAAAGGAACTGGCCGACCCACCTCATGTATATCTGACAGAACGTTTGGTTTCGGTAGTTTTGTAAAAGAACATTTTAACTGCACACCGCAGTAACCCTATAAATGGCCCGGTCTTTTCCTATTGACCACATAAAGAAATTTCCACTCAGTGCATTAACTCTCTAGGCACCGGCGAGATTGATAATGTCTGTATCAAAGTGGCACAAGCTTGTAATATTCTTTTGTGAGGAGGTTGTCATATTTTTTAAATTTCTCACTCTTATGCAGTTGCCTTTTCTGCCTGCCTCTAGGTTTCATCCTGCTAAAGGGTTTTTCGCCGGTGGTCCGAGTTAAAATTTGTTTACAACGATTTAACTGTTAAAAACATTTATACGTATGGTCAGTCATAACATCAGATAGAAGATGGTCAGAAATTAGCAGCTGAATTTGTCAATGAAAGGCTGCATTTTGGAAAATAGAAAATATTTCATGTAATAAGGCAATAACATTGACTGTTAGAGAGTGATGAAATATTACAAAGAACCAATTTTGCTGTATGCAGTCAATCATGGAACGTGTAGGAATACATAGTAGAGAGCCTGGACACTGTCGCAGCGGAGTCGAGATCATCCAGTTGTTTTATCATAGTTCATAGACTTGCATTTCTGGCGGTAGTGATTGCTGTCCTCATAATCGAGTCTATAGTCAGCAAACATGAGATGGTTGGGTCTGTGAGATGGTTGGGTCTGTAGTCAGCGCACACGAGAGGGTTGAGTCTATACTCAGCAAACCCGAGAGTATTGAGTCTATAGTCAGCAAAGTTTTAAAAAATAGGTGGGGTGGGGGGGGGGGGCTGCGTGGTCTCGAGGTATGGTGTCCGCCTCGAGTGCTGAAGGTCCCGCGTTCAAGCCCCGATGAGGACCGGGATTTTTTCACGTGGACTTCTAGTAATTAAAATTCCCCTGGTCTCTGGGTAGTGAGATCAGACGCCCGTGTGTATTGTTGCGCACGTAAAAATTCCTTTGGCAGTTGGAAATCGAAAAAGAGTAGCCTAACGGCGCTGCCCGGGCAAAATTTCGAGTTAAAAATCTACCCAAAGTATTTCAGGGTCCTCGCCGGCGCTACGGAGTTCGTGCACTGAGCTGAGTTTCTCCAGACTCAGGTTTTAGTTAGGAGGAGAACGGAGCACTTATGGGTTACACCCGTGTGCCGTGATGTTGATCCATCGACTAAACTAAACTAAACTAGTCAGCAAACATGAAAGGGTTGAGTCTGCAGTCAGCAAACCCGAGAGAGTTGAGTCTATAGTCAGTAAACATGAGATGGTTGAGTCTTTATTCAGTAATCATGAGAGGGTTGAGTCTATAGTCAGCAAACATGAGAGGGTTGAGTCTGTAGTCAGCAAACATGAGAGGGTTGAGTCTATAATCAGCAAACACGAGAGAGTTGAGTCTTTAGTCAATAAACATGAGAGGGTTGAGTCTATAGTCAGCAAACTTGAGAGAGTTGAGTCTGTAGTCAGCAAACATGGGAGGGTTGAGTCTATAGTTAGCAAACATGAGAGGGTTGAGTCTGTAGTCAGCAAACATGAGAGGGTTGAGTCTATAGTCAGCAAACACGAGAGAGTTGAGTCTTTAGTCAATAAACATGAGAGGGTTGAGTCTATAGTCAGCAAACTTGAGAGAGTTGAGTCTATAGTCAGCAAACATGGGAGGGTTGAGTCTATAGTCAGCAAACATGAGATGGGTGAGTCTATATTCAGCTAACGCAAGAGGGTTGAGTCTATAGTCAATTAACTTGGGAGTGTTGAGTCTATAGTCAGCAAATACTAGAGGGTTGAGTCTATAGTTAGCAAAATCGAGAGGGTTGAGTCTATAGTCAGCAAACATGAGAGGGTTGAGTCTATAGTTAGCAAACCCGAGAGTGCTGAGTCTATAGTCAGCAAACAGGAGAGGGTTGGGTCTATATTCAGCAAACAGGAGAGGGTTGAGTCTATAGTCAGCAAACAGGAGAGGGTTGAGTCTATAGTCAGCAAACAGGAGAGGGTTGAGTCTATAGTCAGCAAATAGGAGAGGGTTGAGTCTATAGTCAGCAAACAGGAGAGGGTTGAGTCAATAGTAGGCAAACAGGAGAGGGTTGAGTCTATAGTCAACAAACAGGAGATGATTCAGTGTTGCTTGAATTTTTAACCAGAGTTGTTCTTATTCTCGTGTATTGAAATATATGTGCCATTCGAAATGTTTTTAAGCCTCTTGTATTGAAAAATGTGTGCTAATCGAACCGGTCTTATTCTCCTGCTATTTTGTATCAGGGGGGCCCGTTAGCAGTGTCTAGACGCCAGCCTGCTGGCCCGGTAATGATGGGGTGGAAGATTATTAGGGTAGATTTTTAAAATCCACATGGATTTGCATGTCGACCAAGCATAAAATGGGTACCAGGAAATGTGTTGGGAAGTAAAGGCGGACACGTGAAACTGACCCCATCACCCACGGAATACCGGTTGTAAATGGATGAGTCTAGTATCATATGCCGAATGCACATAAGGCGTGTATAACTATGCTTTACGTCTGACATTGTATCGGAATTTGTGCATGTGCACTCTGTACTCATTCATTTTAAAAGTATTATGCGCCCCGCACGTTTTGAATTACAATCGCATCTTTCTTTAACACTCATTTTCACATAAGAGGCCATTTTTGGCTAAAGAAGTTATATTGGAACACAATTTCATAAATAAACATCGCAAAAGGAAGAGAAGGCGCATACATTTATCAAACTAAATGTTAGCTTGACAGTAACAAGGGGTAGACTGACATAGCACGAGGCGCGGCGGAGCGTATCCTGGTGCACAACCACGTGGTACCACGCAGTGGACATAGAGCAGACTTTAATTTAGATGTTGTTGGTGGGTCTTTTAGGCCTGCCATTTCGAGATCATTGTCCTACCTGAAGAAATAGGCACCGATGATGACTGCGTAATTCCTTTAATGTAGGCAAACAACACACGCATTCTGAGCTTACTTGTGTGAACTTACTCATGGTAGCTATCCACGAGCTGTATCCATAATATGGTTACTGATTGTCTGCCATCATTTTGTGTTGTTGTTGTGATTCTCTTGCAAGCTCGTTGTGTGCACGTTCTGTATTTCTTATGAGTCTTCTTCACAAGGAAGGATCCACCCCACCCCTTTTTTAATCCCCCCCCCCTCCCCCGCTAGACTGATTAGTGTATATTTCTATGGATTCCTTTCATAAGTATTTATGAACTCGACTTGAACACTCCCTTAGAACTTGCATTGTGCCAAGTGTTTCACTGGCATCATAATCCGCGATGACGACTAGCGGTTTTACGCCATTAGTTTTTGTTCTGATCTTTCGGTGTACATCCTGTTGTCTGTCCATTAATATATCCTCTAATTCCGTTGCCTCATCTTGTCCATCCACTATGGTAGGTTTTTACATTGAGTTGCTCTAGATCTTTCTTAATTGTCTTTTAGTTTTCAACCCAGAAGTACGCTCCAGTCATCACAATCTGTTTTATGTCCCACTCTTTTGTTTAGTATTTTAATAATAATGAATAATAGTAACAACAATGATACACGTGATGGCTGAAATCCTGTGATATTAGGTCTATCTGTGTATAACACTGGCTTACAAATACAGTGCTTCGAGGTTGAAATCCTAGAAATGGCAGAAATGTTTCCATTCCGAACGGCCATGGAGCGAATACAGGTTAATAAAATCTAAGAAAAGGAATGTGTGTGCTATGAAAGAAAACTGCTTCACAAATAAGTTTCTCAAGATTGAACGAGGATCCCGGTTGCTCCTGATCTGCTACATGCTGTGCTGATGGACGACATCGCTCATTTTGTGTAGGACATCGAAATCCCAAATCTACGGACTGCTTCTGTCTACTTTCTGGTCTCCACAGGCGCAGTCTGTGGTCAACGAGAGGTTTGATATACGAAAGTGAGGCTTAGCCGCCATGTGCAGAAGATGGCGATTCCTAGATTGAGCTCAGAATCAGAGCTTAATGCATCAGCTCTGCGTTATTAGGAGCCTCCTGGGATGGCGGGAAATGCCATGTTCTGCTCTTGCCTCCCATTGAAAGCTGACCATCATGCATGTGTCATGCCCGTTAAGAAGCACCATCTGCATATAGAAGGGCTGAGATTATGCCACTACTCTAAGGTCGTGGAATGTTCTATAAAACTACCAGGGAAGGCTAACTCGGTCAACAAATACTTGGAGGAAGTTAGATGTGTCGGCTGAAAGGCGCAAATATCCTAGCGTTGCTGTAAAGAGACATCTCAATTGCATCCAAAACAAAAGCATAACGGATGAACGAGGAATAGGAAAAAACAGTTTGCTCACAAAACAAAAGCATAACCAATGAACGAGGAACACAAAGAAACAGTTTGCTCAAATACGGTGTACCCCGGGAAGGTTAACCCGGTCAACAAATGCCCGCAGAAGTCGGATGTGTCGGCCTAACGGCGCAAGACCGCAGCTCTGCTGTAAACAGGCACAACGCAGTCATATCCGGAAGAAAAAAAATCCGGATGAACGCAGAAGAAGAAATACAGTGTACTATTACTGAACATACTGGATAGCAAAACCCGCGGTGTAAATATAAGGCGTTTGTCCAAGAAACACTCAGCACATACTCATAAGTAACTGGAGTTCATACTTACTCTGGACTGAAGAGAATAGCCGATAGTAAGGGACAGCGACGTGGCGCGATCAAACTTCATTACCAGTCTTTGAACTGATAAACCTAATACATAGTAATGATGACTGTCACTGTGTCATTGTCATTGCAGGGTTGCGGATTCATCCAGTGGCAGTAATGGCAGTGACTCCTGCAATTCAAACGCCATCAATAACCTTCTATGAAATTTACATATTAATTTACGTAGACAATCATCGAGTACTACAGGAGACAAATGAAACTCGTAAATTGATTAGAGAAATTAGACGTAGACAGTCAAAAATTTTTGGACATGTTATGAGAAGAAATGGATTGGAGAACTTAGTGACAACTGGCAAGATCGAAGGGAACAGACCAAGAGGAAGACCAAGAGGAAAATACCTGGATGGCTTGGCCACATGGCATGGACGAGACAGGAACACTGAGCTGATCCACGACTCTGGTGATCGAGTGAAATGGCGAGTCATGACCGCCCGCGCTTTCCGGCATGGCACATGATTGATTGATTAGACAATCATCATATTCGTCAGTATTAATGACATGATCACATCTTTGAGCAAACACTCTCCTCTGGAATTCTTGTACTCAGGCCGTCACCACGTGACGGACCAGTTTTTGTTTGAGCTATCACTCTCCATCTGTGTGGCTGACATGACATGTCCACGCCCAATTCCATTCTTAGAAAGGTCCTTGTGCCCAGTATCTGTAACGTTTTATGAACACAGCCAACTCACGGCCATCCACTCCATTCATGCCTAACCTGGGATTTAAATCAATCATCAGTGCATTACGTGGCTTGTTGAGTTGTACAGTGTGATTTTCACAACTTTAAACACTCAGTATTTCTCAAACTTCTAAACACGCAGTGGTTCTCAAACTTCTAAACTCACATTAAGCCTTTCCAGACAGTCATGTAAGTCATGCTCTGATTTTCTCCCACTATCATCAAAAGTCATGACAAGATGTTGAGATAAAACATTTCTGTCCAGTAGGGCAGGTCCTGAATTCTGTTTGCGAGTCATCCTCTGTGACCATAACTATAGACCATCTGAGCTGGCATCCATAGAACCATACATCTACTTTTTGGTGTTATGTCACCCGCAGAATTCAAAACTTCATGTCATCGAATCCGATGTTTGGATCCGCAATAAGGAGTAGTGTACCTAGGAGCGGTTCACTCTTTGATGTTAGACATAACATAACATAGGGAGTCTCTATGGTGAAGTAGTCAAGTCATCTGCCTCGGGCTCCGAAGGTTGTGGGTTCGATTCTGGGCTGCATCCTTCGGTTCACGAGTGCATTATTTTTTTACTCCTGAGAGTCGTCGCAGGAGCTACGGAGTTCGTGCTTTGTGCAATGCTTTCCACGCTGCGGAAAGAGACTGAGCCATATGGGATAAAAACCCGGTGCAATGAAGTAGACCCTGTCAACTTTTAAGTGACTTTTAAGACATAAACATACACACATGCTCATGTTCAATCTGTTATTTGATGTCATTAAAAAAATTCACTTGTCACTTTGTCTTTTTTCAGTCTGTCTCTATTTTTCTGTCTGTCTGTCAGTTTCAGCTTACCTCTTTCTTTTTCTGTCTGCCTCTCTCTTTCTCTGTGTGTGTTCCTGTTCTGTCTCTCTTTGTTTATCCCCTCCCCCAGCCTCTCTCTCCTATCCTCTCTTCTTTCTTTTTGTCAGATTAACTTTCAAGGCCAGTCTATGTAACTGCATAGGGATGTTATTCTTCTGAATATAGTAGTGTTCCAATTCTTACACCTGTAATTTTTTTCATATTATTATTATTGTTTCATTTATGATTCCCACTTACAGTTTCTGAAAAAGGCGGGAGCTGAATTTGACATTGCTTACACAAGTCTCCTAAAGAGGACAATCAAAACACTTTACCTGATTCAGGAAGAGCTGGACTGCCATTGGCTGCCTGTAGTCAAGTCATGGCGTCTCAATGAGAGACATTATGGAGCTCTTCAGGGTCTCAACAAAGCTGAAACAGCCGAGAAGTATGGCGATGCTCAAGTCAAGGTCAGTCATGTCAATTTCAATACAAGAGTTTTACACATTCCTGTTCAAATTCAAGCCTCAAAGTCACTGTCAGATATTCAGAATAGACCATTTCTCATGGACATGGTCATTAAACAGTGAATTTTCATGCACCATCCATGCAGAATCAGCGATAGGATACACCAAAGAGAGGCTGTCATCATTAGTCTTGTGGCTTTTGTTCTGCATAGTTTGCAGTTTTTACACTGTCTAGTGCAGTGGTTCTCAACCGGTGGGGAATTCCCCCCCAGAGGGGAATTTTAGGGTTTCCAGGAGGGAATGAAGATTATTTCAAGATCGCGTTATTACAAAAACCAATTACTTGATAATGTTTTTCCCTTCATGTTTTATGGTTCTGTACGTCTCACACCTTCTAAAATTCATTTTATAAAGTAAGGAGACCCATAAATCATGTTTTATGTGGACGTCAAGACTTGTTTTGGTATGTGCTTCCATTACTATGTATACTATGTAGGGGCAGGAGCGGGAGGGGGATTTTAGGTAGGAAATACGAAAGGGGGGGGGGGGGGGAATGACATTGTGAAAATATGGTGAAGGGGGCACGGGGCAAATTTTTAGGTAGGAAAAACGAAAGGGGGGAATGACATTCTGAAAATATGGTGAAGGGGGGCACGGGCCAAAAACGGTTGAGAACCACTGGTCTAGTGTATACAATTGAGGAGTGGCTGGCCAAGTGGGAAACCCAGATTCAAATCTTTTGTAAAGTGTGGATTTTTTTCTGTCAAGGGCAAAAAGAAAACCCCAATCTGCACCGTTCACAGCGGCCTTAATTCCTCAGACTCAACATCCATGAATGCGGAGAGAAATAGGTGGCCGAACTTTCCCTTACTTTTGCAGGTGACGAGCCCAGGCATCAAACCATCTGGCAGTGCTCAGGACATTATCAACACAGTTCACTACCAACTTTGCTAAAGCACCCTCTCCCATGGTTTTATCAATGTATGTCCTATCATGCACTAGTGTCTTCTCCTCACCTCTTTATTCATATGTATTTGTTTTCTATTGAACTCAACTTTAGTAATTCTGCCATTTCATTTTAGTCCTATCTTATACAGACAGCAGTTAACAGTTGTAGTTTGTTTGTAATCTTTATTGTCATTCTCTTATTCATACAATATTATTGATTTAACATTAGAGTTAAAAGATTCACTGCCAAACAAAAAGTAGGTTTGGACCAAACAAAACTAAACTGGCAGAAAATAGGAAGTTGTCATAGTTATAACTTAAAAGTTGTTAAAATGGTAGCAGACATGTTGTATTATATCGCAAAGACATTTCAGCAATATAAGCCCATGGCAGATATGGGAAGTCGCTTAAGATGATTAATCATCCCATGGCACATAATCAGTGAATAACTTGTGAGAGACAGAATAAAGAGGAGATGACTCTTGATGATCTCGATGTCAGGCTGTCGCTTATCTGGCCATCCTCATCTCTCTTGTGTAAATAATTGTGAGTTGGTAGGGGAGTGAGAGTGTGTCTCGTATTACTTATATGCCGATTAACGTTTGTTATACTGTGTACAACTTAGTATTTGTTATACTGCCTTTGTTTTATATATGTATATAATTACTAGTTACTAATTTGCCTAACAGCTTTGGCGTCGATCATTTGATGTACGACCACCACCTATAGAAAGGTCAGACCCTCGCTGGCCTGGAAACTACAGACATTATGCGGTAATAATGTATTCACTATGTCCTATTTCACTATTGTTTATTGTGAACCTAATATCTACATTTGTAATCATTCATGCAATTAATTATTTAACCATTTTTTAACTGTTAATTACATTTAAACTAAACTAAATTAAACTTTACTGTTAGAGTAAGCACTAGATATTCCTCCACAGAAAGTAGTACTTTATTAAAGGAAATGGAAAAAAGACAATTCCAACAAGATGTAAAGAAACTGAATAGTAGATACAATGAACATCACTGCATTCTTTCAAGGATTCTGACTGTAACATGTCACTGAAAAGCAGAAAGTAAAAGAACAGGAGAAAAATCTATCCATCTGTTTTAACTCTTAAGGAATAAAAGGCGTATATTTGAGGTCAATATTTCCAAGTATATATTTTTCTATATATTTATGTTGGAGGGTCAATATTTGGGCATAAAAAATGAGAGGCTAGTGTTTGGGGCTGATATTTCCAAGCATTCATGACAAAAGAGTTCAGTATTTGTATGGTAACATTTGTGTTTTCCTATAATATTATTCAGGCTATAGTTGTGAAATACTCCCTTTGCAAGCATGAGCAGTAAAACATGGATATAAAACTCTCTTACACTTAAACAGTATAGGAAACCCCAAAGATAGATGAGCATCTTGCACACAACATGGTTATAAATCTCTCTTACACTTCTTGCACAACCTATTTCTTGCACAAACCTCACAGATTCATTCTTACATCATGTAAGAATTAATCTGTATTTAATATCATTTAAAACAGGTGATCAGTATGGCTGAATCAGTAAAAGGTTTCACTCTTAAACTTCCGGTGTGCTGATGTAGAGGTAGCGAATTCAACTGGTCAGTTGGACTAAACAATTTGACTCCTCGTCTTTGACTTGGTAACATAAATTACAAGTACCTCAGAAGTCAGAGTGGGTTCACCTGATGTCTAGGAACACTGGTAACAGGGAAAGATAATGCACACGCAAAAATCAGTCCAGTGCACCAGAAGCAGTAACATGTATATAGACTACACTTGGGTTCAAAACGAGCAAACACACACACACACACAAACATGTTTATATTCGACTTAAGGGTGTTTATATTAGAATTATAGAAGTTTTTGGTGGATAGAATCTCCTCCTCATAATTACACAACTCGCTGTTTACTGGGAAGAATGCCAGCAAATATTCTGCTACTAATATTCAAATACCACCCACGTAGAGATTTGTTCCAGTTATCTGCCCTTGGTATAGATGTGATCTCATGACCTCAGCCCATTATATTTGTCCAGCTGGAAAATTACAGTTGGTTTTTCCCTAGACTACTGATAAACAATTTATTTTTGTTTGGTTTGACGCTCTTTGTCCCATGTTCATGTGGGCTTTTATTGTTGTTTTGCTAGAGCTATGTTTGTGTTTACAGGGGGCACCAAGTGCAGGTACAATTATTATTTTTAATTGAGTTATTGTTTTATAGAGTAATACAGCCATTTTTGAATACTGAAATGTTACACAGCTATTGTGGGGAAAAGATGTATGTGTCACTGACAGTGACAATGTTTCCATTTCAAAATAGAATATAAAGAAGACATTGCCATATATCAGAGTTTGGCAAGCACAAAAAGGCTATTTGTGTATGTGGGCGGGCGTGGGATGTGTGGGTTGGTGGGGTATGTTTGTGTGGGTGGCGAGTGTGTTTAGGTTGGGGGAACAGGTGAGGGCAGTGTGTGTGGGTGAAGGATGTGCGGGCGGGGGATGGGTCAGTTGGTGGGGTATGTATGTGTCCCTAGGTGTGTGTGTGGGTGGGGTGATGTGTGGGTAGGTGGGAGATGGGCCTCATAACATGGTAATTTGTCTTATTTATGTTTACAACATTCATTTAACAATGCTTTTTTGTCTTCCTATGTGAATGTATAATGCTCTTGATGAACGCAAGGTGAGTGATTGAAAGGGCCGAATGTAAGACGGGCCTGCATGCCCAATTTGTGACCCTTTTAAAATAAAGTTGATTTGATTTTGATTTATTTTATAAACTTGGACATTGTTTAATACTGCAGCTAGGTTGTGAGCCATGTGTTTAATACTTTAAAACTGCAGACAGGTTATGAGCTATTTGTGAGCCCTCTGATTCAGACTACCACTGGTAACATTAGCATGGGAACTCTTTGCTACTAAAGAAGGGGACGGAGCATGTCTGGGAATGTCCTGAGTGTAGTTATTCTTGATTTCTTATTTTCTTGATCCATCTCTTACATCAAACTAGCTTTCATGTGTCACTGACAAGTGGCCTGCTGAGAGATAAACTTTTACAGACGTGTTTGCATTACATAAATTTGTCTCTTATTGCAGTGCTTGTTTTCTAAATAAAGTGAACCGCCTTGCACTGGTTTTCATACAATGGTATGAATGTCGGTTTTTCATAAAGCAATTACAAACTACTGAACATAAACTTGCCTAGTAAATCACAAACAACAAAAACATGCTGGGGTTGACTGCGACGTCCTTTAAAGGACATAAGCTGATTAACTAACATAAAATGATGAACCCATTAAGATGTGACATTTGATGTTGATTTCAGCGTGAAGATCCAGGGATTATCCCATCCAGTGAAAGCCTGAAAGACACTATAGAACGTACACTGCCTATGTGGTATGATCAAATTGTGCCTGCTATGAGGGTAAAGTTTTGTTTTGCTTCCTCTGTACTTTGGGTGTTAGATTTACTGAAAACAATTAGTTGCATGTCTTTCACAGAAGGTTTCAATCGTCCCCAGCCTTGGCTGTTTGTGATGTTCTGGACAAATTTGCATTCAGTGGTTGGCCATTGCTTTCTGAACCGCTGACGTTCAAACCATTATGAAAATGTTTGTTAGTTAGTTGCAGATCCTTTACAGGACGTTGCAGTCAACCCCAGCATTTCTAGGCTGTTTTTGATTACTTGGCAAGTTTACGTTCAGTAGTTTGCCATTGCTTATTGTGAAAATAATGTAAATTAATATGCTCCCAAATTGCATGCAGCTGACTTTGAACCTTGTTTGTCGGGATTGTGAAACTGCATTCACTAGACCCAAGCCAGAGATGGTGTCTTCAGGTGTACTACTGTCAGTTGTAATCATTCATGTAGTATAAGCATTTTTAATCATTCATTCATGTTTGTATGTTAATATAAACGTATTAACATAAGCATGTGTACACATGAGATGCCCATATACACACAGAGAGAAGACTGGTTATCCAACAGCAAGTACTGCAAAAAACCAAAGAAAGAAATCCTATCCAATTGCAAGGACTGCAATGAACAAAAAAGATAAAACAGTCAAGTCATTAACCCTTCAAGTGTCCTGTACTAGCAGAATAGTGAAAACATCTAACACTAATGTTCCCTGTAATTTATGTAGCTTGCAATTGCACACACATCTGTAGCCTTTAGTGTGCATATGTTTGACTCGGCATAGGAGCAATTAATGAATAGTTTTATAATTAAATTAAATTTAAGCCAAAGTCATAGGCTTGATATAGACTTACAGTTATAAGTATAGCCTTGCTGACATCAAATCTAGTAGCTCTCTATGAAGAATGTTTGTTCACAACACTACACAACTGAGTGGGAACTGTAAGTTAAAACAATTAAGGAGCCTTTCTCACGCCTTTGGACATATTGGATAAATGGTGTCCGACATATTTTTATAGACTGGTCAACACTCAGTGGTTGTTGTGGTCAGTATCACGTGGGCCGCACCCCCAGAACATTTCTAGGTACTCATTTCAGGCTGGGCTGACCAGGAATCCCAGGTCCATATTTATACAATACCTCAGCCAGAGGGATTTGAACACATGGCTACTGGGCTTCCTAATAAGGTTTCTCCTGAGTTGTGAAGTTCCAGTACCAGTTTGTACAGCCTACTGGTTTCTGAGCTTGGAGAGGAGAAGGAGAGCTCTACAGCACAGTCCCCATTGCACCAATACCAGTAGGAGTAGGCTGGGGTATGGTTACACAATAACTACAAGACACGGGTGTAGTTGGTCCCCTGACCCCTCACAGGCCCCTGGACCCTGCTTTCTCGCACTCTCTCGACCTAGGGGCTTTCACCTCTAGGGGCTCAATCCAGAAGACTCGACTCAACTATGATACAGTCATGTTAAAGAACATTAAGTGTATTAACCAAAATAGTGCAGGAAGTGACCGGTTAAGAAGAAGGTAGTGAAGGTAGCAGCTAGACAGATAGAAAGGATTAACAGCTGGAGGTCTGTGACTTCATCACAAGGCGTCCAAGGTTCCGGTCCGTACGTAGGGTCATTGTCACAAAATGAAACCGTGTGTTTATCCGGTTGATTATTACAGAGGATTTTCGGATTAAGCGGACGATCGACCAGCGACATCTATTTGTACTAACAGAGTAAACACAGTTGTACAGGTTACATCGTGTCAGCCCATAAACACATTTGGTGGTGAGGGAGAAGGATATGGAATGGTTCCGTTTGTCATCTATACTGCCGGACATCAGACAGAAATGGCTGCTGGGATTGTCACCACGGAACAGAAGAGTGACAAGTTTGTCAACATTTGAATGCAGATGGAAGCCGTGAGATCACAGGGGCAGATGTAAAACGGAAGTACCTAGTACGGAAAACAGTGCATCTGTCAATTCTTGGTTTCCGGAACATCAAGATGATTGGCAGCTTGGTATCGAAACTCTTTGCTGGGAGTTTACAGAAACTAGCTGGCTTGTTTTGAGAATCTAAACTATTACTGACAACTTTGACAGGACTTAAGCCAGGAAAATAGTTTCCTGACAAGGGATGATCTGCCACTGTGCCACCTGTGTGGGGGCATAAAGGATAACGTCACGTGGCCAACTTTGGTAGTTTGCCATATAAACCCGAGTTGGGATCAACTAGGGGGGAGTTGACCAAGAACCGTGGATTATGATGGACGTGTTTGTGGGAGAGCTCTACAGTGTTAGATTAATTTAAGATTAACTAGCATGTGCCGTTATGGCAAAGTGTAGTAGCCATCCCGGGAATGAGGCGGTTTTTACATAAGGTAGTCAATATAGTCTATTAGTTCTACTTAATATAGACTGTGGCCTTGTTAAACTATAGTGTGATGATTAGCACTGTTAGTGGAAACTAGTTAGAGTAAGAATAGTGATATTAACTCTGCTAGTTAAGAATAGATTAGTGAAGTGTTGATAAGCTTTACTAGTTGAGAATTGAGTAATGAGGGATAATTGGGATCTTCCCGTAGGTGTCCCTGGTGGGCGGGGTTCCGCATTCTGTTTGGTGATTTTTCCTTTGTCATAGCCTGATTCGACTCTAGGTGGGTAGCTAATCTGCTCTGTGACTAAGTCTAGTTAGCTAAAGATCATTAAGCAAGGTGATAGGCTTACACTCAGCCGAAGGGATCAGTGACTAGTACTATCACCAGATGTGTTGTTTCTATCCTAGGTTCCCTACCAGATCCAAGGAAACTATACAAGTTTGGGAAAGAATTAAAAAACCCATTAGGAAGAACACCAGTTCAAGAGTCACTAGAGTTGCATACAGAACGTAACTTACGCTAGAAGGAAATTGATTCATCAAAGAGAGTGATGCATACTGATGCACCACACAGCATTAGACAGTAGTAACGAACCGAGAACCGGCTAAGAGTACCTAGTGTTAGTACAGCAACAATTAACATTAGAAATTAGCACTTATGGACTGAATGGTTCGATGTGCAACGAGGATGATCTGTCGACTAACTAACTAACTAACTAACTGCGTACACACTACAAAAGACTTGTGCAGTTTGTTAAGGAACGTTAGAAACGGACATTGTGTAGAGTGCAACCGGTCCATGATTAACTGTTAATACCACCGGTGTCTATTTCGGATGTTCATGAAATTGGATTACCAGAGGTCTACAGAGGCAAAGCATTATCCGGCAAGATGGTTCCGGCAACGGGTGAGACGTACTTGTTCTGACGTAACGTGCTGTGGTCTATCTTTGCTGTGATCAGCTGACTGGGTTGCTGTCTGAGAGTCAGAGCCTACACACTTTATAGAACACGTCACACATTTTCTTCACATACACGTCTCATATACGTTACATTTTTATTTTAATAAATTACTCTTTATTAATTTCTAGAAGCAAGAGTTGTTGAGTATGTTGCGTTGGGGAAGTATGAGAAGGGGGCATAGTACGACAGTGAGAGAGTGATAGGAAAAGGTGTCCATAGGCTGATGGAGTGTGTTGGACGGAAGCTGGTGGATTCTCCAGAATATTGAGAGGGAAAAAATATTATAATGTGGGTGTCGGCTCTCTTCACTCCAGGGACGACACTGTAAAGGAGGACACGACATTATTGGGGGCTCGTAAACGGGATATTTGGACAGTGGGATCTCTCGATAACGGGATCTTTGGACAGCGGGATCTCTCGTAAATGGAATCTTTGGACAGCGGGATCTCCCGTAAATGGAATCCTTGGACAGCGAGATCTCCTGCAAACAGGAACCTTTGACAGTGGGATCTTCTGACAACGGGGTCTTTTGACACGGGATCCTTAGTTATAAGAGGGAGATATCATTTTGGAGAATCCAGCTAGAGTGAATGTGGATAGGGGTTAGGACAAATATCTTACCTGTTCACACTTCACACGTCTGCATAGGTCTGTGGTCCTGATTCTACTCTTGTCACTGAGTGAATGTACTGTGTGTGGTAATATCTAGATTTATAGTACTTGTTCATATATCTGTATAGTAATTTGCAGTTATATTGTACTAGACCTGCTAGCTTACCTCTCTGTATAATGGCCACCCCTAAACTTACCACGTTAGAATTAAGGGCAAAGGGGGAAGACATGGGACTGTCGGGGTCTGCTCTAACGGATTACATACAGGAAGTGGAGAGAGAGTATCGTCAAGCAGAAAGGGAAGATCGAAAGGCCGAGCTGGAATTGAGAAGGATGGAATTGGAAGCTGAGCAATCAGCTAAGAAATTGGAAGCTGAGCAAGCAGCTAAGAAATTGGAAGCTGAGCAAGCAGCTAAGAAATTGGAAGCTGAGCAAGCAGCTAGGAAATTGGAAGCTGAACAAGCAGCTAGGAAATTAGAAGCTGAACAAGAAGCACAGAAAAGGGAGCACGAGTACCGGATGAGGGAACTCGAGTTGAAGAGTCAATCTAATGGAGAAACTGAGGGAGCAGTTGGAAGTTCCTCCATCCCAGGCTCAACACCAGTAGGTGGACATGGGTACCATGCCATGAAGTTTCCTTTGGCGGTCTACGAGGAGGACAAAGAGAAGATTGACCAGTACCTTCAACGCTTCGAGGCTATTTCGGTTGCTATGGGTCTGGAGCGTAACAAATGGAATCTTAAGCTATCACAGGGATTACGCGGGACCGGATACGAGGTTTATACTCGCCTGCCACCAGGACATGAGAACAATTATGACGAGTTAAAGACGGCTCTGCTGAAACGATTCGAGGTTACGTCACATACCTACCGGAAAAAATTTCGAGCAGCGAAACGAGAACCGGGGGAGTTGTTTGCCGCCTACAGTTTGCGTCTAAAATCTTATCTCCATAAGTGGATGGATTTGGCTGGATTCGCACATGACTATGAGAGTCTGGAAGAGCTCATGGTGGTCGACCAGCTGAAGAAGCAAATGTCTAAACCTCTCAGGACGTTCCTGGGAGAACAAGGAGCGGAACGTATTGACCTCGTGACTAAATTAGCAGAACGGTTCGTCGAGGTACATGGGGAGGCAGGGGAAAACCTTTCCACCAACTCCAAAAGTCAAGAGAAACATGACAAGAAGAAAACCAAAAACTCAGGAACAAAAAAGTGGGAACCTTATGTGCAAAAATCAGAGGATAGTTCAGAGAAGAAGAAGGAGGGAAGCAAGAGCACTTCAAGCTCTACACCTAAACGACCGTGGTCGGAGAAGTGGTGTTCAATTTGTAAGTCACCCTCTCACAATACGAGGGACTGCAAATCGAAGGCTAAGAACCCTCACTTTGCAGCATGTCAAGTGACTTCCAAGGAGGTTGTCACGGAAAATGCCAAAGTCAACAAGGAAGCTCGCCACCAGGAGAGCTCACTCAAGTCCGACAATAGAAAATCTAGGACAGGGAAATGGTGCAACCAATGCAAGTCAAACACGCACAATGCTATTGACTGCAGAGGAGAGTCAGGAGACACTCAATTTGTCGTGTGCCCCGGGAAACCTAAGGTGGAGCCCACCGAACAGGTCGAGGCCGAGGAAGAGACTCCAGACCAGGAAAAACCACCTGTAGTGGAATTGGTAGAGGATAACGGTCGTCAAGTGGAGTGTTTATACGACACAGGACTGGATGGGGAGGCTGTGATTTCTGCGGATCTGGTACATCCAGAACAATTCACAGGTGAAACATTGGACATACAGCCTGCACAGAAGAGTGCTGTAACCATGAAGTTGCCCATTGCTAATGTGGAGATTCGGTCAAGGTACGTCACCGGCACCATCAAGGCCGCTGTATTGACCGATCCCATTTTTCCAGTCATCCTAGGTTGCCGGTATGTCTTTCTGGGAATGCCCAGGGAGCCAATCCATATGGGAGCAATGCAGACTCGCTCTCAGACGAAAACGGAAGAGGCAGACGCAATTGTGACTAACCCAATGCCGGGGGAGCTACGAACTGCCCAGAGTGAGGATGATACTTTACGTCCTTGCTACAAAAAGCTGCAGAAAAGTGCTGATCCACCAGGACGGGGGCAGTACTACATGAAGAATAGGATACTCTACAGGAGAGCAGGAAGGGGAGACAACCTATACGGTCAGTTGGTCGTCCCGAAAGCTCACCGGTCCCAGATTCTTCATATGGGGCATACCATCTCCTTTAGTGGACACATGGGTATTGCCGCCACCATGCAGCGGATTTCCTGCCACTACTATTGGCCGGGAATGACAGATGATGTGCGTCAGTATGTGAAGTCATGCCCTGAGTGCCAGAGGGTGGCACCGAAACACTGGACAGCACCGGTGGTGTTGGGTGAGATGCCCATCATGAACTCTCCTTTCGAGAGGGTAGCCATCGATATCGTGGGTCCACTTCCCAGGACTAGGAAGAGGAACATGTATATACTCACAATGGTGGAGTGCTGTACAATGTGGGGTGAGGCGATACCGTTGACCACGATTGACTCGAAAAGAGTGGCGGACGCACTGATGGAGGCCTTTACCAGATTAGGCTTTCCGGATCAAATTCTGACGGACAATGGATCTCAGTTTTGTGGAAAACTCATGGAGGAGGTATTTAGGGTGTTTCACTCTAACCACATACATACCAGCCCTTACCACCCTCAAGCCAATGGACAAGTAGAGCGTTTCAACGGCACGTTGATGACAATGCTCAGGAAATTAGCGCAGGAAAAACCTGATAGGTGGGATGAATATATCCCAGCAGCACTCTTTGCCTATCGGGAAGTTCCTCATGGCTCAACAGGACTACCACCCGCTACGTTGCTGCTTGGTCGTCCAATCAAAGGACCGTTGGAAGCCATGTTGAGGAGTTGGACTGAAGAGGGGACGTCAGAAGAAGTGATCTCATCCTACAAATACGTGGAGGAACTGAAAGAAAAACTCCACAAGGGATGGACTCTGGCAAATCAAAACTTGAAAAAGGCCAGGAAAAGACATGCGGCTTACTACAACCGTAGGTCTAAAGAAAGATCTCTAGAGGTGGGAGATAAAGTCTTGTTGCTACTCCCAACGGGAAACAACAAACTGGAGATAGGTTGGCAAGGACCATTTCCCATGGAAAGGGTGATATCCAGAACCAACTATCAGATCCGGATCCGCGGAAAGTCGAAGATTTTCCATATCAATCTCTTGCGGAAATACGAAGAGAGACCCGGAGACACGGCAGCTCACCTCATGGCAATGGCAGTTGCAGTGGAGACAGAAGTGGGAACCAGCGAGGGCAGGGAATATCCCTTGGAGCACCAGGAAACCTATAGGGATGTGCAAGTGAACCCTGATCTGACCTCCCTGGAGAGGGAAAGGATAACCCAGGTTCTCAAGTCTCATAAGGAGATACTGACTGATAAACCAGGACGAACGAGGTTGGTGGAGTTCGAGATGACTTTGACCACACAGGAGCCGGTTCGTCAGAAGGTTTACCCAGTGCCATTCTCTAAAGAAAAGGCCCTGGAGGAGGAAATAAAAAAAACTGCTGGAGGATGACGTGATTGCACCATCCACATCCCCATACAATGCGGGGGTAGTTTTGTTACGCAAACCAAGTGGAGAACACAGGTTGTGTATAGACTACCGACTGCTGGACAGTCACACACAATTTCAGGTGGAACCTTTGCCGAATCCAACTCAGCTATTCGCTAGGCTCCATAAGGCTCGGTACTTTTCAAAGGTGGATCTGAGTCGGGGGTATTACCAGATACCAGTCAAACCGGAGATTCGACCACTGTTAGCTTTCAGTACACCCAGGGGACACTACGAATTCAAGGTCATGCCCTTTGGACTCAGCAATGTACCTAGTGTGTTTACACGCATGATGAGGACTTTACTAGATCCGTTACAGGATCCGTCCATCATCTCATTCATGGATGATATTCTGATTTCCAGTGACAGCTTGGATGACCACTTACAATCCTTGGAGAGAGTGTTTAAGAGGCTCAAGGAAGCAGGGCTTACTGCTCGTCCAACCAAGTGCATGATTGGTTACCAGACTCTGGAATTTCTAGGTCACACCATCACTCCAGGACACATTGTTCCAGAAGAGAAGAACCTGGAGAAAGTCAGAAATGCACCAAGGCCAAAAACGAAGAAGGATGTGCGATCTTTTCTCTCGTTGTGTGGGTTCTACCACAAATTTATCCCACATTTCACGGAACTGGGAGCTCCGTTGACGGAAACCTTGAAAAAGGGATTCCCGGACCAAATCAATTGGACACCAGAATGTGAGAATGCCTATAGTCAGTTAAAGGAGGCCTTGGTCAGCAAACCTGTATTACAGCTCCCTGACCTTTCCAAACCATTTGTGTTGAGAACGGATGCAAGTGCGATTGGAATTGGAGCCGCTTTGTTACAGGAAGGAAAAGACGATGCTTCGGTTTTGAAACCTGTGGCATACGCAAGTAAGAAACTTCTACAGGCGGAGAGGAATTATTCTACCGTCGAGAGAGAATGCTTGTCCCTCGTATGGGCAGTGCAACAATTTCAGCCATATTTGTATGGAGTTAAGTTTTGGGTCCAGTCGGATCATCAGCCCCTGATGTTCCTGGCTACTTCTCAGAAGCTCAACGCACGTTTGATGCGGTGGTCGTTGTTACTTCAACCGTATAATTTCACAGTAGAGTACATTCCTGGGAAGGAAAATGTTGGAGCGGATTTCTTGTCAAGACACCCAGCTCCTGAAGAAGAAGAATGAATCATCTGGACTAAACTCACGGTGGAGAAGAGTGAGATGGACTACTCTCTTAGGAGGGGGCCTATGTCACAAAATGAAACCGTGTGTTTATCCGGTTGATTATTACAGAGGATTTTCGGATTAAGCGGACGATCGACCAGCGACATCTATTTGTACTAACAGAGTAAACACAGTTGTACAGGTTACATCGTGTCAGCCCATAAACACATTTGGTGGTGAGGGAGAAGGATATGGAATGGTTCCGTTTGTCATCTATACTGCCGGACATCAGACAGAAATGGCTGCTGGGATTGTCACCACGGAACAGAAGAGTGACAAGTTTGTCAACATTTGAATGCAGATGGAAGCCGTGAGATCACAGGGGCAGATGTAAAACGGAAGTACCTAGTACGGAAAACAGTGCATCTGTCAATTCTTGGTTTCCGGAACATCAAGATGATTGGCAGCTTGGTATCGAAACTCTTTGCTGGGAGTTTACAGAAACTAGCTGGCTTGTTTTGAGAATCTAAACTATTACTGACAACTTTGACAGGACTTAAGCCAGGAAAATAGTTTCCTGACAAGGGATGATCTGCCACTGTGCCACCTGTGTGGGGGCATAAAGGATAACGTCACGTGGCCAACTTTGGTAGTTTGCCATATAAACCCGAGTTGGGATCAACTAGGGGGGAGTTGACCAAGAACCGTGGATTATGATGGACGTGTTTGTGGGAGAGCTCTACAGTGTTAGATTAATTTAAGATTAACTAGCATGTGCCGTTATGGCAAAGTGTAGTAGCCATCCCGGGAATGAGGCGGTTTTTACATAAGGTAGTCAATATAGTCTATTAGTTCTACTTAATATAGACTGTGGCCTTGTTAAACTATAGTGTGATGATTAGCACTGTTAGTGGAAACTAGTTAGAGTAAGAATAGTGATATTAACTCTGCTAGTTAAGAATAGATTAGTGAAGTGTTGATAAGCTTTACTAGTTGAGAATTGAGTAATGAGGGATAATTGGGATCTTCCCGTAGGTGTCCCTGGTGGGCGGGGTTCCGCATTCTGTTTGGTGATTTTTCCTTTGTCATAGCCTGATTCGACTCTAGGTGGGTAGCTAATCTGCTCTGTGACTAAGTCTAGTTAGCTAAAGATCATTAAGCAAGGTGATAGGCTTACACTCAGCCGAAGGGATCAGTGACTAGTACTATCACCAGATGTGTTGTTTCTATCCTAGGTTCCCTACCAGATCCAAGGAAACTATACAAGTTTGGGAAAGAATTAAAAAACCCATTAGGAAGAACACCAGTTCAAGAGTCACTAGAGTTGCATACAGAACGTAACTTACGCTAGAAGGAAATTGATTCATCAAAGAGAGTGATGCATACTGATGCACCACACAGCATTAGACAGTAGTAACGAACCGAGAACCGGCTAAGAGTACCTAGTGTTAGTACAGCAACAATTAACATTAGAAATTAGCACTTATGGACTGAATGGTTCGATGTGCAACGAGGATGATCTGTCGACTAACTAACTAACTAACTAACTGCGTACACACTACAAAAGACTTGTGCAGTTTGTTAAGGAACGTTAGAAACGGACATTGTGTAGAGTGCAACCGGTCCATGATTAACTGTTAATACCACCGGTGTCTATTTCGGATGTTCATGAAATTGGATTACCAGAGGTCTACAGAGGCAAAGCATTATCCGGCAAGATGGTTCCGGCAACGGGTGAGACGTACTTGTTCTGACGTAACGTGCTGTGGTCTATCTTTGCTGTGATCAGCTGACTGGGTTGCTGTCTGAGAGTCAGAGCCTACACACTTTATAGAACACGTCACACATTTTCTTCA
The DNA here is from genome assembly GCA_963921405.1 of Cepaea hortensis. Lineage (NCBI taxonomy): Eukaryota > Metazoa > Mollusca > Gastropoda > Stylommatophora > Helicidae > Cepaea > Cepaea hortensis. The sequence continues at coordinate 32,372,900 of OY992878.1, forward strand.
CATACACGTCTCATATACGTTACATTTTTATTTTAATAAATTACTCTTTATTAATTTCTAGAAGCAAGAGTTGTTGAGTATGTTGCGTTGGGGAAGTATGAGAAGGGGGCATAGTACGACAGTGAGAGAGTGATAGGAAAAGGTGTCCATAGGCTGATGGAGTGTGTTGGACGGAAGCTGGTGGATTCTCCAGAATATTGAGAGGGAAAAAATATTATAATGTGGGTGTCGGCTCTCTTCACTCCAGGGACGACACTGTAAAGGAGGACACGACAGTCATCACGGTCATCTCACCCTGTCTGTGGATCCTCTGTCAGGTAGTGCAGCCTCTGCCACTTGATAGTAGGTGCCCCGTACTTATATATCGATTCGGATCTCAGCGGTAGCCATAGTTGACTCACAGGCATCGGTAGACTGATGACTAAATGAATGTCCCATTCACAGAAAATCAATGTTAACTGTCACAGAAGACCCTATGGACTCCTGCAAATGGCAGCCCTCGCAGTGTACCAAGTCAGTGTATGGGACCACCACTGGGTCTTGGTGTCACTCAACACCCTCTAGACTAGGAGCCTTCTCGTTGGAGCACGGCCGCTCGGTTCTTCATCAACAAGTCATTGGTGGCTTCGCCATGGTATGGTTCTACAGTCTATGAGCCACCACAAATAAAGTCACTACACAAGGCTTACCACAGTGGGTATAAGGATGGTGCTTCGCTGGAGTGGTGTTCAGACCTGGGCGGACCGAACCAAAGTGGACTTCACACTCGAGTCCAGTGAGCCGTTCCAACACTGGGGATGCTGCATTACCACAGGCTTCGGTCGTTAGCTCTGTTCCACCCTCTTATCTTCATCACAGGCTTCTTAGTTGTCACTACCTGAAGATCAACCTTTATTATAAGGAACCTCACAAGATAAGACTTGCCATGGTTTCTGTCGGGTGTCTTGAACCACTATATAGACAGCCGAATTGTCTCTTAGAGGTGACCACTCAATATCAAGATGTGCACTGATGGTGTATGCTCCTAATGTGCAACTTTCTTTCTTGTCCGATGTAACGGGGACTAAGCGACTTATAATCTTTCAGTGCAGCCCAACTTTCTTGGAGTTAGCCACTTCCAAAAAAACAATGGGAAATCCCAACTCTCCGTTGCTTTCTAGTGCAAAAGAAATGCTCCGAATGAACCTTCCAGATAAAGGTAGAATATTACTGAAGGGGTATTCCCTCGGAGTTCTGCCGACCAACATTAAAACGGCGTTTCCCCATACCAGAATACGACTGGCAGACATACCTACTGGCCATTCTGTGACACCCATGAAGATGGTGCTTCGGTACCAGGTTAGTCGCTGCACCAATCTGACTCTGGTAGAAGCTCAGTCATTTGGGGCTCGGATGTCCTGAAGGTCAGTGTACTGGGTTTAAGAGTATGAACTCCAGAGGCTTTATCAGCCAGTTATCCAACCAGTCAACCAACAAATCAACCAGCCAACCAAACAATCAACCAGCCATTCAACAAATTAACCAGCCAACTACCTATCAAAATTAACCAGCCGACCAACCAATCAACCAGCAAAATAACCAATAGATCAACCAACCAACCAACAAATTAACCAGCCAACCAACCAGCAAAAGAACCAACAAATCAACCAGCCAACCAACAAATCAACCAAACAAACAAATCAACCAGCCAACCAACAAATCAACCAAACAAACAAATCAACCAGTCAACCAACAAATCAACCAAACAATCAGCAAATCAACCTGCCAATCAACCAACCAACCACTCACTCACTCAACCAGCTAACCAGCCAAAACAAATAAAACACACATACATGCTTTGAGCAGAGATAAAAAAGTACAGGCATGTATAAATAAATACATAAATCTTAAAAACTTAAAGATCAATTATCCAAATTTGAATCTGCCTGAAGCAGGTCAAGCCTGTGACCACCAGACGGGCAGGCTTGGGTCAAGCGGCTCCCAACTGACCATTGCATTGCCAGACAGTGCACTAGTTACTGTACCACCATAGCTCATGATACTTTTGTTCTGTTTTTGGTTTCTGTATGTTATTGAAAGAAGTAGATAACACCAATTCTACACCTATAGGAACATAATAATAATAATACAGTGTAAACCGCTTAAGGTGATCTCGGATGTGGCAAATTTCTGATGTGAAGAACAATACTGTATTGGTTGTAAATGCATTACTATAAGCTTGAACTCTTATATGAGGAATTTTGCCTTATCAGGTCTGCACTGTGTATGGATTTTTTTTTTTATGTTCCATAGCAAGAACCTGCTGTGAATATGTGTGAATATCTCATTTTATAGGCAAAGTGCACGGAGAAATAGGTGGTCAGTCTTTCCCTGCCCTAGTGAACATAGAGTGCTGACAATGAACCCTCTTCCAACTTCATTCATGCCATTGCCAGCATAACATCCTAACTATTAAGTAAACACACCCACTTTAAGGATAAGATAATGGCAAATTTTAACTTGTATTTCTTCTGATATAATTTAATATTTTGTTCACTAACAGCAAGGGAAAAGGGTGTTGATTGTCGCCCATGGCAACAGTTTGAGAGGCTTTGTCAAACATCTGGACAAAATATCAGACGCAGACATTGTCAATTTAGAGGTTCCGACAGGTAAGGGAAATCACTGTTTCTGGAATACAAAGGTATTTTCAGTAATTCATGGCAGTTGTCTCTACTTTAGAGATGTGAATAATGGGTGGAGTGTGTGACTTTATTATATGTTAACTTTATGAAGGATATGAGGGATTGTCCTTGTTTGAATCGGGGCTAATTTCTTGCTTTGAGTCTTCTTGTGTGTTATCAGTATGCCCACCAGTTATGTTAGTTACCAGCACAAAGTTTGTTTAATGTCGCTAGCTTGGGTATTCCATTACATATGCGTGACCATTGACCTGTTTACTTTGCAAATGGATGACTAGGGACTGATTCCTTTACACATGGGGTTAAAGGCAAGAGTATTGATTTCATTGCACCAAGTTCTATCCCATGTAGCTTGGTCTTTCCACAGTGCTGTTTGCCAAAAACATCGCATAGAGCACAAACTCAGTAACTCCAGCAATGACCCCCTCTTAAATAATTGACTTATGAACCGATGATGAAGTCTGAAAATGAACCAGTGGCTTTCACCGCATGAGGCAGGCGGTTTGACCACTTAAATAAAAATGGTGACCCCATTTTACATATGCATGACCAAAGACTGCTTCCTTTACATATGCATGACTAGGGGCTGTTTCCTTTACACATGGATGACTTGGCTATTTCCTTTACTCATGGATGACTAGGAGCTGTTTACACATGGCTGACTAGGAATTAGCATTACATATGAATATTTATGAACTGTTTACATTATATATGTATGACTAAGAACTGTTTACATTATACATGGATAACTATGAACTGTTTATATTACACTTGATTGACTAACAATGGTTTACATTACATATGTATGACTATGAACTGTTTACATGTGAATGACTAAGAGCTGCTTACATTACACATGAATGACTAAGAACTGTTTACATTACATACACATGAATTGAATTTAACTTTATTTTAAAAGGGTTACAAATTGGCTCATAGACCTGTCTTACATTTGGCCCTTCCAGTCACTCATCTTTCGTTCATCAACAGTGCATGATACATTCACATAGGAAGAAAAACATTGTCAAATGAATGTTGTAAGCATAAACAATGCATATTATCATGTTATGTGACACATCCCCCTCCCGCACACACATCCCGCAACAACCCACATATACACATCACTCATACATCACCCACCCATACCTACACATCCCCCCACCAACCCACCCACACACACATACCTCACCCAAATCTCCACCCACACACATCTCCCAACCAACTCACACATACCACAACCCACACACACTCATCCGTACACATATGCTCCACACACCCCCAAACACACACACATCCCCAACCACACACACATCCCGCACCAACCCATACACATCCCTCTCCCACTCGCATATCACCCATACATACCCACAAATCTTCCCATCCACACACACACACACATCCCCCAACAATTTCCCCACCCACCCACCCACACATTTCACATCCATCCACACACCCCACCAACCACACATACATCCCAACCCACACACACATTCTGCATCCACACACATACCCCCACTGACACACACACATCCCCCATGCATACACACACCCCCCACACACCCTACACATGCCCCAACACACCCACACACACATCCCCCACCCACCAACACCCACACATACCACTACCCACCAACACCCACACAAACACCCCAACCCAAACACACACATCCCTCACCCACCCACATATTCCCCGCCAACACACGCCCCAACCATACACTCATCCATCCACCCACACACACCTCCCCACCCACCCACTCATCTCCAGAACCATCCAAACATCCCCTATATCCCCACCCACCAACTCACACATCCCCCACCACACACATCCCCCACCCACACACACTTATCCCCACACACACACATCCCACTTTTGCACACACTTCTCCCGTACTCCCACACACATCTACCACCCACACACACCATGAGCTGTTTATATTACATGTGAATGACTATGAACTGTTTATATTAATTTGAATTACTAAGAGCTGTTTACATTACATACAGGTGATTATGAACTGTTTACATTACATATTAATGACCAAGGGCTGTTTACATTCCACATGGATGATAAAAAGCTGAGCAGCTTACAGAAAATCAAGATTTTCTTATATTTATTAATCCAGCAATAGTTATTTGAAAATATCAGTTACTGAACCACTCTCAAGTCCTCATCATCTGAACCCACACAACCAATGGAAATGGATATTTATGTTAAAAACTAAGAGTTTATATTACAATGCCTTATGCATTAAAGCCCTACCTGTGCATTTTAAAGCAACTGAAGTTGTAAAGAGTAGTGCCTTAATTTGCTACTATCCTGACAAAACTCCAAAACTGTGAAAAGCAGTAGTATTTTATAGCATATAAGCATTTTATGTGGAAGTCTAGGGTAAACCACCTCATTATTTTCCAGGAGTAAGTTCACGGGCAGTCATGCTGTTAAATTTATGGTTAAGTGACATGTTAAAAAAATATAACTTGTTGACCTGCCAAGACATTTATTGGTTCTGCTTTCTTTCCAGGTATTCCTTTAGCCTACGAACTAGATAAGAACTTTAATGCTGTCAGGCGATATTTCCTAGCATCTGATGAGGAAGTTGAGGCTGCTCAAGCTAAACTTGCCGCACAAGGCAAGACCAAGTAACACCAGCTTGAGAACCTCATGGTGTGCACCCAGCCCTCTCAATTGGTGTGCATAGTTTTATATTTAATTGCCAGTCTGTCTGAATACTTGTTGTTCTGGAAGATATAATGAATTTGCTCATTTATTCTTATTGCAAGAATGTTAGTGACTTTACTTGAATATATATTCAGTTTATGGTTTATTCCTATATTTTATATATTTGTGGTTGAGTTGCACACTTAGTCTGTTGTTTCTTTGCATATTTTGCATAGCCATTTGTACTTGTTTCATAAAAGTTTTAGCTTTGTTCAGTATGTGTTCAGGAGTTTACAAATTGTAATTCACTGTTTGGTACCATTGTTGTGTTTGAGTAAAGATAATGTTTGTCATTGCTGTGCAAAACCTTGGCATGCCAAAACTGCAAGACCAAGTTAAACAGTCTCAATCGAGATGGCTTGGTCATGTCTGCAGAACTAGTGAAGTTCGACTGCTATAATAAATCTGGTGGATACAAAGACAACCAGGATTTCAGTGGAGTGACATCAATTTACCACTGAGGAATTCTGGATGAAACTGGAAAGGGTTGCTAAAAGTCAGCTGTTACAGCTCACTGGAGAACATAAACCCCAATATAATCTGGAATGACAGCATCAAAGATGTGTCAAAATGAGACCTGTGTACAATTTTCAGATTTTGAACACAGCATGTAACTTTGATCTGCATTGAATTATGACCAAGTTTGCTTAAGAGAGTGGAGTGTGGGACATACACTCATGAATTTGTACAGCGCCACCTGTTCTAACAATTTCTCACTGGAGGATTTTAGGAACATGTTTCTCCATCCTGCCCCTAATACATTAGTTGCCCTATATGGAATTGGGGAAACACTAATAAATACATGCAAGTGCTGCCACACATTATCTGGTCGGGGGGCTGAAGTTCCAGCACTGAAGAATCTGTAAAGCAACAGTAAAAAGCCAAGGGCAAAAGAGCAGCAACTAAGCAAGTACAATATAAGTGATATTACAATGAGGTCTATAAGGGTATTTCATTTCGAATTTGTTTAGCTTGTAAATACAAGTTTAGTTTACCATGTAATGTAAATGTTTCTTACATGCACCTGATGTTGAATGGTTTTTGCATCTACTAATGTAAGATATGTGATGAGTTATGATAAAATCTAAGCATGTGAACATTTATATAAGAATATTTGCATACTTGTTTCACTTGAAGAAATGTGCATATCGAGTGATAGAATTACCAGCTTGTGTCGGTTCACATTTACTTGCTCATATCCAGTGCTAGAATTACAATCTCATATCAGGTAAAGAAGAAATGAGAAAAGCTATTAAATTCTCCGGAATGATAGGAAGTCTGCTTGTCCAGATGGTATCCTAGCATGACAAACCACCTTGACAGCAGCTTTTTTTTTTTTTTTTTTTTAAGCATATCCTTTTTACAGAACTTAGCTGTCAACACCAGCATCTTTCAGCTGTATGTTGATCTCTTGGCAAGATTACGCTCAATAGTTTGCCATTGCTTTCTGAGCGGCCGGCTCAGTATCCCTCAAGTCACGAGCGGGGGTCAAACCGCCTCAGTTCTCGCTCCGCTACGAGACTGCGTGATAAACGGGATTACAGAGAGAAAGTGTTGTAACCCCACAGCCAGAGAGACTGGCTTAAGTTTATTAGCTTTTTAAATTTCTTCTTTACTTGAAATGAGCATGTCATTCTATCACCTGATATAAGCCACTACATGCACCTCACCTGAATTATTGCACAAATTATTTACCGGAGTCTGGGAGACTGAAGAAATACCAGCAAAGTGTCGAGGAGGTTATCTGGTAAAGCTTTCAGAGAAAAAAGGCCTGCAGTAGTGTGACGATTATAGAGGAATAACCTTGTCAGTTTCTGTGAAGATATTTAGCAGGATTACTGTGAAGAGATTAAGAGATGACATTTACAAACAACTAAGGGATGACCATGCAGGCTTGTGATCAAACAGATCCTGTTCGGACCACAGTCACATTTCCCCCGCGTTTCCATCCTGTTTCAGGATATTGCGGTCAACACCAGCATCTTTCAGCTGTATGTTGATTCCTAGGCTAGATTGCGCTCATCAGCACGCCACGACTTTCTGAGCGACCGGCTCCATACTCTCATAAGTCACTTCTGCGATTCGAACCACTGCTAATTCTCGTCGCGTCACGTGACGAGAGTATTCGGGGTTAGCGGAGAAAGCTGCTAACCCCTCGGCCATGGAGCCGGCATACAGTCGAGGAGGTTATCAGTCACATTACACAAAAAAATACATTGAAATTAATTTGCTATTTTATATTGGATTTGTGGACTACAAAAAGCCCTTTGACAACATTAATAGGGAATCTCTTTGGAAATTGACGAGACACTAAAGGGTCCCGCAGAAGATCATTATCTTAATAAAGGCAACATATGACGACATGATATACAGAGTTCATCAGAGACAGAGCAAGGCAGTGAGAGAATTCTTGGCAGCCTTTTATCATGATACAGAAAGGTGGCAATGCATTAATTCATACGTGCTGTTGGAGATACAAGATGTGGAGAAACATGATCACCCACACCAGTCGGCAAGACATTTGAGATAAATATCAACAAATCAAGAGTTGAGGAAAATACTCTTGTGCTGGATAGAACACACATTAAGAAAACACTGTCATCTACTGCCCATAGCCACCTGGCTAGTGAAGTCACCACAAACTGTGCAGGTTAGGATGTTCTCTCTCTCTCTCTCTCTCTCTCTCCTCCCCCCCCCCCCCCCCCCCCCCCCGACATTAACACTGCAACTTCAAAATCCTTTCACTGGAAGCAAAAGAAGTAAAAGGAGACACAGAAACACATGGGGAAGGGAATTAGAGATGAATAATATTGAGAGAATATGGAGGAGATGGTGAAAGATTGGAGAGCTAGGTGTGATTTTGTTGAGGTCTTATGCTTTACTAGAGAATAACAGGCAGAAGATATATAATATATATAAATGTATTTAGTATTGAAAAGCTAGTCAGAATGTTCTCCCTATATGAGCCACATAAAGTGGCTGGTGGTGTATTTTCTATGAACTGCCTGATGCCGAGAGATATTCAGTCACTAAACAATTATGCATGCTTCTAGATCAAATTGTTCTCCGGCTTGCCAACACTTGTTCCACCATGAATTTGTGTCACTTAGATGCCATGTCTGACCATACATATACAAAACCTGTGCATATGCAAATGAATTCTGTTCTCTACAGTCAAAAATATATGTTTTAGTTTATTTTGTTGTCATTGATAGGTCAAAATTCTGGTCCACATATATAATGGAGCGGTCAATGATCTTTCATAATCACAAGCTTCTACTATAATGTGATAAAATTTTTATAGAGGACGTCTTCTCTGTCTAGTTCACTGTTGTTCTAGTAATGTCTACAGAATTCCAGTTTTTACATGTATTATGCTGTATTTAAGAGCTGGTTGTTTTGTCTCTCTGGGCCAATGCTCAATCCACAATTGATGAAGTATAAGGCAATCTCGTAGGATATGTTCACCTGTCTGTTTCTGCATGTCCATATTTGCACAGGGATGACAGAGATAATTTCATTATGGGTAGCTGATTGAATAATTGTGTCGTTTTCTAATGTGGAAAAGGAAATCAGGTTTTGCTCGATCAAGATAGTGACATGACATTTGTCTTGTGGTTCGTCATGTAAATACAAAGAGATAAAGTCATGGCTTTGAAAATTGAGAAGTCTTGTCTTGATATTTCCTTTGGGTATGCTTGTTTTATATTATTGGTTCGTATTTGCTGAAGGATCATCAAGATAATGTTCAGATAAGACTAACTGGCAGTGACTATACTTTTATTGTGAAAGTGGTACATCCACACACATTTGGCATATCCTGGCAGATCACACCTGATACAATGTAAAAATTGTCCTAGCATGGTCATCCAAAATATGATGTAATGAAGTCAGAGTTTTAGTCTATTAGTTAAGGCGGTTTGACATCAGTCAAGAATTATTTGTTTGCAGTTTTCAGAAATTAGGTCATCAGCGAATGCTGGTCTGGCAAGAGTATTGCTATTTTTTTGCACAGTCCCATCTACACAGACTTTTGAAACCTAATGTGCTATATTGACTATCACAATATATAAACTTATAAACAAGTTATACAGTTGAAGACATGGCTGAGAATTTACTCAGAAGGTACCACATTGGATCTCAGTACGGGACTGGACATTTCCCCAAGAACCACTATCATCTTCTGATATCACACACCCCCTCCTCCCCCAATTCATTACCTTGGATGGAGTATATCAAGGGGAAGCAAACCTTAGTCTATTGCATGCCAAAGTCAGATACACTGACCTTTGTGGTGTATAAATAGGTGTGATACTCTCCCCTTGAAAGTGGCGTGAATAAGAACACATCATACTTATATCTACTGATCAACACGCACAATCTACATACCTCAATTGTGTAGTGAAACTTTTCATTATAATTAAAAGATAATAATAATTGTCCTGTGAACACACACTGACAAGGATAGCTTTAAGTCCACAATGCTCCTATTGTAGTAGATAATTTATTTCATGGGCATTAAAATACTGCCAACTATGTGTTTCATCGTCTGTTCCAATAGCCATCAGTCTTGTCATTGTTAAAACGAATTTAACAAAGAATTTCTAGTGAATATTCACTGATTTCATCTTGTCCCATGGCACAGTTAGAAATATTCTCAATGCTTGTTAAATTAATATTGACTGATTCCTTCTGATTTTTCCTTACAACAATCAGAAATATTTTCAAAGAATGTGTAATGAGTGGTAACTGATTCTTTCATATGTCCCTGGGCAAAGTCAAAAATATTCTCAGTGCATACCATATGAATGTTTACTGATTCCTTTTGATGCCCCTTGGCACAGTTATAAATTGTCTTAGTATAACATGAAACAGGTTTGCATGTGAGTCTCCTGTGAGAGAGAGGGAGAGAGATGACAATCACAGACACAGTTTACATACCATACAATGAACTCATTTCTGCTGAACAGAAATGACAGTGGAGAAATTCATAGGAAATGTCAATAATAACAATACTAAAATTATATTAAGTAAATATGTATTAAGTACTAACTAATGAGATTATCCTCATTTATATTTTACTGCATTTATACCTCTGTACATTTTTTAATACTGTTTTTTTTTTTTTTTTTTTAGATCTGTCTGTTATTCCTGAAAAATACCATTAGAATCACAACGTAGATTTGTTGTGTTGTGTTTTAGTTTATTTATCACTTATTTGGTTAATATGTTTAGTATTGTTATTATTGTTATCATTGCTAGAGATTTATTTTATCCATATCCTCACTGATTTCTGTTTACTGGGATTCAGTTCCTTATAAGGTAAATACACTCTGTCTGTCACTCACTCACTCACAGAAGCCATGCATACCCCGCTGCTTTATTTTATATTAACATACCCTGCTGCAGGTGTAATTTGTCTTAGTTACAAATAGTCTCAATGCATAATGAATGAATGCTGACTGAACGCTTCTGATGTCCCTTGCCACAGTTACAAATAGTCTCAATGCATAATGAATGAATGCTGACTGAACGCTTCTGATGTCCCTTGCCACAGTTACAAATAGTCTCAATGCATAATGAATGAATGCTGACTGAACGCTTCTGATGTCCCTTTCCATTAATAGAAATATTCTCAAAGCACATCTAATGAATGTTGACAGATTTTTTCTGATGTGCCTTGCCTCTGTTAGAATACTTTTTCAGATTATGCCAACAGCATGCTGACTGATTCCTTCTGATGTCCATGACTATATTACCTCATACCCTGATGACTGGAACAATTTGTCTCAGAATATGTCTATCATTTGTTGTGATAGTTCAAAATACATTTCTTTGTGAATGTTTTGTTGATGTAATGGCATAGAAGTATGGAAACTGTTGTGCTTACTGTTTGTTGCCTTTTATTTAACAGATCAGTTGTTGTCTGACAAACCAGACCAATATTCCAGTCATCTATTTTCCAGTTTCTTATATTCATGCTATAATGTTTGCTCAATCCATTGTTTTCAATCATTTTTTTTCTTTTTTTCCTCAAAAGGTTGGTATATTTTTTAATACGAAGTTGTCATTGTAGTGAATGTCTCATTGTGTTTCAGTACACAATTGTCAATGTAGTGAATGTCTCATTGTGTTTCAGTACACAGTTGTCATTGTAGTGAATGTCTCATTGTGTTTCAGTACACAGTTGCCATTGTAGTGAATGTCTCATTGTGTTTCAGTACACAATTGTCATTGTAGTGAATGTCTCATTGTGTTTCAGTACACAGTTGTCATTGTAGTGAATGTCTCATTGTGTTTCAGTACACAATTGTCATTGTAGTGAATGTCTCATTGTGTTTCAGTACACAGTTGTCATTGTAGTGAATGTCTCATTGTGTTTCAGTACACAGTTGTCATTGTAGTGAATGTCTCATTGTGTTTCAGTACATAGTTGTCATTGTAGTGAATGTCTCATTGTGTTTCAGTACACAGTTTTCATTGTAGTGAATGTCATTGTGTTTCAGTACATAGTTGTCATTGTAGTGAATGTCTCATTGTGTTTCAGTACACAGTTGTCATTGTAGTGAATGTCTCATTGTGTTTCAGTACATAGTTGTCATTGTAGTGAATGTCTCATTGTGTTTCAGTACACAGTTTTCATTGTAGTGAATGTCATTGTGTTTCAGTACATAGTTGTCATTGTAGTGAATGTCTCATTGTGTTTCAGTACACAGTTGTCATTGTAGTGAATGTCTCATTGTGTTTCAGTACACAGTTGTCATTGTAGTGAAAGTCTAATTGTGTTTCAGTACACAGTTGTCATTGTAGTGAATGTCTCATTGTGTTTCAGTACACAGTTGTCATTGTAGTAAATGTCTCATTGTGTTTCAGTACACAGTTGTCATTGTAGTGAATGTTTCATTGTGTTTCAGTACATAGTTGTCATTGTAGTGAATGTCTCATTGTGTTTCAGTACATAGTTGTTATTGTAGTGACTGACTCATTGTGTTTCAGTACATAGTTGTCATTGTAGTGACTGACTCACTGTGTTTAATTACAGGGTTGTCATTGTAGTAAATGTCTCATCGTGCTTCATTACATGGTCTTTATTGTAGTGAATGTCTCATTGTGTTTATTACATGGTTGTCATTTTAGTGACTGACTCATTGTGTTTAATTACAGGGTTGTCATTGTAGTGAATGTCTCATTGTGTTTCATGTTCATCATTGTAGTAAATGTCTCATCGTGCTTCATTACATGGTCATTATTGTAGTGAATGTTTCATTCTTTCATCACATTCTTTTCATATACATCCAAACTACTGAGCAATATTTCAATGTTTTACGTTTTTAGTCACACACTCACTCAACGGCTGAAGCTACTTACATCCTGAAGACATTCGAACATTGTCTGATATAATTAATTATAAGTTACTCAAGTTTGACAAAATTATAATTCAAATGATGATTTTCAAAACACAGATGCTAACTGGTGGTGTAATAGTAGTGACATGATTGGTTGTGCTGAGTTTATGAAACATCACAGTATAATGTCACTCACTGTTACTAACAGTCATTTACTGCATAATATGTGTCTCTTTATTTATGAGAACTTTTTTTTCTTAGACTGTTCTGTTCTGTTTCCGATCTTTTGCCCATCCTGTTAATGACCCTGTTTATGGCAACAGGATTTTAAAATATTTATGTGGCCTTCAGGCAGTTTCAACGACACCTTGATAATTTTTATTTTATGTCTGTGTGCTTTGTTTTTAATTTATATGTTTTTTTGTTTCTTTGTTGTTAACCAAATAACTTGCATTCCAACAAATATTCTTGTATGTAATTACTATTTTTTTGGACTGATTACACATGTATCTCTTTTGTATTCTCTTGTTAGGGGCTTAAAGAAAGTAGTTTCACAATTCCCTGTCAATCAGGTCGATGGTTCAAATTCGGCCACAGGTAGTTTGGAAGTCAATCATTTCATCTTGACTTTGATGGTGTGAGTATCGGCTGTTCAGAAGGCAGTAGCACACTAAAAAGTTAGTTGTATATTTTTTACAAGATGTTGCATGTCCTTTACAAGATGTTGCAGTCAACACCATCATTTATTGGTTGTTTGTGGTTTACATTCAGTAGTTGCTGTCTGAAAAGCCGACATCTCATATCATCGAATTCAGCGCAAAGTGATCTTCTAAGTTGTCCATGGTTTGTTACAAAGCCCTCAGTCAGTGTGTGTCAGGGAGTTGTAAACTTGTTTCACTATCCTCTAAGCTACAGACTCGGGTAATACCAAATTAAAAGTTAGTTGCATATCCTTTACAGGATGTCGGACAACCCCAGCATTTTTTGGCTCTTTGTGATCCCTTGGCAAGTTTACATTCAGTAGTTTGCTGATGCTTTCTGAATGAATAAATAAAAACCAACGCAAGGCGGTCAGCTGCCAAATTGCCCACAGCTGTGTTTCGAACACGATATGCGAGATTACGAACTGCGTCTATAACCCCTTCGCCACGGAACCGGCTTATAGCAAATTACTGAATTGCCTAGTAAATCACAAACAGGCAATAAAAGCTTGGATTGCTTGTAATGTCCTGTGTAAAGCATAGGCAATTAACTTCACTGACCTACATTGCATCAATTGAAGACAACAGGGCGTTGGTTTCCTTTCCTACTGTTTAAGCTAACAATGCTACTTCTCTTTTTGGTAGGTTATTACTGGCATGCAACATAAAATCACTATTATTAATTAATTGATAATTGGAAATGTTACAGCATGAATGTGAATCCACATTATATATGTCATTATGTTATAAGTTTCCCCACACATTGTTTCATTATTAAGGGACATGAGGTTTACACATATTCATAATTATGTTGCACAAGTGAAATAAATTAGTGGTCTCATTTGTATGTGTGGTACCTGTGCCGGTTCTGTGGTGATTGGGTTACAAATGCATTTTGTAATCCTGTATACCAATTAGAAACACAGCTGCAGGCTATTTGGAAGCAGACTGTCATTGGTTGGTTCTCATAGAAAGGTATGAGTGCCGGTTGTTCAGAATGCAATGACAAACAGCCAAAAAATGCTGAGGTTGACTGCCACATACTGTAAAAGATATGCAACGAACTTAACCAAACCAAATCATGAAATATGCTCCTGAAAGCATCATTGTAAAGACAGTTGACATGATTTGAAACTGAATTCACCAAAATGAAGCAGCTGAGATGATGGCTCTAACATCTAACATCATGACAGTATCATAGTTTATACGCAGACTTAGCTGAGACATCATGGCATCTGCCTCATTCTGAAAAGGTACTGAGTTCAAATCCCAGAATAGAGATAAGAATGTTTGCAAGGACTATTGGTTTCTTATGACACCACAGGTCCCCCTAATCTCTTGGGTAGTGAAATAACATATCTAACGATCTCCATTACGGGTGAAAAACAGAAGATTCTGTATGCCAGTTGTGTATGTTAAAAATCCTGCGGCATTTGAAAATCAAAATTCCTGACACAGTTATCAGAAATGGCAACCTGCCTACTGCTGTTAACATCTGTTGTTATCTATAGGAAGCGAAGCTGACACAAATGCATGCTGGTCAGACATCGACCTCTGAGGTGCATAACCAGATGTGATACCCTCCCCTCACAAGAATAAAGAAGAAATATAAAGCAGACATATATGAATTATAAGTATATCACGTAACAAATGTTGCCTTTATCCAAACCTAGTGCTATAAATCTGTATGCTAACGTTAGGAGTATTCTACGAGGGTAGGTCAGAAGGTTATGCACCACAATTATTATCTCTTTAACTGTTAACAACATACACATGAAATTTAGTCACAATGTTCATGCACAAGTGCAGCAAACATTTCTACTTCTCAACATAAAACCCCACCAACTTAAACAGCTTTACACCATCTTGAAACAAGAACATGTATCCCAGATCTATACCACATGTTGTCCTGTTCTTGTAGCCATTCCTTCACCGCATTAAGCACTCCCTCGTTGTCTTCAAACTTTGTCCCAAGGACAGCATTCTTAAGGGGACCGAAAAGGTGGAAATCAGATGGTGTCAGGTCTGGACTGTAATGTCGATGGGGTAGTACATTCCACCACATTTTGTCAATTGCCTTTCTTCTAGAACAATCCTCTGCTGGTAGCATACGTCATTAATATCTGCTATTTCAATGGTTTTGTGTTGCTGTTAGAATTTGTTTACATAGGTGCAATTTGGTGTACACCTTCAAGCGATTATAAATTTTAATTGGTGCAATTTAATACTTTTATCATTATTATTAGCTCAGATAATAATTGTGGTGCATAACTTTCTTACCTGCCCTCGTAATTATGACAATGTATTCCAGCTTCTTCTGTTTAAATTAATCCTACCAGCTGATGGATCAGTATATTCCAGTTCTTGTTTCATTACGTGGCCAAAACATGTGACCAGATTTTGTTTTGGTCTCCTTTGTAACATGTTATCCATGCCCATATTGTTAAAACACCTGCCAGTTTGGCTTTCTTGTTCTAAGTGAAACCAAACCACAGTAGTATCTGGATGTACCATGAACGAAATTTTATCTCGGCTGAGAAGGTCAGGTCAAGAAAATTCCATAGCTGGTACTGTCATTGAGGTGTGAAATGTCAGATTTTCATATGTACAAGGTCACAACATAATACAATGAGTGACCAACTCTTTCTCACAATCATTCTTAGAAAAAGTTAGAAGTAAAAGACATTTAAACAGGAATGTAATCTCCTCCTGTGTTCCTGGTTAGCTGGGAATGCAATGCATCACACTTAGTTCTACACCTCAAAGGTTGGCATGCATTTGGGTCAGGTTTGCATCTAGACCAGTGGCTCTCACCTTCTGGGGAATCCCTTTCCCCCCCCCCCCCTTCCTGGCTGGGGGGGGGGGTGTTTGAATTAAGGTTATTTCCAGACTGCATTAATACGAGAATCGATTACTTGATATTATTTTTACCTCCATACTTAACGGTTCTGTACTTATCGCCCTTCTGAAATTTGTTTTATAAAGTGAGTATACACGATTTATGTGGACGTCTAGACTTGTTCTAGTATGTGTTATTAAATAATTAAATTTAGCTTCCATTTTATGTATCCTGTGTATGGGTGGGGGGGGGGGAATTTATAGGGAGGAAATGTGAAAAAGGGAGGGGGGGGGGAGAATGACATTCTGAACATATGCTGAAGGGGTGCATGGGCCAAATAAAAAGGTTGAGACC
Organism: Cepaea hortensis; assembly: GCA_963921405.1. Lineage (NCBI taxonomy): Eukaryota > Metazoa > Mollusca > Gastropoda > Stylommatophora > Helicidae > Cepaea > Cepaea hortensis. The sequence continues at coordinate 32,389,540 of OY992878.1, forward strand.
CACTGCTGTAGACAGATTCCATCCAGGTTATGAGCTCTATCTACCCTTGCGTAGGTTATCTTTACCAATAATTTTGCCAGGGTGATGGCCTTACAACCTACTCTTTGTGCTTTCTATCTGCCTTGGTATTTTGAACATGCACAACTTGCACACACAACCTGTTTTTTGCCCTTATCCAAGAAAAATAGGTTTCCAATGTCACTACACAAGAGTTCAGAGAAGGATGTGATGTCATTAGATACCAATGGTTGCTGGGGAAAGTTCTCAGCTAAATGCAGGGATTAGCCCTGCACTATCTGAGTCTGAGGTGGCCATCACAACCTCTTGACTACGGCTCCCGCGATTTTGTGATCAGTATACATGAAATCCTGACACCTTCATAATCTGACAGATGTAGTTACAGTGGTAATCTCTTCTACTGTTTCTGTCATTTACTGATATTTTTGTGTTATTGTGCAGTGAAGAAAGCCCATGTTTACTAATGTGTGTTTAAATACATTGTTATTTTTGTCTTACCATTAAATTTCATGCGGCACTTTTATTGTACTTAAATTTTTCCCCGTAGCAATTATTATTTGTCTTATACAGCATGGTGTATTTATAAATAACATTTTTGTCAAAAAATTTCTTGACATGTATAAAGAATTATTGGCCTAGTCAGTCACTGATTACAGTCAAAATCGAAATTTTACAGATTCCAACTGAAAGACTAATATTTCTCAGTGTACAAGTATTTCACCTGGTAATTTGCAATATATTGCAGACACTTAATTAGTCAATTAACTATTTGTATCAGTTACTTATTTATTTGTTATTGTTACACCATTTCCATTTTTCACCAACATTGCAGAATATAGCAAGTATGTAAGGGGAAAAAAATAATTGTACTGTTATCTCCATTATATTCTGCATATTTATGATTGAAATTTGAGTTTAATGTTTATAAGCAAGTTTGTCTATGTGATTCGTCTGTCTGTGTTAACACAATGGTAGGGATTTTTGGTAGATGTTTGAATGAGAACCCTGTTGGAATGCGTTCATACATGCAGAAACTGATGGAATCAACGTTTGATCATTTCTTGGCTCCAGCCTGGTGGGCCAGCAACACACTCATTTCTAGCCTACTCATGAGCTCAGTCTACCCCTGGGTGTGCACATTTCTATGATTCTCTTGCAATCTCACAGTGATTACAGTTTGCAGTCTTTGATTGGTTTTATCAGAGGGGCTTGCAGATAAGGCTACTGTGGAGGGTGGTTGAGCCATGGACCAGGCGGATATACTGAATGCACTACAAGAAGTAAGTCGTTTGCGAGAACCAAGTGATGACTGAATCTACAAACATAGTCAGACTGCGAGAACTACAAGTTAAAAGAGGTGTGGCCAAACAAGAACACTATGCAGGAAGCCAAAGAAGAGTAATAAACCAACACAGAACTGGTGTCGTGAGCCACTACACGCTGTGGGATTTACTGAGGAAGGGATCTGAGCACTTATGGACTGAATGGTTCGATGTGCAATGAGGATGATCTGTCGACTAACTTACAGAGGAAAGAAGTTGGCCAAACTTCCTTGTGTTGGTCAAACATTCAGACTAATCTCCCAGGATGCCACACATGAAGGTGAAGGGCACGAGACCCTGGCACATCAGTACTTCCATTTATAAATGTTAGCTTTGTCAGTCGCAGGTGGCACTACTTTAACTTCTTATTCAAGCAGTTGTTAAACTAATAATTGTCTAGGTCTAAAATAGTTTAAATAATATTGTGGAAAATAAGTGGTTAAAGTAACAAAAACTAGAATGGGTTAATGTAACAACTGCATGGATCACAAGGAGTTAAGAAAGCATGTTATACTTGAAGTAACCAATGAATTCATAGAATTTTGGTGGGTACTGAATGAGTCGAGAACAATAACTCGTGTAATAAGAAAATCACTATGATTATTGTCTTATAAAAATTCTGTAACAATTCGATTACATATGTAAAGATGGTGCCAACCTTTGCAGTCACAGTAATAAAGTAAATACAGACCCATTTTCAGAATATTACTATTCTCATTGCCAGGCTAAATGTTTCTAGAATTTTCTAATCTGACTAAAAATATGACAAGAAACATGAAAATATGACACACATTGGGAAATAATTCAGGGAAAAACAAATTGCAGTTCTGGATTTTCTTCTAATGTTTCATCATTTCATGTTTTGTGTCATAGCCTGAAGATAAGAATAGGAAAATAATAGAAATGTTGCTATATTTATTGTTTTCATTGTGACTACGAGGCCAACTTTATCCTTACACGTGATTACTGTCTGTTATATTTATATATGCAGCATAATCACCTCTCATATGCCTATGATTATTACATATCAATATTTATGTTGTCAGTACGTATTGTTGAATTTATTTTTTCAGATTGTATTCCATCTTCTTCTTTTTCAAGTGCTTTTCCAACTGGCATATGCTAATGTTTATTCCTGTACAACTCTCATTCTCTTGTTTTCGTTAATTCATTGACTGCTTTCTTTCTGATATTTGTTTCCCAGTTCAATCAGGTGCTCACTGTGACTTGTTCTCTTGTACCAGGTGCTCACTGTGACTTGCTCTCTTGTACCAGGTGATTCACCCCACACACTGTCATGTGTTTTCAATACATTACTCCACTATTAATTTAGATCTGTGACTGCCCATAAACTTACTAGAAATTAATGTTGTGGTTTCACCTTGACTTCCATATGATCTCCTTTAGTAGATCTAAATCTCTACGGGTGGCTGTCCAAAGTGTTTTCAGTGCCATGTCCAGTCCCCAGTGTGGTAGAATTTGATTTCAACAGTTTGACTCTGACGGTCAACCCAGTCTTTTGAAATAGGACAGGAAGTGATAACCCACATCTCATAATGCCTTGGTCTGGATGTGGAACTCTAATATTTCCCTAACAACTTCTGCCATTGAATTCTAAAATCACATTTGTATGATTGTAAAGATTCCATTCTCTGTATACTACTTGTTCACGATTCCCAATTATTGTTTTTAACCTTTACAATCACAGTTGTATGGTTTTAGGAAATTGTCTTCTTTGTTTACTACTTGTCCACAATTCCCAATTATTGTTTGTTTTTTTTAACCTCTCCAATAACTTTTGTATGGTTCTGAGAAATATGTGTGTCTGTTTACTACTTGTCCAAGATTCTCAACTATTGTTGTTAACTCTACAATTACAACTGTATGGTTCTGGAAAACGTTCTTATCAGTTACTAATTGTCCATGATTTCCACTTATATCAGTGCATGGTCATCTTCATTGATTGTTTATTTGTTAGATTGTGGATATTTATTGATTGACTACCAGGTGTTAGTAAAATATGCATCCATCCTGGCGACACTGAAATAAAACTCATATTTATGTACGCACATGTGTACAAGGGTTGTTCCTTTTCATTAATAAATCTTGCAGGGTTTAAATGGCTAACAAGAAAAGTGCTACTCCTCCTCCTCCTCTCTACCCACTCCTCCTCTTCCTCCTCCTCCTCCCCTTCCTTCTCCTCATTCTACTTCTGCCTTTCATCTCCCAAAGGAACTAGCCCTCAACCCACCACGTACCAAGCCCTTCGTAGTCTTGTTCATAATTACTTGGGTTTTGCAGCTGAAGTTTTCTGCAAGATGAGTTAGTCAGTCTCACATCAACCCCTCTTTAGTCACCTCTTAGAACATGCATGGTGGGCTACACTGTGACTATTCTTAGCTTCCCTTGTGGGCGCCAGGCATAGACATGCATGACATTGTTTCAGCACTTGCGGTAATACATGAGGACAGAAGAGCTACAGCCAGCACCTCCAGGAACATAGCACAGTCAGCCTAGTATTGATGGAAAGAAGTTAAAGCATGCAGAACATTTCACACATCTTTGCACCCTTTATAGCATGTTCCAGATTGATTGTTTTTGTTTTTCTTGGGTGTTTGCATGCTTTTAACTCAAGCGTATAGTCCATATAGATGTTACTACTACCAGTGCACTAGACTGACTTTTGATTAGCTTTCCATATTACTAGTGTCCCTCGCCATCAGGCGAACTCATTCCAACTTCAGAGATACTCGTAATTTACATCCCCAAGTCGAGGACGAGAAGTCAACATTCTAATCCAGTGTAGGGGTTGAACTCCCTACCTCGGCATCAGCAAAACGGATGTTTAAGAATGAGCGCTCTTATCCATTCTTCCATGACAGATTCCATATTGATAATTATGGTAAATGTGACGAGGAAACTGAACTAACAACAACAACAAACAAAAACAACAACAAAAACAAACATGTCCAGATGCAGGGACCAGCTGTGGATCTGTGATGTGACAGGGTCATCTCATGTTCTAGGCCTGCATGCACAGTGGAATAGTTGGCCTGTCTTTCTCTGACTTAGCGAGGTGAAGGGCGCAGGCATTGAACCTTTGTTCGCTTATGACTTTATCAGCCGGGTTCCCATTCAGCTTCACTAATGCCTGTCATGAACCAACAGGCACACAACAATTAAACGAAACCTGTAGGTCAGCATGAACGAATGGATATGAATGTGTGTAAAGGGTTCAACCCCTCTACACAGGACATTTGGACTAAAGTCTTGACCTATCGTCCTTGACTTGGTGACGTAAATTACAAGTATCTCTGAAGTTGGAGTGGTTGTACCTAACGGCGAGGAACACTGGTACAAGGAAAAGCTACCCCACAGGCAAGAATCAATCCAGCGCACAAGAAGTAGTAGCATACGTATGGACTACGCTTGAGTTCAAAGTGAGTGAACACAACACACAAACAAATACTGAGTGAACACAACACACAAACAAAAAGTGAGTGAACACAACACACAAACAAAAAGTGAGTGAACACAACACACAAACAAAAACTGAAGAAAAGGTGAGTGAACACAACACACAAACAAAAACTGAAGAAAAAGTGAGTGAACACAACACACAAAGAAAAAGTGAGAACACAACACACAAACACTGAAGAAAAAGTGAGTGAACACAACACACAAACAAAAACTGAAGAAAAAGCGAGTGAACACAACACACAAACAAATACTGAGTGAACACAACACACAAACAAATACTGAGTGAACACAACACACAAACAAAAAGTGAGTGAACACAACACACAAACAAAAACTGAAGAAAAGGTGAGTGAACACAACACACAAACAAAAACTGAAGAAAAAGAATGAACACAACACACAAACAAAAAGTGAGTGAACACAACACACAAACACTGAAGAAAAGGTGAGTGAACACAACACACAATCAAACACTGAAGAAAAAGTGAGTGAACACAACACACAAACAAACACTGAAGAAAAAGTGAGTGCACACAACACACAAACAAAAAGTGAGTGAACACAACACAGAAACAAAAAGTGAGTGAACACAACACACAAACAAACACTGAAGAAAAAGTGAGTGAACACAACACACAAACAAAAAGTGAGAACACAACACACAAACAAAAAGTGAGTGAACACAACACACAAACAAAAAGTGAGTGAACACAACACACAAACAAGTACTGAAGAAAAAGTGAGTGAACACAACACACAAACAAACAGTGAGTGAACACAACACACAAACAAACAGTGAGTGAACACAACACACAAACACAGTGAGTGAACACAACACACAAACAAATACTGAAGAAAAGGTGAGTGAACACAACACACAAACAAAAAGTGAGTGAACACAACACACAAACAAAAAGTGAGTGAACACAACACACAAACAAAAAGTGAGTGAACACAACACAAACAAAATGTGAGTGAACACAACACACAAAAACAAAAAGTGAGTGAACACAACACACAAACAAAAAGTGAGTGAACACAACACACAAACAAACAGTGAACACAACACACAAACAAACAGTGAGTGAACACAACACACAAACAAAAAAGTGAGTGAACACAACACACAAACAAAAAAGTGAGTGAACACAACACACAAACAAATACTGAAGAAAAGGTGAGTGAACACAACACACAAACAAAAAGTGAGTGAACACAACACACAAACAAAAAGTGAGTGAACACAACACACAAACAGAAAGTGAGTGAACACAACACACAAACAAAGTGAGTGAACACAACACACAAACAAAGTGAGTGAACACAACACACAAACAAAAAGTGAGTGAACACAACACACAAACAAAAACTGAAGAAAAAGTGAGTGAACACAACACACAAACAAACAAACAAAAGCTGAAGAAAAAGTGAGTGAACGCAACACACAAACAAATACTGAAGAAAAGGTGAGTGAACACAACACACAAACAAAAAGTGAGTGAACACACAACACAATCAAAAAGTGAGTGAACATAACACACAAACAAAATGTGAGTGAACACAACACATAAACAAAAAGTGAGTGAACACAACACACAAACAAAAAAGTGAGTGAACACAACACAAACAAAAAGTGAGTGAACACAACACACAAACAAAAAGTGAGTGAACACAACACACAAACAGAAAGTGAGTGAACACAACACACAAACAAAGTGAGTGAACACAACACACAAACAAAGTGAGTGAACACAACACACAAACAAAAAGTGAGTGAACACAACACACAAACAAAAACTGAAGAAAAAGTGAGTGAACACAACACACAAACAAACAAACAAAAGCTGAAGAAAAAGTGAGTGAACGCAACACACAAACAAATACTGAAGAAAAGGTGAGTGAACACAACACACAAACAAAAAGTGAGTGAACACACAACACAATCAAAAAGTGAGTGAACATAACACACAAACAAAATGTGAGTGAACACAACACATAAACAAAAAGTGAGTGAACACAACACACAAACAAATATTGAGTGAACACAACACACAAATAAAAAGTGAGTGAACACAACACACAAACAAAAAGTGAGTGAACACAACACACAAACAAAAACTGAAGAAAAGGTGAGTGAACACAACACACAAACAAAAACTGAAGAAAAAGTGAGTGAACACAACACACAAAGAAAAAGTGAGAACACAACACACAAACACTGAAGAAAAAGTGAGTGAACACAACACACAAACAAAAACTGAAGAAAAAGCGAGTGAACACAACACACAAACAAATACTGAGTGAACACAACACACAAACAAATACTGAGTGAACACAACACACAAACAAAAAGTGAGTGAACACAACACACAAACAAAAACTGAAGAAAAGGTGAGTGAACACAACACACAAACAAAAACTGAAGAAAAAGAGTGAACACAACACACAAACAAAAAGTGAGTGAACACAACACACAAACACTGAAGAAAAGGTGAGTGAACACAACACACAATCAAACACTGAAGAAAAAGTGAGTGAACACAACACACAAACAAACACTGAAGAAAAAGTGAGTGCACACAAACAAAAAGTGAGTGAACACAACACAGAAACAAAAAGTGAGTGAACACAACACACAAACAAACACTGAAGAAAAAGTGAGTGAACACAACACACAAACAAAAAGTGAGAACACAACACACAAACAAAAAGTGAGTGAACACAACACACAAACAAAAAGTGAGTGAACACAACACACAAACAAGTACTGAAGAAAAAGTGAGTGAACACAACACACAAACAAAAAGTGAGTGAACACAACACACAAACAAACAGTGAGTGAACACAACACACAAACAAACAGTGAGTGAACACAACACACAAACAAATACTGAAGAAAAGGTGAGTGAACACAACACACAAACAAAAAGTGAGTGAACACAACACACAAACAAAAAGTGAGTGAACACAACACAAACAAAATGTGAGTGAACACAACACACAAACAAAAAGTGAGTGAACACAACACACAAACAAACAGTGAACACAACACACAAACAAACAGTGAGTGAACACAACACACAAACAAAAAAGTGAGTGAACACAACACACAAACAAAAAAGTGAGTGAACACAACACACAAACAAATACTGAAGAAAAGGTGAGTGAACACAACACACAAACAAAAAGTGAGTGAACACAACACACAAACAAAAAGTGAGTCAACACAACACACAAACAGAAAGTGAGTGAACACAACACACAAACAGAAAGTGAGTGAACACAACACACAAACAAAAAGTGAGTGAACACAACACACAAACAAAAACTGAAGAAAAAGTGAGTGAACACAACACACAAACAAACAAACAAAAGCTGAAGAAAAAGTGAGTGAACGCAACACACAAACAAATACTGAAGAAAAGGTGAGTGAACACAACACACAAACAAAAAGTGAGTGAACACACAACACAATCAAAAAGTGAGTGAACATAACACACAAACAAAATGTGAGTGAACACAACACATAAACAAAAAGTGAGTGAACACAACACACAAACAAAAAGTGAGTGAACACAACACACAAACAAAAAGTGAGTTAACACAACACACAAACAAAAAGTGAGTGAACACACAAACAAACACTGAAGAAAAAGTGAGTGAACACAACACACAAACAAAAGCTGAAGAAAAGGAAGGAAACGAGAATACTTAGCTAGCAATAGAAATGTTACATAATCATATGCATACCCGTAAACACCCGTATCTTTACATATACACAAATATACCAGTCATCCATATAGAGGAGTGAGAAGGGATAAACTTCACATTGAGAAGGGATAAACTTCACATTGTTGGATATTAATCCTTGTTAGTTGGAGTATTACCAATTTTCGTAAAAAGCAAATCATAAATGTCTGCCACTGCCATCAAATTTTGCTCTGGTGAGTACACCTCCCATTTTTATCTTGTAGAATCACTTCATCCACGCATGACCGTTCAGTAAGCAGACTGAATGAGTTCATGTACATGAAGATACTCAAGAATTAGGACTAATGGAATATCAGGACATAAAGGTATTCAACAATTAGTGATTAATGGAACGTCAGGACAAGAAGGTATTCAACAATTAGTAACTAGTGGAACATCAGGACATGAAGTTATTCAACAATTAGTGATTAATAAAACATCAGGACATAAAGATATTCAACTGTTATTGACTAATGGAACATCAGAACAAGAAGGTATTCAACAATTAGTAATTAATAAAACATCAGGACCTGACTGACAAGTCTTCCAAATGTCCTTCAAGTTCGGAACAGCTCTGACTAGCTAGTTTTCCGATTGTCCCTCGTGCTAGGAACAGCTCTGACTACCTAGTTTTCCGAATACCCATCGTGTCCGGAACAGCTCTGACTAGCTAGTTTTCCGAATGTCCGTCGTGCCCGGAACAGCTCTGACTATATTGTCCTCCGGGTACAACGACAAGCACATGTCCGAATCAAAAACTCGCTGAGTGGATACCATCTACAGTCCGGTCTGGTTTGTGCGGGAATGGCCCGTGGCAAACGAAATGCCCAATATATTGAAGTTAGGAATTAAAGCAGCCATCGGCAGGACGTGGCGATTCCTAGAGTGAGCCCAGCACCAGAGCGCTATGTGTCAGCACTGCAAACATGGAAGCCTCCCTGGATGGCGGATAATGCCCATGGACTGCTCCTACCTTCCCTTGAGGACTGACCTTTAACTCTTTCGCTACCAAGGGCCTATACATCGCCACAATTGACCGACTCTGGTGGCAATTGGTTATTCTATCAACACAGAATGATATGTGGTGTATTTGATACATTTCTGCTCAATTCCGGAATTTTAAGTTACAGTAAATTGAAAATTTACATGGCCGGAACATATCTATATCATCATTGTGCGTTAAAACATTTGCATTTTATAACATTATTGTGACACACCCCTACTTCCAGTTTTCTTCCATTATTATTTTCCATTTTTTGTGAAGAAGACATGGTTCAGAATATGCAGCAAAACTTCCTTTTGGGTAATTTTAATGAGCAATACTGTTTATATTCTTGAAGACAAGTGCGGTTTGTTTGATTATTCAGTAAATTAAACATGATATTTGTACATTTAGGGGGGCTGCGTGGTCTCGAGGTATGGTGTCCGCCTCGAGTGCAGGAGGTCCCGGGTTCAGGCCCCGGTGAGGACCAGGATTTATTTAAAAAATCCACCGGGACTTCCAGTAATTTCCCCTGGTCTCTGGGTAGTGAGATCGGACGCCCGTGTGTATTGTTGCGCACGTAAAAAATCCCTTGACAGTTGGAAATCGAAAAAGAGTAGCCTAACGGCGCTGCCCGGGCAAAATTTCGAGTTAAAAATCTACCCAAGTATTTCAGGATCCTCGTCGGTGCTACGGAGTTCGTGCACTGAGCTGAGTTTCTTCAGACTCAGGTTTGAGTTAGGAGGAGAACGGAGCACTTATGGGTTGCACCCGTGTGCCGTGATGTTGATCCATAAACTAAACTAAACTAATTAAACATGATTAGCAGTAGAGGAGTGTAGAAAACACCTTATAAGTGCAATTTTTAAAATAATTTTTACCTCTTTAATTTCAGTTGTTATTATTAAGCCTCTCATTATTGTCATAATATTTATAACCTATCAATTAATTATTAACACTGTCATGTTCCTTGTGCAATCCTCTTTAATTTCATATATAACACAATATATCTGCTACTATTTTAACTATTTTAAAAGCATTACTGTAACACACCCCTACTTCCAATTTTCTGCCATGAATTTCTGTTTGGTCAGGACCCAATTTTTTTTTGGTAGCGAAAGAGTTAAGTCTTCGACCGTTCCAACTTGGCCAGCTAGGATGTGGACGGCACTACAAAAGTGAGAGTCCCCCAGGAATGTTAACCTGGTCAAAAACACACGCTAAAAGTCGGATGAATTGGCCCAAGGGAGCATAACAACACACCGCAATCACATCTGAAAAAACACTCCGGATCAACGCAAAGAAGAAGAAGAAGAAACACCAGGACATGAAGATATTCCAATATTAGTTATTAATAAAATGTCAAGACATGAAGATATTCAACAATTAGAGACTAATGGAACATCAGGATATGAAGGTATTAAACGATTAGTGATTAATGAAACATTAGGACATGAAAATATTCAAAAAATTTTTCCCTCGCATATCCTATTTACAAGACATCGCTGTCAACACCAGCATTGTACCGCTGTTGTTGATGTCTTGGCAAGATTACGCTCAGTAGTTTGGCATTGCTTTCTGAGCGACCGGCTCACATACCCCCGTAAGTAACTAACGCGACGCGATCCGCTACCGAACCTCGCACAGCTGTGTTCCCCTACGTGGATATACGGGATTACGGAGAAAGTCGTTAACACATTCGCCAGGGAGACCGGCATTCAACAATTAGTGACTAGTAAAACATCCATCCATCCATCTATCCATCATGCGCCATGCCGGTAAGCGTGGGCGGTCATGTTCTGCCATCTCACTCGATCACCAGTGTCGTGGATCAGTTCCGTGTTTCTGTCTCGACCATGCCACAAGGCCAAGCCATCCAGGTACTTGCTTCTAGGTCTTCCCTTTGGTCTGTTCCCCTCGATCTTACCAGTTGTCACCAAGTTCTCAAGATCATTTCTTCTCATAACATGCCCAAAAAATTGTGACTGTCTACGTCTAATGTCTCTAATCAGTTTAAGATTTTCATTTGTTTCTTGAAGAATTTGTTCATTGGTCTTTCTGGCTGTCCTTGGTATTCTTTGCATTTTCCTCAGAAACCACATTTCCACAGCCATCAGATGTTTTTCAGCTTGACTGCTCATTGTCCAAGCTTCACATCCATATAAGAGTACAGGTTCTATATAGCATCTCAACACTCTTTTTCTCGTTTCAATTGACATCTTTTTATTGGTCAGTATGTTTTTCATCTTGCTAAAGGCTACTTTGCCATGGCGATTCTTGTTCTAATCTCTTCAAGGCATCTCCCATCAGATGTTATGACTATTCCGAGATAATTGTACCTATTCACTTGTTGAAGAATATTCCCATTCACTTGTGTATTACATTGTGGTATTTCGTTCTTCCTAGTGACGACCATAATCTGTGTCTTTTTACAATTTAATTCTAACCCTAGTTGTTCCACACAACATGATTTTCTTGGCATCTCTAAAGAAGGTAGTTTGCAAACATCAGGAAGGTAGTAAAACATCAGGAAATAAAATATTCAACAATTAATGACTAATGAAACATCAGAACACGAAGGTATTTAACTAATAAATAAAGTTGTTGCATATCCTTTACAGGACGTAGCAGTCAACCACGGTATTTTTTGGCTGTTCTTGATTCCTGTGCAAGTTTACGTTCAGTAGTTTGCCATTGCTTTCTGAACGACCGCCACCCATACCATTACATAAAAAATCAACGTAAAGCGATCTGCTGCAAAATCATCCACAGCTGTGTTTCGAACGCGGGTATGCAGGATTACGAACTGCGCCCGTAACCTCTTCACCACGGAGCCGGCAATTCAACTATTAGTGACTAATGGAGTATCAGAACATCGGGTTCTCCTTCGGGAGACCCAGGTTCAAATCCTCAGTAAAGTGTAGATTTTTTTCTGTCGGGGGCAAAAAGAAAACCTAACTTGCATTGTTGGTGGCGACTGCACTAGCCAGGCGGCCTTACGTTAATTCCTCAGGCTCAATACTTCCCTGTCCTACACCACAGGGTGCTATAAGCAGTAGACGACTGTTTGACAGTAACTAATGGAACATTAGTACACGAAGGTATTCAACAATTATTGACCAATGAAACATTAGAACAAATACCAAATATTTCTCTTGCTTGTATTTTATTGTTGCAGTGATCATACATTATAGCTTGTGTGAACTTCAAAACATAACAGGAAATAAAATTAAAAAAAACAATGTAACTTTAGTGATGTGAAACAATAATAACATTCTCAAATATTTATATATTACCATTCACTTACAAATATAACATAAGTAAATACATGTTACACATTTCTTCTGCCTCCAGCGAATGTGAGATCCGTGTTGTTGGAGTCCAAACGGTGTAGAAGGATTAATGTGGTTAATTATTCTTTTAGATATGGGGTGTATTTTTAATGACTGTGCAGTGTTTGAAAATATTGCCGGTCCAAGTTTTGTATTCACCCTATGTAAAGTTCATGCAAAATAATAGGTAAATATAAAACGTGGACCGGCAATATTTTCAAACACTGCACAGTCATTAAAAATACACCATGTACATCGACACTGGTAGCCATTTTATCAGATTATGATTCAGGTCAGTATAGTTGCATGGATAAGAGCGCTCGTTCTTAAATTTTCTGTGCGCTGAAGACGAGTTAGTGGGTACAACCCTTACACCGGTCAGCTGGACTCAAATGTAAGACTTCTCGTTCTTGACTTGGGGGAGTAAATTACAAGTACCTCAGAAGTCGGAGTGACCTCACCTGGTGGCGAGGGACACTGGTAATAGGGAAAGCTAATCCACACCAAAACGCAGTCCAGTGTTATAGCACGTGTATGAGCTACGCTTGAGTTCAAACGGAGAGAACGCAAATAAAAAGCGGATTGTGATGATTCCATCCATCCATCATGTGCCATGCCGATACGCGTGGGCGGTCATGTTCTGCCATCTCACTCGATCACCAGAGTCATGGATCAGCTCCGTGTTTCTGTCTCGACCATGCCACAAGGCCAAGCTATCCAGGTACTTGCCTCTAGGTCTTCCCCTTGGTCTGTTCCCCTCGATCTTACCAGTTGTCACCAAGTTCTCCAAATCATTTCTTCTCATAGCATGTGATGATTGCAGGGCTGCAGTTGGCCATGTAAAAGGGTTATTAACTAATGGGCATGGAACTCCAGACCCCTGATACTAGGTATCTGCTCAATCCACTACACTACATCAGACTAAATTACACCAGAAAACGTAGTTCACTCATTGATGGTATAATGTTTACCAATGTTATTTCTTTGCTCCCTTCCAGGGTGCCACCCACTGCAATGACTTAAACTGGTATTGTATCTGACACTGTTAAGGACTGCAACCAGTCAAGCCAGACGAGTCGGGATCATGCGCCAACAAAGAAAACCACACGAGGAAACATGCACAAAGGACAGCCTCCGACCGATCCCTCTGCTGACGTCACAGACACAAACGCTACATAACTAGTCCGAGATAGGACTTACTCGTAAGTGCGCACAAGACAAGAATTAAGGTGAATGAACCCACAAAAATCACGGACCTCAACAAAAACCACTGCTGATGAAGCAGGTTGAACGAGGCCGAATTTGGAATTTTTGTTTTGAAAATTGGAATTGGAATGGAGCGGCGATTGGTAGAAATGCAGTCCGCCTCGCGCTGATTGGCTGGCTCCTGTGGCAATGCATTTCAAGCGTCAATAGTAAACACTGCGTTTAACGGGGTTCGACCTCCGTTGCGCTGCCGCCGCCACCACTGGTGACTGCGATGAAGATGCTGGTGATAATAATAACAAGAACTATAGCGACGACCTCAGGGTGATAATTAGCATCATCATCATCATCATCACCAGCACGCTCGTCGTTTGTCAGTGCCTTGACGGCTAATAATACACGAATTCCTCCATCGTGTTGTTCATCTGTTGCTGTCTGTCTATCTGTTTGCCCTACAAGCAATGAAGTTACTAATTATGATACTAGCAGTGATGATAATGAAGTGGGTCAATATCAACCTATTAAGAGATGTTTTAGGCAGGGATGTGTAATGTCTCCAGATCTTTTTTCCCTATACAGTGAAAATATTTTCAGAAATGTAGAGGATATAAATGGAATCAGCATTGGAGGACAAAACATAAATAACAGTTGATATGCAGATGATACAGTATTGATTGCAGACAATGCACAGGATTTGCAACAATTAGTAGATGCGGTTGTTGTCCACAGTGAGCAATTGGGGTTAGAATTAAATTGTAAGAAGACACAGATTATGGTCGTCACTAGGAAGAACGAAGTACAACAATGTAATATACAAGTAAATGGGACTATTCTTCAACAAGTGAATCGATACAATTATCTCGGAACAGTCATAATATCTTATGGGAGATGCCTTGAAGAGATTAGAACAAGAATCGCCATGGCGAAAGTAGTCTTTAGCAAGATGAAAAACATTCTGACCAATAAAAAGATGTAAATTGAAACGAGAAAAAGAGTGTTGAGGGGATACATAGAGCCTGTTCTTTTGTATGGATGTGAAACTTGGACAATGAGCAGTCAAGCTGAAAAACATCTGATGGCTGCAGAAATGTGGTTTCTGAGGAAAATGAAAAGAATAGGCTACCATGGACAGACAGAAAAACCAATGACCAAGAACTACAGGAGACAAATGAAAATCGTAGACTGATTAGAGAAATTAGACGTAGACAGTCAAAAGTTTTTGGACATGTTATGAGAAGAAATGGATTGGAGAACTTAGTGACAACTGGCAAGATCGAAGGAAACAGACCAAGGGGAAGACCGAGAAGTAAATACCTGGATGGCTTGGCCACATGGCATGGACGAGACAGGAACAATGAGCTGATCCACGACTCTGGTGATCGAGTGAATGGCGAGTCATGACCGCCCACGCTTTCCAGAGTGGCACATGATTGATTGAGTGATGATAATAAGGACAAGGAAACATAGTTTGCAACTCTTGCAGGTACATTCCCGCTTGTCGATAATAGGTGGCTATTCGACCACTTGCCTTCATCCACCCGCTTATTATTAAAGATACCACAAGGACGGCGCTTGTTGCCTGTATACACCCCTGGGAGATCCGCGTGAAGAGCGGGATTCTGGACATGATCTTATACTGGGACACTTCTCTCTGAGGTTCGTGCGATAACTTATCAGCCTGGTAGAGATGTCAATCAATCAGTGGTTAAGGGCTGTCCCTCAGTTGGCATTGACTTAGAGAGAAGGCTCCTTCCTTCATGTAGAAGTAGTCATGATGTCAGGATACTGCCCTGAAGAAGTGGCCATATAACTACCCTCCTGCAGAAGGGGGCTGTGGTTATACTATAACATAACTATAACATAACTATAACATGACTATAACATAAACTATAACTATAACATGACTATAACATAACTATGACATGACTATAACATAAACTATAACATGACTATAACATGACTATAACATAAACTATAACATGACTATAACATAACTATAACATGACTATAACATAAACTATAACTATAACTATAACTTATTGCTTGGCTTTACTTGTGAAAAGTGCGGCTATGGTTCACATCTCCAGGAGTGAAGCAGCCCTGTAACAGACGTGATATTTCCTCATGAACGGGGATTAACTTCTCTCTAAGCCAATCTCGATTGGGCCGGGCGCTGTTTTCCACCTATTTATTGACAGCAATCAATTCAGCAATCTTCCTGAATGCACAAGACTTCGCTATGTGTCTTGTCTGTCTTTGCGTGAGATTGAGATGAAATTTTCTACACGCCTTCCTTTCATTCCAGCGATGCCAACTGTCGTATTTTTTTTTCTTCTTCCTCCTCCTCCCTCCTCCCATTCCCAAAATACGTACGTAAATATATGATGATGATGTTGAAAGAATCCCCGAACCAAAACGCTAGGAAAAGGGAAGAAAATGACGTGACTACACAGAATCGTCACACGGCAATCATCATCATCATCAAGTGCCGTGCCGGCTGGCGTAGGCGTTCAACTCTGCTGCTGATATATATGCCTCCATGCCACGGCAATATCAATAACAATTCATCTTTTTATGTGTAAGGAAGTTATCTACAGTCATGTAGAAGGGAAGAACAATCAATGGAAGGACCGAAATCACAGAACCTAGACGAGTATGAATTCGGAATGGCGAACTCCCTCCTCCTCTCTTCTCCTCCTGCCTGTACCTCCTCCCCTCCTCCTCCCTCTACATCCTCCCTCCTCCCTTCTGCTCTTCCTCTCCTCTACCTCCTCCCCTCCTCCCTCTCCCTCCTCCCTCCTCCTTCTCCCTCTTCCTTCTCCCTCTCCTCTCCCCTCCTCCTCCATCCTCCTCCCTCCTACTCCCTCCGCCTCCCCCCTCCTCCTCCCTCTACCTCCTCCCTCCTCCTCCCTCTACCTCCTCCCTCCACCTCCTCCTCTTCCTCCTCCCCCTCCTCCCTCCCCCTCCTCCTCTTCCCCCTCCCCCTCCTCCCTCTCCCTCCTCCTTCTCCCCCTCCCTTCTCCCTCCTCCTCCCTCTCCTCCTCCCTTCTCCTCATCCCTCCTACTCCCTTCTCCTCCTCCCTCCTCCTCCTCCCTCCTCCTCCTCCCTCCTCCCTTTTCCTCCCTCTACCTCCTCCCTCTACCTCCTCCCTCTCCTCCTTCTTCCACATCCCTCTTCCTCCTCCTCCCTCCTCCTCATTCCTCCTCCTCATCCTCCTCCCCCTCCTCCTTCTCCCTCCTCCTTCTACCTCTTCCTCCTTCCTCCTTCTCCCTCCACCTCCCCCCTCCTCCTCCTCCTCTCTCCTCCTCCTCCTCCCTTTCCCTCCTCCTCCTCCCCCACCTGCGTTCTCCTCCTCCTCCCTCCTCCTCCTTCTCCCTCCTCCTCCCCCTCCCCCTCCTCCCTCTTCCTCCTCCTCCTTCACCCTCCTCCTCCTCCTCCTCCTCCTTCACCCTCCTCCCTCCTCCTCCTCCCTCCTCCTCCTTCCTCCTCCCTCCTCCTCCCTCCTCATCCTCCTCCTCCTCCTCCCTCCTCCTCCCTCCTCCTTCTCCCCTTTCCCCTCCTTCTCTTAATCCCTCCTCCTACCTCCTCCTCCCTCCTATTCCTCCCTCCTCCTCCTCCCTCCTCCTCCTCTCTCTGCCTATCTCTTCCTCCCTCCTCCTCCCTCCTCCACTCTCTTCCTCCTCCTCCTCCTCCCTCTTCCTCCTCCTCCTCCCTCCTCCTACCTCCTCGCCCTCCTCTTCCTTCCTCCTCCCTTCTCCTCCCTTCTCCTCCTCCCCCTCCCTCATCCCTCCTCCTCCCTCCTCCTTCTTCCTCCCTCCTCCTCCCTCTCCTCCTTCCTCCTCCTCCTCCCTCTCCTCCTCCTCCCTCCTCCTCCATTCTCCTCCTCCCTCCTCCTCCTCCCTCTACCTCCTCCCTCCTCCTCATTTTCACATTC
This sequence comes from Cepaea hortensis, assembly GCA_963921405.1. Classification (NCBI taxonomy): domain Eukaryota; kingdom Metazoa; phylum Mollusca; class Gastropoda; order Stylommatophora; family Helicidae; genus Cepaea; species Cepaea hortensis. Next base: position 32,407,565 of record OY992878.1, read on the forward strand.
CTCCTCCTCCCTCTTCCTCCTCATCCCTCCTCCTCCTCCCTCCTCCTCTCTCCTCCTCCTCCCTCCTACTCCTCCTCCCTCTACCTCCTCCCTCCTCTTCCTTCACATTCCTCCTCCTCCCTCTTCTCCTCCTCCCCCTCATCCTCTTCCCTCCTTCTCCTCCCTCCTCCTTCTCCTCTTCCTCCTCCCTCTTCCTCCCTCTTCCTTCTCCCTCCGCCTCCTCCCTCCTCCCACTCTCTCCTCCTCGTCCCTCCTCCTCCCTTTCCCTCCTCCTCCCTCTCCTCCTCCTCCTCCTGCGTTCTCCTCCTCCTTCCTTCTCCCTCCTCCTCCCTCTTCCTCCTCCCTCCTCCTCCTCCCTCCTCCCTCCTCATTCTCCCTCTTCCTCCTCCCTCTTCCTCCCTCTTCCTGCTCCCTCCGCCTCCTCTCTCCTCCTACTCTCTCCTCCTCCTCCCTCCTCCTCCCTCTCCCTCCTCCTCCCTCTCCTCCTCCTCCTCCCTCCTCCTCCTGCGTTCTCCTCCTCCCTCCTTCTCCCTCTTCCTCCTCCCTCCTCTTCCCCCTCCTCCTCCACCCTACTCCTCCCTCCTCTTCCTAATCCCTCCTCCTCCCTCCTATTCCTCCCTATTCCTCCTGTCTCCTGTCTCCTCCTCCCTCCTCCTCCCTCCTATTCCCTCCTCCACCTCCCTCTTCCTCCTCCCTCCTCCATTTACCCAAGACAGACAGACAGATAGTCGGGAACGGGATCTTATATGACTACTTATATGATTTAAATGAGATGCTTTCCACCATGGGCTGGGCCGGGTCAGACAGACAGATAGATAGATAGATAGACAGACAGACAGACAGACAGACAGACAGACAGACAGACAGACAGACAGACAGACAGACAGACAGACAGACAGACAGACAGACAGACAGTCGGGAACGGGAACTTATATGACTACTTATATGAATTAAATGAGATGCTCCCCACCAGGAGTTGGGCGATGCCGGGCCGGGTCAGACAGACAGACAGATAGATAGTCGGGAACGGGAACTTATATGACTACTTATATGAATTAAATGAGATGCTCCCCATCACCATCAGGGTCTGGGCGAAGCGGGCCGGGTCAGACAGACAGACAGACAGACAGACAGACAGATAGTCGGTAACGGGAACGGGAACTTATATGACTACTTATATGGAATTAAATTAGATGCTTCCCATCAGTGACTGGGCGAGGCGGGTCGTGTCAGCTAGTACATGATAAAATCATACAAAATGATAAGATGAGAATAAACAAAAACAAAACAAAAAAACAAAAAAAAATATGGAATGGCATGTTATAGGACAATCAAGTGGCATACAAAATGATACCTCGTAATATGAAAGATGAGAATACATAAAAAATATGGAATAGCATGTTACATGACATGCGTGGGCTCAACTCTCTCTCTCTCTCTCTCTCTCTCTCTCTCTCTCTCTCTCTCTCTCTCTCTCTCTCTCTCCTCTCACTCACACTCACTAACTCTCTCACTTACTCTACAGTAATTTACATGAAATTCATTGTATGCATATTAAAATCAAGTGCATCAAAATGATAATATGAAAATGAGAATACGCAATGAACACTAAGCGCTTAAATTTATTACAGCTTCCTAAGCCTAGATTGGACTTATACAAAACTTGTTTCACATATTCTGGTGCTCACTTGTGGAATAGCCTTCCACCAGTTCTGAAAAAACCAATGAGTCCCTACACATTCAACCGAAAACTCTTTCAATACTTACTTCATACCGACTATATGCCTCCATAAGTCAGCTACTGGTATCATGTTTCCACTATCATTCTTCACTGTATGTCATGAGAGAGACAGTGGGTGAGAGAGTGAGTGAGAAAGAGTGTGAGTGGAAGAATTAGTTTGAGTGAGAGTGAGAGAGTATGCATGCGCGTGTGCCTGAGTGAGTGTAAAAGTGAGTGAGTGTGTGTGGACATATGTGTGAGAGATTTAGTTAGAGAATGAGTGAATCTGAGAGAGTGGGTGTGTTGTATGTCTGCCTGTCTGTGTGATAGAGTGTGAAAGTTAGTGAGTGAGTGTGAGTTAGAAGTAGTAGGTTACGTCCTAACTAATTAGGTTTCAGGAGTACTCCTTAGGATTGACCTAGTAAAATCCTTATATAAAAAGTATAGCTCCTGCGCCGTAACGTAAAAAAGCGACTCCTCCGGGGCAAGGGATATACCTCAGGAATACATAATAAAAATTTTTTTTGGTGTTATTACCTCCCCTTTTTTAGTTGAGAATGTTATTTATTTTATTTTTTTAATGTAATGATTACTGTTAATTATTGTTTTAATGGGCGGGGCTTAAAAACTAACAGCATGTGATTGATGGTGTGTTAGGGTTACAGTGCTCTTCCTCCTCAGTTTCTTCCCCCTTTATTTTTCTTATTTTTTGGGGAAAAAACATGAATGACTCAGCGTGACCTAAGCACGGTATACATGCCCAGACATGTTTTTGGGGTGGGACTGTAAACACTCTAAATCAACGCATGGTAAGACCACGGTATAACGATACAAACCGCTGACTATACATGTTTTAATGAGAATATCTAGGTGTTTTACTGTATAAGTCTAACCGGATTGCACTGGTTATTGTATAGTTTGACTCAACGTCATTATAAAGGAGCTCAAAGGTCGGCTAAGGACACTGTGTTTGCAACAAGTTCTATCGAAAATACCTCACTAAAGAAACAGCTGTGGTAAGTAGAGTGTGATATACAGAGTCACTATACGATGTAGTAGTCTCTCAGATCATACCAGCATAGTACAACGGCGATAAATACTAGCTAGTAGTCGGCAAACTGACGCTCTTACCACGGAAATTAACGCTATACTAGTGTACTGTGGTTAATACGGGTTTATACAATAATAATATATGTAGATGACTGCTGAAAGCACAGGTGACCTACTAACCACTTTGTGTAAATCTATGTGAGTGTCTGTATTATCGGTCGTCCTTATGCTGTCTATGATGTAGGGTAATTGATGGTAGATGATGTGGTGCATTCTAACTATGTAATGTGTACGTATGAACAAGTGTGTTTTTCACTAAAGTATATCACCCATGTTTTTTTTAATATGTTTTCCGTTTTCTGTTCACTAAAAGTATCCTGATTCTGGTTCGACAGATTTGAACATAAGAGGAGACACATCAACCAGGCAGTGTTGGAGCAACGCAATTCTGTCACTCACAGAGGTATGTGTAGTAGGGAGACCAAGTCAACTACTTGTCACTCCTATCTCCACTAAGTGTATTGAACAGTGTAAGACGAGAATCTATGGTTACTAATTACGTAGCCAGCCACAAGGACGTCCTTTTTCTGCGCACTAACTTATGCATATGAAACAGGATGTATCATGTATTCAACTATTCAGTATTTATGGATCATATTTCCGCTCATTAAATTGCACTGGTTCTCCAGAGTGAAAAGGCGCTGACACAAACTGAGCTGTCTGAGTGAAAACTTGCAGCCACAGGACAACTTATAGTCATTCTCTGTGGTCACTAATGTATCAATGCAAATCACTAAGATACAAGGTCTCAAAATAATGGGCCTCTTCACATTGTGCCAAAGCTACATAAAAGTCAAATATGTGGTGTCAAATTCATGTAAAGCTTACAATATGATATCCCTTGTGTAAAATTTTTTATCGTTTCACCAGAGTGAAAATTTGCTGACATAACCAGGAAAAATCTACATTACTGATGTACATACAAGAAAAATAAATCTCTGAGTCTACCACAAATTATTTATCTGCATTCACCATTGTTTTGTTTTTTTTTTCACTAAAGGAGCAGCACTAAATATTTCACTCCTAGGCATTAGGGGGCGTATTCGCATTTGCTCATTAGTATAGTACACCTCTATGTGCCATATAAATAACACAAAGAATAGCATTACGAAACAGGCCGCTGCTAACACAAGGAGAAAAGCATATAGTCACGGAGAAGACCAATTGTAAGGGCGGGATAAACAGAAACAAATAAATATTGTGCTACAAGGGACAGCAAAAGATCAAAATATTCCGTTTAATATGTCTTAAAAGGTATGTGATATGAAATAATTTCTGTAGATATACTATCGTCATGATTGTCACATGGTTGTGAAAAAATTGTAAAATATAATTATTTTGCCATTTCTTCACAGCTATTTGGCGACCAGTGCTTACAACGACTTGCGAAAACATGAAAAAACTACAGGAAGCTATACAAAACATATTGTGGTGGATCACTATACCTTAGTCATTGCAGCGACACGAGATTATTGCGCTGTCACTGAATCGTTATCTAATACCACAAGCGACAACTGTGTTGGATAATATTGTCATAGTATCACAACTCACACATCACCTACCAGAACCAACTTATTGCTTTATCACCGTATCATCACATACTACTACAATTTTCTATCATGATGGCCACCAGTCAGAAAAATAGCTATCTTTGTCACACCTGTGATAAAAACTTTACAAAAAACCGCAATCTTACACGTCACATTAACACCGTACACAAAACCAGAACGCATACATGCCACCTCTGTGGCAATCTATACAACAGAAAAGACAACCTAAAACACCATATAAAAACACATCACCAGACTTCATCAACAACAACACTCGCATCAATCACGAACACTACACCATCAACAGCAAACACAGACAATATACCCTCAACAACAAACACGGATACCACACCCTCATTATGCAAAAGAAAAGCACCAGCAGACACACAACCATCTAAAAAACGTAAACACGATAACGAGCAAGTGGTAGCAGAGGAAGCCGACATAGAGCTAGATGAAGAAGTAGAAATAGATGAGGAACTAAAGACCTTAGACAAACTCCCCGACGATGACGACACCCAACAGACATATAGAGACAACTGGGCAGCCCTTAGGACACATCAGAACATCAACAAACATATATCGACCTACAACTTTTTTCACCGACCAGATGCAGTACAACCAATAGACTGGACCGAAACATTAAAACCAGTATTTAGTAGTCAGACATGCCGCTTTAAGGTAAATTATAGCCATCACATGATGTTAAGACATAAGGAAACGAAAGAACTTGGATTTTACCATTCATCATCAAACAACGCCTGTGAACTCGACGTACCCTTTTTAGTAAACAACGAGAAAGATTTTGTTGACTTTACAGCCATAGTCCGGGATAGTGACATGTTCAATTACGCCCTACACAACAGACCCGACACTAAGTACCTGATAGAGACAATACCCGCGACTAGTTTCTGTGTATATCACATCACTGAACATCCGATAGGTAGCTGAAGCATTCCGTATAATGACATTATGTTTTGATTTTTTTTCTTGTAAAAACAAAAGTACTGTAAATAAACAGGTATATACTATAACTGTGTGTTGTTTGTTGATTTCCTTTAGTGTTGACGGTGTATATAGTTGCCATGTGATGATAAAATGTTACATATTGAGGACAAAGTCAAGAAATATGTCAATAACACTAAGAAAAAGTGTAACCAAAATAGAAAAAAAGGCTGACCAAATTCAGAAATATCTCGACCAAACTCATGAAAAGTAGGAAAATTGTTAGTCAAATGTGAAAAAATATGGGTCAAGTAGGAAATCATGTTAGCCAAAGGTGAAAACTATTTACCAAGTAAAGAAACTTCTCGACCAAACTCATAAAAAGTAGGAAAATTTGTTAGCCAAAGGGGAAAATGGTGACCAAATACAGAAATATCTCGATCAAACTTATAAAATATATGAAAATATGCTAGTCAAAGGTGAAAACTATTGACCAAGTAAAGAAATATCTCATCCGAATTTATAACCAGTAAGAAAACACGCTAGTAAAGTCAAGAAATATGTCGACCGAAGTAATACAATAGGCAAAGCAATGGACAAGCCTATGAAGATGTCGACCGTTATAAGAAAATGTGTTACCCAAAGTAGGAAAAATATTGGCCAAATTTTGAAATATCTCAACCAAACTTTAAAAAAAGTAGGAAAATATGTCAACTAACATAGGAAAATGTGTTAGCCAAAGATGAAAAATAGTGGCCAAGTAAAGAAATATCGCACCCAGACTTATAAAATGTATGAAAATTTGTTAACCAAAGGTGAAACCTGCTGACCAAGTAAAGAAAATTCTCGACCAAACTCATAAAAAGCAAGAAACTTTGTTAACTAAATGTGAAAAAAAATATTGTCCAAGTTGCCATGAGATGGATTACGCGAAACACGGCAGGTGTGTCAGTCATTTAAATTGGAGAGACGTGTTGACACACAGTTTAGAAACACAAGCGAACGCGGCTAACATTAGTGGGCGGAGCTAATGCGTCACGTGACGGGGCCCAAACAAGAAGCCGGAAGAGGCTACGCTGAAGTCAGTCTGAGCTGGGACGTGACTCTAAGATGGTCTGGTTTGAGAAAGTTCTGCGCTTGAAAGCGTTTACGCTGGTCGCAGTTATTGAAGTCACAAACAACAATGAAGAAGTGTTCGTGATTCAGACAACTAGGAGAGAAGAAGCAGTACAAGGAAGCAACCGACTGCCAATGGCCCAGTACATGTTGATCGGCTGTGGCAATAGAGCTGACCTCGTTTTCTGAACACTGTGAATTGCGGCGAGGTAAACACTCCGTGACTTGTTGGGCACTTGGGTACTGTAAGTAGCTATTGACTATTAGTAACAGTGGGTAGTTACTTGTGCAACTTGTGTATTCTGTATGATGCCACAGCAAAAAGGAATAAACACCGATTAGCGGTAATATGTGCACTAATGCTAGACAGTTGGTGGGATGGTCATGCCAAGGACACTGAAAGGCTAGATGCTGGTGGGGCATGATGGCGACCACGGTAAGGACTGGGATGTAATAAAGTGTACATATACTCTAAGGACGCGTTATGAACTTGTGTTGTGTGCACGAAAGACTTGTACAGTGATTCTACGAGCCTGTTGTGATAATTCTAAAGTCTTCTAAACCCTAGATACAAAACCAAGAGGTCGGACATGATGAGTGAGTTCCGGCTCTTGGCACTTAGGGGCATTACGTCCGTTTGAGTGAACCCAGATACAATCAAGCGAGAATGTTTCGTCAGTGCAGTATTGAAGAGTAAACAGAACGAAAGAAACGAAAAATACAGTGATTTGTAAGTAATAAAGAAATAGAAAGTGAACACCAAGTGTTGAAGACAAAGAATGACCTTGTTGAAGGGTACCAAGATGGCTACCATCGACAACAACAAATAAGCTCACGTCTCAGCCAAGCATCACGTTAGAGGAACTGTGTATCGTATTACGTATGTGTGCAGTGGCAAAGTACATATCACATAACTTTAATTCAATATCTCAACTATTCAGTCAAGGAAACAGACTATGGCACTCAGCCACTTAAATCATCAAGCTAGAGCCGTGTTCATGTGCTTCACGCACTATAGTGCTCTATTGAACTAATCTCAGTGTTAGATTAAAGAATATTTTTCAGATCCAAGTTTTCAGGACCATCAGTAGTGTAATAGGCACCTGTGATGCCACTTTTTTGAGGATCACCATTTTGAAGAGCAAACTTCTACTGATTCCTGTTGAGCCCTAAATGCAGTGAAGCTGATCCATACCATCTTTCGAAGGATCCTGAAGTGGAGCCAAGCATCTAGACCAAGCCATCAAGGACACCGGAGCCGAATTTATACAGGTTAAGCTATTTTCACTTGATTTGTATATGAGTCCTGCTTAGTATTCCAGAGTCAACAGGCACACTTCCATCAATATGTTTGCTCACTCTCATCATTAGTGGGAGGTTGGTGGGCTACTTTTGTGGTTATTGCATCACCCAAAAGTACGGTTGGCATTCGAAATTGACTTAGAATTTAAGTAAATTTTCGACTGCTAGCGAGAACTTTGTCTTGTTTTGTAGCCTAGTCCATAATTTGTTGTTATATACCGTCATTAATGTATCTATTATTTGTGATTATTTTGTTCACAGGTGTTATGTCATTTAGCTAAAACTTCTGATAGGTGTTATTGTTGTCCAGTATTGTTATCATTCTTGTTGAACAGTTTTACACCAAGTTCATCACAGTCAGCTTCGCCAGAGCGTGATCAACAGCGACACTGACTGAAAGAGATTCTTGCTATTAAGATTCTTTACCATTGACATCACAGATACTATTATCTTAAGACACTGATACTGAAAGTGTCTGCAATTATTGTACATTGTTTCAGCTACAGGTTTTTGACACATATATAGTAGACAAGTGCTCAACCACAACATTAATAGATTTTGTAGTACTTGGAGAGAAATTCTGTTTCACAGGCCTAGAACTTTTGGCATGGGCAGAAAACAAACTCTCAGAATGTCAAAGTCAGTTAAGAGAGGATAGAGCAACAGCTAAAGAGATTAGACAGGCACAGGAAAGTCAAAAAGATAAAGAGATAACTTTAGAATAACAAAAGCTAGATCTCGAAGCAAAAAGACTACAGTTTGAAATAGATGAGGGGAATTTTGAAAAAGAGAAAATAACACTACCAGTAACTCAAACAAAGAACAAGAAACCGGTAAAATGTTATTTTTGTCATAGTTTTGGACATGAAGTCAAGAATTGTAGACTAAAACTAATGATGAAAGAAGCTAAAAGAACAGATGTCAAACCTACTAGAAATGAAGAACATTACCAAAACACAAGCAGATTGTCTATAGCTACAAACCAAAATAATAGACAACAGATTGATAAACCTGTAAATAGTCATAGAATGCCTACACAACAGACAAATACGAACAACATGTGCAGTGCAACTCTGAAAGTCAAAAAAGCATTTGTCAACGGCATACCAACCACATGCATAAGAAACATTGGAGCATCGTTAGTGGGAGTAAACCAAAGGTTTGTTAGAAGGGAAGATTACACAGGTAATACAGTAAATTGTCGAACATTCGGTGGAACACTCGAAAAGTATGACACAGCATGGATCGAAATCGACAGCCCGTACTATACTGGCAGAATACAAGCAGCAATGCTACCAAACCCGTACGCTGGACTAATGCTAGGTAACATACCTGGAATAAAAGATTGTACACAAGAAGAAATCCAAGCATGGGAATTAAAAGACAATGTAGCAAATAGCCGAAAAAGAACAATGCATAAAAAAGATAAAGAACAAGATGAAGTAGACATACTGCAGAATAACCAGAGCGACATTAAACAGGTAGCAAACAAGCAGAACTATAACTTAGCAAAACAGCAAAGAGACGATGAAACGTTACAAACATATTTTCAGCGAGTAAACCAACCATCTAAAAAAGAAATAGGGGGTAGATGGAAATTTAAAGTAGAAGACAATATCCTCATGAAAATATACAGGAAATATCCAACGTGTATTTCACAAATAGTGCTACCAGTGCAACACCGCAGCGAGGCACTTCACTTCGCGCACCACATGTCAGTTACAGACCATGGGGGAATAGCCAAGACTAGAGAGACATTATTATCTCTACACGATTGGCCAGGTGTTGAGAAAGACATCAGAAACTATGTCCGATCATGTAGACGGTGCCAACGTAGACAGGTACCAATCCCAGCCACTCAAATAGAGAAAGACAACAAACAAGTAGTACAAAACACTTGTGATAAACACTGTCAAGATAACGAGAAGTCAGAAACTCAACTCATAGAACAAGGTACTGATAAAGAGATAGATAAACAACTGACACAGGAACAGCCAACAATCACTCCAACACCATCTATCAAGAAATTATTACATGGAAAGCACTATCATTCAGACCAAAGTTAACAGAGAGAGATAAAACTAAGCTAGCCTGTCTCATTAAACATTACAAAGTAACCATTCCATCATTTACTGAAAGTACATCAAAAATTAAACAATTGCTAACACCATATTTAGATGATCAAACTAAAATTAAGATTTCTAGAGGTGCAGACTTTAGTCTCAGTAAACCCACAGGTTATGCTGAAAATCAATGGGAAAGATTGGTTGATACATCCGCGGATGAGAAGTACTATCACAAAAAGTACAGATAACATCTCATATTTCAAAATGAAACACTGTTGCTTGTGATATGCAGATAGAATATGTATATATTTTATAGAGATAGTTTAGTGTAGATATAATTTTTTGTTAAACAGAATGAATGCTTAGTTATGTTAGTATTGGTTGAATGAACATACTGTGATAAAAACATCAAATGTCAGAATAATAACATTAACTAAAGCTCTCATATAGAAGAGCTAAAGCAATATGACATACTGTCCGAGTAATGCCATCATGACAATATGTTATGATCAGATGTCAAATGGAATTAGAATGATACTTCTACGGATATTGATATTTATGAAATGTCATGCAAATATGTAAACTATTGATATAAATACCAAAGGAAAACATTGCAAATGTACATCACATCACCTGTAAACACCTCATAGCCAGGGCGCTTACTGAATCAACTGAACAGCACTCTGAATTGCTAATCAGGACATTTGCATGTCAATGGAAACAGCTTAAAAGGACTATTATCTCTGTATTAATACTTGTTGTATATACATATGTACATGGATACGTACATCCCATTATGTTATTATTCTCAGACAATGTTAGGGTATCTGAAGCTGAATGGAGAGAAAGGATGCAGCTGCAGATAGAAGTCCGACACCACTTGAACATAAGATGAGCACCATGCAAGTCCATAGACCGCCAGACTAGTTACAAGCCGCTGGTGAATGAATACAAGGTTGATCTACATCTCACGAGTGGCCATCAAAGAGTCTACGTGTAACACAGGAATTTAGAACTATAATTTGTATCAGTTCATCATCATCAACATTTTTGGGAAACTATTATTTCTTTTGATGGTGGTATTATCATTTTATCATTTTATCAGTCATCATTAGGATAATTGATGAATAGTTACATACACTGTTATAGATGTCCACAGATTTGAAGTTGTGTAGTTCTACGTGAAGCTATGATCTAATGAGAAGATCCACTACAGATGGTACGAGAGACATATATGAGTCTGCTACTTGTCTCTACAGCACAATGACTATAGGTTGCAAACAAGAGTCCAAGAGTATGACACATGTGGTTACATTTGAAACATAATGTGCAAACTGAGGCAAATGGTAAAGCACAGAATGATCGTCCACAGAACTTATGAAACAACAACAAGTGGAAATGTAAAGTTGAGAGAAACCAAACAGGTACAAATTTGCACAAAGGTTCTAAACAAGAATATTGCAAATGAAAACAAACACGTTGTATATAGATGTTGTATTACTTTATTACTTCAATGTACAGGGACGATAAATTGTAGAATATGCATGCATAGGATGGAATATGTTTTCATTTATTTAATATGATAACATATGTATACATGATATGGATATAGTATTAGTATGGGGTTTTACGGAACACGCATGCATTGTATAGATATGATGATTCAGTGAGGTAAATAAGTCTCATTGGCAAATGCACAATGGAAAATGGCAACGGTATAAATGCATAGAGAAGTGGTATAGAACAAACATAAAACCAGCATCGCCATAACATCCATGGGCAATGATTGCTATCAGACAAAGAGAGATCAGGTAAACATACCTCAAAATAGAAATACCTACTAAAAGTACTGAAGAGAGACACTACAAGCATCAAAGCAGCACCAAGGTCAAAGACAACTCATTAACGTCAAAGTTAAAGCAAGAGCAATCCATCGATACAAGAAAGGACAGTGAAAGCCATAGTCCATAATCACACACATATACCGTAAAAATTAATTTTAAAAAGTTAAAATTTAATTAAAATTTAAAACTAATAAATCCCAATTTTATTGCGCGTTTCACATTATATACAGATATAGGGTAAGTATAGGTATAGGATAGTTATAGGACATATATCAAGCTTACATATTGCGCAATAAAATTGGGATTTATTAGTTTTAAATGTTAATTAAATTTTAACTTTTTCATTTCTAATACTGGTTTGTATCTATGTCTCTTAAGAAAGAGCTTGTTGTATATTTAGGGTTAGGATTGGGGTTAGGATTAGATGCTGTATAGTTAGGGTTAGGGTTAGTAAGAAAGAGTTTGTTGTGTTTGATGTATATACTGCTCTATTTTCATTAGGATCTTTCTTATGCGGTCATCGTTAGTCACTCTGGTAGTGGTAGTCCAAGGAATTAGTCTCAGGAATCCAATCTCTGTTGTTGTTTTCAAGTTCTTCCTAGGGGTGCTGGTCGATGACCATATTCGTTGACTAGAACAGTGCCTTGTTGGTTAGGGGACAAATGAATTATCTCCATTAGGCTGGAAAATCTGCCTAGTCAGCAGAAAATTGACTGTTCTTAATCAAAGAGAATGTTAATGTTATTTGGTATAAAACGTTGAAAGTCTGTTAGAAGATGTAGTAGAGGGTAGTCAAGGGCTAATTAAGGTAGACGTGGTTTTAAGAAAGGTCGACTTCATAACAGACACCGTTGGTTGGTTGCAGACTTGCCGCTATTGCAGCTGTGAAACGACAAAGTGTGAAAGAGGTAGACATAGTAAGAAATGTTATGTTAGCTAGACTTCGAGAACACACTTTGTATTGTTGAAAGATGGATCAATGGAAAGTTAGTGTAGCAGACATTGTGGTATAGAAAGTTGAAGATTTCAACCATGGGAAATGGTTCTTTGCTGACGAATACTCAGATGATATCGAAACTATCCCAGGTGGAGCCACAGATTGCATTGCCGTAATGTTGTTATGACTGTTTCATTAGAGCTCCTGTACAACGAAGGTTTGGAGTTCTTGGTGCTGTGACATGGAAAAGTTGTGAAGGTATCTATGAAAGACAGAGACACTTTGTGTTAGAAAAAGAAACCACAAGGGTAGAGAGCTGAGTGATTATTCTGTATAAGTGCTTCTTTAGTGGATACTCTGGACTGATAAGTTGAAGCTTTCGGTAATGTAAAAGATGGAAAGTGTTGACGTTGGTGATTACGTCTTGTGAAATGTATGTTCAGATAACAGTTCAAGACACGTTTGACATAACTACAGAAGCAATATTTTTCCTACTTTCTTATAAGTTTACACGAGATATTTATAAGTTTGGTCGAGCTGTTTCATGTTTTGGCCAACCTTTTTCCCCCTTTTGCTTACACATTTTCTTACTTCGGTCAACATATTTCATAGTTTATCCCATATTTTTTTCCCTGTTGGTTAACAAATTTTCCTACTTTTCATAAGTTTGGTGTAAATTTTTCTTCACTTGGGCGATATTTTTCTCATTAGGTTAACACATTTTCCTAATTTATGTAAGAATGGATGAGATAATTCTTCACTTGGCCAACATTTTTCTCATTAGGTTAACACATTTTCCTAATGTTTATAAGTTTGGACAACATATTTATAAGATTAGTTGAAACATGTCTTTACTTGGACAATATTTTTTTCACATTTAGTTAACAAAGTTTCTTGCTTTTTATGAGTTTGGTCGAGAATTTTCTTTACTTGGTCAACAGGTTTCACCTTTGGTTAAAAAATTTTCATACATTTTATAAGTCTGGGTGCGATATTTCTTTACTTGGCCACTATTTTTCATCTTTGGCTAACACATTTTCCTATTTTAGTTGACATATTTTCCTACTTTTTTTAAGTTTGGTTGAGATATTTCAAAATTTGGCCAATATTTTTCCTACTTTGGGTAACACATTTTCTTATAACGGTCGACATCTTCATAGGCTTGTCCATTGCTTTGCCTATTGTATTACTTCGGTCGACATATTTCTTGACTTTACTAGCGTGTTTTCTTACTGGTTATAAATTCGGATGAGATATTTCTTTACTTGGTCAATAGTTTTCACCTTTGACTAGCATATTTTCATATATTTTATAAGTTTGATCGAGATATTTCTGTATTTGGTCACCATTTTCCCCTTTGGCTAACAAATTTTCCTACTTTTTATGAGTTTGGTCGAGAAGTTTCTTTACTTGGTAAATAGTTTTCACCTTTGGCTAACATGATTTCCTACTTGACCCATATTTTTTCACATTTGACTAACAATTTTCCTACTTTTCATGAGTTTGGTCGAGATATTTCTGAATTTGGTCAGCCTTTTTTTCTATTTTGGTTACCCTTTTTCTTAGTGTTATTGACATATTTCTTGACTTTGTCCTCAATATGTAACATTTTATCATCACATGGCAACTATATACACCGTCAACACTAAAGGAAATCAACAAACAACACACAGTTATAGTATATACCTGTTTATTTACAGTACTTTTGTTTTTACAAGAAAAAAAATCAAAACATAATGTCATTATACGGAATGCTTCAGCTACCTATCGGATGTTCAGTGATGTGATATACATAGAAACTAGTCGCGGGTATTGTCTCTATCAGGTACTTAGTGTCGGGTCTGTTGTGAAGGGCGTAATTGAACATGTCACTACCCCCGGACTAAGGCTGTAAAGTCAACAAAATCTTTCTCGTTGTTTACTAAAAAGGGTACGCCGAGTTCACAGGCGTTGTTTGATGATGAATGGTAAAATCTAAGTTCTTTCGTTTCCTTATGTCTTAACATCATGTGATGGCTATAATTTACCTTAAAGCGGCATGTCTGACTACTAAATACAGGTTTTAATGTTTCGGTCCAGTCTATTGTTTGTACTGCATCTGGTCGGGGAAAAAAGTTGTAGTTCGATATATGTTTGTTGATGTTCTGATGTGTCCTAAGGGCTGCCCAGTTGTCTCTATATGTCTGTTGGGTGTCGTCATCGTCGGGGAGTTTGTCTAAGATCTTTAGTTCCTCATCTATCTCTACTTCTTCATCTAGCTCTATGTCGGCTTCCTCTGCTACCACTTGCACGTTATCGTGTTTACGTTTTTTAGATGGTTGTGTGTCTGCTGGTGCTTTTCTTTTGCATAATGAGGGTGTGGTATCCGTGTTTGTTGTTGAGGGTATATTGTCTGTGTTTGCTGTTGATGGTGTAGTGTCCGTGATTGATGCGAGTGTTGTTGTTGATGAAGTCTGGTGATGTGTTTTTATATGGTGTTTTAGGTTGTCTTTTCTGTTGTATAGATTGCCACAGAGGTGGCATGTATGCGTTCTGGTTTTGTGTACGGTGTTAATGTGACGTGTAAGATTGCGGTTTTTTGTAAAGTTTTTAGCACAGTTGTGACATAGATAGCTATTTTTCTGACTGGTGGCCATCATGATAGAAAATTGTAGTAGTATGTGATGATACGGTGATAAAGCAATAAGTATATCTACAGAAATTATTTCATATCACATACCTTTTAAGACATATTAAAAGGAATATTTTGATCTTTTGCTGTCCCTTGTAGCACAATATTTATTTGTTTCTGTTTATCCGGCCCTTACAATGGGTCTTCTCCGTGACTATATGCTTTTCTCCTTGTGTTAGCAGCGGCCTGTTTCGTAATGCTATTCTTTGTGTTATTCATATGGCACATAGAGGTGTACTATACTAATGAGCAAATGCGAATACGCCCCCTAATGCCTAGGAGTGAAATATTTAGTGCTGCTCCTTTAGTGAAAAAAACAATGGTGAATGCAGATAAATAATTTGTGGTAGACTCAGAGATTTATTTTTCTTGTATGTACATCAGTAATGTAGATTTTTCCTGGTTATGTCAGCAAATTTTCACTCTGGTGAAACGATAAAAATTTTTACACAAGGGATATCATATTGTAAGCTTTACATGAATTTGACACCACATATTTGACTTTTATGTAGCTTTGGCACAATGTGAAGAGGCCCATTATTTTGAGACCTTGTATCTTAGTGATTTGCATTGATACATTAGTGACCACAGAGAATGACTATAAGTTGTCCTGTGACTGCAAGTTTTCACTCAGACAGCTCAGTTTGTGTCAGCGCCTTTTCAATCTGGAGAACCAGTGCAATTTAATGAGCGGAAATATGGTCCATAAATACTGAATAGTTGAATACATGATACATCCTGTTTCATATGCATAGGTTAGTGCGCAGAAAGAGGACGTCCTTGTGGCTGGCTACGTAATTAGTGACCATAGTTTCTCGTCTTACACTGTTCAATACACTTAGTGGAGATAGGAGTGACAAGTAGTTTACTTGATCCCCCTACTACACATACCTCTGTGAGTGACAGAATTGCGTTGCTCCAACACTGCCTGGTTGATGTGTCTCCTCTTATGTTCAAATCTGTCGAACCAGAATCAGGATACTTTTAGTGAACAGAAAACGGAAAACAAAAAAAAAAACATGGGTGATATACTTTAGTGAAAAACACACTTGTTCATACGTACACATTACATAGTTAGAATGCACCACATCATCTATCATCAATTACCCTACATCATAGACAGCATAAGGACGACCGAGAATACAGACACTCACATAGATTTACACAATGTGGTTAGTAGGTCACCTGTGCTTTCAGCAGTCATCTACATATATTATTATTGTATAAACCCGTATTAACCACAGTACACTAGTATAGCGTTAATTTCCGTGGTAAGAGCGTCAGTTTGCCGACTACTAGCTAGTATTTATCGCCGTTGTACTATGCTGGTATGATCTGAGAGACTACTACATCGAATAGCGACTCTGTATATCACACTCTACTTACCACAGCTGTTTCTTTAGTGAGGTATTTTCAATAGACCTTGTTGCAAACACAGTGTCCTTAGCTGACCTTTGAGCTCCTTTATAATGACGTTGAGTCAAACTATACAATAACCAGTGCAATCCGGTTAGACTTATACAGTAAAACACCTAGATATTCTCATTAAAACATGTATAGTCAGCGGTTTGTATCGTTATACCGTGGCCTTACCATGCGTTGATTTAGAGAGTTTACTGTCCCACCCCAAAAACATGTCTGGGCATGTATACCGTGGTTAGGTTACGCTGAGTCATTCATTTTTTTCCCCCAAAATATGTTTGAATATGTTCAATCATGTTCACCGCCGACAACGCCTTGCGCTGAGTCACCCAGGAGCTCACCTTCAAGTCAGCCGACTATGAGTTCATGCTTCAGCTTTTACTATGAGCCTTAACCTCGGGTGTTCTAATATTGCTGTCGGAGTATTTATCTAGCAACCCCGCCCCTCGTCTACCCCGTAACAATGATCAGAATTACTAGCCTATCCACCACTCACTCACCTCTTAACAACGAATTTCACTAGTCCATACTCACTACATTCAATACTATCGGCCATCCTTACTTCTTAAGATTTTCATTTGTAACCCGTTGATGATATTGTTAAACTCTTACAACCCTCTACATATCACTACTAACCGCTATCCATCCCTTACCAACAAATTTCACTAAGCCATACCCACTACACCCAGTATAACCGACCATCTTTTCTTTTTAAGGTTTTCATTTGTAACTCGTTTGATGATAGTGAATAAACCCTTAGAACTCTCTACATACCATATACCAACCCTACTTATCTTTTACTTATCACGGTTTTTCTATGACACTCGGCACGGCTCGTGGGTTGGAATCCCCTCGCCCCACCCCATGCGCAGCCCCCTTCGCACCCCACCCCTTCGCCCCCACCCTACGAGCGCCCGCACCCCAGACGATCCCTCGGAGATGCACTGTACCCCTAACCCTTAATCATCACCAATGTAATGTTGATAGTGTTACGCCCGGTCCTATATAGATAAAAAGACGAGAAAAATAAAGGGGGAAGAAACTGAGGAGGAAGAGCACTGTAACCCTAACACACCATCAATCACATGCTGTTAGTTTTTAATCCCCGCCCACTAAAACAATAATTAACAGTAATCATTACATTTAAAAAAAAAAAAAAAAAATAAATAACATTCTCAACCCAAAAAAAGGGGAGGTAATAACAAAAAAAAACATTAAATTATGTATTCCTGAGTTATATCCCTTGCCCCGGAGGAGTCGCTTTTTTTACGTCACGGCGCATGAGCTATACTTTTTATATAAGGATTTTACTAGGTCAATCCTAAGGAGTACTCCTGAAAACCTAATTAGTTAGGACGTAATCTACTACTGTTAGAGAGTCAGCGAGTGAGTAAGGGAGCGTGAGTGAGTGAGAGAGAATTTGTGGTCTTTCTTTCCACATATGGGTTCTCAATCTGTTCCTCCGCCTTCTCCACCTGGTATGCAATTGTTGTTTGCCTTTTTGTACTGAATGGTTGTTCGGCTTTCTGATGTTTCGTTATATTCTTGTGCCTCTCAATATCATTTGACCTGGCTGCAATTGAACATTTGCAATATTTGCAACTTAGTATTATCCCCTTCTACTTTCAACAACCATTTTTGAAATCTCGTGTCACTGAGCCACTGTTCTCTGAAATGTTGACAATATTTCTTGCTCATGGTGGAACACAAATAAGCTTAACTGAAATGGATAATGTAGACACCACACAATTATAAACTCGATTACAAGATAATGTATTGACGTTTGGACTTGTCTGCAAGATGGCGTTCGCTTTCAGCTAAATCGTATTAAAGGGAGTTAAATTACTTGAATATTGCGCGGTAACGTACCAAGACTGTTTTACTCCCTCGCTTCAGTTCAAATTCGGCTTTTTAGTGTTCCCAAAATGATTTTTAAAGTAATTTTTACTCACCCCAAAAAGCACCAAAATAATTTTGTGAAGCACTAAATTTACGCGCACCGCGGTATAAGCAAAATTTTCGCACTAAATGACTTGAAAAAGCACTAAATTTAGTGCGAAGAGCACTAAAATGGCAACACTGGTCATTGGTAGCCGTGTCGTATAGAGGTTTGGAAAACATGCTTAACTCTGGAAGGGAACAGGCGTCAAACGATGGAAGTAACTTCAAAGTGAAAACAACGCAATTTCTCAACATTTGCGAACGTAGAAGTATGGATAAGCCAGTCTCCTCATTTTTTAGGTTTTGACTTCTTTATTGACCAGTGATGCAAATGGAACGGTCCTTAGTCGGCATATCAAAATGACATTTCAAATCCGGCATAACACTTAGTTACGATACAAAAGTGGTGATATTTTCATTTTTATTTTTGATGTTAATCTTCAAACCTCATTTCCTTCGTAATCCCTTCTTTTGTTCTTCTTTAGTCCCTTCTTCCGAGATCTTAATTGTCTAAATAATTAACGATTCAAATAATGCCAGATGGGATCCAATCGTTCCTCAAAGTCCAAGCGCCTTACACCATCGCTGACTTGATGGCTTATTGTTTCTACGTGGATTGTTGTCAAGCCACGCAAAAAGCCATCGCATCGTCAAGCGTTGATGCTGGACAGTGCACGGCTTGCTAATTTTCTTTCTTTAAGTTGCACATTAATTATTAATTATTTACCAAATCTAATTTCTAGACCTGGCTGTACCAATTGTTGAACCCCGACCGTCCACCGTATAACTGCTATAACAGGCGCACTGTTATATATGCAGCCTGTTTGGGAGGACTGATAAAACAATGGGATAAGTGCATCAATGTTAGTGGAAATTATGTTGAGAAATAAAGGGACGGTGTATGTATAAAAAGAAACTGGTTTCAAGTTGTTATCATATTTAGTTATTTTGCTACAGCCATTTGTGACTTACTTATTAACTTACCATCGTATTTTCGCGCGCCTTTTTCACCTTGGAGTGTATGCAACGACATAACAATACTCACACCTGCTTCAAATTCCACTTATGTTTTATCAAGTGTTCTCATGGCTCCCCCCTTCTATCATCTTGATAAAACAGAAAGTACTAGAAAAGTTAACAAATGTTAACAATAAGTTACTCTTTGATCTTTAGTTGGCGATGTAGAACCTCTCTGACACAAACATGCATTCATTCACATGACGAATAGTTCTCATTCATTCGCGAATTTCATTACAGTTCACGAGCGGAGGCAGAGAGCTCTTCTGTTCTGCACTTTCCTCCATGAAATAGTAAACTAAAATTTAACATTCACGATGTTCTTGACGTCAAACACCAGAAACCTTCTTGCGAGCGTTGGTAGACAGGTAACGAAGCAAATGATGACACAATAAGAACGTATGAGTTTATTTTCACATACAATAACTAAATAACTGTGGGGTAAAAAAGAACACATCATAACCATTCCTTTTATATTAATTCACAAAGTGGTCCATAATGTGCATCTTCCACTGTTGTTTCTCTAGTCCAAAAGGTTTGCCGAGATATGTCGTATTCGGGACTTTCTTGTAGTACGTGATCTGCTGTTTGGGGTGCCAATCCACATATACACATGGGTGAACTGCAAATCGTACCTTTTATGTACATGTGTTTGCATACTCGATAGTCCTGTTCTAACTTTCTAAGGTGCAGAATCATGATGTGTTCTTGGCTGTCCATAATATGGACTAAAACCAAGTTGTCAGGTTCTCACATTTAAGGATGAATCTGGCTCGCTTGACCTAACATATGCGTGACATACACAGTCACAGAATGATTTGACTGGACACATGGTAATCCCGGACGAGCCCCCAAGGCTGCCACATTACAAGTCCGGCGTGTTCATAAACTGTTGAACGCAACTGAGCAAATAGTATGTCAATTAAATATCTGGCTCGACACCACAATCGTAAAAGCAAAATGAACAAATGTTCAACGCTGGAACAGCAAGGTAAATGACTTTGAAGATAACGGCCATGCTGAAGATGTTGATACGTAATAACATTTAATAAGATCTCACAGTCAGTTTGCGATTTTCTATCAATTCTATCCGTACCTAGGTGCTTGTTGTTGCCAAGCGAGACCTAGTTCTATTTACAGGAACTCATTGATACTCAACACTAACCTGCTTACATAGATATTGTACCTTCGTATCTTCCATTGCCCTTCTGTCGTTCTGCCTGTAGTTCTCCTTTGCCGCTCTGCGCGATGTAGGTCTAGATACCCCGTAAGTTCTGTAGTGACACGTTGTAGCAATCCCTGTCTATCTTCGTCGCAGCCACTGCTTTACGTGCCAACACTATTCTATCGCCAATATTTGTATTTTACGGCCTTTATTACCTTCCCAATCGATGTCCTTCCTGTTGATATCTGACGTCACTGTCCTTTGTGTTCTTTACCAACCGTTTCCTTAGTTTCTTGTGGGGTTTTCCTTATATGATTTTCTACCGCCTTTTCCGATGACGTCATTCTGTCTAAACGCCATGTGGCAGGTAACACTAAATCCAATAGTTTATTTACACTTCACATGCAACACAATCTACTTTGGCATGTTGCCGGCATGATGTGAATACAATAACACATACAGTCGATGAGACACTACCTACACTCACAGACTCAAACCACAGCCGCACAGTCTTCCATCTTCTCACAAGAGATACTAGCAATCGACATTTGGGCACAGCAACAATACAAGCCTCTCTCATACAACGTCTGTATGGTCCGAATACCACAGCCCTGTCTGCCGTTTCTTGCTCTGAGCACTTGCCCTGTGGGATCGAGTCCAGCGGGAACTGCGTGCATCACACTTGCACTTGCTTGACCGCTGTCGGTTACTCTAACTCACCAGCGAACCTGTGGATGGGTAACTGTGGTTTGCCTGGCGCGCGTAACAACGCCGCGGCACAACATTGGGGGATTATGACATGCTCCCCACCCCACTTTCATAAAAGGTATCACCTTTATGTAAGCACTTTGTCAACTTAGGGTTAATATTTCAACCCAGTCAGAATCTTCCCATTAGTTGTCGTTGATGCATTGGCATAGATTTAATTGAAATACATAGGTAATGCATGATATGTGTATTTTAACTCACGTGTTGTCAAAAAGTAACACCTCCCAAGTACCATCCTCTCGATGGATGATGACGTCTGTTGCAATTTTGACACAGTCAGACCGGTAGCACCAGCATTACATGCAACTACCTCGCAACCAAAATTTAAAAAAATTCAAATACGTCCGGAGACTGTAAATCGTCCCAAAATGAGACGATTTCAACCTTAGAGTCCTGCCCAACTTTGGCAGGGACTTTTCATGTTGGTCTACAACATTAGACATCTTCTCCATGCCCAGCTGATGTCATCTTGGAGTGTTGACAACCTGGCAACACAAAGGCTATTTTTTTACCTTACACATTACAACCTATTTCGATTTACTGCCCTTTGGTGTAATATTTGACAACAATTAAATAAAAGGGAAATAATCTAAACATGTATTACATACAATAAATTTCATTATCTATATATTTATCAGCGTCATAGCTTGATGCTTCTTTACAATAGCGAAATAAATGTCGCTACTGTGAACAAGTTGATCAAGATATGATTCTCAGATTACACTACTACAAAAATCGTAATACACAATTCGCGTATTTTGAATTCGTGTTTCACAAATATTTTACATGCGTCATTACTTTTTTGGGGTTTTTGTTCATAGTCTGCTAAAATTTTTTATACAATTCTAACTTTCCGAAAGTACACACGCACTGCTGATGTAATCGAAAGTTCTTCACACACATGTTCCGTAAGGATGTAATAATAATCGGAATGTCAGGTTGATGTAACTAGTTGGTGTGTTCGATGACTTGTTGATAACACACTTGTTCCGCATGGATGTAATAATAATCGGAATGTCAAGTAGTTCTAGAAAGCCGGTGTGTTCGATGTTTCGTTGAAAACTTCTGGATTACAATATTCTACGGTGGTTTTATTGTCACAGTTCGTTTTAATCACTCGTTCGATTCACTCGGATTACAATGTCAGTGGATAAATCCTGTTTACAGGTACCACGGATAACTTAAATTGTTCACTTGAGGTAAGTAATGAACACATGTGGCACTGTTCTTTGTACGTAATATTTACAATTAATACTGTTCACTTTCTACCACATACTACGCACTTATACAACACAATTATCACATTATAAAATATCGCATTATTTACACTGGGATCTGGTCCCTATCACATGATTCACAGCTTCTCTGAACAAAACTTCATTATTGGCTGTGATGGTCTGAGTGTTTTGACACACTGCACTCAGACAATAAGTGGCTACTGGGTATCATCGGAACAACGTGACAAAAGATCAGCTAATGTATTAAGTTTGCCTGGAATGAGCCTCACTTCAAAACTGTAGTCTTGGAGCAAAAGAGACCATCGAGCTATCATGTGGTTAGTCGGCGCACCTGATGTAATGATCGTCAAAGGGTTATTATCTGTTTCCACAATAAAATGCCTCCCAAGGAGGAATCTGGAGAATTTTGTGATGGCAAATACAAGAGCGATGGCCTCCTTCTGAGGTGTGGACCAACTTCGTTCCCTCATTTTGAGTTTTCGGCTTAGGTAATATACAGGATGCAAAATGCTGTCACTTTCCTGTAACAATACAGCCGCAATCGCCACGGAGCTCGCATCTGTGCGCAATCTGAAAGGAATATGCAAATTTGGAAATTTGAGAATGGGATTCTTTGAACTATTCTCGGAAAAATAGGATAATACTGTATCGAATGCAAGTTTCAGGCATTCGCTGCTTACAATCTTATTTGGGGTTCTTTTTTTAGTATGTTAGTAAAACTTTCAGTCAGTTCAGCGAAATCTGGTATGAACTGTCTGTAGTAATTTAGAAGTCCTAACACACTTCTGACTTGTTTCTTTGTAGTCGGAAGTGACAGTTTGAGAATCTTTGGCACGATGTTGTCGTCAGGTGTGACAAAGCCATTAGAGATTGTATAACCCAAAAAGGAGATTTCTTGGTAGGCTATGTCAACTTTGGCAGGTTTAACTGACAGTCCGTGCTGTCTGATACGGTCAAACGTCTGCTGTAATGTCTTTATATGGTCTGTCATTGTCTTTGTGTGTACACAAATGTCGTCCATGTACGAGATGATGTTCGCTATGTCTGTCAGTAATAGTCTGGTCATGCGTACGAATGTTGCGGGTGCATTTACAAGCCCAAATGGTAATTTGCACCATTAGTACAGTCCCCAAGGTGTGGCAAAGGCTGTCAGATGTCTGCTTTGTTCGTCTACCGGTATCTGCCAGTAACCTTTTGTCATGTCCAGTTTCGTAAAGTACCTACAGTCTGTCAGTTCCGTTAGTAGTTCTTCACAGTTGGTCATTGGTTCTAAATCCATCTGTGTAATCTTATTTAATCTTCTGTAATCTACACAGAGTCTTATTGTGTTATCTTTTTTGCGCACTATGACTATTGGAGAACAAAAATGTGACTGTAATAGTCTGATAATGTGGTTCTTTTCTAAGTCTATAATTTCTTGATGTAATTGTTATTTGTAATGTATGGGAATGGAGTATGGTCTGCATTTTATTGGTGTGTTGGATGTCAAGGTGATGTGGTGGTGTACTAAGTCTGTCTGTCCTGGTTGGTTAGAAAAGATGGTATTGTAGTCTTGTATTAATTGTCTGCAACTGTCGGTCTCTGATTGTGTTAGGTGAGGGTTGATCTTAATGTCTTGTAAACAATTTGTCGTGTCTAGTGCTGGTGTTGGTATTTCGTCTGTCTCCTCGTCGTCTTCATGGTCAATTATGGTAGTGCTGGCTGCTGTCTCGTCTTGGACTTCGTCTCTGTTGTAGTATGGTTTTAGCATGTTGACATGGAATATTTTGTGTTTGTCTATGACTGCAATTTCATAGTCAACTGTCGACATCTGTCTTAGTACTTTGAATGGCCCCTGCCATGAGTCTGTCAGTAAATGTCGGTCACTCGGTAGCAGAAGAAGAACGTCCTGTCCAGGTGTCAGCGCTACCGTCCTGTTTCCTCTGTTTGCGTATTGTCTGTAGATCGCACCAGATTTCTTAAGTGCTTCCTTGGCTATGATACAAGATTCATTATTCTTTCACGCAATGATGTTACACGCTCGTATGATGATATGGGTTTATGTACAGGTGTAGTTTCAGTTAACATGGAGTTGTATATACATAATGGGCCGCGTGGTTTGGCACCATACACAAGCTCAAATGGTGAAAAACCGGTGCTGGCATGCGGAACTTCGCGATAAGCAAATAATATGGCAGGCAAATAGGTATCCCAGTCTTCGGGATGTTCTTCTGTGACTTTAGACAGCATATGCTTTAAGTCCCCATTGATTTTCTCTATAATCCCAGTGGAGTGGGGATGGTATGGGCTGTTAAAGCATTGCTTAACACCTAACATTTTGGTGAAAGCTTGCGTTGCTGCCGCTATAAATTGACTTCCACGATCAGATAGGATAGTGTCAGGGAACCCTACTCTTGAGAATATATGGAAGAAAACTTCCATCACTTCCTTGGCAGTTATGTTCTTTAGGGGAATCGCTTCTGGCCATCGACTACAAAGATCAATTGTCGTAATTATGTACTTATTTCCTCTAGATGTAACGTGATTTAGAGGACCTACAATGCCAACCGAGATCTTTCAAAGGGTCTACTGGCTAAATCTGTACCCAGTAATTCAGCCTGTGGGTGTTTACCCTTTTTCACTAGTTTTTGGCAGATGTCACAGGATCTGCAATATTGTTTTGTGTCATTGCAGAATTTTGGCCAATAAAACTGTGTTATTAATCTAGATCTGGTCTTCGAATATGCCATATGCCCTGCAAAAGGTATATCATGTGCAAGATGTAAAGTCTGTTTACGGTATTAAACTGGCAGTACCGTTTGCTCTGTGGTGTGGTTGTCTCTGGTATAGTACCTTGTGAGGATGCAATCTTTCAGAGCAAAATGACATCTTGCATTTTTGGTTAACCTTGGCTTTTGGCCTATCAGATTAAAATATTTAACCAATGATGGATCAGCCTTTTGGGCTTCTATCAAGTTATCCTTCATGGTTTTAGGAGGAAGTAATACTGGGCTTAGCATTTGTAGTGCCTCAGTTTGATCAATTTGATCTTGCACTCTAGCAGCAGATCTAGTTACTGCGTTAACATTATCTGTAACATGACATGGTGGTGAATGAATTACATCAATGGATTCGTGTGATGGTTTTACAGAATTGGCTACAATGCATTCATTCAATGATATCACATTCTTACTAATGCAGTTAGATGGAGATGCTAGTACATCATCATTACTACATTTGGCACTAGATGTTATGGTGTTATGAGGCATATCATTCACTTCAGGAAGGTTACCTACAATAATATCACAACATGGGTTGGATAATGCTGCACATTTGACCTTTCCTGTGATGAACGGGGTGTCAATATATGCCCATGCAAGTGGATACTTCTCTATGTTTCCAGAGAAGGTTCTGCATGTTATGTGCTTGCCTGTATAGTCTGTAGGCAATTTGAACCGTCTTTTTACACCGATAAGAGTGCTGCCGCTGTCCCGTAAGACTGTAGCAGATTTGCCATTAACATATCCCTGGTGGATGTTAATCTTGCCTTTGGAATCTATAAAGAAGTTAGCTTCTTCTTTGGTGATAGGTATTGAGTGGCCGCGTGTCAAAATGCCATCTTCGTGAAATTGATTACAGGTGGTACATTTTTCTAATTTAGACATATCAATAGTCTGTGCTGAGTTCACAGAGCTATCGAACATGGCTGCATTAGCCTTCTTGGTCATCTGTTTGCCTAAACAGGAGTGGCGCCAGTGTCCATACGCCTTACAGAGGAAACATTTGGATAGGCGTTTATAGCTTCTTCGCTCTTTGTCTTGCTTATTCACGTAGTTTTGCAAGTATTTTAGATATTCTGGGTTCTTATCACACATTTCTGTCTGATTGTGTACTATTTGGCAAAATCTACATTTCTGGTATTTCTCAGTATTAGGCTTGAATGATCTTTGCCTATTGTAGTTCTCTGATTTTAGTTTGTCATGTGTAGCAGCTGCTCCAAAAGTTAAGTCAGTCAACCCACTGGAAAAACAATGCTTATTGGCTGTAAAATAGCCAGAACCTCGCTTTTCTCTCTGTTCTACACTTTCACACTGACACTCTAGCAGAAACTTGGAAAATAGAGGTGGCAGAGATGAGATGATTTTATCTCTGAGGATGAGATCTTTTAGTTTATTAAAGTTATCATTAATTTTGGCCGCAGACAGCCATTTACTGAAAATATCCTGTACTACAGAAATGTAGTCAGAGAACGTTTGTGTAGGTTTTGGAGATAGCTTCCTAAATTGTTCTCTGTAGCCTGCTTCATCTAACAGGAAATGTGACATAATTTTTGACTTTATGTACTGATAATCTTTTCTGAGATCTTTAGGGATGGTCTCTATGACTTTCAGAGGCTCCCCTGATAAACTTTTCATGTATATTATGTTCCATTCCGTTTCTGGAATCTGGTAATGGTCCATTAATGTTTCAAAGTTCTGGGTAAAGGCTGCTATGCAGTCTCCCGAGGTATAGTTTCTGACGATCCCTTGGTACTTTTTGTACTGGTTTTATTTTTCCAGTCTTTCTGATTTACGAGACTCTTTTTCTATAGCTGTTTCGGCTTCAAGCTGTTTGATTTTCAGCTGTAGTTCGAGCTCTTCTCGTTTACTTTGAGCTGGGATTTCTGCTTTTTTCAGTTCAGCATCTATTTCTGCCTGTTTAGTTTTTGCAGCCAACTGCAATTCTGCCTGCTTCATAGCTGCTTCTGCTTGCTTAGTTTTTGCAGCCAATTCCAATTCCTCCGCTTGTTTAGTTTTTGCAGCCAATTCCAATTCCGCTTGTTTGGTAGCTCTTTCAGCCGCTCTTTCATCGCGGTCCCTAGCTTTTTCCTGTGCTAGGAGATGTTCTGAATATTTTGTTTCACTCCATTTTGTTAAGTCATCACCTGTTAACTTTAACTTTAAACCCATCTCAATGAAATCATTTAAAGTCGACAGGATGGAATGTTTCAATGAAAATGAATTCACACACACGCAATTTTGTTATAAAGTGTTAGTAATTTGAATAATTTATACAATATATTTAAATTTACAGCGCGTGCCTAAACTTGCATACAAAAGTATATGAAAAAGGTAATACTTAAGTGCTCTGGAGACACTGGAGAATGGTGAAAACAGTGCCAGAGACTGGAGGGTTGTTACCGTTCGAACAAATGACCTCTACGGGTAACAGTAACAGGTGACACACGAAAACCTGTTTACTTTTGGAGGAAAAGATTTTAGAATCTGTGTTTTTGTGAGGTGTATGTTTGTCACTAAGTTTAGGTGTAGGTTTGTATGCCGTTGAGTGTTATTGTTGGTCGTAACTTCGTCTGTTCAATACCTTCCACAAGTAACTTTCTTCTTCCACACGCTACACAACTACTTTCACGAAGACAAGTTAGCCATGTTTAAACGTTCAGTAACTATGATGATACATCGCTTACACACAATTTAAATGCTCAACTTTAGTAAGGGCGTAGACATATTTATCATTTCACGTGGACAAGTTACATACGATCACAATTTTAGTTTAGCTATTCCAACACGGACGAACAACCTATGCTCACTTATGATTTACTTAAGGCTAGACAACAGCTATCACGTTTATACGTTTGGCCTAAATAAATAAAAAAGAACGAGCTACCCACATCTACACATTCATTTCCTATGAGGACGAGTTATTAATGATCACATCTATGGTTCAAATCCGACAAGGACGAGCTACCCACGTTCACACATGATAGGTTCTCACATTTAAGGATGAATCTGGCTCGCTTGACCTAACATATGCGAGACATACACAGTCACAGAATGATTTGACTGGACACACGGTAACACTAAGTTCAATAGTTTATTTACACTTCACATGCAACACAATCTACTTTGGCATGTTGCCGGCATGATATGAATACAATAACACATACAGTCGATGAGACACTACACTCACAGACTCAAACCACAGCCGCACAGTCTTCCATCTTCTCACAAGAGATACTAGCAATCGACATTTGGGCACAGCAACAATACAAGCCTCTCTCATACAACGTCTGTCCGGTCCGAATACCACAGCCCTGTCTGCCGTTTCTCGCTCTGAGCACTTGCCCTGTGGGATCGAGTCCAGCGGGAACTGCGTGCGTCACACTTGTACTTGCTTGACCGCTGTCGGTTACTCTAACTCACCAGCGAACCTGTGGATGGGTAACTGTGGTTTGCCTGGCGCGCGTAACAACGCCGAGGCACAACAATGGGGGATTATGACACAAGTCATATTATAAACGAAGAAATGTATATTCGTTGTGACCAATGTTACCTTTACGCGCCTTCGGAGTATGGCATCGTTTCATGTCTCAAACATGTCAGATGTTTATGCAGCAATGCCTTATTTGCCATTTTGCCTTTCACAGGGCGTATATTTAAATGGTTGCTATGTGACTATGCTTGCTTGCTTGCTTGCTTGTGTTCGTTGGCTTGAGCTCCAACGCGAAGTCCTGTATGTCGGATGAAGGCATCCTGTTGTCCAACATCAGTGTGATGTCATACAGGACCTGAGTTTTGCGTGAGTATCCGTTGTCCCATGACTGGCTTATTGGTGTGCAGACTGGTGGTTCCTCGCCGTACAGGCAGACACTCTCCGACTTCGGAGGCATCGGCGATCCTACTGACTTTAGCCAGGACCCCGAAGGGACCTGTTGCCCAGGACGCTCGAGGAGGACGCGTCAATAGGTCTTGGCCAGTATATAACCCGGCCCTGGTGCCTTGGAAACACCTCTGAGTCCCGCTATGTGACTATAATTCTAGTCTTAAATTATGCTGACATACTTCAGGCCCCGACCTAGATTATGGACGCTTGAGGTGTGTAGTAGAGAAGCAAAAAGGTGTTATTAACAATGTATTTCAGATTTTCTATCCAAGTGTGAATTTACCTCGATTTATCCTAAGCATTGTGCGGGAAAGTTCGGCCCGCGGGCCATAAACGGCCGGCGAAATCATTTGGTCCTGTCAAGGCAATCGCAGGCAGGATTCGAAATTCAATAAATCTAGACGCTTTATAAATATTCATCAATAAATCTAGTAACAACATCATCAGTATCAGCTAACATTACATGCCCCACAAAAGAAAAGCAGTTCCAGCATCACTTCAAGAGTGAGTTAATTAAATGGTTGACCATATATACCAGTCTAATTTTTAAGCGGATAATTCTTTATGGCCCAAAAATGATGTTATAAATATCCAAAAGCTGTCAGAATAAAGATTTCCCAACCCAGTTTTAAAGTAATAAAAACTTGGGTCTAAAGTAGCCAACTTATTAACAGCAATATCACTGCTGAGATCCCACTGAGATCACTGGTAGAAGACGAGAAACCATTTCATTGTTATTGATCAGCACACACAGAAGTAAGTAAGTAATTGCCCCTTTTACACCATAAGGCAGACTGAATATATTGTATTGTGTTTGCCCCATATTTGAATAGACCAATCGGCACTCGATGGGTGATATTCTCAATATAACGCAGGTCACATGACTTCCCTTGACACTTCCTCGTACTCATTTTAGGCTGGGTTGTCCAGGGAGCCCAGGTTAATTTTTAAAAAAAAAACATCATTCCCGATGGGGATTGGAACACATGACGGTCGAGCCTGCAAGCGTTCTGGTCAGTGCTCAACCGCGGTTTCCTCCACAGAATACAAGAAAGTAACATAGATCGCAGAACTATAGACTGAAAGCTGAAGGCTTAGTGTAGATGAACATGTGGTCTCCAAGTGAAGATAGCGCCCTACCGGAGGAACAAGTGCTCTCTACTCACGGGTGTCTAGCTGCTGTAAATCCAGTCACACTTCAGTAAGTAGCTGTCGTAGTTTGCATATGGCTTGAGTTTGTTGAGGATCTGAAGGACACGTTTGCCAAGTAGCAGGGTAGACGTGATGACATAAAAGAGAAGTATCAGAGAAGTCTCAAACCAAATTGTTGAGAAAACTAGAGGAATGACGTACAAGGACGGTGAACGTCACAACGATTGTCAACAACAACAACAACAACAACAACAACAACAACAACAACAACAACAACAACAACAGACAGACAGACAGACAGACTTGGGACCTTCATAGGAGCGGCATCTTATGTAGATTTGCGAAGATTCGGTTAGCGAGGTATTGGCACTATATCGAATTAGTGGCTGAGTTAACACACGGAAATGGACGAGTCATTGTATGGAGACAACGTTCATCGAATCCATGAATGAATATGGAGACGAATGCAGAAACTCAATATCAGAGAAACGTCGGGAAGAACACTTAAAAGAGAACAGATGGAGAGAAGGTCGCCGTATTGACAGGCAAGGACATTGTATATAATTTTAAACGGACCTGGCTTAGGACATGATGTTGGTTTCTTATCGTAATTAAATACGGTCCCGCCTGGCCATAACAGGCACCGTATTTTTATTCTATGTTATTGCCAAAGTATTTGTGTCGAGCCTGCACGCCGGGAAATAAATAACGTGTTAACTGCCAACGTCTGACGGAGTCGACTTCTTTCTTCAGGTTGGTTTAGGCTTCCAGAGCCTGCCTTTTGATATCAAGTTATTGCGAGCTGTTTTGTTTTCAAGTTTAATTCAAGAGTTCTCTTATACCCCAGGACATTGTATGGCAGGACATGGGGACTCAGGACAACGGGAGCTTCTACCTGTAACTCAGTAGTTAGTGCCAGCATGCCACCTACACATCACATTTTAACATCCAGCTGCCCAGGTCAAGACATTTGTATTGTATATAGGCATCGTTTTGTGTCAGTATGATAGCGGACAGTGTTATATGCCACATATTTACGTCATCTCTCTTCGCGAGTGCCGGACGCTCATTTAGGATTACATCGTCGACGCATCTACACTGTTTTCGTCTGTACACATTTCGTCTGGTGGCATAGGTGACGTTCGTCAGCACATTGGAACGCTGCTTCACGGAACGTGTCTCAGACCATTTCTGCTTGCATTACTGAACATTTGTCGGGTTGTCTAAACCTGACAGCATTGATCTCTTGGAACGACGTCTATATTACGCATCGCTACTGATTATGTCCGATGGAGAAAACAGCGAATACCGGCATCAGGAAAGTTGAGACACTATTTGTATGTTGATACCGGACTCAACAGCACATGTAGAGAGCGTCACGACCACTATATTCCATATACAAAGGCCAGTTCACGTTTTTTTTTTTTTTTTTGGGTGTGGTTGATTTGACATTCTGGTTGGGTGGTTGCTTTTCAAATTCATTATTATCTCCATGGACGATTTGTTTTCGTTATAGTTATATGGATGGTTGGTTGGGCTAATCTAGCGTCAAATAACTTTGGTTATATGGTGCAAGGTTACGTTCTATACAATCATCAGTCAGTTCGTTGCGAAATTTCGTTTTGTAGCGACCTCGCGTTGGTTAGTACCTGTTTGTTTCGTACTAGTTTTCTCTGTTAGTAGCTATCAGTTCTCCATGGCTCTTTTACATGTGATTAGATATGTGTGTCTGCGTTACTTTTCACATACTTCTCTAGTAACTGTTTCTTTGTCTTGTGGCGTGATACCCTTTATACTTAATATATTTTCTACCTATTTTCTGGAGTTTACCTTTTCTAACGAGGTAGGGCGGTATTTATTTCGCGTCAGGCTTACTGCATTGTTTATTGAATTCTGGTTTACACCATTGTTGATTATGGTTGGCATTACGTTCAACATTTTATACTTTTGACGAATTTACAGCGATCTTCCCACCGCATTTGCATTTTGTCGATTTTGAATTGCGTGCAGATGTTATGTATTTTAGCGATATAATTTGCAGCGTAGTAGGACAACATATCGACATTGCAAGATTTCATGGACATGGAGAAGAAGTCCGGCTTGACCGGCCATGAACTGAGAACATGGGCTAAACAGGAGTTTAGAGAGTTTCAAGCTCAACAGAGAGAGAGAGGAGAGAGCACTGGCCAAAGCGGCAGAAAAAGAGGAGAGAGAACTGCAGGCAGCCCGTGAATGAGAGGAGAAAGAACTGCAGACAACCCGTGAGAAAGAGACTAGAGAACTGCAGATAACTTTAGAAAAACATAGGTTAGTAGCAAAAGAAAGAGGCCAAAGAAGCGAAAGGGAAGCCAGACAATTAGAGGCAGCTTTGGAAAAAGAAAGATTAGCAGCCAAAGATAGAGAGCTTGCACTAGAAAGAGAAACACTTGAATTTGAGAAAGGAATCAAGGAAAGAACTTGCATTTGAGAAGGAAAAATTAGCGACTGAAGTACAAGAAAATTTAAGGTAATTTAAAGGTCAAAACTATGGAGAAGGACAGAGAAGCCGGGATCGCGCGAGAAAAATTGCAAGCAAGGGCAGGAGATCCTATTAAACGGTACCAGTGGCTCATCAGGAACTTTACACAAGGCGAATCTATATCCGCATGGATAACTAATTTTGAAGGGCTGGTAAAGTTCTACAAGATTCCGACAGAGGATTGACCGATCATATTTCACCGTCATCTTGCCTTGGAGCCTTTGAATGTTCTAGAGTTGATACCTGAGAACTTACGGACCAACTATACTTACATTCGAGATAGTGTCTTAGCACATCTTTCTCTTGATGAAGCTGGATTAAGAATGAAGTTCAAAACTCTGGCACCTAAAGCAAATCAGACGTTCCTGAATTAAGTATCAGAAACGTCCTCCTTATTTGATAAATGGTTGAGAGCAGCGGACGTGGGTTCCGATTTTGATAAACTGCGTGACCTTATGCTGAGGGACAGGTTACTTTCCTCAGTCCCAGAATCCATGTCTATATTCCTGGTAGAGAATAAGTGTAAGTCTGTCCCTGAGATGGAGTCACGTTGAGAGGCATTTTATAACGCACACCGCGACATATTTGCAGAGGCTGCTCAACCAGAGCTTGTGATAGGTGAATGTGCACGAGTACAGAATCAAAGAGGTAACGGTAGAGTTAACAGATTCTCACAACATAGAAATAGAGGGCCATATCATAACACACATAGAGATACAGACAAGCCTAGAAAGGGTCATTTCACGCAGTGCCCACATTGCAAACTTAATCAGGGTTCGCTTGAAATTTGCGACCGACACCCCGGATATGCGTCTTACCTTAAATACCTCACTTCTAAAAAGATCAGTAAGTATGATGCGTATAAAAAGAGTGTTAAATGTTACGCATGTAGGGTGTACGGTCACACCTCACGCTTTTGTACGACGAGGAAGACGTGGAAGGAAGCTAGTGCTGCATACGTATACACTAGCAGCGACTCAGACGATTTAGAAGACACACATGCGGTCATCATAGAAACGTTCACCAACGACAGACCAGGTAAGACAGATAACGATTGTCCTGACAATGAGTGTCATGTTACCATACAAGAGGCCAATGCAGTGAACATCCAGAATGGCACACTAAAGGTCAATCAGGCATGGATGAATGGTTCACCAACTACATGCGTGAGGGACACAGACGCCTCCATTATTGGGGTTGACCAGAGGCTGGTGAGGGTACAAGACTACACAGGCAAAAGTGTTGCCAGTAGAAACTTTGGCGGCACATTGGAAAGGTACAAAAATCGCTTCAGTCACAATTCAATCCCCCTACTTCGAAGGCAGAGTGAACGCGGAAGTGCTACCGAATTCTTGTGCCGGTGTACTCATTGGGAAAATTCCCAATGTTAAAGATTGCACGCACGAAGAGGCCGTTGACTGGGAGATCGACAACACCCCAACGAATGCTCTCACTAGAGCCCAGGTGCGTTGGCACAAAGAAGAAGATAATAAGCACTCTTCATCCCCTCAGACGTAGTGATTTTGTCTTATTGACGACGGATGTAGCCACAGAACAGAGACAGGATCCCACATTACAAATATGTTTTAAGAACATGCACAAACCAGTAAAACATGGTAAGTGGGAATTTATCTTAGATAATAAGATACTGACCGGGCGATACAGTAAAGGCGCAACACTCCTATTATAAACAGTACTGCCGAATAAGTATCGCAATGAGGCACTGAAGCTTGCACATGCCTCCCCATTTGCAGGTCACATGGGAGTTGCCAAAACTACACACAGACTTTTGGCACAATTTTATTGGCCTGGTTATGCCAACGATATTACTAGGCATGTACGATCATGCAGGCTGTGCCAACGGACCACACAGCAAGGGAAACATCCTAAGACACCAGTACAGAAAACTGATCTGGCATCGTGACCGTTTCAGAAAATAGCGGTCGATATTGTCGGGTCACTTAACACGACAACAGATCGTGGCAATTATTTCATTTTAACAATGATTGATCTGTGCACAAGATGACTGGAAGAGATCCCGTTGCGATCCATCACATCTAGGTCCATCTTAGATTCATTCCTCTTGATCTTCAGTAGGATAGGTTTTCCATTATACATCCTATCGGACAGAGGTAGTCAATTTATCTCCGCAGCGACCCAAGCAGCGATGAAGATGCTGGGCATACCTCAGGCATTCAATTCTCCGTGGCATCCGATGGCATTTGGTGTCAATGAGAATTTTTACGGGGTTCTCAAGCGAACCCGGGCTAAAGTAGCGGCTGAACGACCCAAAGACTGGGACATGTTGCTACCAGCGGTACTATTTTCGTACCGAGAAGTGCCACAGACAAGTACTGGTTTTTCCCCATTCGAACTCGTTTATGGAGCCAATCCACGTGGCCCATTGATGCTATACAATGACATGCTTACAAACAAAATACATGACCACCCTAAAAAAGAAGCATACGAGGTGGTTACACAACTAAGAGACAAAATAATGACAGCATGTCAGATTGCAAAATCGGCACTGGAAAGAGCAGGGGGAAGTTAAGGCAATATGACAACAGAAAGGCCAAGACAATAGTCTTGAAAGAAGAAGAGGAAGTCCTACTTTTATTGCCCGACCCTCGCGATTATCGTATTATTTCAAGACATGGTCCATTTAAAGTTATTAGGAAGATTAGTGACGTAGACTACTTAATTAACGTCAAGGGCAGAAAGAAAATTTTCCATATTAACATGCTGAAGCCATACACAGAACGCGCCACAGACACAACACAGGCAGTCCACAAATACCACACAGAATTGCAGCAGCATGTTGGGTTATTAATGAGCAACAAGAAGACGCAATAACACACCATATACCAACACCAACAGTTAACGTTAACAATGGTTGGCAGGCTATTCAGATAAATAAGAACTTAGCGCATGATAGATACAAATTGACAGCAGCGATACAGCAATTTAAAGACATTTTCCCCCGATAAGCCGGAGCAAACAACCCTAATCAAACACAAGATCACGTTACTATCAGATATTCCCGTTAAAGTTTAACCGTACCCTATCCCCTTCCATTACTTAGAAAAAGTCACAGCGGAAATTTTCGAACTGGATCAGTGCTGTATAATTAGAAAGTCAACTTCTAACTATTGCTCTCCGTTGGTCATTGTCAAAAAGAAGGATTCTTCGTTGCGCATCTGTGTCGATTACAGAAAAGTTAATGCTTTAACGTTGCTTTATGCAGAACCAAATCCCAAACATCGATGAGCTGATTGATGACATAGCTAACTCCAAGGTTTTTTCGAAGATTGACCTTACGAAGGGATATTGCCAAATCCCCATGGAGAAAGATTCCATGCACATCATTGCTTTTACCACTTCGTTAGGTCTGTACGAGTGGGCATACCTTCGGTTTGGTCTACAGAATGCACCGAGTACTTTCATGCGCATGATGAGACTATTAATGCACGGTATTACTAACGAAGCTACGTATATGGACGATATCTGTATACATGCTGCAGATATAGACACGCACGTTAATGTATTAAAACAGGTATTCCAAAGGATACAACAATATGGTCTTAAGCGAAACCGAGCAAGGTCGAAATAGAGTTCACCGAAATCCAATTTCTTGGACATATAATTTCAGATTGGTTCCGTACAACAGAGCCAAAGGTGGTCACCAAGATTCTGATAATTAAACCTCCTACCACCAAAAAGGAAGTTAGGAGTTTGCTAGATCTCGTTAATTATTACCAAAAGTTCATCCCGAATTTCGCTGACATGACAGCAACGTCTTCAGAACTGTTGAAGAAAGGGCAACCTACTAAAATTAATTGGACAAACGAACACGACAAACTCCTCCAACAGATTAAATCTCTTTTCAGCAGTTATCCAATTCTCAAACTGCCAGATATCTCGAAAGATTTCATATTGCAGACGGATGCGAGTTTTCACGCGATATCAGCTATTCTGTTACAAATACATGATGGTAACTTACATCCGGTTCTATACTTTAGTAAAAAGCTATCAGAGACTCAGAGAAACTATGCTATCACGGAACTCGACGCGATTGCTTTAATTAAGAGTGTTAATAAAACCTCTAGGTATCTGCTTGATAGGAAATTTCTAGTTCTGTCTGACAACAAACCTTTGCAGGTCTTTAAATCTGGCCATGCGAAAAATTCCAGAATACACAGATGGTCACTTCTGTTGCAAGACTATGAGTTTGATAAATGTCATATTCCAGGCAAGGATAATAACTTGGCGGATCTTCTTAGTCGACTCTAGAATTCCTATCTATTATCACATTTCATGTTATTGTCTGAGTGCTTACACCCGAGTAGAATGTCGGTAATAACACAACATATATTAGTAAATATTGACTAGTGTCAGATGTGTAGATATTTTTTTTGATTTGATTAATTGGCAGATGATATGAACAATATTGGTCATGCCGATGCGATTCGGATGTTATACGGACAGACACGTCAGTGAATTCGGTTTGGTTCATGCTTGTGCTTTTGTGACTGGACATAGAACTTGGACGTATTACCAGATCTTTTCAGTTTCTCCAAGAAATGTGTGCGGTCGTTGAGGAGCTACACCAGCGAGTGTTACTATTAGTTAATTAAATTTATTAATAATTTGCTGCATTCTATATATTCACATTTCGCATCAGTGGTCAAATTCACAACGCACATCATTGATCGAATTCACATTTGTCATCATTGATCGAATTCACATTTATCATTATTGACCGAATTCACATTTATCATTGTTGATCGAATTCACATTTGTCATCATTGATCGAATTCACATCTCTCATCATGGATCGAATTCACATTTCTCATTATTGGTCGAATTCACACTTTTCTTCATTGGTCGAATTAACATTTCTCATCATTGGTCGAATTCACATTTCTCATCATTAGTTGAATTCACATTCCGCATCTTCGATCAGATTCACTTGTCACATCATTGATCAGATTCACATGCCACGTCATTAATCAGATTCACAGTTCACATTATTGGTTCGAATTCCCATCTCGCATCTTCGATAAAATTCACATGTCACATAATTGCTCAGATTCACATGTCACATCATTAATCAGATTCACATTTCACAGCAGTGGTCAGATTCACACGTCGCATCATCGAGGAGAGTTAAAGATCTAATCATGGATCGGATTCACACGTCGCGTCATTGTGCGGATTCACAAGTCACATTCATTTCACAAACATATAGACTCAGATAATACGTCATGATTCACTCATCACGATGAGAGGGTCATGTCACCCATGCATTTAATCTATCAATCATGTGAATTGTACGTCATGGTTCACTCATCACGATGTCGATGAGAGGATTACGTCATTCATATAATTTTCACATATTTCTTCATCCATCGTAGAAAGAATGATGATATATGAAGATATTAGAGATGTTGCATACATATTTGTTGGTAGAATGTAGGAAGTTTACGTATTGAACACATACACGATACAGTTCACACGAAGAACAGTACAGACTATACATTAATATATATCGGGCTGAATAGCAGGACAGAATGAAAGGATTTGCAGATTACGCGATTTTCTTTTTCGTTCAGGTTAAATTAATTTTGTTATGGTTATTGAATTACTATTGCATAAATTGATTTTAATTATTTCAGATTATGATTCTTTTAGCACGCCGTTAATTAACCGATTATGGGTTATGGGAAAGGCCAACATATTTAATTACCGTCACAACGTAGACGAGGCAACAATGTTTATGTCACATATTGAGGGGCATTGCATTCTTTACTATATGAGTCGATTATAGCCAGAGCTACATTATCAGCAATAAGAAGTCATATCCGTCACAACAAATGGAAGGAAACTGATACTATTTTTATACGTCAACGCTACAAAGGCAGAAAGCCTCACCTACCAACTTATCAACTTATGTTGACATAGCAGGTGAAAGAAGGAGCATATAGTTACAAGTCAAAACTAATTCAGAGGGATTGGTACCAGTTAATCACATACGTCCCCTCAATCGGGTAATTCTTTGGTTGGGGATGCTAGCTGGTTTCGGCATATGAGGGGCTAATTCTATGTTTAAAGGTTAGTTAGCACAGCCCTCCCATAGGCTGGTGCTACACGACGTATACCGTGGGTGTAGACTGGAGTGCCTGCCCGTATTATAATAATATTTTTTAAATGAGATTTTGTGTGTATTTGATAGGAGACCATACCATCTTATTAGCACGTAGAGTTTATACATATGGCTCATCGAGTCTGCTCTGCTACTTGTCATGTTATATTAACCGAATATATTGTAAAATGATTAGATCATTTTCAGGGGGGGGGGGGGGGGGGACATACTGCCAAGTAGCAGGGTAGACGCGATGACATAAAAGAGAAGTATCAGAGAAGTCTCAAACCAAATTGTTGAGAAAACTAGAGGAATTACGTACAAGGACGGTGAACGTCACAACGATTGTCAACAACAACAACAACAACAACAACAACAGCAGACAGACAGACTTGGGACCTTCATAGGAGCGGCAGCTTATGTAGATTTGCGAAGAATCGGTTGGCAAGGTACTGGCACTATATCGAATTAGTGGCTGAGTTAACACACAGAAATGGACGAGTCATTGTGTGGAGACAATGTTCATCGAAGCTGTAGCATAACTGACAGTCTCCCCAGTTTGCAGACAACGTTTCCAGCTAGTGTTTCCAAGAATAGTAGTTTCACGTGTTTATATTTACCCTTCCCGTATAAGGAGAGGAATGTCGTACCGCTAAAGCAAAGGAAATGTAGCTCGGCGTAGCTCAAAATAGATCAAAGTTAGCGGGCTATTGCAACGAGCTAAGCCAGACATCGACACTTGAGTTTAAACACCGACCGAGTCAACATGTAGTTAGTAGGGTGTGATTTTTACCTAACTGTGCCTTCTGTGGCTAATGGTAAGATAATATGGTTTTTCTGAATGTTAATACCTGTATTTTATGATAAATAGAATATATGTATTTTATGTATTTTTGTTGAAGTTGATAACGACAAATTTACTTCTTGAAAAGATAGCCTGAAGTTCGATTCTGCAGAAATAATGTGTCTATACCACTCCTACTGGTTCCTATGCTTACCTTGTTATATTGCTATGATTACTAGTCTATCTTAAGTGAAGAGTATATCACTATCATCTGCATTTTGAATGCAGAAAATCTGTTCACTACCTCTTCATATCTGAACTAAGATTCTCTAGATTAGAGAAGTGTCTTTACTAGACATTTAGTGAACGCTTGTGTACTTAAGGGTGCATCTTTTAAATTCATACATAATACACTTTTACAAAGTGTGTGAATTTTAAGTAAGCTGTTTAATGAATATACAGGGGAACTGGTGTGATGTTTTCTATGAGTATAATTGCACACGGGCCGAAAGGTATCCCATATCTTCAGATGGTGTGTCAGCTCTGCATAGCAGTGTCAGCAAGGCTAATTCGTGTGACTGCCTAAGTGACCAAGATTTTATGTTCAGTAAAATCGTGCAGTGTTTGATGCTATAAGAAGAAGATACTTGAACCCTCTCCTGCTAAAAGAGGGAAATGGGTAGAGGGTGGATCCATATTCCGAGGGTGATTACTGCATTATTCTGGAGCAAGATTATGTGTTCTCTCATATGTTTGGGTGGTTCCCCAAGTAATGTGAGAAGTGGTTATATTTGGTGGTGTCTTCGTTTTGTCTTGGTCGTAGTGTCTTATCGTGATATTTTGTAACGTCAGTAGATGGCATAGTCACGAAATCCCATACCAACGTACGGCTATGTTACAGGCAAGCACTAGACCCCCCCCCCCTCGCCAATCGTGGTTAAGGACAGCTTAATTATCAGACAGGTAAAGGTGGGGAAATGTCAACCCCCCCCCCCCTGTATTTTTTAATTATTCTCTCTGTATGTTAGTTACAATGACGATTGATATGCCGTCAAATGCATATCCCTTGTTTTATTTATTTATTTATTTATTTTCATCTTAAAGGCCATGAAGGACAGTTTTGCGAGAAGGATAAAGTGGCATATAGTATGGCATACAGAGATAAACAAGACCATATTTATGAAATTTTTATGCTGAGGAATATTCCAAATTACCACTTGAAGAAAAGGGGAAGCAACGCATCTTATATTTGCCAACGACAACTTGAAAGTCAAATCTTGGTTATCCCCCTTGCATTCCCTGAATTTCAAGCAGTGGTCCAGCAATCTACACAATTGAGGTGGTACCGGCGGTGGTTGTCTGATCTACCACTAAAAATGCCCCTGGAGGAGATTAAGTGTGCTGTACAGCTTAAGACAAGAGCGTAGTACAGTATAGTGGATCATTTACCACTACTT
Source organism: Cepaea hortensis (assembly GCA_963921405.1). Lineage (NCBI taxonomy): Eukaryota > Metazoa > Mollusca > Gastropoda > Stylommatophora > Helicidae > Cepaea > Cepaea hortensis. The sequence goes on from OY992878.1 coordinate 32,449,069, forward strand.
TCGTCTGCAGAAGCTTTTGGACTGGTATCTCTCAAATTCCTGTACGCGGTTGCAAGCCTCATCCTTATATCTGGAACAAGTAACGGCCATCTTAATTTTATCAATGTCGTCCAAGACATGGTTGGATTCTACCTTTGCAGACACTGAAGAGTAAGAACCTCACACTAATTGGATTTGCCGATCGAATACCTTCAATCAGCAATTACAGAACACCATTACAGAGTCCTGGCTTCACGAGCTAATAGCATGACAGCTAAACACAGCCACTTGGTAGAAGTACCATTATGATGCAGACTCACCTTTTCTCTCAAGACATCCACAAGTGAAGGTGGCCCGGAGGAAACATGCCGACATCATCATCATCGTGTATATATTACACCATGATAAACCAGCATCCCCATTTCATATATATTATTCAGCAAGAGGAACTATAAACAGTGATATATCCGGCTGTAAGGTCCATCCATAATGGTATGACACCCCCCCCCCCCCCCCTTCATCGATGGAAAGCTTATAGAAGAGACGGTGTAGTAACGACATATTATGTTCGGATCATGGAGCTTAGGTACAGTTTGTTTATCAAGCCTAGTGTGGGGTGTTAGTACTTTTCCAGATTTTTAAGGAATGACATATCACAGGAGTAGTTAGGAGAAAGACATCAAATCAACACTCTATACCAGTTTAATGGACTACTTATGTAGTTAATGAAGGTTTAGTCGTGTACATGTACTATGTTAATGTGATAAACATAGATTACTGTATTCACTATAGATGTTTATCATCATCATCATCAAGTGCCATGCCGGCTGGCGTAGGCGTTCATGGCTCTCCACCGATCTCGGTCTTTGGTTTTCTGGATCAACTCTGCTGCTGATATTCCTCCATGCCACCGTCTCAATCCATCCAGCATCACTTCTCTTGGTCTACCTCTGCCTCTCTTCCCCTCGATCTTTCCAGTTGTTACGATGTTCTCCAATGCCTTTCTTCTCATCACATGACCGAAGAAAGCTGTTTGTCTCTGTCTTATTGTTGTATATAATGTTCTAGTTTCATTAGACTGTTTCTGGCAGTCGTCGTTAGTTACCCTGGCAGTCCAAGGAATTCGCAACATTCGTCTCAGGAACCACATCTCTGTTGCTTCTAATTTCTTCTTAATCTGTTCATTTACATTCCAATATTCACTGCCATACAGCAAAACTGGTTCTACATAGCATTTCAGCACTCTCTTTCTTACATTCAGTGATAGTGACTTATTGCATAAGATACTCTTCATTTTCTGAAATGCGGCTTTTGCCTGCCCTATTCTGCTCCTAATCTCTGTTTTACATCTTCCGTCTGATGTTATAAATGCCCCTAGGTATCTAAAATTATCAACATGGTTATGGATTTTCCCTTCTATTTCTATGTCACATTTTGGTGTCACCATTTTCTTTGATATTACCATTGTTACTGTTTTCTTGATATTCAAGGAGAGTCCTTTCCTTGCACTCTCTGTTACTACTACGTCTAATAATTGTTGTAGGTCTGTTGAATTATCCGCCACCAATACTGTGTCATCTGCATAGCGTATATTATTTATATTATAACCTCCAACAAGTATTCCTGGCATCTCTTTGATCTCTCTCATTATTACTTCGCTATACAGGGAGAAAAGATCTGGTGACAAGACACACCCTTGTCTTACTCCTAGCTTTATCTGTTCGTAAGTACCCTCTTTATTTCCCATTTTAATTGCTGCTACTTGGTTCCAGTAAACATTCTTTATTATTCTTAAATCTTTTCCATCAATTTTGATATCTTCCAACATTTTAATCAGTTCATCATGTTTTACTTTATCAAATGCCTTAGTATAATCTATGAAGCACAAATATATGTCTCTCTGTTTCTCTATTGACCTTTCTATTAGTGTCCGTAATGTATAAATTGCATTGTTTGTGCCCTTTCCTTCCACAAATCCATACTGTTCTTCACTAATTTCCATTTTTATTTTATTTTTGGTTCTTCTCATTATGATTCTGAGTAGAAGCTTAGTGATATGGTTTATAAGGTTAATTGTACGAAAATCTTCACAATCAATTGCTCCTGGTCTTTTTGGTATAGCTATAAATACAGATTTCAGCATATCACTGGGTAAATATCCACTGCTGTAAATATCATTCAACATTTTGGTTAATATATCTACTCCAAATTCTCCCAATACTTCTAATTCTTCTATTGTGATTTCATCTGGCCCAGCTGTTTTTCCTTTCTTCATACGTTTCATAGCGTCAGCGACTTCTTCTTTCAGAATAGGTGGACCTTCTAAATTACTATCTTCTGTTAATTCTTCCCTTTCTCCTACATATAATTCTCTTATATACTCATTCCACCTCTTCATTATAGCATCTTCCTCTAATATTATCATTCCTGTTTTTGATTTCAAACACCCCGTATTTATTCTTATTTTTCTTCCTGTAAGCTCACTGATTTGTCTGTGCATATTTTTTGTATCTTTAAGGGAATTTAATTCAATTTTTTTGCATTGCTCGTTTAACCAACTTTCTTTAGCCTTCCCACATTTATCTTTTATTTCTTTATTTATCTTAGCGTATTCTTGTTTGTCATTTTTACTCTGTTTTCTTTTGTCCATCAATTTTAAGATATCTTCATTCATCCATTTTTTCTTAGCTATTTTGCCTCTCTCCAGTAATACTTCTTTGCTAGTTTGATGAATGGAGTCCCTTAACATTTCCCATTGTTCATCTATACTCTGTATTTTAGTTATTGCATTGTACCTATTTTTCACAGTCACTCTGTATTGTTCTTGCATTTCTTTATCTATTTTCAGAACCTCTTTATTAAGTCTCATGTTCTTAATCATTTTTCCCCTCTCTTTAATCTTACTTTTATTTGTCCACATAGTGGTACATGATCACTATTACAGTCAGCACCAGGCATTGTCTTTACATTAATTAAAGCATTTCTAAATCTTTTATTAATTAGTATGTAGTCAATTTGGTGAGGCTAGATGTTTATGCTGGAGGTAAACCCATTCCAGATATTTGTATTGATTTTCTTGGTGGGAAATTGGTTGTTGAGTTTAATTATGCACAGTGTACTTCCTTGATGAGGGTTTATTTTGTTATCATGTTTTTGTAGGTTTTAGAAATGCAGAGAATTTAGAGTTCCCATAACTCACTATGAACTCTACATTAAAAGCTATATTTAGAAAAGGGAGTAGTCTTACTGTCTTGTGAAGGTCGTTACAAAGTAATGTTGTTGTGGTGATATATGTCACTGTTTATTTAAAAACGTGAGAGTTAATGTGGGAGGTCGAACGTACTTAGCCTAATAATTCAGATAGAGGATCTTATTCGCTTGAAGGCTATGGCAACTGACGTGACTCTCAATATCTTCTCCAGGAAATTAGTCTTATTATGGTGAATTGGACTGGGATCTACTTATGCTTAGTCCCATTCTTATGAGAAACATAGCCTTAAGTCTAGTTTTCCTGGAGAATACTGCAAAGGAAGAGAGCTAGAACACCTTTTCTTATATCTTGAATCCAGGCACTCTAATCCCCTAGGCACAACATTCCTATATTATGTACAAATATACTACAGAAGCCACGAATTAATATGGAGACGAATGCAGAAACTCTATATCAGAGAAACGTCGGGAAGGACACTTAAAAGAGAATAGATGAGAGAGAAGGTCGCCGTGTTGACAGGCAAGGACATTGTATATAATTTCCCCCTCTGCTGTGTGTCCACCGTGACGAGGTAGAGGGGCTTGCGCGCCCCAATGACCCCAAGAGCTATGCCGATGGTAGCACAGCTACTGGTAGGGCCACCCATGTCGGACAGGTCAAGGGAGAGGGACCAGACGAAGAGACACACAAACCTGCTGCCTTGTAGGTAGACTGGGACAGTCAAAGGCTAGGGAAAGCACCCCGAAAAAATGCTTGTCGAAATCGGATGTACTGAGCCACAAGCTTGACAAAGCAGTGCAACGTAAAACCTGCTGCCTTGTAGGTAGACTGGGGACAGTCAAAGGCTAAGGAAAGCATCCCGAATAAATGCTTGTCGAAATCGGATGTACTGAGCCACAGGCTTGACAAAGCAGTGCAACGTAACTTAATTCATGATGTCACAAATCAAAATTAATCGTTATGGTGCTAATCCCGCGAAGTCCCATCAGGCGGCGATAGTGCCGGGCCCCCTGCCTCGATGGGGTCCACACATGACTACTGGTGGTCACCTTCCCCTGTGCTGTGGAGTCAAGGCACAGAGGAGTAGGTTAAGAGCTGTTGACCAAATACCCAGGACACTCAACATACTACGTGGAATGCCGAAGGAGTTTACAAGAAGAAAGACTCCCTAACACAGCGTCTTCATAAAGATAGAATAGATGTGGCATGCATTCAAGAGACACACCTAAACGCCAATCGCAAATTCTCAGTCAGAGGATATCAGGCAACACGTTTCGACTGCGAAGGACACAAAGGAGGAGTTGTAATACTTACACGAAATACAATACCTTGCAGCGAAGTATCTGTGATCTCTGACAACCAAACGGAAATTATAGGTGTTGATATAATGATAAAGGACGTGAAAATAAGAATCTACAATCTGTATAGCCCAGTAGATAAGGACCTTACACTCTCAAACATGAAAATAACTGACACAAACTGCATTATTGTCGGAGACTTTAATAGCCGTTCAGAAAGATGGGGATACCCAGATACTGACAAAAGAGGAGATGAATTGGAGGACTGGGAAATAGACTCAAATCTCCATCTACTCAACAAAGCGGATGACACACCTAGCTTCTACTCCAGAAGATGGCTTACAACTTCTACTCCAGACTTAGCTTTCTGCACAGGAGACATCCTCCACAAAATCGATCGCCATGTGCTGGACCAATTAGCAGGTAGTGACCACAGACCAATCAAGCTTGTAATGAATATGGAGTATGTTCCACAGGAGCAAAAGCCCTTGCCCCGCTGGAATTACAAACGAGCAGATTGGGACAGATTTGCCATACTAACAGACAAATATTGTGAAAACATAAATACACGATATGGCAACATGAAGCAAATGGTGGAAAGTCTAAACAGAGCGATAATACAGGCAGCCACTGAGTCCAAGAGGAGCGAGGAAAAATTACAAACCATACTGGACTGAAGAACTACAAAGTTTGGAGGACAAAGTTGAAGATGCCAGGAAGACAGCAGAGAGAGAACAAACAATTGAAGCGAACATCTCTCTCAAAGCCATCTCAGCAAAATATAAAAGAACAGTAAATCAAACAACAAGAGATTGTTGGAGGGAAAAAACAGAAAACCTGAATTTTGACAGGGATGTAAACAAACTATGGAAACTAGTGAAAGCCATGAACAATGAAGGACCTAGAAACAAACAAATAACAATTAAACAAGGAAATGCCTTGCTTACAGGAAAAAAGGGCTGCAAATACACTAATGGAACACTATGCAAATGCAAACCACATTGATATTACAACCGAACAGAGGAAAGCAATCAAAGACAAACAGATACATCATAGAAATACAGAGACAGCAGCAGAATATATGATGGCAAATCTAACAATGGAAGAAATGGAACAGGCAATGAATACCCTAAAAAAGAAGAAATCACCAGGAAAGGATGGAATCACAAATGAAATGCTAATAGGACTAGGCACCAAGGCAAAGAAGAAACTACTAGCAGTCCTAAATAACAGCTGGAAGAGAGGAATAGTCCCACAGGCATGGAAGGAAGCTATACTAATACCAGTCCCAAAGAAAGGAAAAGACCTGGAAGAACCAAATGGCTATCAACCTATCAGTCTACTTAGCTGTGTAGGAAAATTAATGGAACGCATTATCAATGGCAGGCTAACATGGCATCTGGAAGAAAACAAACTCTTAACACCACACCAAGCAGGATTCAGAAAGTACAGATCCACTGAAGATCAAATAACCTATATAGCTCAGGAAATAGAGGATGCCTTCCAAGAGAAAAAGCACACACTAGCAGTCTGGATAGATTTAGAAAAAGCATTTGATAAAGTATGGAAGGAAGGACTGAAAGTAAAACTGCAAAAAATGCATATTTGTCGAAAAATGTATAAATGGATCAGCCACTACCTTGAGAACAGAACTGCCAGGACAAAAGTACAAGGACAAACAAGTAAAATGATGCTGTTGGAGCAAGGTGTCCCCCAAGGAGGAGTTCTTTCACCAACAATATTCCTAGCATATATAAATGACATCACGGAAAATTTCCCAGCCAGAGTACACACATCCTCCTTTGCAGATGACCTATCCATATGGACATCTGAAGAATATATTAGTACAGCTAACAGCAGAATACAACAAGCCTTATTAGCGCATCTCCTTTGCAGATGACCTAGCCATATGGACATCTGAAGAATATATTAGTACAGCTAACAGCAGAATACAACAAGCCTTATTAGCGCTAGAGGACTGGTCAAAATCATGGCTAGTGAAGATAAGTGAGGAGAAAACAACATGCACAGTTTTCTCCCTCTCAAATAAAACTCAGCAGCCTAAGCTGGTATTGAATGGAAAAATATTGCGCCATGAAGAAAATCCAAACTATCTAGGAGTCACATTTGATCGTCGCCTGACATGGAAGACACAGGTTGAGAAAAATCGAACAAGAGCAAGGCAGAGAATGGCAATCATGAAAAAGCTTGCTGGTACAACGTGGGGAGCAGATGAGAAAGTTCTCAAGAAGTTATATACTGGACGGGTGAGGCCAGTACTGGAATATGGCATTGCAGCTTGGGCAACAGCAGCTAAGTCAAACTTTAACAAAATAAGTAGAGTCCAAAACCAAGGAATGCGAATCATAACTGGAAGCCTGAAGACAACGTCTAATAATGAACTAGAAAAGATCACTTGTTTACAACCAATGCAGGACAGAAGAGATAGCAGAGCCTAGCAACAAGCAGAAAATTTAGAAGATTGACAGACCACCCTATGTATAACAGGTTTAATGGTTTTGGAAAAGGAAGACTGAAGCGTAGCAACTTTGTAGAAACTGCAAAACGAAAGATTAGGGCAGATCCCATACTTAACATATCAACAGTCAAGCCCATTTACAATGCACACAACTTCCCAGCTTGGAGGCAGCAGCAACTGCCTGAGATGATAGAAAACATTCCTGGTATTGAGAAAAAGAACACTCAGAATGAAACCGAAAGAAGGAAAATAACCCTCAACTACATAAAAGAACATTACCCAAGCAGCAATTGGACCCATGCATATACAGATGGATCAGCCAAAGATTCAATTAAAAATTGAGGAGGAGGAATTCTCCTTAATTTAAAAAATGGAGTGATAAAAACACAGTCAGTGGCAACTGGACAATTTTCAAGTAACTTCAAAGCGGGGGTAAAGGCTTTGAAAACTGCAGCAGAAATGCTCTTGATGGAGGAAAATAAAGATAAGCAAATAGCTATCTTCACAGATGCAAAAGCAGCTGTCTCAATACTGAAGAGCAAAAACAGCACAGAACTAGCTGACCTAAGAGCAGCACTCCATGGTCTATGCCAGAAATCCAAAAAAGTTGTAATACAGTTAGTTAGTTAGTTAGTTAGTCGCCAGATCATCCTCATTGCACATCGAACCATTCAGTCCATAAGTGCTCGGATCCCCTCCTCAGCAAATCCCGCAGCATGTAGCGGCTAACGACGCCAGTTCTGTGTTGGTTTATCAATCTTCTTTGGCTTCCTACGTAGTGTTCTTGTTTGGCCACACCTCTTTTAATTTGCTGCTCTCGCAGTCTGACCATTGTTGTAGATTCACAGTCATCACTTGGTTCTCGCAAAAGTCTTACTTCTCGTAGAGCATTCAGAATGTCGGCCTGGTCCATGGCGCGTCCGCCCTCCACAGTAGCCTCACCTGCGAGCTTGTCAGCCCGCTCATTTCCTTGTACTCCCGCATGCCCTGGCACGAAGATGAAACTAATCTTTGCCAGTCGAGACCGCTCCAGAGTCAGCAACCATTCTCTTCGGATCGACCCCTCCTCTATCCTCTTGATCATGTTCATTGAGTCGCTAAGGAAACAAGCCCTAGTGAATGTCTGTGTCTCGAGCCATGTTATTGATTTACTTACTGCCATGACTTCCATAGTCAGGCTACTTGTGGTTTCAGTAAAAGCACCAGAGTCCTCCTTTACAATTCTCCCTCCGGCCCGAGCTGTAAAGGCCCATGAGCTTCTCACATGTCGGACGACCGACCCATCTGTGTAGATGACCGCGTCACCGTCTAGCGAATTCTCGAAAATCAACGCTTGTACTTCAGCCTCAACAGCAGCCGGATTTTCTTGTCTGCATTTTCTGTCAAGTTGGATGCAAACTGAAAAGGATGTGCAGAAGTCTGTTGGCACTTGCACCCACTCCTCGCCAGGTTCTAAGTCCTCAAGTGAACACACCTGTTGAAGAATGTCTTCGGCTTGACCCATCCACGACCGTCCTCTTTTTAACCTGCTGCCCTTCACCTTCCTAATTTCACTATGCAGTGGATGTTGTGTGTTTGCGTTAATTCTGAGGTAGGCGCGTGCCCTGCAATCTTGTATTCTCTCTTCAATGGTTTGAAACCCAAGAAGGTAGCGCATCGCCCTGCATGCTGTATCTCTTGTACATCCAAGAATAATGCGCATAGCTTCATTCTGTATCCTTTCCATCCGTTCTATCTGCTTATGGCTGAGAGTCAGGATTGCCATTGCATACTCCCGCATGCAGAAAATTTAGAAGATTGACAGACCACCCTATGTATAACAGGTTTAATGGTTTTGGAAAAGGAAGACTGAAGCGTAGCAACTTTGTAGAAACTGCAAAACGAAAGATTAGGGCAGATCCCATACTTAACATATCAACAGTCAAGCCCATTTACAAAACCCGCTTGGCCTTTGTTATCACCTGGTCTATGTGCACATTATAAGCAAGGCTTCGATCAAACCGTATCCCCAGGTAATTCATTGCCTGCGTTCTTTCCACCGTCTCTGAACACAGCATTGCAGTTGGTGTTGGAGTGTTGACAATATGATTATTCAACGAGAACCAAGTCACTGTAATACAGTGGATCCCATCACATTGCAGTATACCAGGAAATGAAGAGGCTGACAGACTAGCAAAAGAGGGTGGACGATTACCACAGCCTGACATAGACATAACCTATAATGAGGCAAAAAGGTTTATAAAAAGCACTTATAGAACCAAATGGGAATCAGAGCATCCAGGCCACCAGAAGGATGATGCATATTACAAACTCGACCGAAGAGAACAAGTAGCAATCTTCAGACTCCGCACAGGACATAACAGGCTGAAACACCACTTGTTCAATAAACTAAAGATAGGAGATACCAATGAATGTAATTGTGGAACTTGTAAAATGACAGTTAAACATTTGCTGCAGGAGTGCCCAATATATGCAGAACAGAGAAAGATATTTTGGCCCACGCCTGCTTCATTTGAGGACAAGCTCTATGGCGATATCAACGAGCTCAAGTTGACTGCAGCTTACTTTAACTACATTCAGGTTGACATCTAAAGGTGCATGAAGATGTATTTAGACTGCCACACTTCATACCATAGGTATGTCTGTTACAAAAGCGTCCCAGAGGCATGAAATAGAATATTGCTTGGATAGCAAATCCATTACGTGGAAAGTCCGAATCAAAAGCTCACTGTGTGGGCATCGTAAATGGTGGAAAAAGTGTCCTAGTGACACGAAATGGAATATTGCTTGGATAGCAAATCCATTACGCGAAAAGTCCGAATCGAAAGCTCACTGTGTGGGCTTCATAAATGGTGGAAAAAGTGTCCTAGTGGCACGAAATGGAATATTGCTTGGATAGCAAATCCATTACGCGAAAAGTCCGAATCGAAAGCTCACTGTGTGGGCTTCATAAAAGGTGGAAAAAGTGTCCTAGTGGCACGAAATGGAATATTGCTTGGATAGCAAATCCATTATGTGGAAAGTCTTAATCGAAAGCTCACTGTGTGGATTTCATCTGCAGACTGCATTCTTCTGGTTTCCGGAGGAACAGCCTATGGTGAACGGAAGGCCCAATATACGGAAGTGAGGCTAAGCAGCCATGTGCAGGACGTGACGATTCCTTGGGTGAGCCCAGTACCAGAGCGCTGTGTGATGGCTCTGCAAGTATGGAAGCCTCCTTGGATGGCGGGGAATGCCCATGGTCTGCCCCTGCCTTCCCTTGAGGGTTGACCAGGATGTCTTTGGCTGTTCTATATGGGCCAGCTAGGGTGGGGGATAACACCACAACAGTGAGATTCAAACGTCCTAAGAAACCACCGGGAAGGTTAACCCGGCCAACAAATGCCCGCAGAAGTCGGATGTGTCGGCCTAACGGCGCAAGAACGCAGCTCTGCTGTAAACAGGCACAACGCAGTCACGTCCGAAAAAAAAATCCGGATGAACGCAGAAGCAGAAGAAGTATATAATTTTAAGCGGACCTGGCTTAGGACATGATGTTGGTTTCTTATCGTAATTATAAACGGTCCCGCCTGGCCATAACATAGCATTGTACCGCTGTTGTTGATGTCTTGGCAAGATTACGCTCAGTAGTTTACCATTGCTTTCTGAGCGGCCGGCTCACACACACCCGTAAGTAAGCAACGCGACGCGATCCGCTACCGAATCTCGCATAGCGTACGTGGATATACGGGATGACGGAGAAGGTCGTTTACACATTCGCCAGGGAGATCGGCATTCAACAATTAGTCACTAGTAAAACACCAGGACATAAAATATTCAACAATTAATGACTAATGAAACATCGGAACACGAAGGTATTTAACTAACATATAAAGTTGTTGTGTGCTGGGGAATGAACAGGCGGACAGATTGGCTGGCTCGGCAAAATTTGGTGGAGTATTGATGCATGACAAGGCAGACGTGGTTGCGGCCTTGTGAGAGCACGTGTACACCTCGGAGGAGCAGATGGATCACCATAGTCTGGTAAGAATGAGACAGCGAGGTGTGACGAGGGGATCTGGCCGACGCTCGGCGCTCCGAGGAAAGGCGAGACGGACATATAATCAGATTGCTACTGGAACTATTAGTGTTGGAACTCTTCGCTGGCTGCTGAGGATGGGGAAGGAGCGCTTATGGGAATGTCCCGAATGCTGTGATGTCGATTCCTAAATCAATCAATCAATCAATCAATCAATCATAAAGTTGTTGCATATCCTTTACAGGACGTAGCAGTCAACCACAGCATTTTTTGGCTGTTCGTGATTCCTGTGCAAGTTTATGTTCAGTAGTTTGCCATTGCTTTCTGAACGACCGCCACCCATACCATTACATAAAAAATCAACGTAAGGCGATCTGCTGCAAAATCACCCACAGCTGTGTTTCGAACGCGGGTATGCGGGATTACGAACTGCGCCCGTAACCTCTTCACCACGGAGCCGGCAATTCAACTATTAGTGACTAATGGAGTATCAGAACATCGGGTTCTCCTTCGGGAGACCCAGGTTGAAATCCTCAGTAAAGTGTAGATTTTGTTCTGTCGGGGGCAAAAAGAAAACCTAACTTGCATTGTTGGTGGCGACTGCACTAGCCAGGCGGCCTGACCTTAATTCCTCAGGCTCAAGACTTCCCTGTCCTACACCACAGAGTGCTATAAGTAGACGACTGTTTGACAGTGACTAATGGAACATTAGTACACGAAGGTATTCAACAATTATTGACCAATGAAACATTAGAACAAATACCAAATATTTCTCTTGCTTGTATTTTATTGTTGCAGTGATCATACATTATAGCTTGTGTGAACTTCAAAACATAACAGGAAAGAAAATAAAAAACAATGTAACTTTAGTGATGTGAAACAATAATAACATTCTCAAATATTTATATATTACCATTCACTTACAAATATAACATAAGTAAATACATGTTACACATTTCTTCTGCCTCCAGTGAATGTGAGATCCGTGTTGTTGGTGTCCAAACGGTGTAGAAGCGTTAATGTGATTAATTATTATTTTAGATATGGGGTGTATTTTTAATGACTGTGCAGTGTTTGAAAATATTGCCGGTCCAAGTTTTGTATTCACCCTGTGTAAAGTTCATGCAAAATAATAGGTAAATACAAAACGTGGACCGGCAATATTTTCAAACACTGCACAGTCATTAAAAATACACCGTGTACATCGACACTGGTAGCCATTTTATCAGATTATGATTCAGGTCAGTATAGTTGTATGGATAAGAGCGCTCGTTCTTAAATTTCCTGTGCGCTGAAGCCGAGTTAGTGGGCACAACCCTTACACCGGTCAGTTGGACTAAAATGTAAGATTTCTCGTTCTTGACTTGGGGGAGTAAATTACAAGTACCTCAGAAGTCGGAGTGACCTCACCTGGTGGCGAGGGACACTGGTAATAGGGAAAGCTAATCCACACCGAAACGCAGTCCAGTGTTATAGCACGTGTATGAGCTACGCTTGAGTTCAAAGGGAGAGAACGCAAATAAAAAGCGGATTGTGATGATTGTAGGGCTGAAATTGGCCATGTAAAAGGGTTATTAACTCATGGGCACGGAACTCCAAACCCCTGATACTAGGTATCTGCTCAATCCACTACACTACATCAGACTAAATTACACCAGAACACGTAGTTCACTCATTGATGATATAATGTTTACCAGTGTTATTTCTTTGCTTCCTTCAGTGTGCCACCCACTGCAATGACTTAAACTGGTATTGTATCTGACACTGTTAAACCCAGTCATGCATTCAAAACAGTGCTTACTGCCCCTCGTACAAGGGGAAGTCAGCCTGTCAGTTATAAATGGTTGGTTTAAAAAAAACTTGCACGATACGAAACTGAACACCATTTGCTATTGCACTCAAATGTCCCCTTAATTTCTCACAATAATCTGCACCAACACTGCACATTTATCCCAGACAAACAAGCTTTGAAACTTGCAGCACATGCATGCTCTGCTATCTGAGGCACATTTGTATATTACGTTCAGCCTCTGCATCACCCGTGAAACATTTATTGACAAGGTGGGCTTCCAGTGGAGCAAACAGGTGACAATAATTCCTGACCACAGGATCAAGATCTTACCTTACCAATATCAACCCCAACAAGGAATGGGTGTCTGTACCCGCAGCACTTAACTGCACCTCCACCTGCATTACCACAGACGGTGTGGACCAGAATCCTGTGGTTCTCAATACAGAGCTCAACGCGCTCATCAATGAACATTTCGATGATACCGGTGTGCTCATATATACAGATGGATCTGTTATACAGCAGCAGAGAAGTGCATGGGCGCTCATGACACGTTCGGCGGACAGAACCATTCAAGAAACCAGTGGTGCCCACTCTATGATCATGAGCATCATGCTGATGGAGGTGATGGCAGTAACACAGGCTTTCATATGACTGGAATCACAGAACTATACCAGCGTGTGTGTACTAAGTGATTCAATTAGCATGATCCGAAGGCCGAGGTGCGTTCTGTACGTAGACAGTAAGTTGAATCGCTGCGGAGGTATGTTGTACGTAGTCACCTTCATCTTCTTTCCGGAATATGCGAGAGTTGAGGGAAATGAACGAGCTGATACACATGCTGATTCTGAATCCCTGCAGATGGCCATCCCATGGATTGTTCCGATGTTATTAAAGTCGAGAGCTGTGGACTTTGAAACAACTTCGTTGTCCAGAATGAGAAATTTGAATTCGCATGACCAGACACGAGAGGCACATTGTGAGAATGAGGGGACTCGTCAACCTACACAGAACGGGAACTATTAGCCGTAGGACGCTGATGTAGATGTTGGGGAGAGGGAAGGGGGTGTCTGATCACCTTTGAACTTATCCGGAGTGCAAGTATGATACACCAACAAATTCACTAATGTTTGTATTAACATCAAACACTTGCGTTGAGTATATGCAGATGTGCATTTGTATCAATACAAACAACGATGCTTTGTATCCACACAGCAATATTCTGTACGCACAATATAATATTCCATATCCTTAAAAAAAGTCGCTTAAAAGTTAATATAGTTAATAGTTAATATTCCATTTCTACACAACAATATTATATATCCACACAGACGCTTGTATTATATGTATCCATACAACAATATTCTGTATCCACACAATATTCTGTATTCCCGCAATAATAGTCTGTATCCACACAATATTCTGTCTCCCCTCAACAATATTCTGTATCCACACAGACATTGGTATTATGTATCCACACAATGATATTCTGTATCTACACAACAATATTCTGTCTCCCCTCAACAATATTCTGTATCCACACAGACAATGGTATTATGTATCCACACAATGATATTATGTATCCACACAATGATATTTTGTATATCTACACAAACACTGGTATTTTATATCAACACAATATTACTCTGTATCCACTTAATGATATTCTGTATCCACACAATGATATACTGTATTCATGCAAAGATATTTGGTATCCACAAAAACACTGATGTTATGTATCAGCACAATGATATATTACTATCTCTCCACACACGCACTCTCTCTCTCTCTCTCTCTCTCTCTCTCTCGTCTCTCTCTCTCTCTCTCTCTCTCTCACACACACACACACACACACACACCTATATACTGTATCTACACAATGATATTCGGGATCCACAAAAACATTGTTATTATGTATACAAGCTGACAAGTATCAGCAACTGTACAAACAGCCATTTTTTAAAAAACAGGTAAAACATTGCAAGTGTAGATGAGGCGTACTTTCCCCAAGCCAAGTTTCACCAGCACAGATCACATTGGGCACCTGTAACTTTGTTCTAAAAACATTCTTAAGTAGCACAACAATTTCTGTCAAAATGTTACAAGCTGCTACAATACTCTTTGTTACAATACTGGTCAGGAAGTTCATGATCAAACAAGCAAACACGGGAAATAGGATTTTTTAAAATGCATAATTATAAGCCAGCTATTTGTATTTAAAGAGAGAGAGAGAGAGAGAGAGAGAGAGAGAGAGAGAGAGAGAGAGAGAGAGAGAGAGAGAGAGAGAGAGTTAGTTGGGTGTGATGGGGGAGGGAGGGGTGAGAAAGAATGGGTTCATTTATTGTTTCTTGTCATTGTAGTGTCAGGTCTTAGTCAGATATGACTGAACTACTCTATGACAGTAGACGGTACTACCTGCCTTCTGTTAGAGCTGAATGTTGGGCACCCATCACCAAACCCGACATCCCACATTGTGCCAACGGCTTCGGGCGGAAGAGCGCAACTAGGAGGGTACTTCCTCTTCTTCTGCGTTCATCCGGAGTTTTTTTTTTTTTTTTTCGGATGCGATTGCGTTGTGCTTGTTTACAGCAGAGCTGCGTTCTTGCGCCGTTAGGCCGACACATCCGACTTCTGCGGGCATTTGTTGACCGGGTTAACCTTCCCGAGACTGGGAGGGTACAATACTTACCCTAGTGCGCGAATGCAATCTAAAGACTAAATGTCGTGGCAGGATAGATCAGATCCTAAGCCTTAGTTGGCGGCTGGTCAAGGATGGAAGCTCCGGGAGGTGGTCAGCTAGAGCATTGCTTTGCTGATCCGGCAGCTTCTGCAACTTGTCTTATTCCCGACGTATTTGTGCTACCTTTTCTCTCTAGTGAGGCCGAGAGAGGGATCATGTTGCATGGGCAACACACGGTCTCTAATCCTCTAAATTCAGCGGTTTCCTTGTGCTATGGAGAGGTAAAACTCTATTTGACAAACTATGTCTATCAAGACGGAATCGTGCCAGTCAGTATCTTACATAGAATATCATGCCAGAACTTTGCTTATTGTATTAGGTGCTATGGTTGAGCGATTACGGTATCTGCCTCAAGTTCTAAAGGTATAGAGTTCGGTCCTAGCCTACAGCTGGACATTTGTCGAAAAACTATTATCTAATGACCTGGAATCCATAGGAAACCTACCGGCGGTTAGAGCACGTTACCTTGGATTGAATATGTCTGCAGGGGAAACAAATCTTGCACAAATGCATGCCAATCTACCTTTGAGGTGGGAAACTAGATGTTATGCACTCCCCTGAAGAGGAAAGAAGAAGGGGGATTTCATTGTACTGTCATACCCAGAATCCGAGGAGACGAAAACAAAGAAACATGACAAAAACTGAGATTGTAAAAAGCTTGACTGAATGGAATGGGTCACGACAGTTTATGTAGTTAGGCCATATAGAGAGACACAGCCGCTTGTTACAGTTTTATTTTAGGGGTGGTGTGTATGAGAAGTGTGTGGAGGAAGACAACATCAAGAGATGGACGGGAAGAAATGTGTCTGAGAGCATGCTGAAGACATGGGCTGGTGGTGGTGGAGATTTCTTACAGACAGCCTTCCGTGAACTGATAACAGTCTGGTTCTCTGTCTTCGCCTCTCTCTCTCTCTCTCTCTCTCTCTCTCTCTCTCTCTCTCTCTCTCTCTCTCTCTTTCTCTCTCTCTCTCTCTCTCTCTCTCTCTCAATTAATGTGTCAAGGATGAGTGACTGGAAGGGCTGAATGTAAAACCGGATTGAGTGCTCAATGTGTCACTCTTTGGCATGTAAAGTTTATTCATTTGTTTGTTCATTCGTTCTCTCTTCTTTCTCTCTCTCTCTCTCTCTCTCTCGCTCTCTCTCTCTCTCTTTCCATCTTTCTCTCTCTCTCTCTTTCTCTCTCTCTCTCTCTCTCTCTCTCTCTCTCTCTCTCTCTCTCAATTAATGTGTCAAGGATGAGTGACTGGAAGGGCCGAATGTAAAACCGACTTGAGTGCACAATGTGTCACTCTTTGGCATGTAAAGTTTATTCATTCGTTTGTTCATTCGTTCTCTCTCTCTCTCTCTCTCTTTCTTTCTTTCTTTCTCTCTCTCTCTCTCTCTCTCTCTCTCTCTCTCTCTCTCTCTCTCTCTCTCTCTCTCTCTCTCTCTCTCGCTCGCTCGCTCGCTCACACACCTGAATCTAAGGCTCATGAAATATGCATGGTCAAACATATGTACAGATGATAAATGCATGCAATGTTCAAGTAAACCTGTTGATTGGCACCTATGTGAGTACGATATCGACCCTGTCTTGGCCGACCCTTCAGTCCTTGGGATGCTCGTCTTTAGTAAAAGCTAAAGTAAGGCCGATAATTCCTGCGACAACAACCAGCGTACCAACAACAAACACGGTAATCCAGATGCACTTCCGGTGACGTGGACTTCTTGTATTCACCTGTAGAAGAACAAACTCCACATATTAACACCTTCATCTTTTGTGCTTCTTGCAGCATTGCAAAAGTAGCTCATTGTTCTGCTTTCATAGGAGAACAAATTCCCCCCCCCCCCCACTCCCTTTTTTTACACACATTCATCTCTTGTGCTTCTTTCATCATTGCAAGTAGATCATTGTTCTGCTTTCATAGGGACACAAAATCCACACATTAACACCTTCAGCACTCGTGCTTCTTGCAGTATTGTAAGTAGTGGCGTAATGGGGAAAGTGGTAGGTGATGAAGTATGCAAGAGAAAGACAACGTTATAACTGTTCGTTCGTCCTGTCTGTCTATATATCCAGTCTGTCTGCCTAACACATTATCTACAATAACAACAGACACTATATTATCCCAGTTATAACCCAGTGGGTAAACAGAACATCACATTGACAGTTTGAAATATCCACCCACCCATCTCTCTGTCTCTGTCTGTCTGTACCAATGTACCAAGAAGAGAGAAAATCAGACATAAAGAAATCAGGACTAAAGTGGGGGTTATAGCAGAGCTAGATTGCTTCACAAAACAGCAAGTTAAATGGTTCGGCTGTATAACTAGGCTACTAACTAACAGTATACCACAACAAGCAAAGATGTACAGACCAAATGGAACCAGAAGAAGAGGCCGACCATGTAAACGATGGACAGAGGGAATAACAGAGCCAATGGGAATCTCGATATATAAAGCCCATAAACGGACACACTCGCTGTTTATGCTTCACCTTGACACCGCAAAATACAAGAGGAACAAGATGAGTTGCGACGATGAGATACACCAAGGTTTAATCGCCTTTCAAACCTGTCAAATAAGAGATATATAAATATCTCGAAAACGTGCACATTTTGTTCACATTGAACGTCACAATGGTTTGGTTAGAGCAGTGGTAGAAGGTTGGTTTCTGGAAGTTGGGATTGACCAGCCACTTCCCCCGTCAGTCTCCGAGAAAACTGCACTCCTGAACTGAATGACCAAATCTTGAATCGAACCCACAACCTTCAGAGCTCGAGGCAGACGCCTTAACCATTTCGAGACGGAGCAAACACGTCAGCTCTCATTGTTACTCCCAATATTACTAAATTATCCGCCACGGAGCCAAGACGTCAGCTCTCATTGTTACTCCACCGCGAGATCTACCCCCCCCCCCCCCCCCGCGCTAAAAAAAAAATAATCTCCCCAACCCTGTATTGTTATGAAATATACAATAATGAGCAACACGAGATAACACGCGTTGATGACAATAACATTAGCAAACATGTGCGTCTCCGAACGATCAATTGTGAAATTGGAACAATGCCTTATGATTAGATTGTGTAACTGTTGATGCATGATGCTCGCCAAGATGGAAGACCCGGCTGATGGCGAGTGACAACTATTGAGTGTGTGATCTGCGACAATGACGCGATTACAGCGGCCAGGCAATCCACTGTGTCACGACAGTTTGCGTGCTCGGTAATTCTGTGACAGTCACACGCACACACATACCATACATATCTTGTCTTGTTTTCATGTGATTATCTGTGATTGCTCTAGACACGAACCTGCATTGTTTTTCATTGCATGTAATCTGTCTGACTGTTTGTCTTTCTGTCTGTCTAGGTGTCTGCCTAATACACTATCTGAAACTATAACAACAACAGACACTATATATACCAATTATAACCCAGAATGCTCATATAACCCAGAACCCTCAACAGAATAATGCATTTAGAATTTTCATTACCTATCTGTTGCCTTTAGCAAGATGAAAAACATACTGATCAATAGAAAGATGTCAATTGAAATGAGAAAAAGAGTGTTGATGTGCTACATAGAGCCTATACTTGTGTATGGATGTGAAGCTTGGACAATGAGCAGTCTAGCTGAAAACCATCTGATGGCTGTAGAAATGTGGTTTCTGAGGAGAATGCAAAGAATACCATGGACAGAGAGAAAAGCCAATGACCAAGTACTACAGGAAACAAATGCAAATCGTAAATTGATTAGAGAAATTAGACGTAGACAGTCACAATTTTTTGGACATGTTATGAGAAGAAATTGATTAGAGAACTCAGTGACAACTGGCAAGATCGAAGGGAACAGACCAAGGCGAAGACCGAGAAATAAATACCTGGATGGCTTGGCTATATGGTATGGTCGAGACAGGAACATTGAGCTGATCCACGACTCTGGTGATCGAGTGAAATGGCGAGTCATGACGGTCCACGCTTTCCGGCATGGCACATGATTGATTGATCTGTTTGTATATTTTTCGTATGTCTGTCTGTTTGTCTGTCTGTCTGTCTGTCTGTCTGTCTGTCTGTCTGTCTGTCTGTCTGTCTGTTCTTTATTGCTCTCTCTCTATTTAGGAACATAACAATCCAACAATCACCGATGCAAAATCATATACGATCAAACTTGAATCTTGTCTCCTGATGCTTGCTTGCTTGCTCGTGTTCGCTGTCTGTGAACTCCAGCGTGAAGTCCTGTATGTCGGATGAATACATCCTGTTGTCCAACATCAGTGTGATGTCATACCGGACTGAGGTTTGCGTGAGTATCCGTTGTCCCATGTCTGGCTTATTGGTGTGCAGACTGGTGGTTCCTCGCCGTGCAGACAGATACTCTCCGACTTCGGAAGAATCAACGATCCTACTACGTTAGCCAGAACCCTGAAGGGACCTGTTGCCCAGGACGTACGACTAGGACGTGTTAGTAGGTCTTGGCTAGTATAGAACCTGACCCTGGTGCCTTGAAAACACCTCTGTGTCCCTGGTCTCCTGATAAACCAATCCCATGTCAGCTTCAGTCAAATGTTCACGCTTTCTTCCCCACCCCTTCAACATACACCCTACCGGAGGTCAGCACGGCAGAATGGATATGAGCCCCCGTGACTAAACTTCCGGTGTGCTGATCCAGAGGTAGACGGTCCAACCCCAACACTGGTCAGTTCAACTAAAATGTTGACTTCTCGTCCTTGACTTTGGAACATAAATTACAAGTACCTCTGAAGTCGGAGTTGGTTCACCTGGTGGCGAGAGACACTGATAATAGGGAAAGCTCATCCACATGCAAAAATCATTCCAGCATGGACTACGCTTGAGTTCATAGCAAGCCGGAGAGGGGGGAACCCTGCCACGTCTATATCCATTTCACACCACTTGGAAACCGCCTCTTCCCGCCCTCTACACTTCTGCTCACAGTCACAGCCGTCACTTCTGGTGCTAGGTCCAGATGAAACTGCTTTGGTTGAGATTGGGAGACTACAGCAAACAGGGGACTCGTGCGTGTGATGGTTAACCTAATTATACATTCACAGATCTCTACACACGATACAGAGGCGTTTCTAGTTTAGTTTAGTTTAGTCGTTGGATCAACATCACGGCACACGGTTTAACCCATAAGTGCTCCGTTTTCATCCTAACTCAAACCTGAGTCTGGAGAAACTCAGCTCAATGCACTAACTCCGTTGCATCGGCGAGGATCCTGAAATACATTGAGTACATTTTTTAACTCGAAATTGTGCCCGGGCAGCGCCGTTAGGCTACTCTTTTTCGATTTCCAACTGCCTAGGGATATTTTACGTGCACAACAATACACAAGGGTGTCCGATCTCACTACCCAGAGACCAGGGGAAATTTTATTACTGGAAGTCCGGGTGGATTTTTTAAATAACTCCCGGTTCTCACCGGGGCCTGAACCCGGGACCTCCAGCACTCGAGGCGGACACCATACCTCGAGACCACTCAGCCCCCCCCCCGTTTCTATTGTGAGCCATCATCATCCTCATCATATGCTCTACCAGCTGGCGTAGGCGCTCATGTCGCTCCACAGATCGCAGTCTTTAGTGTTCTCTCTGCTGATGATATTCCTCATGCCACTGTCCCAGTCAATACAGCATCATTTCTCTTGCTCTGCTTCTGCCTCTCTTCCCCTTGATCTTTCCAGTTGTCACTATATTCCCCGGTGCCTTTCTTTCCATCCCAATAACAAAGAAAGCCGTTTGTCTCTTTCTTATTTTAAACCATAATGAACAATATTTTGTAAACTTTTCGGAGAAAAGAATGCGACCTATAGTAACTAAGCGAAACACACCTTGGATTTGGGAAAAAACAAAGGATGCAAAGATACCAATTTCGCTTTTAGATAACTGATAGGGAAATCAATCCAATTTAATTAAATATTCTACATAGTCTTTGTCGACCAAGAAAAAGCATTTGATGGAGTACATAGAAACAAGCTGTGGACACCCAAGATGTGAGTACACATCGAACAATATATACACTACACTAACTGCTTAGATTATACAGGCTTTCGTTGAGACTAACATCTGCGGCTGTCGCATCCTTCCAAAGAATGTAGTAAGTTTGAAGAGTGTAAATGTTTCACAAGAAACTAACAAATCAGACCGGAAAAGTAAAAAAGTTAAAAGTCTAGTAACATCCATGACACGAAACAGTCTAGTAATATCCATGACATGAAACAGTCTAGTATCAGCCATGACATGAAACAGTCTAGTAACATCCATGACATGAAACAGTCTAGTAATATCCATGACATGAAACAGTCTAGTAACATCCATGACATGAAACAGTCTAGTATCAGCCATGACATGAAATAGTCTAGTAACATCCATGACATGAAACAGTCTAGTATCTGCCATGACATGAAACAGTCTAGTAACATCCATGACATGAAACAGTCTAGTAACATCCATGACATGAAACAGTCTAGTAACATCCATGACATGAAACAGTCTAGTAACATCCACGACATGAAACAGTCTAGTAACATCCATGACATGAAACAGTCTAGTAACATCCATGACATGAAACAGTCTAGTAACATCCTTGACATGAAACAGTCTCGTAACATCCAAGACATGAAACAGTCTAGTATCAGCATGACATGAAACAGTCTAGTAACATCCATGACATGAAACAGTCTAGTAACATCCATGACATGAAACAGTCTAGTATCAGCCATGACATGGAACAGTCTAGTAACATCCATGACATGAAACAGTCTAGTATTATCCATGACATGAAACAGTCTAGTATTATCCATGACATGAAACAGTCTAGTAACATCCATGACATGAAACAGTCTAGTAACATCCATGACATGAAACAGTCTAGTAACATCCATGACATGAAACAGTCTAGTAACATCCATGACACGAAACAGTCTAGTAACATCCATGACACGAAACAGTCTAGTAACATCCATGACACGAAACAGTCTAGTAACATCCACGACATGAAACAGTCTAGTAACATCCACGACACGAAACAGTCTAGTAACATCCACGACATGAAACAGTCTAGTAACATCCACGACATGAAACAGTCTAGTAACATCCATGACATGAAACCGTCTAGTAACATCCATGACATGAAACCATCTAGTAACATCCATGACATGAAACCATCTAGTAACATCCATGACATGAAACCATCTAGTAAAATCTGTGACATGAACCCATCTAGTAACATCCATCAAATGTAATTCAATGTTGCCTGTCCTTTGCAGGAGGTTGCGATCAACCCCAAGCCCAGGTTGATAATGCAAATACCAGTGAGAAATTAGCTTGATGGAGCCGTGGTAAAGCTGCAACAATACAACGTTGTCTCATGAGTACAACAACGGGAAGTGGAATCGGTAGGCGGTACAAGAACGCAGACACAAGTAACGGAATTGGCGTTGCGGCTAAAGCCTTTGTCAGCACACACGCAACAAACAGGCCATGATTGTCAGTGCATGGATTGATAGACAGCACAACAGTTTACATGATGCGAGGGTCGGGTGGGGGGGGGGGGTTGTTCCTCTACCAGTCGGCGCAGGCATTTCAAGAAGAAAAGGAGGTGGTGATGGTGGTGGTATGATGAAGAAGAAGAAGTAGATGATGATGATGATGATGATGATGATGATGATGATGATGATGATGATGATGATGATGATGATGATGGTGGTGGAATAGGAGGAGATAAAAGTGGAAAATGAAGTCAGAGTCTGGCATTCGTCTATTCCAGTGTGAACTTGTTGTTTCGACCGGGAAACGTGCACGCAAATATTGCAACGATCAAAGCTTGTTGCTAGCCTCTTCTCTCCCATCTCCTGTCAGTGAAATTACAAATGTCGGGGCCAATCAGCCGTCAACTGGCAACGGAAATAACATGGGAAGTAGGAGGCACGCGCAGATAAAAATAGCAGAAAAATAGTATTGGGGCAGGAGGGATTTCCCATGTATCAGCTGGGGGATTGACGATGCATGTTGTAGAGATAACCTCCAATAAATCAGGTGTAATACAAATAGCAAATGTTATAATTTTTATATAATGTAAATCTCATAAAATCTCATCACCATAAAGAGTTTTACCGGCTGGCGTGGGCGATCACGCTTCTCCACAAATTGCGATCTCCGACGGCTTGGATTAATTCCTATGTTGACTCCCTTACTGGCGATGACAAAAGATAGTCAAGAATTTTCTCTTGCTGCCCTCCTCTGTCGCTCTTTCCACAAATATTTCCGGTTTTCATAACATGTTCCAGTTTCTGTCTTCTTATACTGTGGCTAAAATTATAACTGCCTCATTCCGATGTTTGTGATAAGTTGTCATTGCAACTTTGACTCCCTCAGAATGTCAGGATTGCTTTTTTGTCTGTCCAATGAATATAAAATTTAAGTATATAATAAGTCACTACAAGTAGCCTTCAGAGGGGAGACCAAACCTTTTGTTCTTCCGTGCTTGTGTCTGCCGGTTGTCTTCCATTCAGCAGATGTGATTCAGCTGAAAATCCATGCTATGCTCGCTAGCCACTCCACCCGGAACAGAACGTGACAGATGGCGGGGTACGACAGATTCTGCTTTGTCTTAATGATGGTAATTATGTCTTTGTCATGTGCCATTATTAATTTATTTCGAATATTTTAAAAGGAAAATCGTGGATGGCCCAGACAGTCGACAAAATCAGAATGTGTATGCTTGAGAAAACTTTGGGAGAGTAGAGGAATGGGTAAGTGTGCCTTAGGAAATGCCAGACCTGTGCAGGGCACTGAACCGGGAGTACAGGGATGGCCAGCAGGCAGCTCTGAATGGGAGGTGCAACAACTGACTCACGACGTGCAGGTGGTGGTGTAATCGTCAACACGGGTGGCTCTGTGCTGGGGAAGCAGGGAGATGCCCGGTGTTATTGGCTGGGGTTAATGAACGGTTGTTGATGCAGGAGAGCCTGGCACCACATCTAGCCTGGGAATGGAGGTGGGGGTAGTCACTGTGGTGATCCGCTGGCTGGAGGACAGGCAGCATACATGTCTTCATAGTAACGGACTCGTTGGGCATACTGGGAGGGGTGGGGACGGGCATGCTTGGTCCAGACTGGCATGCTTCAATTAATAAATCAGATAGGGCGCATCTGTTGGATCTTTTCTACGGGAAGGCGAGCAGGCAGACAGGCCGTGTCTGCATCGTTGGGCGGGCTATTGGTCCAAGAAAAGGCAGACGAGGTCAGAGCCTTTGAGATCATGTGCATAGTCTGGAGGTACAAATATGTCATCTTTGGGATCATGTGCATAGTCTGGAGGTACAAATATGTCATCTTTGGGATCATGTGCATAGTCTGGAGGTACAAATATGTCATCATGCCTGGAGTGAGTAGTTCGGTGGAGAGTGAATGCAGGTCTGGCCTACACTCAGTGCTCCCGGGAAAGGCCGGACAGACACGTGATCAGATTACAGCTGGTGCCTTTAGTAATAGGACTCTTCTCGTTATGTTGAATATGATGACATAGCACATATGGGATTGTCCCGCGTGATGTGAAATCGGTTCTTGACTCAAGTCAACTTAGAATATTTCTAATGAAGACAACCGAGTCACAATACTCGTCGTACTTAATGTTGCTGTCAGTATGTTTAAACTACGCTCGAAGCTACTGCATGTGATGTACGGAAAACTTAAAATGGAGAATGAAACTATTAATATTATGGTCTGTTCGGAAGGTAAGGGTTAGACAAAGGGGGAGGAAAGGAAGCGACTCTAAATAATACAGTAAATGAAATAATGCTTGCATGACAGCAAATTAAATATTCATGAAACAAGTTGCCAAGCGGTTCAGAGCAAAGGCTGACATGGAGCTACATAAAATGTTACTCTTCAAATATATATTTCTAACATGCTCGTACAACAATGCTCGGGAAATGAATGTAGTGGTTTTTTTTTCTAACCTTCAACAATCACGTGACAGATCTATGCCTGTGACAGCAAAAATGTCCAAATGTCAGAATGTGTGATATTCCGTGGTAAAGTGATGTAGTTGCCTCCCTGGTTCTCCGAAGGTTGTTTCTGGACTCCGACATTCGGTTGATGATTGCAGTCTTTTCGGAGATTGCTGCAGGTCATCGTCGTTAGAGCTACGAAGTTCGTGCTCTGTGGGATATTTTTGACAGGTTGCACAGCAGAAAGAGACCGAGCCATATAGGATAAATATCAGGGAGAAGAAGTAAATCCTCTTGTCTAAACACCTAGAACAAGTGTGTGCCCTGTTCTGTTCAGGTACATTTTCTGGAATACTCGGTCTCTTGAACCGCTTAAGCCACTTTCTTATAATCGGGGAAAAACGAAAGAAAAGTATTGGGAAACGCAGCAGACTCAATCAATCAATCATGTGCCATGCCGGAAAGCGTGGGCGGTCATGATTCGCCATTTCACTCGATCACCAGAGTCGTGGATCAGCTCAGTGTTCCTGTCTCGTCCATGCCATGTGGCCAAGCCATCCAGGTATTTTCCTCTCGGTCTTCCTCTTGGTCTGTTCCCCTCGATCTTGCCAGCTGTCACCAAGTTCTCCAGTCCATTTCTTCTCATAACATGTCCAAAAAATTTTGACTGTCTACGTCTAATTTCTCTAATCAATCTACGATTTTCATTTGTCTCTTGTAGTACTTGGTCATTGGTTTTTCTATCTGTCCATGGTATTCTTTGCATTTTCCTCAGAAACCACATTTCTGCAGCCATCAGATGTTTTTCAGCTTGACTGCACATTGTCCAAGTTTCACATCCATACAAAAGAACAGGCTCTATGTATCCCCTCAACACTCTTTTTCTCGTTTCAATTGACATCAATTTATTGGTCAGAATGTTTTTCATCTTGCTAAAGGCTACTTTCGCAATGGCGATTCTTGTTCTAATCTCTTCAAGGCATCTGCCATCAGATGTTATGACTTCCGAGATAATTGAACCGATTCACTTGTTGAAGAATATTCCCATTTACTTGTATATTACATTGTGGTACTTCGTTCTTCCTAGTGACGACCATAACCTGTGTCTTCCTACAATTTAATTCCAACCCCAGCTGCTCACTGTGTACAACCACAGCGTCTACTAATTGTTGCAGATCCTGTGCATTGTCTGCAATCAATACTGTATCATCTGCATATCTAATGTTATTTATGTTTCGTCCTCCAATGCTGATTCCATTTAGGTCTTCTACATTTCTGAAAATATTTTCACTGTATAAGGAAAAAAGATCTGGAGACATTACACATCCCTGCCTAACACCTCTCTTAATAGGTTGGTATTGTCCTACTTCATTATCAATTCTTATGGCAGCTTGTTGTTTCCAATATATGTTTTTTATAAGTCTAATGTCTTTCCCATCAATTTGTAGATCTGCAAGCATATCCACAATGTTGACATGTCTTACTCTATCAAAAGCCTTTGTGTAGTCAATAAAGCAAAGATGTATATCCTTGTTTACTTCTAAAGCACGTTCAATAACTGTTCGCAGCATATACACAGCATTTACTGTACCCTTTCCTTCTACAAAACCACATTGTTCTTCCCCTATTTCAGGTTGTATTTTCTTCCTCACTCTTTGCATGATAATTCGTAACAAAATCTTTGTGATGTGACTCATTATACTAATTGTTCTATGTTGATCACATTCTAAGGTTCCTGATTTCTTTGGGATTGCAATAAATACAGAATTACATAATTCAGAAGGTATATCTCCAGTATCATATAATGTATATATAATATAATGCAGCAGACTACACACAGCTAAACATAGTGGGCTTCTATTTTCTATTTTGAAGGCTGGGAACACGCAGTCCAAGTAGTTGATGTACTGACGTCCCGTTGATGGGCTACATTGTAATTGGGTTATACGCGGTTTGAGAATTCTGAGCTGAAGCAGGCACTATTGGGGTTGCTGTACTGATCTAGCGAAGGCGATGGACTTAGTCCTGGCAACATGACTGCAACTATACCAGGACCAATTACCTTGACGCTAAGAAGAAGATATTCAGTGCTGATGCGAGCAACAGAGGACAGATGTCATTGAAAATATCATGCTTGGGAAGCTTCAGCGGAAGAGCTGCATTGTCATGTTGATGAGTAACCGACTAAAAGTAACACACTTAGGAAGTTAGGTATATGGTTCAGTATGTGATTAGGATTTAACAAACATCAGCTGTAATAAAGTTTACATTGCATTATCGTCGCTAATGAAGAAAATTTTGGTTTTTGAACTCAAATGTTACAGAAAAATTCTTAGAATATCGTGGACTGAGAAGAAGACAAATACTGACATTTTACAAGATCTGAACTTCAAAGAAAACTAACTCATAACTAGTGTCTTGTCTGAGAAACGAAAATACTTTGGCCATATTAAAAACCACAGGGCCTTGGAGAGAAGAGTGATGGAAGTGATGGTTGCTAGAAGAAGGGGATGGTCCTTACCAGTATTGACCACAGGAGGATTGTGCAGACACCTTGGACATGAGGGTGCATGAAGCGAGAGAAATGGCAAGAGATCGAGAGTTTTGTCTTCGTACCGTGATGGAAGCGACGTTCTGCAAAGGACTTGCTACTTGATAATAATACCCCATCACCCGAGTGAAGCTGATACCAACAATTAACAATGTAGCTATGCTTGCTTGCTTGCTTGTGTTCGCTGTCTGTGAACTCCAGCGTGAAGTCCTGTATGTCGGATGAAGACATCCTGTTGTCCAACATCAGTGTGATGTCATTACCGGACTGAGGTTTGCGTGAGTATCCGTTGTCCCATATCTAGCTTACTGGTGTGCAGACTGGTGGTTCCTCGCCATGCAGGCAGATACTCTCGGACTTCAGAAGAATCAGCGATCCTACTACGTTAGCCAGAACCCCGTATGGACCTGTTGCCCACGACGCACGACTAGGACGTGTTAATAGGTCTTGGCCAGTATAAAACCTGGCCCTGGTGCCGTCGAAACACTTCTGCGTCCTACAATGTAGCGATCAAACAATGTTTATTTTAACCTAGCACTATTTGTATATCGAAAAACGCTGACTTTAAAACAGTTCAAAACGTCACTGGAGCTTTATTTACATAAAACATAAAGTATACATACATGGATTTGTACTAGCTCAGGGCCATCTCGTTCCCCGTCAGACGTGTCCACATCTGTAAGTGTAAAACATATTGACATCACCCTCTTGATGATGATGATGCATAAGTATAACATATCATACCTGTAAGGCTAACTTTACAAGTAAAACAGTAAAGAGCTCTTTTCGTGACTTGTGGCATATTGGGTATGTGGTGAATGGAAAATGTAAAGGACGCCTTTACACACCCTAAGGCGTGTTTGGAATGTGGTAAACGTAAAAAGTAATGTACACATTTAGACGTATTGGGTAAATGGTAAACGTAAAAAGTAATGGACGCCTGTACTCCTTCAGGCGCATTGGATAAATGGTAAACCTACAAAATAATGGACGCCTGTACACTTTCCCATTCCCATCCCATCCCACGGTAATTTTGCCTGTCCCATCCCATGAATAAAATTATGAAACTTATGAAAGTTTAGGGTTAGTGTCTATTAAATAGGACTACACGTACAAAGAGACACGTAAAACAACATAATTTATTAATTTTAATATTCAAGCGTATTTTATTAAAACAAAGTGTAATCTAAATATGACAATCGGTGTAATTCTGACACACTCATTCTGTTTCTGAGTCACTCTGCTCATTCAGCACATTATCAATTTCCTGCTGATCGACTGTTTCTAACAATTCAGTTAATCCAGGTATTCCCTGAACCATTTCCACAATTTTCATCTTACATGCAAATCTGATATACACAGAGTTTATAACTAGAGCTAGTAACATACGTTTTCGTAACTTACTCAACAACAATCCAGCTGCACTAAATAAGTGCTCTACTGCCGCTGAGGACACTGGTATGGGGAAGACAATTTTCGCACTTGCTGTTAGCAGTGGAAACCTATGTTCATTTTCACAATAATTTAATGGTTGTGAAGTTAATTGCGTAATTTTTGAAACATGGTGACTTCATCCTCAAGGCATTTGTTTCTGTGGTCATCAAACTTAAGTGTTTTGTTTGGTGGAGGATAAAAAAAATAAGCCAAAATCACTTTTCGGCTTTTGTTCTACAATTCCAGCTACTTCACATACAGCAGATGATTCAGAAGAAAGATTTTAATATTTGATGAATGAAATAACAGTTGGAACAACAGACTTAGAAAAAGCGATCCAATCATTGGCCCATTTATTGGTGTCCACATTCCCTTTCTTCTTAGTAACAACTGACTTGACCATGTCTTCTATTTTGGCTTTAATGTCAACTCCAGTAAGGAATGCTGCAGTAACTGCCAAAGAACCGCCGCAATATGGCCAAAGTTTTTCTCCAATAATTTTCTATTCTGACAATATTTCTTCACCATGCTGCTGGAAGTTTTTTCGTCAATATCAGCAATAACTTTGTACAAATGATAGTCTAGGAGGAAGTATAACAGCAAAATTAAATGATATATAGTACCATCAATTTCTAGTTTGTCAAAAAAAGTTTTGAATTTCTCATGTATGTACAGCATTCCTTTAATCTGAACAATATTCGGAATGTGGTTTAAGAATTCTTCATCACCTTCATTAAAGTAATGCGAGTATTTTATTTAATGGGCATTGAACCGTTGGTAATATGATCGCATGCGCGCATTTATTAATTTATCTGGTGTCCCACCATGAGATAAAGAATTGATTCAAGTATATAAAGAAAAAGGAAGGATAAGAGGCATTAAAAAGATTAAAATAAAAGTTGCTATGACATGGCTACTGTCCCATGTGTCCCATGGGAACTACAAATGTTTGATGTCCCGTCCCATCCCATTCCCATGGACAAGCCTGGTAATTTGTAAACCTAAAAAGTAATGGATGTCTTTACACACATTTCAGGCGTGTTGGGTAAATGGTAAACCTAAAAATTAATGGATGCCTTTACACACATTTCAGGCGTGTTGGGTAAATGGTAAACCTAAAAAGTAATGGACGCCTGTACACACTTTCAGGCGTGCTGGGTAAATGGTAAACCTAAAAAGTAATGGATGCCTTTACACACATTTCAGGGGTGTTGGGTAAATAGTAAACCTAACAAGTAATGGACGCCTGTACTCCTTCAGGCGTATTAGAGATGTGGTTCCAGCCTCATATACCATAGGCACCTGATGAGTGACAAGGTCAATATAGAACCGGTCACGTTTACCGCCGGGAACACTTCCCGGTACTCATTTTAGACTGGACCGACTGGAGAGCCCAGGACAATCTTTAAAATTCCGCCTCGGTGCGAATCAGCGAATTGGAGAGGCTTAAAAACTCACGGAGAAGAGAATTAGAGGCAAGGATTAATAGTATAGGGAAGAAAGGAGGGGACTCAAGGAGACCACATATGTTAGATCAACTTGAGTAGAGCTGTTTGACGGTCCATGCTTCAGTGGGAGATAAAGGTGAAAAGAAGATCAAGAAATGATGTATTTCTTGAATCAGCTTTCATACTTTCACGCACTTCCGTTATGTTACGTTTTGTTTCTAAATCCAATATTTCCTGACATGTTGTCTGAATCCTCGTCTATTTAACAGTTCTGTGTACATCATGTTCAGAAATTCTCTAAAAAATTGCTGATATCCCGTGTTAGGAAGCGGGTTCGAGTATAGAGCCATATTGGGTTGGAACGTTATCCTGTTACTGCTGGTTATTGAACCGGACTACGCTAGTACCCACAATGCCATTGGTGATTCCAAAATGGGGGGGGGGGAAGTCCGCTGTGTATCATTTACAGGGCGTTGCAATCTACCCTAGAATTTATTGGCTGTTTGTGGCTTACTGGGTAATTTTATGTTTAGCAGTTTGCCTTTGCTTTCTTTGCCGACAACTCATACTATTAAAATCAACGCAGAGCAATCTGCTTTCAAATTATAACATCCCCCCCCCCTTTCCCCTTTCCTCTCCCCCTTCCCAGCTGTGTTGAATGTCAGAAGTATAATAACATAAAGCATTATTTATTGGACACCATGAAATATGAACAACAAACGAAACCACTAGTGGAATCAATCAATCAAGCAATCAATCAATCAATCAATCATTCATTCAAGCAAGCAATTAATCAGGTGCCGCCGCCACGATGAATAATATGTCAGACTGTTGTTCGTTAATCTATTGATGTAATCTTCCCACTTATATCATTGTCTACCTTTTGCTCGCTTGTTTTCAACGTCGCCCTAGTATGGTTTTTATAAGAGTATTATGTCTAAATATTTCACTTGCCTCTTTATTTCTTTTCATTCTCAGTTTTTCTAGAACTTCTGTACTTAATAGTTTTTGTCTCCATGAAATACGACATGTTCTCTTGACTAAAGAAATATTGAGCTAATACATAGATTCCGGCGTGGCTGAAGGAACAAAGGCGCTGTAGTCCTTTAACTTCCGGTAAGCTGATGACGGGGTAGCGGGATCGTTTCCAATACGCACCAGATTGGACTTTAACGTTGGCGTCTCCTTCAGAATGCAATGGCAAGCTACTTAACGTTAAATTGCCTAGAAAATTTACCTGGATTTTTGGTTAATTGCAACGTTCTGCAAAGAGCATACAATTTTCTTTTCAATGACCAAAGTGTGAGGTTTCCAGTTTCTTCATTGTTGACTGTAATCTTTGGTCGGCACGTAGTTTTATCTTTGGACATTAGTTTTGGTCATCTATAACAACCATAAAATAATACACTAATACATATCATCATCATCCAGTGCTTTGTCGACTGGCGTAGGCGATCATACCCCTCCACAAATTGTGATCTACGACGGCATGGATCAATTCGTGTGTTGACTCCTTTCCGTGCCATGACACAGGACTATCAAGAATCTTCTCACGCTGTCTTTCTCTATCTCTCTTTCCACAAATTTCTCCGGTTGTCACAACGGGTTCCAGTTTTTGTCTTCTCATGATGTTACCAAAATTATGATGACTGCCTCTTTCTGATGTTTGTGGTGAGTTGTCTTTGCGACTCAGCTTCCCTCAAAATGTCCAGATTGCTTAATTTGGCTGTCCAATTAATTTTCAGCATTCTTCTATAAAACCACATCTCCAAGGCTTCTTGGGATTTTTTCGCTTGTTTATTAATTGTCCAGCATTTGCAGCAATATGTTAAAATTGGTTCTTTGTAACTAATACACAACCCAATATTAATTAAGAGATTCGTTTGAAAATAAATGAGAAGACATATTACCAATTTTGGTGTGGTCAGTGTCAGGTTTGTAATCCCAGGGATTGACATCCATCATCTGGCTTGTTGTGTAGCACAATTCTTGCAGTGTAATAACTTTTCTGAGTTCAGGGTGAGGTCAGAGGTGGTAGAGGGCAAGATAGAGATGTATTATGCATTATTCTACAAAATTACTTCAGAATAGAAT
The DNA here is from genome assembly GCA_963921405.1 of Cepaea hortensis. NCBI lineage: Eukaryota > Metazoa > Mollusca > Gastropoda > Stylommatophora > Helicidae > Cepaea > Cepaea hortensis. Next base: position 32,482,057 of record OY992878.1, read on the forward strand.
GATGGAATACAACATATGGGTGTAGCCATGCCTTTACAATGAAGCGATGAGATAATTAGATGCAACAGGATAGATAATGGTAATTAAATTTTTGGATGAAATAATGAATTTTATTTTAAAATGTTAAAAATTAGGCACGCAGGTATGTCCAGAATTAAAGCCCCTAAGAACCGGACTAGTTAGAACAAAACTAAGTCAGTCTACTCAGAACGTGCATATTTACTATGGCCTCACACTTGTGGAAAACATGGACATTTAACAAATCAGATGAAAAACACATATCCACCTTTAAATATAAATGCTACAAATGAGTATTAAAAATTCAATTCAATTAAAAAAAAAAAAAAAAAGAGCAAATAACATATCCAGTAAGAACTCTTCGTTCGTTTTCTGGACATAAATTGTCTGTGCCTGTTTACAAGACAGCTGCGGTTTTTGCGCCTTTCGGCCGACACATCCCACTTCATCGGGCATTTTTTAACCTTCCAGAGTATTCCGTAGGACGTTCAACGCTCTCATTGTTGCTATGTGATCTTCATCCCTCCATCTACAGGAGGTGCCCCAGCTGGCCCGTTTAGAACAGCAGAACGCACGCTGGTCAGCCATCAAGGGAAGGCAGGGGCAGACCATAGACATTCCACGCCATTCAAGGAGGCTCAACACAAACTCAACACCGAAGATGGCTGGTTACCAAAACAAATTAAACTGAGGAAAATCAAGTATCTTGGGCATGTAAAAAACATGACTGCCACCTAAAGAATAAAATATACAAGGACATGAAGAAGAGGATTGCAGCTACGTACATGGGTTCACAATATGATAGTTTGCACATATCAGCAACAGAGACAGGACGTCTGGCTTATGAAAGACTCCAAATACTCACGGCCCTCTCTGGCTGGAACTTACCACTCTAAGCTAACAATGTGTGTAACTTACCGCTCTAAGTTAACAATAAGTGTAACTTATCACTCTAATCTAATAATCTGTGCAGCTTACCACTCTAAGCTAACAATCTGTGTAACTTACCGCCGTAAGCTAACAATCTGTGTAGCTTACCGCTCTATTTTAACAGTCGCTATAACTTACCTCTCTAAGTTAACAGTCTCTGTAACTTACCACACTAAGTTAATAGTCATTGTAACTTTCCGCTTAAAGTTAACAGTCTCTGTAATTTACCGCTCTAAGTTAGCAGTAACTGTAACTTACCGCTCTAAGTTAGCAGTAACTGTAACTTACCGCACTAAATTAACAGTTTCTGTAACTTACCGCTTTAAGTTAACTGTCTCTGTAACTTACAACTCTAAGTTAACAGTCTCTGTAACTTACCGCTCGAAGTTAAGAGTCTTTTTAACTTACCATTCTAATTTAACAGTCTCTGTAACTTACTGCTCGAAGTTAACAGTCTTTGTAACTTTCTGCTCGAAGTTAACAGTTTATGTAACTTACCATTCTAATTTAATAGTCTCTGTATCTTACCAGTCTAAATTAACAGCCTCCATAACTTACCGCTCTGAGTTAACAGTCTCTGTAACTTACCGCTCAAAGTTAAAAGTTTCTGTAACTTACCGCTCTAAGCTAGCAATCTGTGTAACTTACCGCTCTAAGTTAACAATCTCTTCATGGTCCATCATCTTACGGTCAAGCCCTGAGGCGTCCAGTGTTTCTAGAATGTGGCAGGATTTCTTGTGAGTCTGACTCTCGCTGGCTCCAGTCTGAATGAGCAGTGTTGATGCTAGCGGGAGCAGACGCGAGCAAAAATGTGTTTATTATTTCTGACATTGTGATGTATAAACTGAGTCATTTGTGACAGTGTGTGATGTATAAACAGAGTCATTTCTGACATTGTCTGATGTATAGAATTAATGCCTTCATGATAAATGATGTCAACAGAGAAATAATGGCTACAGAAGAATTAATGTCCACAGTAGAATTCATGGCTACATGGAATTAATATTTACAGAAGAATTAATAGCTACATAGGAATTAATGCCTACATAATAACCCATGACTATATAGAATTAATGACTGGCACCTTGCCGTCTTGACAGACGATAGTTTGTAAAATGGAGTTATACCTCTCCATAACATAAAGCCTGGGCTGAACTTAGAAACCATGTGTTGCCCATACAGCATGATCCCTCTCTCAGCCTGCCTAGTGTACTCCAGAGGAAAGGTAACACCAATACATCTGGAACAAGACAAGCTGCAGAAGTTGCCGGATCAGCAAAGCAATGATCCAGCTGCCCATAGAATTAATGCCCAAAGGATAATTAATGGCTACGTGAGAATTAATGCCTAAAGGAAAATGTATGGCTACATAGAATTAATATCTATATGAGAATTCATGGCTACATACAATTAATACCTATAGGGGAATTAATGGCTACATCGAATTAATGCATACAGGAGAATTCAAGGCACCATTAGAATTAATGGCTACATAGGAATTAATGGCTATACTGAAATAATATTTTGGCTGTTTGTGATTTCTTGGAAAGTTTACGTTCAGAATTAATGCCGACACGACAAAAATTAATGAAGTGCATAAGCAAATGTCCTAAGTGCAGTGATGCCCGTCCTTCACTCAACTCTCAACTCACTTTCCTCTGGACAGATTTACTTCCTCTAGATATATTTACTTCCCTGGACAGGTTAACTTCCTCTATACATATTTACTTCCTGCAGCGATATGTATTGTCTCTACAAATTTTCATGGCATCTGGTCATGTGATGAGAAGAGAGACATTGGAGAACATCGTGACAACTGAAAAGATCGAGAGGAAGAGAGGCAAAGGCAGACCAAGAGAAATGATGCTGGGTGAATTGAGACGGTGGCACGGAGGAATATCAATAGCTGAGTTGATCCAGAAAACAAAAGACCGAGATCTGTGGAGAGACATGAACGCCTACGCCAGCCGGTATGGCACTTGAAGCTGATGACACATCTTCCATCATCAAAAGAAAAACTGGGAATTGTTCAAAAGAAATTCGACAAAGACCGGCCATAGAAATTTAGAGATTTAACAGCATTGTGAGTCTCCCACACAATACCGGCCATAGAAATGGAGAGGTTCAGCAGCAATGTGAGTCTCCCGCACAACACTGACAATAGAAATGGAGAGGTTCAGCAGCAATGTGAGTCTCCCGCACAACACTGACAATAGAAATGGAGAGGTTCAGCAGCAATGTGAGTCTCCCGCACAACACTGACAATAGAAATGGAGAGGTTCAGCAGCAATGTGAGTCTCCCGCACAACACTGACAATAGAAATGGAGAGGTTCAGCAGCAATGTGAGTCTCCCGCACAACACTGACAATAGAAATGGAGAGGTTCAGCAGCAATGTGAGTCTCCCGCACAACACTGACAATAGAAATGGAGAGGTTCAGTAGCAATGTGAGTCTCCCGCACAACACTGACAAAAGAAATGGAGAGGTTCAGCAGCAATGTGAGTCTCCCGCACAACACTAACAATAGAAATAGAGAGGTTCAGCAGAAATGTGAGTCTCCCGCACAACACTGACAATAGAAATGGAGAGGTTCAGCAGCAATGTGAGTCTCCCGCACAACACTGACAATAGAAATGGAGAGGTTCAATAGCAATGTGAGTCTCTCGCACAACACCGGTCATAGAAATGGAGAGGTTCAGCAGCAATGTGAGTCTCCCGCACAACACTGACAATAGAAATGGAGAGGTTCAGCAGCAATGTGAGTCTCCCGCACAACACCGGCCATAGAAATGGAGAGGTTCAACAGCAATGTGAGTCTCCCGCACAACACTGACAATAGAAATGGAGAGGTTCAGCAGCAATGTGAGTCTCCCGCACAACACCGGCCATAGAAATGGAGAGGTTCAACAGCAATGTGAGTCTCCCGCACAACACTGACAATAGAAATGGAGAGGTTCAGCAGCAATGTGAGTCTCCCGCACAACACTGACAATAGAAATGGAGAGGTTCAGCAGAAGTGTGAGTCTCCCGCACAACATCGGCCATAGGAATGGAGAGGTTCAGCAGCAATGTGAGTCTCCCGCACAACATCGGCCATAGAAATGGAGAGGTTCAGCAGCAATGTGAGTCTCCCGCACAACATCGGCCATAGAAATGGAGAGGTTCAGCAGCAATGTGAGTCTCCCGCACAACATCGGCCATAGAAATGGAGAGGTTCAGCAGCAATGTGAGTCTCCCGCACAACATCGGCCATAGAAATGGAGAGGTTCAGCAGCAATGTGAGTCTCCCGCACAACACCGGCCATAGAAATGGAGAGGTTCAACAGCAATGTGAGTCTCCCGCACAACATCGGCACACAAGTTCAAGTGTCGATATATAAAACACGCATCTTTCCTGCGGCAACATGCGGAAGTGAATCATGTACCATTTTGCAATCACTAAAGAAATAAATCGGAACTTTTGCATATAAATGGACAGAAACGTTCTTAGAATATCAGAGACCAAGAAAACGAAAACATACTGACATTATACAAGATCCGAACACCGAAGGAAACTGACTCATAAACATGATCAAGTCTGGGATGCAGGAATACTTCGATTATATCAAATATCACACGGGTTTGGACGGAGCAGTCATGGACGACATGCTTCCTGGAATGAGAGGCAGGGTTGGAGCAGAACGACGATGGGCACAACAAGCTATAGCAGACAATTTGAATATGGAAATGCATGAGGAGGGAGAGCTGGCTAGGGATCGAGATAATTTTGTTGGGCCGTGGTGAGAGCGACCTTCAGCAAACGACCCGCTACATGATGCTGACAAAAGCGCTTTATTTTTCTAGGGCCCGTTATGGGGAAGGGGTTACGGATGCAATTCGCAATTCCACATACCGTGTAAGAAACACAGCAGCTGGAGATTTGCAAGCAAACCAACTTGCGCTGGTTTTCATACAATGGTATGAGTGCCGATCGTTCAGAAAAAGTGGCAAATTGCAAAGCGTAAACTTGCAACGAAATAACAGCCAAAAACGCTGGTGTTGACTGCGACGAACTGTAAAGAATTTGCAATTAACTTGTAAGAATTGGCCACGCAGACACGTCTTGCATTCTACCCTTATCTTCTTTCATTTAAACATGACTTCATCCATATATCGCTTATAGGACAGTCTTAACCAACAACTATTAGCTTATATATTTTCATTTACATTTTTAAATGCATGGTTAACGCGCAAAAATGGTTTCTTAAACTCACACATGGTTTCTCATACTCATGCAAGGTCATGATTTTCTTGAAGGGTGTGGATGGGGTCTCTGAGAAGGTCAAACCTAATACAAATCAGGTGTGTTTTTCTGCCAGGACACACGAGTGTAAGAGGAAATGAGCAAGCTGATGGGCTTTCAGGGACGGCTAATGTAGAAAGCGGACAAGGAATGGATCCGGCTGGTAAAATCATTGCTGTCAAGCTGGTATGAGAATTCAACGAATCAAGAGATGACTGCGAATTCGTAACCTTGGTCAGACTGCATGAACATCAAGTGACACGAAGTGAAGCCAGACAGGAGCGCTATGCAGTGAGACAAATAAGATTAGTCAACCATCACATAATTAGTGTCCTTGACAGCTATACGCCGAGGAAGATATTGAAGAGGGGATCAGAGCACTTATGGTCTGAATGGTCCTATGTCCAATGAGGATAATTTGATAACTAACTAACTATACATGGTTAGGTATCGAAAGAATTAGACCAAGAAGGAAAGCTAATGTCTGCCAAATGCTTACTGTCCCACAACGGAAACATGGACTGGAGCGCCATGGAGCGGATGAACTCCACCTGCAGCATCTCCAAGCAGCTGACAAAGATTCTGTATAACTTCTCGTAGTCCTCCCGTTCTTCTTCCTTCAATCGCTTGCTGTGAACGATAGAAAGAACACGAGAATGTAAACGCAGATGGCAATAGCATAGGTTAAGTACAGCCAGACAAGTCCCGTAAGAGGAGCAGATGTGGTTATGTGAAGTCTTAAAACCATCACATTTATGTAGGACTGGGTCACGGACGGATACGTGAGACTGCCAACCTTTACCTCCGTGCACTCAACATGTGTTTGTCCTAGAACTTCACAAACATACGGCAGTTTCCTGCTACGGGGCTTGTCTTTATTTTATTTGCTTTTTAATACAGTAAAGCTACGGAGCCGCGGTATTAACCTTGTGTTTT
>OY992878.1:32488423-32520923 GCA_963921405.1 Cepaea hortensis
TCGAAATTTTGCCCGGGCAGCGCCGTTAGGCTACTCTTTTTCGATTTCCAACTGCCAAGGGATTATTTACGTGCGCACAATACACACGGGCGTCAAATCTCACTACCCAGAGACCAGGGGAAATTTTATTACTAGAAGTCCACGTGAAATAATCCCGACCCTCACCGGGGCTTGAACCCGGGACATCCAGCACTCGAGACGAACACCATACCTTGAGAACACTCAGCCCTCTCAGCGTATGTTGGTGTGTCGCGCGCGCGCGCGCGTGTGTGTTGTGTCTGTCTGTGTGTGTGTGTGTGTGTGTGTGTGTGTGTGTGTGCGTGTGTGCGTGTGTGTGGTGTTATAATTTTTAAACATTCTTTGTATAAGAAGTCTATGTTAGCTGCATGTCGTTTACAGGACGTTGCAATCAACCCCCAGCACCTACTGGTTGTTTGTGATGTTGTATGCAAGTTTACGTTCGGTGGTTTGTCATTGCTTTCTGTTTGCCGACGCTCATAACATTGGGAAAATCGACGCAAATATATAAATTCCCAAATCGCTTGCGGCTGACTTCTAACCCGTTATGTCGCGGTTGTGAGATTGTGTTCACTATCCCTAAGTCACAGAGATCAAGAATATATAACATTAATATAGTTATAAAGACACGAATCTTAGCAAAACAATACAAATTAATGAACCATAGTTAGTAAGGGCCGGTTTCCGTGGCGAAGGACTTACGGACGTGGTTCGTAATCCGTATATCCACGTTCGAAACACATCTGCGCGCGATTTGGCAGCAGACCGCGTTGCGTTGGTTTTGCGTCGGTATCGGTGCCGGTCGTTCAGAAAGCAATGGCAAACTACTGAACGTAAACATGCCAAGAGATCACACCGGCAGAAATGCTGGTGTTGACTGCGATGTCCTGCAAAAAAGGGATATGCAAAAAAAAAAAACGTTAGTAAGGACACAGTGGCGTAGTGGTGGTTAGTGCCTCTGTCAGTCCATAGAGTGGTTTGGGCTCAATCCCGAACAACTTTAGTTGTAGTGAAGTGTTACACCTTCGTATATTTAAACAACAACTAATAGAGGAACCCTGACTTTATCCGACAAACAGAGCGGAGCCAATAAAACCAGTATGAATTAGGACTAACAAACCACACAACCTCGGATCTCAACAATATCCGACGCTGAGGAAGCAGGTTAGACGAGACTGAATTTGGAATTTTTTTTGTTTTCGATAATTGGAATTGGAATTGGAGGAACCCCTGTTACATGCTTTACAGCGTGTAAAGCACATGCCGGGTCTAGACGCGTATTTTTTGACCAATCGGCAGTGGAGGGGCCACGCGGTCAATGCCAGGCCGTAAATCTTCACGTCTAAAGACATTTACTGGTACAGATTTGCTTTAAAATAACATGTTACAAAACCGCCTTGATGCGAATTCGATGCACATATTAGGCCACGGCTTAATGAGATGGGGTGATCAGTTCCGTTCCTCGCTTTCTTTCCCTCCCAGAAAATTCCTAGACAATTGGCAATGTTTTCTGACACCAAGATTTAACTCTTTCGCTACCAAACAAAAATTGGGCCCTGACCAAACAGAAATTCATGGCAGAAAATTGGAAGTAGGGGTGTGTTACAATAATACTTTTAAAATGGTTAAAATGGTAGCAGATATATTGTATTATATATGAAATTAAAGAAGATTGCACAAGGAACATGACAGTGTTAATAATTAATTGATAGGTTATATATATTATGACAATAATGAGAGGTTTAATAATAACAACTGAAATTAAAGAGGTAAAAATTATTGTAAAAATTGCACTTATAAGATTTTTTCTATACTCCTCTACTGCTAATCATGTTTAATTTACTGAATAATCAAACAAACACCACTTGTCTTCAAGAATATAAACAGTATTGCTCATTAAAATTACCCAAAAGGAAGTTTTGCTGCATATTCTGAACAATGTCTCTTTCACAAAATATGAAAAAAAAACAATGGCAGAAAACTGGAAGTAGGGGTGTGTCACAATAATGTTATGAAATACAAATGTTTTACCGCACAATGATGATAAAGATATGTACCGGCCGTGTAAATTTTCAGTTTACTGTAACTTAAAATTCCGAAACGGAGCAGAAATGTATCAAATAAACCACTGATCATTCTGTGGCAATAAAAGTACCAATTGCCACCACAGCAGATCCAATGTGGCACCAGATGGGCCCTTGGTAGCGAAAGAGTTTTAAAAGTTGGACAGGACCCCGTTCTATACTGGTCGGAAAACGAATTTTTCCTCAGCCGGTGATTGAACCCTTACCACTCTTTTGGTGAACAGGGACATTAATCACTACACCACAGTTGCTAATATTACAGGAATACAAATCGCATATTTATGGTGCTGCCTTCTTATTAGAGGCATCAATCTTCTTTTGCATTGTAGAAAAAGATGCACAAACTCCGTAAAAGACCATTGAGTACACCGGAAGCCGCATTCGTCATCTAGTGCTGGTCCCACATTTTAAGGCCGCTCGGCGTTCGATGGATGATGTGGTGAGTATCACAACGGCGGCCTTTACTTCCCCAGACTTTCCTGGTACCCATTTTAGGCTGGATTAACCTGGGCTAGGCCTTTTTTTTTTTTTTTAAATTACCGCCACTATGCTGATTCCAGCCTAATGACCATTACACCCATCATTGCTATTTAATATTCGTCCGCTATGGCCAACCCATTCACTGCTCCTTTTTTCATGTACCACTTCCACTCATTTACTTGGGATTTTCACTGAACCGTTACCACCCACTACTCCGGTATCATTCCCTACCCCGTTCCCCATGACCCACAGACTCCCGAGGTTATGTATAAAAGAGGATAAAGGTGACATCCGTGTTAGTATTACGCCTAAGATTCTGAGATATGTAGTAACGTGTTTTTTTCTTCTTCCAATTTTCATTTTCTCTTCATTGCTCTCATGTTTTCATCTTTTTATTCTTCTCATCCCGTCCTTATGCCTTGATGTAGTCACCGGAGGGTCTTCTCCATAACTAAATGTTGTGTTTTGTGTATGTATTTGTTTGCTGATGAAGGCTAGTCACCGCAGCATCCTGTATGTTTCGTAATTCTGTTCTGTAAAGCTGTATTACTTTGTGTTATTTTATATTGTTTGCATTGCGTCTAGCCACAGCGCTACGGTGGCTTACAGAAAAAAAAGTAAAAGACAAGGACATTTTACACGCCTGAAGGCGCCTTGGGGATTTGGTGCTGGACCCATAATTTTATAGAGCAGTCGTCGCTCGATGGGTGATGTAGTCAGTATTATTCCGGCCGCCATTACTTCCTAATTTCCTGGCACCTATTTTAGGCTGGGTCGACCAGAGAGCCTATGCTAATTGTATAAATCCGCCCCAATGCCAAATCCAACCAACCGACCAACGTGCTGCCAGGAGAGCCACGCTTGTACCTCGGCTCCTGTAAAATATATTACTTATAAATATATAACTATATTTATACGAGGGCAAGTCTATAAGTAAGTCACAAATGGCTGTAGAAAAATAACTAAATATGATAACAACTTGAAACCAGTTTATTTTTATACATACAATGTATCTTTATTTCTCAACATAATTTCCACCAACATTGGTGCACTTATCCCGTCGTTTTATCAGTTCTCCAAAACCGACTGCATTGAACTGCGTGCTCTGTTTTCTAAATCACGTTTTCACTTCACATTCAATTAACCAACTAAGGTGGGAAGTTCTGGAACATCCACCTTCCTTAGCCCCTAGCGATTTCCACCTACTTGGTCCACTGAAAACCCACCTTGGCGGGAGACATTTCGCGAATGACGCCGAAGTTGAATGTCAAGTGAAAACGTGGATTACAAGAAACATAGCACGCAGTTGTATGCAGCCGGTTTGGGAGGACTGATAAAACTATGGGATAAGGGCATCAATGTTGGTGGAAATTATGTTGGGAAATAAAGGGACAATGTATGTATAAAAATAAACTGGTTTCACGTTTAGATATTTTTCTATAGCTATTTGTGACTTACTTATAGACTTTCCCTCGTATATACCTAAACGTATATTATAACTATAACTGGCATGAGGCTTGTTATTCAGCATAACAGAACAAGATATAAAGTGTTACCTTAATATAAGTGGCATCAGTCTTCGCTTGCTGACGAGAACAAGATCAAACACCTTGGAGCCCGAGTAACGGAGTTCGTCCCTCAGCACATAAGAGTCACTAACGCCACCGATGCCCATACTCAAACAGCAGTAGACGGCCACCTCACGGCTCAAGTTGTACACCAGCTGGGAAATAGAAACATGTTGCAAATCAAGTCTGTGTGTGACAATCATCTCATCACATTTACACCGGTCAGTTAGACTAAAATGTTGACTTCTCGTCCTTGACTTGGGGACGTAAACTACAGGTATCTCAGAAGTCGGAGTGGGTTCGCCTGATGGCGAGGGACACTTGTAATAGTGAAAGCTAATGCACACGCAAACAATCAGTTCAGTGCACATTACGTAGTGGCATGTGTGTAGACTATGCTTGAGTTCACAGTAAGCGATCGCAACCACAATATATCTCAACAGACGTTGAACAGTGAGTACTGTCAACCATTGAACTCTTTCGCCGCATCGTGGTTTTCTTAACAGAATTAAAACGTTAATCCAGTTCAGGATTAAAAACCAGATCAGAGAACTGTTTGTATATGTGTATGAAAAATTTTCTGTCTGTCAGACAGACAGACAGACAGACAGACAGACAGGCAGGCAGGCAGGCAGGCAGGCAGGCAGGCAGGCAGGCAGGCAGACAGACAGACAGACAGACAGCCAGCCAGCCAGCCAGCCAGCCAGACAGACAGACAGACAGGACAGACAGACAGACAGACAGACAGACAGACAGGACAGACAGACAGACAGACAGACAGACAGACAGGCAGGCAGACAGACAGACAGGCAGGCAGGCAGACAGACAGACAGGCAGGCAGGCAGACAGACAGACAGGCAGGCAAGCAGGCAGACAGACAGACATACAGACAGGCAGGCAGGCAGGCAGGCAGACTGACTGACTGACTGGCAGACAGACAGACAGACAGACAGACAGACAGACAGACAGACAGACAGACAGACAGACAGACAGACAGACAGACAGACACATGTATTACAGAGAGAGACATAAACACAAGAACACATGCACGCATCCAGGCTGGGAGGCAAGCAGGGGTGCACGCGCACAAGAGCGCACTCATGCACAGGTACACACACACACACACACACACACACACACTCACACACACACACAAACACTTACATATAATGTATCAAGCCAGGAAGCACATACAACCATGTACCCCTACAACCGCTCACTGTATTCGTTGTACTGTTTATCACTAGCGATCTTTCATTCCACCTTGTCGATCTCTCGCCTTTCAGTTATCACTTTCTCCAGACACTCTGTTCTACGTACCAAACAATGATCACATTCTTGTCCTGATGTGTTACGTTATCTATCTAATCCTCATGTGTTTAACTATCTTTCTTATCCTGATGCTTTTATTCATCTGCCATAAAAATTACCCTGATGTGTTTAGTCATCTGACGTATACTGATGTGTTTAATTATCTTTCTTATCCTGATGTGCTTAATATTATTTCGTACGCCATACTCTTTAGTCATTTGCTGAATAATGATGTTTTAATTATCTGCCTTATTCTGATGTGTTTAATTATCTACCTCATCCTACAGTGTTTAGTCATCGGTTATATCCTGGTTTGTTTAATTATGTGGTTTGTGAATGTCCCTACTGCCCTACTAGGTCATTGAGATCCCCGGTAGCGCAAAGGCTAGCACACTTGCGTGTCTTGTGGTCATGTGTAAGAATCCCTGTCGAGTTACCCCCACCCCTCGGCCCCCCAAATTGTCCTGGACTTCCAAGGTCGACCCTGCCTCTATTTTAGACCAGGACATCATCCAGGACATACAGGCAACTGACGTGATATTAACCACATCACCCATCTAGTGCCGATTGGTCTACACATGTGGCCGTAGCACCCATTGTGCCTCAAGGCGTGAGAAGAGACCCATTACTACTTGACTTTCACTAGAGACCCATTACTACTTGATTTTCACTAACACTTCCGCATTGGTCTGTAGGCAACCAGTGAGATTTCTTAAGATTCTACACATAAACGTTTTTGTTGCCTCTAGTTTAGTGGTTCTCCACCGGTGGGGAATTCCCCCCCCCCCACAGGGGGGAATTTTAGAGTTTCGAGAGGGGGGGGGGGGGGAAATTAAGAACAAAGATGGGCAGACTCAAAATGGCTTCAGGCACAATATCTTATTAAGTGACAATTCTTTGACGTTTTAACTGTTTGTTTATTGAAATAAGATTAATAGGGAGTGTTAAAAAATATTGTGAATATAAAAAGGCACCTTTCGATTGATAATTTTGTAACGGGAGGAATTCTTCTTCTTTCGTTCGCTGGAAAGAGGGGAGTGATATTCTGACATATGGTGCAAGGGGGCACGGGCCAAACAAAACTGAGAACCACTGCTCTAGTTCCTTCCTAATCGTGTTGTGCAGGATGTAGGGATTAAAGGATTTTCAGTAGTGTGGTCGTTGTCATAATCTCCAGCCTACACAATATGGTGACTGTGTCACATCATCAGCCTACACAATATGGCGACACTGTCACATCACAGATACATCGCAGATTCCTGCTAAGGGGTATGTTTTCGTTCAGTGGTTTGTCATTGTGGGAATCAATGCTGTTGTGGATGCAACTTGTAACTCTCCTGACTGCCCTCTGTATATTCATATCTGACTGATTGCACACCTTTGGTTACACATTTCTTATGTAGCACTTTTACAGCTGAACTGGACTCAACCTTTGTAACAAAAATAGCACCTTTGAAAACCTAACGGAATCCAACTTTCGTTCCTTCTTGACAACGAAGGAATTGTGTTTTAATATTATTTTATAATTTTATATGTTTTCTTGAGATCTGTTTGTGTTGTCACGTCCCCGATGAAGATTTGTATAATCGAAATGTCGTTTGTTGTGTTCTAGAATACTTATTTTCATTGTGTTATATTATTATTATTATTATATATTTTTAATTGTCTCTTGTTTTGGGTTATTTTCACTGTGATTTATATTCACCTTTATGGAGTCCGTTTTAAGGTATGTACACGTTTCCGTGTTAAGAAAGGAGCTACATATACCTAATTGTTTGTATTTCTTATATAGTCTTAGTGTTTCGCATTAGTGTTTCGTTTCTGTAACTATACAATACCGTACAAGACATATAAAGATGGTGCTAGCAAGAGCAAATGTGTTATTTTAGTGAAATGACTTATTTTCTGGCTCATCCTCAGTACACGTCACCCAGGAAAGTATCTTAAACGGACGGACTGCAAGCTTAAATATCTCAACGCGTCATTGACATTTCAAAATAGCAATTCTATTATTGCTATCAGTTCTAAATGAAGTCAGCAGTGAATTTCGGGTATTGAAAATTCTATATTGCTCGTGAATGCTGCAACAGAATACGTAGACTACCTTACTCAACCAATCCATACTTATTTATGTACGCTGCGATAGTACGTGTGCGTAATCAATAACAAGAAAATTTTGTGTTTCTTAACGTTAGCTAACCTGCAATTGAATTTCTGAAATAGGGAGAAGATCAGTTCTAAGCATTTGATTGTTGACAAGCGGTGTTGTGTTTACAAACAAAAATCCTGAATTAGATGCACATTTTTTTTAAAATAGACAATACTGTGGGACTTTGTGACGCGAGTTTTCTTCATGTGTAGTTGTGTAAATGTAAAAGACAGTTAGTTCATTTAAAGTAACATTTGACATCATTTGTTGCACGTGACTGACGCATGTGCAATCGTACACTCCTGAATGTAGAATTATTTATAGGCATCATTTAAGGTAGAGGTCAAATAGATGACAAAGCTGTTGGGATAAATGCAATTGCTGGTGGCGATAATCGTGCCAAATCATAAAGCGATGGTCCAAAAATAAAGAAAAAATTAGTAGAATGAAACTAAATATATCTTCGGCAGTAGACTGGAGTGAATACTGTGACATATATGAGGATAGATAGAATTTTCTTATTCTGGTTCCTATTTCTAGGCAGGTGTGTCACAATTAGTTAGTTATGCACCTCAAAGGTCAGCATATCTGATTTCAGCATTGCCGAAAGGCGACTGTGTAGGTCTGAGAGATGTGGGTAGGTTATAACTTGAATGAAAACTTGCATAAAACAATAACAGACACATAAAAGTCGCTTAAAAGTCGAGAGGATCGACTTCATTGCACCGGGTTTTATCACATATGACTCTGACTCTTTCCGCAGCGCGGGCTGCCGAAAGCGTTGCACAAAGCACGAATTCCGTAGCTCCAGCGACGACTAGTCTCCGATAAAAATGCACTCGTGGACCGAAAGACGTAGCCTGGAATCGAACCCACAACCTTCAGAGCGCGAAGAAGACGGCTTGACCACTTCACCACAGAGACAGACACAGCAGTCTGGCAGTTGTTGAGACGAATGGACCGAGGCAAACTCACCGCGGCTGCTGACATAAAGTGTATTCCCGAAGTACACACACCAAACAAACCTCCGCAGCCAGTTGAGTCACTCTCTGTAACTCAGTGTTGCTAAACGCTCCCTCAATGTCCACAGTGTTCCGAGTGCTTAGTGGTCTTCACTCACATTATGAACAGTCCATCTTTTTGACATACTACGATCTCTCTCTCTCTCTCTCTCTCTCTCTCTCTCTCTCTCTCTCTCTCTCTCTCTCTCTCTCTCTCTCTCTCTTTCTCCCTCTGTTTGTGTGTGTGTGTGTGCGCTCGCGCGTGCGCGCGCGTGTGTGTGTGTACATCAAGGTATTCGATCTCACCACTCAATAGAGCAGTGGGACGGCTGATATTATTATAAACCAAAAGGATGCGGTACGGTCACGTTATGAGAAGAAATAAATTGAAGAATTTCGTGACAACTGGCATGATCCAGGGTTAGAGGTTAAGGGGAAGGCAGAGACGTAAATAATTGTTGCTTTTTTCTATAGTAAAACGAACATCTGCCGACATCATGTTGTTACAAGTTCTATTAAATCTTTTAAATAACCATCTGTTATTGTTATTATTATTATTATTATTATTATTATTATTATTATTCATCTCATCTTATCTCATCTCGTCATGTTCCTCTTGTACCTTGCGGTGTCGAGATGAAGTATAAACAGCGGGAGAGTGCCCGCTTATGGGCTTCATGTATCAATATTTCCATATTATTATTATTATTATTATTATTATTATTATTATTATTATTATTATTATTTTACTAGATTTAAAAAAAAATTAATCTTCCCTTGTCACTTTCTGCCCATCTAAAGCTGGTACATTTCTTATTTAATCTTTATCTATCACTATCTGTCACACTAATCTTATTATATTTTTTTCAATTAATCTTTCTTAATCACCTTATGTTTTCTAATGTATTTTTTGTCTTTAATTTTTCTCTCACCCTCTTAAAGCTCTGTCTGTCTGTCCGTCTGTCTTTCTGTCTGTCTGTCTGTCTGTCTGTCTGTCTGTCTGTCTGTCTGTCTGTCTGTCTGTCCCCCAGTCCCTCCGTCTCTCCGTCTGTCCGACCGTCTGTCCGACCGTCTGTCTGTCTGTTTGTCTCCACACTTTAACTTCCCTTCAAACATTTCTTACCTTGAGTCCTTTCATTACATAGCTATCAGAAATAACAATGTTGATTTTTACAAGCAGAAAAAAAAACGACACAACATCAATCAAAGGATACAGTCAAACTGAAGTTGTATACATATTAATTAGCCCAAGAGGAGCATGCACAATCACGTGATTGCAGTGAGATCAAAGATTGCAACTAGAGAGTAAACTGTAGCAGGGACACAAGAGGACACGGAATCACCACGCACGAAAGCTTTGTTCATTTTCTTTTTAATTTGCATTTGTGTGCTTTGAACTTGACCCCAGCCAACACATGTACTACGTCTGCTAGTAATTGCTACTGCTACTGGGTGCACTGATGTTGCGTGAGGGTTAGCTTTCCAATATGACCTTTGCCCCTCGCCATTAAGCAAGCCCTCTCCTACTTCTGAGGTACTTGTAATTTATTTTCCCAATTCAAGGACCGGAAATCAACATTTATGTCCAACTGACTCATGTGTGACACGAACTCACTACGCAGCGTCAGAAGAGAAAGTTTAAGCACGTTAAACTTCTCAATCATGCCGACCTATTGCTAAAAAGTTTGACCAAAAAGTTTCATTCAACTGATTTAGTGCCATACTTTATCGACTTCCCGCATCTGCCATAGCCTTATATACTGTAGTTTTCTCTAAGCAACCCACTTTAATTTGATATATAACACAACATGTCTGCCACCATATTAAACACTTTTAAGTCATAACAGTGACACATCCCTGCTTCCCATTTTCCGCCATCCATTTTGGTTAGGTACAAACCTAGTTTTTGTTCATCACTGATTCTGTTAAAAGAGTTGGCACAACAAATCTGAGCACTTCAATAATGCCTTCCCAGGCTCTAGTGCAGTGGTTCTCAACCAGTGGGGAATTTTTCCCACCCCCACCCACGGGGGTGGGGGGGGGGAGGAAGATTTTAGGGTTTTCAGAGGAGAATTAAGAGTATTTCAAGATCACGTTAATACAAGAACCGATTACTTGATATTGTTTTTCCCTCCATGCTTTACGATTCTGTACTTCTCGACCTTATGAAATTAGTTTTATAACGTAAGTAGACCCGCAAATCACGTTTTATGTAGACGTCTAGACTTGTGCTAGTATGTGTTATTAAATTTAGCTTCCATTTTTAAGTATACTGTGTAGGGGCGGGGGGAAGTGGATTTACATGGAGGAAATACGAAAAGGGGGGGGGGGGGGTGATATTCTGAAAATATGGTGAAGAGGTGCATGGGCCATAAAAGGTTGAGAACCACTGCTTTAGTGTGTATTGGTACAGACAAAGAGTAGAGAACTCTGTTACACGCCTCTAGGAGTGCCGGGTACATGGTGCCAGTCTCATACCTTACAGACCAATCGACACTGCCTGCGCTATGTGGTCGATATCATGCCCACCGCCTTTACGCCCGGTGTATTTCCTTGTGCCGATTACTTGCTGCGTTAACATGGAAGCCCAAGCTTCGATGGAGATTCAAACATATGACCTCCGCCCCAGCAGACAAACATGCCAGTCAGTGCGCTACCGCGACTTGGGATACAGAAGTTAGCATCCCATAATTGTAGCGGCTCATCCCCCCCCCCCCCCCCAACTACTATCTGCATTTCCCAGGCAGTAAACCTATCATTAATGCCTAAAGTACCTTGCGATGTAGGACAGAAGGGTTTAAACCTGGCTTAAGGCAGTCGCGGCTAACTCTGCAGGTTAGAATTGTATGTTTGCCCCCCCCCCCCCCCCCCAACAGAAAAAAAAAATCCGCCACTTTATTGAGAATTCTTTCACGGGTCTCTTGAATGGTAGAATGACGTTCTGGTCGCTCGGCCATACACTCTTCCCCGGCAGTAATATGCTTTATTCAGACTTACTCTTAAGTATACATATAGGTCAACTGCTATATATTCATTATTATTTAGCCATCCATTTGAAGAACATAGTCGAGTTGTCTTAAATGTCCTGCATCCAATGTTGTACCGGTCGACCCTGGCTTCTGTTCCCGGGAACCATGCTATCCTTTAATGTTCTTTCTAAATCACTGCGCGATTATTGGGCCAAAGTATTTCAGTTCTGGGACAAGATACTATTTATGGGCCAGTTCTCTTCGATGTTCGGATCTGGTATTACAAAACTGCTGTATGCATTTGATCGTTTCATTATGTGCTAACACGCTCCCCCCACATGACGTGTGGTAGATTTCCTCTATGCAAGCTACACTGAAAACTAGAAGCGAATATTAACTGCTGGGGCATCCTTGAGCAGGGAACGAATTATTATCATACGCTATGAAATGTTTACATTAAGTACACATACGACTTAATTTCCAGGATTCGAATAGGGTTTTCCTGACTGGGAGATTGAAGTTCTACCCACTAGGTCAGACGCTCCTCCCAGGCAGTTTTGTGTTTAATTTGTTTTAATGTGTGTTGAAGAAGTTTTCTGCTTTGTGTCTGTGGTAATATAGTATAATCACATCGTGTAAGCCTAAATGCACGTATGAATAGGTGGTATATCTTCCCTCACTTAGCAGACGACGAGCCCGTCGTTTTCATGGCATTATCAGTGCAATTCCGTATCAACTTCGCTAACGCATCCGCTTTGTTTAATAAAGCTTGATCCTATAAATGAGAAAGTCGTTGTGGTATAGTGGTTTGACGCTCACCTGCCGCAATCGTGGTGAAGGGTTCGATTCTCATCAGGGTGGTTTCGACATTTCTTATTAAATTTAACAGCGTTCCCAAGACAACCCAGTATAAAATGGATGTCTACATGTCTTACTTACCATAAATAAGCTTTAACCGTCACGGACAACAAAAGTGAAGTGGCTCGCAAGAAATCCATTACAGAACACTTTCTCTACGCCTTGCCTAGAAATCAGCCAAGTTGTTCAATGAGATTACAGGAATTGTTACTGGCAAGAAAAGTAAATTTCAGTGATTTGGTAGAAATCGTATCTGGTGTTAGCTTTTGGTTTAAAAACGTTCCCGAATTGTGCAATTTGACGACATTCACATCATAGAATCACGATGGTGAGTTTCGCAACGTTAAATAACTTGGCGCAGCGCTCTTGTGGGGGATTCAAATTGAACGGTCGAATCAAGTCAATAGTAAATGTTTTCTAAATGTCTGCATAGCATTTTTACATAATGGTGACAGTAAGGACTGGAGATGAATAGTTGCATGACTATTAGATACTACACATGAAGCGTTGAAGAGAATATGTTGCAATATTGACGACGTGTCGATGAGGTATAATGAATGTGCTGACAGCGATGGTCGCTGAAATATGTGGCTTGGAAAGAAAAGTGGCCTTCATTATTTACGCATTGCAAGTTACGGATTTTAAATACGGCTAAATGCTACATTTTGCTGGAAATTTAAAATGTAACAATATGAAAGTCAATGGGTAATCTGCAGTAATAAAATAAGCGTAAAGAAGATGATATACGCTTGGATAGAAGAGTTAGTTACAGTACCGCATTGGCTTTTCTTTAGTCATTATCTATGCTGGTGGGTTCGTGTTGTGTTTGTTGTGTTGTATAAGATGTACTTTTGTATGGATGTTAAGCGTGGACAAGCAGACAAGCTGAAAAACATCTGATGGTTGTGGAAATGTGGTTTCTGTGCAAAATGCAAAGAATACCATGGACAGACAGATAAACCAATGACCAAGTCCCGCAAGAAACCAATGAAAATAGTGCACTGATTAGCGAAATTAAACGTAGACAGTCAAACATGTTTGGTCACGTTATGGGAAGAAATAAATTGGACAATTTGGTGACACCTGGTAAGATTGGGGGGAATAGAACAAGGGGGAGGCAGGTAAGTAAATACCAGGATGGTTTGGCCACGTGATAAGGTCGAGACAAATCAAATCAGATCAAATCAAATCAACTTTATTTTAAAAGGGTCACAAATTGGGCACGCAGGCCCGTCTTACATTCGGCCCTTTAAATCACTTGTCTTTCGTTCATCAAGAGCATTATACATTTACATAGGAAAAAAAATAAACATTGTGAAATGAATGTTGTAAACATAAACAAAGCAAATTACCATGTTATGAGGCCCATCTCCCACCTACCCATACATCACCCCACCCACACAAACACCCCCACCTACCCACACACACACTCAGGGACACATACATACCCCACCAACCGACCCATCCCCCTCCCACACATCCCCCCCCCCACACACACACTGCCACTCGCCATCCACAAACATCCCCCACCAACCCACACATCCCACGCCCACCCACATACACATCCTAACCCACACATCCTCTCCCCACCGACACTTCCAACCACCCATCCCCCAGCCACATCTCCATCGACCACATATTCCCCACCCATGCACACACATCCCCCACAACCCACACATCGCACATCCACTCACACATCCCCAAACCATACACACACATCCCCACCAACTGACATCTCCCTGCCCACACACACACACACACACACACACACATCTCCCTGCCACCTATACATAGCCAATCCACTCACACACACCCCACCACCCACACATACATCCTCCACCCACCCACACATGCCCTAACCCAATCCCCCACCACACACATCCCCCATCCGCACATCACATACATCCCCTACCACGCAATATTCCCAACCCACGCACCACACACACACATATCCCTCAACAACACATCCCACACCCACATACCACCACACATCCCCACCTACACACCACACACATATCCCCCACCCACATACCACACAATATTCCCACCCACACTCACACAGATACCCTTACCCATCCGCCCCACATACCCCCACCCACACACCACAAAAATCCCCCATCCACACACACATACCCCACCCACACAATATCCCCAACCAACACACCACACACCTCTCCCCACTCACACACGCATTCCCCATCCATCCACCAACACACACTCACTCACGCACACATCCTCCACTACGCACCCACACACCCCCACCCACCCTCACCACCCAACATCTCTCGATCACAATGCCCCCTCCCACACACATCCTCCACCCACTCACGCATCCCACCCCGACACATACACATTCCTCACCCACCTACACATACCTAAGCCACTCACACACCCCCACCCACACATTCCCGATCCACGCACACAACTCCCACCCACACACCCCCGCCACCCACACATATATCCCCCAACTACCACACATCCACTACTCACCCACACATATCCCCCACCCATACACACATTCCCCGCACCAATCACACACATCCCCCACAACACACACTACCCCCACCCACACACATATCCTTACCCATACCACCACAAGCATACCCCCCACTCACACACCATGCACACATCCCCCACCAACACACTGCACACATATCTCAAACCCACACACCATACACTTCTCCCCACCCGCCCTTGCATCCCCAATCTACCCACACAATCCCCTACCCACACAACCCGCCACCCACACATACTTCCCCAAACCATCCACACATCTCCACCCACCCAAACATATCCCCCACCCAAACACACATCCCCCGCACCCGTCCCATACACATATCCTCCACCTATACACACAATCCCCACACCCATTCCCACACCTCTACTTTCACCCCCACACATCCATCCACACATCCCACCAACACCCACAAATATCACTACCCACCAACACCCACACACCCCAACCCGTCCAAGCGCATACCCCCACCCACACATCCCCCACCCACACATATCCCCACACTCACACACATCCTCCACACACACTCACACATCCTCACATTTAGACACATACAAAATGTCTCACGTGAGCATTGAAACTAATATGAACAAACTCCCACACTTTACTCACACACATACACTCACAATTGTCGTGAGCAGTCTCATAAAAATGTTAAACATGAAGAAAAATGTGTACATAAACAGCGTGTCTGAACAAGAACAAGAACTAGAACAATGAGCTGATCCATGACTCTGGTGACCAAGTGAGATGTTGGCATGACCGCCCACGCTTATCGGCACGGCATATGATGTATGAATGAATCAGTTGGGTTAGTACACAAATGAGAAATATCTGTCTGGAAAGTTCTCTTATAGAAGAATGCATTTATAGACAAAGACTCCAAACATTGGAGTTTGTACGAACTGATATACGGAAAAGAAACCTATGTGGGTATGGTCAGTCCCGTTAGCTGATTCTGAAATGTGTCCAATGAATAAGCATGGTGAAAAACGTATGGGAACATTTGAGATATGGGCTGTAACCATACATGTTTAGATCTGGCTGGATTAAATAATTAATAAATCGAAAATTAGTAACGAAATTATAAGGAAATGTGGCAGCGGACTTATGATGTTTGAGGATGTTGAGAATATCGTGGAATATCGAGGTATTGACAGCTGTAGTTCCTACTAGATTACTCAACATAATACTCAACATAACAATACTCAACAATATTCAACATAACAATACTCAACGTGACAATACTCCACATAACAATACTCAACATAAAAATACTCACATAGCAATACTCAACATAACAATACTCACATATCAATACTCAACATAAGAATACACAACATAATAATACTCAACATAACAATACCCAACATATTAATACTCAACATAACAAAACTCACATAACAAAACTCACATAACAATATACAATGTAACAATACGCAACATAACAATACTCAAACTAACAATACTTGACATAACAATACTCAATATAACAATACTCAACATAACAATAATCAAACTAAAAATACTTGACATAATAATACTCAACATAACAACACTTGACATAACAATACTCAAACTAACAATACTCCACATAACAATACTCCACATAACAATACTCCACATAACAATACTCCACAAAACAACACTTAACATGGCAATACTCAACATAACAGCACTCATAATAACAACACTCAGCATTACATCACTCATAGCAACACTCAACATAACAATACTCCATATAACAATACTCAACATGACAACACTCAACATAACAATACTCAGCATAACAATACTCTACATAAAAATACTCAAAATAGCAATATTCAACATAACAATACTCCACATAAGAATACTCAACATAATAATAAGACACAGGCAAATGAAAACTATGGGACATATCGATAGACGAGGTGTAATAGAGACATTGTATCATCATTAGTCATCATCATCAAGTGGTGTGTCAGCTGGCGTAGGCGTTCATGGCTCTCCACAGATCCCGGTCTTTGGTTTTCTGGATCAACTCTGCTGATGATATTCCTCCAAGCCACCGTCTCAATCCATCCAGCATCATTTCTCTTGGTCTGTCTTTTCCTCTCTTCCCCTCGATCTTTCCAGACGTCACGATGTTCCCCAATGCCTCTTTTCTCGTCACATGACCAAACAAAGCCCTTTGCCTCTTTCCTATTGTTGTATATAATGTTATAGTTTTATTAGCCTCTTTCATGCAATCGTCGTTAGATACTCTGGCAACTCCAAGGAATTCGCAACATTCGTCTCAGGAATCACATCTCTGTAACTTCCAAGTTATTCCAAATTTGTTCATTTACATTTCAAAATGCATTACCATACAGCAAAACATGTTCTATATAGCATTTAAGCACTCTCTTTCTTAGATTCAATGACAGTGACTTACTGCATAAGATATTTTTCATTTTCTGAAATGCAGACATATATCTGTTATTGAAAGTACTAAACATGAAAGGCAACATAGGTCTGGGGAAGGTGTATGCAGGAAACCTAAACTTCCGGGCAATAGGTAATAATACAGGCAATATTATCTGCATTAAAACATTACACGACAGACCAGACAGGGCAGTGGTCACCAATGTCTGCCTCAGACCAGAGCTTAAACTAAAAGTAAAGGACTATTTTCACGCGTTAAGATATATTGGTTATATGATGCTAAACCTATATTTTTATAGATCCGTGGGCACTTCAGGGATAACTTGGTTGACAGAAGTCAAGTTAGGTTCGTGTTAGTAATGAGCGAATCGTGGCGCATGGATAAAACATGACTCACAACGTGACTCATAAAATTAAAAATCACATGAGTGCTTAACGCAAGCATTGAAAAGACTCACAAAATGCGTTTTTTTTTTTTTTGCGCTCGCTTTGAACTCAAGCGTAGTCCATAGACTTCCACACTTTAGTTCAACTGTCCGGTATAGGGACTGAACCAGCTACTTCGGCATCAGCACGCCGGATGTTTAAGAACGAGAGTTCTCTTATCCATTCAGCCATGCTGACCCCCACAAAAGCGTTATTCTGTGCGAAGATGCCATCAGAGGACGATCACGCACGGAAAGCCGGAAGTTGGCGATGGACAATCACCTTGCCGCCAAAATCTGCAAGAACGCCTGGAGCATTACAACATTATGAATGATGCCATGGAGCATTACAACATGACGAATGATACTATGAAACATTACAACATAACGAATGATAATACGAAACATTATAACATCACGAATGATACTATGAATCATTACAACATCATGAATGATGCCATGGAACATTACAACATCACGAATGATACTACGAAACATTATAACATCATGAATAATGCTATGGAACATTACAACATCATGAATTATGTCACGAAGCATTACAATATCATGAATGATGTCACGGAACATGTCTACATCGTTGGAATGATGTCATAGGCCATTACAACATCATGAATTCATGAGCCATGGAACATTACAACATTATGAGTCTAAACAAGCTGGAGGGCCTTGAACCCTATCAATCGGCCCAACATCATCACACGAGGGTTACACTCGACCCCACTTGAGTAATACGACCTCCAGTAAATGAGACTACTGACGGTTGCCAAAATCACGTCGATCGCCTTCCCTTTCTAACACATTCCCTGGATCCAAATTTCGGCAGGGTCGATGTGAAAGCCCAGATAAATGTAAAATTAAAAAAAAACATGCCTCAATAACAATTCGAACCTGTGTCCACCGAGCGACAGGCGAGCGTCTAACTACTTCACCCCCGCGACTGCTGCATCAGACCAGGAAACTGAATAAGAAGAAGAATGTAAATTTCTAAAAATTATTATATTTACACAATTTTCAACTGACCTGCTCTGGCATGACCTTTCGCCTGTTTTGATCTAACATTCAAAGCGTTTAAACAAAGATAAATATGTGTGATTATATACAGAACATCACATCACCCAGACATCTCCAGGATGCGGGTTGACATGTGATACACGTAATTGCTATGTGAGGGAATCGATACGTAATGTTGAATCTCATTGACGACTGGGGATGTCATTCACATCACTAAACTTCCATTTCAGATTCGATTATAATTTCCCTAAGACACGTTTTTGGGTAAAATGTTTAAAATGTAGCTGTCAATGCTATTGTCAGATTGAGTGTCGGCAGAACATATGTTGCCTTTCATTTAGCATTAATAACATGTTTCTTTCCGTTCCCAATTATTTTGTTATTTATCTGTTGCGTGGGATGTAGGAAGATGGTTCTTTAGCTTCTGTTTCAGCTGATGCTGATTCTGCTGCTGCTGCTCTTCTTCGTCTTCTGCGTCTTCTCCTTCTGCGTCTTCTCCTTCTTCTTCTTCTTCTTCTTCTTCTTCTTCTTCTTCTTCTTCTTCTTCTTCTTCTTCTTCTTCTTCTTCTTCTTCTTCCTCTTCTTCTTCTTCTTCTTCTTCTTCTTCTTCTTCTTCTTCTTCTTCTTCTTCTTCTTCTTCTTCTTCTTCTTCTCCTTAATTCTCCTCACACAGTTTTCAATCTGCTCTTTATCATACTTACAGCGCCTCTTCACCTTATGACCACCTTTTGTTCCCTTCATCATCCTATTCCTCGTCCTCTTGTTCTACTCTAATCTTGTTATTGTTGTTTGTCGTTATTGTCACTTGTGTTGCTTTTGTCGTCGTCGTCGTCGTCGTCGTTGTTGTTGTTGTTGTTGTTGTTGTTGTTGTTGTTGTTGTTGTTGCTGTTGTTGTTGTTGTTGTTGTTGTTGTTTTTGTTACTTGTGTTGTCGTTGTTGTTGTTATTATTGTTAATGTTTTTCTTCTTGTTGTTCTGTTTATTCTTATTCTTAATGTTATTGTTCTTGTTCTTCTCCCTCTTCTTCATTTGCCTGTTATCTCCCATTGAGACATAGGCACTTAACTAACTCACCCTAAGCTCCCCTACCCATGCAGCCCCGTTCTTGTCCTCTCCATACTATTGTCCTCTCCATACTATTGTCCTCTCCATACTATTGTCCTCTCCATACTATTGTCCTCTCCATATTATTGTCCTGTCCATATTATTGTCCTCTCCATATTATTGTCCTCTACATATTATTGTCCTCTCCATATTATTGTCCTCTCCATATTATTGTCCTCTCCATATTATTGTCCTCTCCATACTATTGTCCTCTCCATACTATTTTCCTCTCCATACTATTGTCCTCTCCATATTTTTGTCCTCTCCATATTATTGTCCTCTCCATATTATTGTCCTTTCCATATTATTGTCCTCTCCATATTATTGTCCTCTCCATATTATTGTTCTCTCCATATCATTCATTTCTGTTTCTACTTCCTTTCTCCGTGTGTTGTTAGGTCCTCTATTGTTTTCACCCAATTGATTCCAGACAAATGCCTTTCCAGACACCTTATTCTCAGGTTTCCTCAATGTATGTCCAGTCCGCCGCCGGCGTCTTGTCGTCACCTCTCGGTTCCTGTTATTTGTCTAGTTTTGCCCATGAGCATCACTTAGATGAACATTATCATTATCATCACATGCCCTCTCTTTCCCCTCTCCGCTCTCTCTCTCTCTCTCTCTCTCTCTTTCTCTCTCTCTCTCTCCCCTCTCTCTCTCTCTCTCTCTCTCTCTCTCTCTCTCTATCACTAGCTGCTACAATTTTCTCTGGATCCTCTAGTCTCATAACGAGACCAAATAACACCTTAATATCACACCCCTTTCTGCAACGTGTGTTACCTCTTGTAAGCGATTTCTCAACCACCAACTTCTATACTTCATACATCCACATCACCTCCTTTCTGTCGTAACTACAATACGCCATACAAACAGCAGATGTCTACGTGCTTTTATCTCCTATAAAAAGACAGTATCGATGCATTGACAGCAATTGTTAAGATTGCACCGAAGCGCATCGAAAGTAACAGCTTTTTCGTGTCGAAATTAGGCAGTTACTTGCTGTTCCACATCTTTAACAAATATAAAGATCGCTTCATAAGTCGATCTTACATAATTGTCTTTCTACTGCAAACAGCGTGAAGCCTGTTCAGACTAAATAGCATTTCACCTGTTCCAGGTTATGGTTTAGCGATAATTGAAAACGTCAATATGCATGCGTTCTTCTCACAATGCAAACATGGGAGATAAACAAAAATTACACGCACTATATAATTATACATTATCAATACTTATGTTCGCTGGAATCGATGAATGACCTTACTTTCAAAGAATCGCAAATTAGGCACGCAGGAATGACATACATCCGGCCCTACTAACACTCATCTTTCACACAGTTATAATTACATGAAAATTATATAACAACACTGATATTTCTCAGTTATAATTATATATAAATAAGATATAATCGCAACAGAAAGTCAAAACAAAGGGCTTAGTCTGAATAACAGAAAAACCGACGCAATGATTATCACAAAGAAAAAGTGTATATCCAAGGGCAACATAAAAGTGAATGGAATCAATCTGATAGACGTGATTGGGTACTTTAAAACCTGCAGATAGAAAATGCACTAAGGACGTTCAATGTAGAACAGCCGCCCATGCAAATGCAGCATTTCATAAAATGAAGAAATATTCTCTGCAATGTATTTTTGCCAATCGAGGTGAGGTAAGACGCATCTTTGGACCCATTAGGGATACACAAAGTGGAGAGTGGAAAAGAAGAAGTAACAAAGACATTTATGATCTGTTTAAGTCCCCGCTAATCACTGGTATCATGAAGGCTAATAGACTACAATGGCTGGGGCATATAGAAAGAATGGAAGATAATAGGGAAACAAAACTCGCTTACACTCAGGAAATAAATGACCGTAGACCCCGAGGTAGACCAAGAAGACGGTGGAGAGATAATACGTGTACAGACCTACAAGCACTTGGAATCAACGACTGGCAAGAGAAGGTCCACCAGAGAGACGAATGGAGACGGATTGTATTTACAGCAAAGAACCTCAATGGCTCAGAAAACTGAAGAAGAAGAAGAAGAAGAAGAGGTGAGGTAAAGAGTTCTTAAGAGCCATAATGAGCCAATCCTGATAAATGGAAGTCAGTCATGGACAATTAGCAGACAAGTGGGGAATTATGTGGAAGTTTCAAAGAAGTGGATGTATAGAATAATGACGATAACACGTGCACGGATAGAAAGAGCAATGAAGATATATTGAAAGAGGTTAACTCACAAAGAGAACTTTTATTTCAATGAATCAGATGCACTGGGCACATGGGGGGTATTTTTTAAATTGCTTATTCTTTACATGGTATAGCAGTCAACCCCAGTATTTTTTTGGCTGTTTGTAATTTCTTGGCAAGTTTACGTTTAGTAGTTTGTCATTGAACGACCAGCACTTATACCATTGTATGAAAACCAGCACAAGGCGGTCTGCTTCCAAATCGCCCAAAGCTGTATTTCGAAAACGGTACGCTGGATTACGAATCACTTTAGTAGCCCCTGCGCAATAATGGGAATATTTACATATCTTTTATAAACGGACCTATACTCAGTGAGTGATGTGTTCATTATAAATTGGCGGCTTTTACTTTCCAATGCATTTTCTGGTACCAGTCTCAGGCTGGGACGCCCTAAGAGCCCATGTAAATTTTTATTACATCCTCCCAAATGCGGATTTCATCCCATGACCATAACAGGCGAGCTTCTAGCCACTACGTCATCACGGATGTTTGTAGCGTATGATATACCAAAGTCTACAGGTCTGGACTGCGACTGGCCCTGCAGCCAGTAGGGTTAGGCACAGCTAGCCTCTCCCAGGAGGGGTAAAAAGTGAAAATTAATAGCCTGCCGATAACCCGCAGACTAAACAAGTCAATCTCATCTCCCTGTGGTGTAGATCGGGAAACCATGACCGCGAGGCCATAGGCTAACGGGGCTCTGGATCATCGGGGGTGGGGGGGGGGGAGGGAAAAGGGGATGAAGACTCCCCTTGGTAAAATTTTCTTGTCCTAAACCTGCGACTGGCCTAACAATGCCGACGGCAGTTGATTTTTCCTACTGCTCAAAGAAAAAGAAAGAAGCATAATAGGACTGACCCACATGAAAACAGACCCGTCTATGTTAAAGGACAACGGTATATACGAGGGGGGAGTCAATAAGTAAGTCACAAATGTCTGTAGAAACATAACTAAATAAGATAACAACTTGAAACGAGTTTATTTGTATACATACATTGTTCCTATATTTCTCAACATAATTTCCACCAATATTGATGCACTTATCCTATCGTTTTATCAGTCTTCCCAAACCGGCTGCAAAGTACTGCGTGCTCTGTTTTCTAAATCACGTTTTCACTTCACATTCAACTTCGGCGTCATTCGCGAAATGTCTCCCGCCAAGGTGGGTTTTCAGTGGACCAAAAAGGTGGAAATCGCTAAGGGCTAGGTTGGGGGATGTAAAGTGGATGTTCCAGGACGTCCCACCTTAGTTGGTTAATTTTCTCCTTAGTTAATCGAGCCGTATGTGGTCTGGCATTGTCATGAAGAAGAAACACCCCTCTAGTCAGCAAGCCTGGACGTTTTCTTCGAATTGCATGCTGAACCATGTGAGCACCCTATTGCAGATGCTGCAGAGTCTATCGTTACTCGCCTGTCACCTCTAATCATCTCCTCCACCCGCTGCATGGATGCTTCTATTGCAATCTCAAAAGGACGACCAGATCGGATTTCATAAACAATTTTTAGAGCGTCCTTGAGACAGTTTTTCTACCCAGCTATGCACAGCTTTACGGTCAGCATAAACAGGAAGCATTATGAATGTCGTTTGCAGGCAGTCCTTTTGCCCACAAAAAACGCACAACACCACGTTGCTCTTTGGTTGTACACTCCGTAAGTAGAGTCGCCATTTTGTTTATGCGCTGCGAATGCGTATGAGGCACGCAGCGTCACATGACGAACGGGAATTTAACGTTCGATGTTGCTGTCACCTAATTACACCTGTAGAAAACACCAACTACATTTACCTGCCATCCCACAGAACTGTGTGACTTACTTATTGACTCGCGCTCGTATCGGCTATTGAAAAATTGATGGACAGAGGGAATAACAGAGTCCATTGTATTCTCGATATATAAAGCCCATAAACGGGCACTCTCCGGCTGTGTATGCTTCCCCTCGACACCGCAAGGTACAAGAGGAACAAGATGAGATGATATGATGAGATATACCACGGATTAATCGCCTTTCTAACCTGTCAAATGTGTCGAGAGAAACAAGCGTTGGGAACTGACAAACGACAGCTGAAAATGTAAATTAAAGCCACTATTGTGATTGCGGGAAAAAAGTACACAAATGAATTCTGTCAGAGCATGTTTTTTAATCAACTTTTAATGAGCTGAACTAATCCCGTCTAAAATTAATCTTGCAATGTGTGTGTGTTATACTTCGCCGTTTCGTGCAATTACTGTTGAGTGGTTGGGAGAGAATCTGACAGGACAATATTGGAATAATAGTTAGAAAATCAGTATGTGTGTGAACATGAGATATTCATTCAAAGATATTGATTAACACTCATATAATACAAGGGAACAGAGAAGAATTCAGAAGACACACTAGACAATATGAAAATAGGAAGCTGTAGGCCATTCAGGAATGGAACCTGTCACCTCCAGAAAGACAGCGCTAGGCTGGAAGAACAATTATTTTTGTGAGACTACAGCTGGAAATTTTTCTGGGACGCATGACGGCATGGAGATCGGCGTGAACGAGAGGTTTAACGCACTTGAGCTTAACTTTCTCTGCTGATGGCGATGTACTGGGTTCATTTCACACACCCGTCAGTTAGATTTAAATGTTGACTTCTCTTTTAGAAAGCAATGGCACTACTGGACATAAAATTGCCTAGCAACTCAATAAAGGCTGGGACTTAAAAGAACATGGAATATATTTTTTGTACATTAGAGACCGAGAAGAACAGGTAATAAGACACTATTAGTACAGATGAGGGGTGTCGAGGTAGTGCAGTGGATAAATCACTCGCCTGTCAGTGCGGTGGTCAAGCGTTCGAATCTCTATCGAAGTAGAGAACAGGTACAATAAAAGATTAGCATCTGACAGGGAGCCAGGGCAGCACAGTGGCCAGAGTACTTGTCTGTCAGCGCGGTGGTCAATCGTTCGAATCTCCATCGAAGTAGGGAACGTGTACAATACAAGATTAGTATCTGCCAGGGAGACAGGGCAGCACAGTGGCTAGCACACTGATCTGCCGGGCCTGTGGTCGTGGGTTCGCATCCCCATCGAAGTGGGGTTTTTTTTTTTTAAGTTGCCTCGGCTCCCACATCGGCACACTCTACAATTGGCACCAAGAAATATCTCGGAAAGTGAAGGCAACCGGAGCGACATTCACCACATCATCCCCCCTCCCCAGTGCCGATTGGTCTATAGAAATATGGGCCTGTCACCATATGCTAAATACGCCTAGGACGTCTTTAAGGGCCCTTTTCTTGACTGGTTAATACCAGTGGTATGTATGGTAAGGGTTATCACGGTTTAATAGCTGTGGTATGGTAAGGGTTACCACCTAGCAAAGGAGCTGATTTGAATTGAGTCAAGAACCGACATTACAGCACTCGGGACATTCCCACACGTGCTCTATCTTAATTTTCAACAGCCAGCGAAGAGTCCCAATACTCATGGTACACGTGGCAGTCTGATTATGGGTCCGTCTGGCCTTTCCGCGGAGTCCTGAGTGTCGGCCGGATCATGTGGTCACTTCCTGCAGCATCGTTGTCTCCAGGCCGTGTTCTTCCGCCCTATGCATACGATCTAGCAAAGAAAAGGTAACGTGTCTACTCCCCCTTCCTCTTACTAGCCCGCGGACACCCTTGGCCAAGGTAACGGATTGAGCCTGAAAGCAGACCTCAGATAGTTGCTGTTTAAGGTCTGAAGTTCACGACGGTAGGCGATCTCTTTATGGAGACTGTGGTTGGTCACCGACCAGAGATGCCACTGCCAAAGGAGTAAAGACACAGAGATTATGGAGAACATAGTAGCGAAAACAAAATCTTCCTTGTTGAGACAACAAGGCCAAGTGGATCTTATACACACACCGAGAAAGAGTGTGCGATAGGGACTGGTACCAGCAAATGTGATGATAGAATTCATGCATATTGTTTTGCCAACGAAGGATCCTGTCTCAAACTGAAAGTTAAAAATAGATACACAGAATTAAGAGCTGCGAAAGAAGAGAAATAACATGTCAGCGGAGTAGAAACATCTTCAATTGAAATCCAAGGAATCGCTGAGCGTATATTGAGCAGACACAAACATTTGAAAATACAGAATGGAAGGATGTTTATACATTCTGGTGGAGTAAACTGAGAAGAAATGGAGTAGCATTATACTTGAATTAATTTACATCAAGAAAACGTCTTGGTTCATAGCACCATAAATGATAGCACTATTATTGTAGGCTTAAAGTAAAACCAGGGAATATCCCAGTAGTACAATCATAGGGTACAGCAAAGTTACATCAAAGAACATCTGATACGATAGCAAGAGGACGCCCGAGAAGAAAATGCACTGACGACATCGAGGATATTGTTCAATCACATAGAATGATATTATCCAGTGCCGCCCGATGGGTGGCGCTGGAATGTCAACTATTCCTCCCCACGACGCTTGACGACAAAAGTGAACGATAATAATGATGACAAAAAGGCATCATGAAATTGCCTACCAATTACAAAGCAGTTTTGATAAATCACGTGAGGAAAACATGGTATTAAAAGAAAAACCGTGTTAAGAGTTTATGAGAAAACATAAAAACAGCACAAGCTGGCTTTAGAAGAAATACAGGCATTCGTGACAATATAGTTAACACGAGGACAATTATTTTAAACAGCAGAGAACACTGTAGATCTGTTGTTGTTGTTGTTGTTGTTGTTGTTGTTGTTGTTGTTGTTGTTGTTGTTGTTGTTGTTGTTGTTGTTGCTGCTGCTGCTGTTGTTGTTGTTGTTAATGTTGTTGTTGTTGTTGTTGTTGTTGTTGTTGTTGTTGCTGCTACTGCTGCTGCTGCTGCTACTGCTGCTGCTGCTGCTGTCTTCCACTCATGCTGTTTGGCGTCGTGGTAAAGTGTAATTGATATTCCAGAGCCTGCGACTAGCGCCTTTCCTTCAATACCTCTATGATTTGTGAACAGTGTTGTTCGGGACCAAGTCAATTCCCTACCGGTGTGCTAGACCTGTCGCAGGTGCTTTACCTACTTAGCCGTTTTATATTAGCTACAACCACCATTGACACGGGTGTGTTCTGTAATTCTCATGAGTAGATCTGTACTTTTGATTTATAGACTACTCAACGGCATTTGACAGTGTTGAACACGAAGAATGGTGCAACATAATGAAAGAATGGGTTTCCCACTACATTTAATACAAATCATAAAAATGTTAAACGACATGAAAGTCTAAAGAGTATAACTGATGGAAAGGGGGAAAAGGGGGGGGGGGGGTGTTGTATCTGGGAAGCGGAGGAGACGAAGTCAATAAAGTAGATGGATTCAAACTTTAATTATACAACGAGCGTAAAAGCATTACAACAGAGATGAGATGCCCTAGAAGAGTTGCGGGAGTAACCATGAGAGATAGAATTAGGAATGAGGAAATTAGAAGACGACTAGATCTTAAACCAGCCATGTACTTCATTACTTTAAAAAAAAAAAATTAAATGGTTAGCCACCTCACAAGAATGCCGTGGTACCATCTGCCAGACATCCACTTTGAAGACAGAATGGATACAGAGCAAGGGGTAGACCACGTAAAAGATGTAGTGATATTAAGAACAGCCTTAGAGACATGAATACAAACTTACAAAGAGCATTAGAAAGAGCACATACAAAAACATTTACATCTCGCCCAACACTTCACTGAAGTAAATGGAGGGAGAGAAGAAGAAGTGAAAGAAGAAGAAGATGTACGTATGACAGTAATAGAGGCAGAACTTCTGGCGTACGCTAGACAGAAATTTCCAAAGACTGTTGTGGAGGAGGTAGGGGGACGCAAAGTCCAACACGGAACAAGCCACAGGATGATGATGTGGATGGATATCAGTGTTTGCAGCTGCTTTGTGCGGAAGGGATCAGTATTGATTCTATAGAAGTTGCTTGCTTTCCTCCTGCGCGTGAGGGACCTGAGCTGGTGATATATGCGGCGAGGGGTTAATTGTGTGGCTCTCGGTCTAAAAATGGAACAAAGTTAGATTTCTTATTCTCAAACATTGAATGGGGGTGAGCAGAGGTCGGCGAGTCTAGTCTCGCTGTTCAGTGGCTGTCTATTTGTGTATCTGTCTCGCAATTCTGTGGCCGGCTGTCTGTGTATCAGTCTCCCAGTTCAGTGCTGTCTTTCTGTGTATATGTCTTGTAGTTCTGTAGCTGCCTGTCTGTCTCGGAGTTCTGTGGCTGTCTGTCTGTGTATCTGTCTCGCAGTTCTGTGGGTGTCTGTCTGTGCATCTGTCTCGCAGTTCTGTGGCTGTCTGTCTGTGCATCTGTCTCGCAGTTCTATGACGGCCTGTGTTCTATCTGTCTCCCAATTTATTGACTGACTGCCTCCCTGTCTGTCTATCTGTCTGTCTGTGTGTGTGTGTCTGTCTCGTATTTCTTTTACTGCCTGTCTGTCTGTCTCTCAAGTCTGTGACTGCCTGTCTGTCAGTCTTGTCTTTCTTTATTTCCTTCTTTCCTTTTCTGGTCTTTTCTGTTCATCTTCTTTCTTTATTTTTATCTTTCTTTCTTTCTTTTGTTTCTTTTATTTCTTTCATATATCTTTATTTCTTACCTTCATCCCTTCTTTCGTTCTTACTTTACTTTTTTTTTTAATCTTTCTAATTTTTCGGAAGCGAGTCACTGACAATTAACAGACACGTGGAGAATAATTATATGAAATCTGTGGAAATGTGGTTTCAAAGAAAAATGATGAGTAATCGTGGAAAGATTGAAAGAGCACCGAAGATTTCTTGAAAGAAGTTAAGTCACAAAAAAGAAACGGTACCTCGCATCAAAGTAGACACTCCACATTCTGTGGGCATGTCATGATAAGCGAAAACCTGGAGTATGCCGTCACAACGGGACTGTTGGAGACGACCAGACGACGAAGGAGACCAAGAGAGAAGATGCTGGACAGTTTGACACCTTGGCATTGAGGACAGTCGGTAATAGAAATGCAGCACAACAGACAGACATGATCACAAACGTTACACGGCATGGGGTAGAAGAAGAAGACGAGGACGAAAAAGTGCTAGGTTCCTTCCCCCCCCCCCCCCCCAATTCAGCAACAGCAGACTGTGCTATGCGCGTTCTGAAACAT
This sequence comes from Cepaea hortensis, assembly GCA_963921405.1. NCBI lineage: Eukaryota > Metazoa > Mollusca > Gastropoda > Stylommatophora > Helicidae > Cepaea > Cepaea hortensis. The sequence goes on from OY992878.1 coordinate 32,517,696, forward strand.
AAGCATGAAAGCAATGTGCTGAAACCTGTGTTAAATCACAAATTAATCCCCGAACAAATTGTGTGTTGTACCTCGTTAATAAATAAATAAATATACACGTATTGTTTGGCGCTCAAAGAAGTAGGGTTAAGAATTAGAGACTGGAGGACGCACTAGACAATTCTTATTCCTTACTTCTATGAGCGCCAAAAAATACGTTTGTATTTAATTATTAATTGTCCTAATGGCCTGAAAGAGTTGCCCAATTGATAGGTATGTGTTATACCTCGTTAGCAAGGTGCAGTACCCATTTAGCATTTCACACACACGGGAGTGGATGATGCTGGTTACATCGGTTCCAAACCAGGATGACATTTTATGAAGATTTTATTATAATCATCATCAGGTGGCATGTCGACAAATGTAGAGGTCATTGTTCGCTATCTCACACGACCACCATATTCTTGCTGGCACATACAATTTTTATTTATTAAATTCAAGATTTAAGTTTTTTTTAAAAGACATTAATATCTGGAAATTACAACCATGGAGAGATGTGCACTGTGGAAGCGGAGAAGAGGAAGGTCAGCCACGCAGGTGCTGGGTTCAAGATGGGATAGATAATGTGCACATGAAAGCAAAAGTGGAACAGCCACGGGCAGCTGCTTATGATAGGGAGATATTTCGAAAGACTGTCATTGGGGTAAAGATTTGCTCAGAGCAAGGCACTGAATGATGATGAAACAAGGGTTACTAAGTAGTAGGCCGTTTAGGCCGCTGCAATGGCTAAATTTCCAAATGTGAAAGCCTACCATAAAAGTAATAGTTGTTATGGTATACACATGCCTGGACTCTCGCTGGAATGTTGCACTAAGATTAGACCCACATCGCCGATCCTGCGAGAGTGCATTAAGTTGAAATGCATATCGCCGGTACTGTGGGAATATTGCACTTGGCCGAGACACAAATTGGCGGTACTGTGGGAATACTGCACTAAGCTGAGACACATATTGGCGGTACTGAGGGAATACACACTAAGATGAGACACATTCCGTGGTGCTGAGGGAATACTGCACTAAGCTGAGACACATATCGGCAGTACTGTGGAAATAATGCACTAAGCTGAGACACATATCGCCGGTACTGTGGGAATAATGCACGAAGCTGAGACATGTATCCGTGGTACTGTGGGAATTCTACGCGAAGCTGAGACACACATCGACTGTACTGTGGGAATAATACACGAAGCTGAGACACATATCCGTGGTACTGTGGGAATACTGTACTAAGCTGAGACACATATCGACGGTAGTGAGAGAATACCCCACTAAGCCGAGACTCATACTGGCGGTACTGAGGGAATACTGCCCTAAGCTGAGACCATATCGGCGGTACTGAGGGAATACCCCACTAAACTGAGACACATATTTGCGGTACTGAGGGAATACCCCACTAAGCTGAGACTCATACTGGCGGTACTGAGAGAATACTGCACTAAGCTGAGACCATATCGGCGGTACTGATGGAATACCCCACTAAACTGAGACACATATTTGCGGTACTGAGGGAATACCCCACTAAGCTGAGACTCATACTGGCGGTACTGAGGGAATACTGCCCTAAGCTGAGACCATATCGGCGGTACTGAGGGAATACCCCACTAAACTGAGACACATATTTGCGGTACTGAGGGAATACCCCACTAAGCTGAGACTCATACTGGCGGTACTGAGAGAATACTGCACTAAGCTGAGACCATATCGGCGGTACTGAGGGAATACCCCACTAAGCTGAGACACATATCGGCGGTACTGAGGGAATACTGCACTAAGGTGAGATACATATCGACGGCACTGTGGGAATACTGCACGAAGCAGAGACCCTCTTAGTCTTGCCTAAACCATGACAGGATTGATTGATTGATTGATTGATTGATTGATTGATTGATTTAGGAACCGACATCACAGCATTCGGGACATTCCCATGACAGGATCTATGCACAAACGAATACCTTCAAACTGAAGATGATTTTTTACCTGTGTCTATTCATATAATGTCAATATAATTGCTGGTGTCATTAAGTGTTTTCAATATTATCTCCAAATAATATACCCCATAAGTGTCTGGTGAAAGTGTCAATATTTCGGCAGTTAACTGCCTGCCACTCCAAGTGGCGTTGTGGTATTCGAAGGGTTAGTAGAGCCGTTACGTGCGAACATCTGCGTTGAGAGAGGATTAGGGGTAGGTTAATGAGCATGTATTTATACGAGGCTCTAGAGCAGAGTTTCCCAACCTTTTTTGTACTATGCCCCACCTAAGCCTTTCTAAAATTCTTATGCCCCCCCCCTTTCCCCGACATATTTTTTTTGTGTGCATATCCTTTACAGGACATCGCTGTCAACACCAGCATCTTTCAGCTGTATGTTGATTTCTTGGCAAGATTACGCTCAGTAGTTTGTCCCCAACATATACATAATTTTTAATATTCAAAAATTAAATGTTCACTAAAGAAACTTGAATAATAGGTTTTAGGAAGAAATGACTAGGAAAATATTGAGCAAACACTGTAAGTACATTTTCAAAACATATAATGGAGAACTGAAATTCAAGTACAAAATAATTTTAATGAAATATGTTTCTATATTATTTTAATTATTAATAATTATTTATTATTTAAATTTAGTGAGATCCTTGCGCTTGATACTTGCTGCAAAGAGATTTTACGTCAGGTTCAAATTTAGTTTACTTCAATCTCAAGTCTCCCTGTTTTGTTATATCCAGCCGACATTTTTTTTTTTTTAGCAGCAAATCATTTATAGCATTAAATCCGCATTCAGCTAAATATGAAGATGAAAACGATAACAAAAGTTCTCTTGCACATTTGGTTGCATTTGGATATTTGATTTAGGTTTCCTCACAAAGCCATGCCATCGCTCCTTTTATATTAAATAAAATTTTAATTGACTCACCATTTTGCATTTCTGCGAGTTCTTCTTGATACTGCATATTTGAAATATCAGACAAATCCACTAACATTGCCTGCATCATCCAGGTTGCGAAATCTTGTTTCAAATCAAAAAATCTTTATTTTAAATCAGGCGATAAAATTTTCAGATGATCGACATCTATAATATACAGTGGTATTAGTCACTTCACATTTTTGAAGCCAATGAAACTTTTCAAAATTTTTGTTGTAAATATATGTCTGACATAATTCAATAAAGGTAATTCAACCAAATATCTTCTCTT
>OY992878.1:32523423-32530923 GCA_963921405.1 Cepaea hortensis
TCCCTTATATACATGACACTTTAGTCAATGTTTAGTTCTAACGTGTTCCCTTATAATACACGATACTCTAGCCAATGTTTAGTTCTAACATGTTCCCTTATATACATAGCACTCTAAACACTGTTCAGTTCTAACATGTTCCCCTTATATACACGACACTCTAACGAATGTTTAGTTCTAACATGTTCCCTTATATACATGGTACTCTAAACAATGTTTAGATGTAACATGTTCCCGTATATACACGACACTCTAGCCAATGTTTAGTTCTAACATACATGAAATACATCTCTAGGACCGGTAAGAATTGAAATATGCATATATCAGAACCACGCATGCTGTTAGTTCTGCGGAAAGAAATCGAGCCATTTAGGATAAAACCTGTTGCAATGACATCCAACATTTTGTCTTTAAACACTTTTAAATACATGCTAGCAATATTCTTTGTTTTATGAGTAGGTCTAAGAAAACTGTGAAATTGGTTCTGAGCGACGGATTATCCGGCTATTTTTTAAATTTCCTATGTCGGAAGATTTAACGTGGGCAACTTACACTTTCTAGCCCTTACCCGAGACGGCTTAGAAGTCCGATCCATAAACCCAGCTCATAGAAACATTATTTGATTGCATTTAACAATGCTATTCACACTGAATCTACCTGAGTCGGTCATCATCATGTGCCATGCCCATAAACCTGGGTGGTCCTGTTCGCCATCATACACGATCACTAGAGTCGTGGATCAGCGTCACTTGTTTCCCAGATAACTAATCTTTATTATATCCAACACCCTGTTGCTTCAACAGACACTTGTTTCCCAGATAACTAATCTTTATTATATCCAACACCCTGTTGCTTCAACAGACACTTGTTTCCCAGATAACTAATCTTTATTATATCCAACACCCTGTTGCTTCAACAAACAGTTGTTTCCCAGATAACTAATCTTTATTATATCCAACACCCTGTTGCTTCAACAGACACTTGTTTCCCGGATAACTAATCTTTATTATATCCAACACTCTGTTGCTTCAACAGACACTTGTTTCCCAGATAACTTATCTTTATTATATCCAACACCCTGTTGCTTCAGCAGACAGTTGTTTCCCATACAACTTATCTTTATTATATCCAACGTTCTCTTGCTTCAGCAAACAGTTGTTTCCCAGACAACTTATCTGTTTTAAATCCAACACCATCTTGCTCCAGCGGACAGTTGTTTCCTAGATAACTTATCTATATTATATCCAACACCATCTTGCTTCAGCGGACAGTTGTTTCCCAGACAACTTATCTTTATTATATCCAACATTCTCTTGCTTCAACAGACAGTTGTTTCCCAGACAATTTATCTTTATTATATCCAACATTCTCTTGCTTCAGTAGACAGTTGTTTCCCAGACAACTTATCTTTATTATATCCAACACCCTGTTGCTTCAACATACACTTGTTTCCTAGATAACTAATCTTTATCCAACACCCTGTTGCTTCAACAGACAGTTGTTTCCCAGACAACTTATCTTTATTAAATCCAACATTCTCTTGCTTCAGTAGACAGTTGTTTCCCAGACAACTTATGTTTATTATATCCACCATTCTCTTGCTTCAACAGACAGTTGTTTCCCAGACAATTTATCTTTATTATATCCAACACCCTGTTGCTTCAACAGACACTTGTTTCCTAGATAACTAATCTTTATTATATCCAACACCCTGTTGCTTCAACATACACTTGTTTCCTAGATAACTAATCTTTATCCAACAAACTGTTGCTTCAGCGGACAGTTGTTTCCCAGACAACTTATCTTTATTAAATCCAACATTCTCTTGCTTCAGTAGACAGTTGTTTCCCAGACAACTTATCTTTATTATATCCAACATTCTCTTGCTTCAACAGACAGTTGTTTCCCAGACAATTTATCTTTATTATATCCAACACCCTGTTGCTTCAAAAGACACTTGTTTCCTAGATAACTAATCTTTATTATATCCAACACCCTGTTGCTTCAACATACACTTGTTTCCTAGATAACTAATCTTTATCCAACACCCTGTTGCTTCAGCAGACACTTGTTTCCTAGACAACTTATCTTTATTACATCCAACCCCCTGTTGCTTCAACAGACAGTTGTTTCCCAGACAACTTATCTTTATTAAATCCAACACCCTCTTGCTTCAACAGACAGTTGTTTCCCAGACAACTTATCTTTATTATATCCAACATTCTCTTGCTTCAACAGACAGTTGTTTCCCAGACAATTTATCTTTATTATATCCAACACCCTGTTGCTTCAACAGACACTTGTTTCCTAGATAACTAATCTTTATTATATCCAACACCCTGTTGCTTCAACATACACTTGTTTCCTAGATAACTAATCTTTATCCAACACCCTGTTGCTTCAGCAGACACTTGTTTCCCAGACAACTTATCTTTATTACATCCAACACCCTGTTGCTTCAACAGACAGTTGTTTCCCAGACAACTTATCTTTATTAAATCCAACACCCTCTTGCTTCAGCAGACAGTTGTTTCCCAGACAACTTATCTTTATTATATCCAACATTCTCTTGCTTCAACAGACAGTTGTTTCCCAGACAATTTATCTTTATTATATCCAACACCCTGTTGCTTCAACAGACACTTGTTTCCTAGATAACTAATCTTTATTATATCCAACACCCTGTTGCTTCAACATACACTTGTTTCCCAGACAACTTATCTTTATTATATCCAACACCCTCTTGCTTCAACATACACTTGTTTCCCAGACAACTTATCTTTATTATATCCAACATTCTCTTGCTTCAGAAGGCACACAAATGTTCTCTAAGAAGAAACCCGGTCGCGGGTTAAGGACCGCTGGCAGACAAACTAAATGTGCCCCATATTGTGGATGTTTCCCCCCAATTATTCCAACATAACGCCTATAGCCAATAACAATTTCCTTGGCGAAAATGTATTGTCCGCACACAACTGATCAATATTTGCTCAGGAACGTCAACTGGAATGTCTTCCTTAGCGCACCTTCCAACAAGGAAAGAAATTGCAATTTTATGCCAAGTTGCAAACGTATCGCTCTGCCCTCCCGCGCAATGATGGATGACAATTATAGAATCTTTGACAAGACTGATGCTATTTGTTTTGTGGGAATCAAATAACGACCTTTGAAAGCGCAGCATTGCCTGCCGGGAAATAATTAGTTCGCATAAAAGAGCGAACTTTTTCACTGTGCACCAGATCACGAATATGATTTATGGGAAGCATTCTTTCTACGAGTTTTTTTCTTTCTCGTAGCTTTCTTTTTTTCAATTCGTGATAAACTCGGCCAGTAATTTGTTGTGTCGATGTGATAACTAGATTTGGATATTCATATATCACACGTAACTTCAAGCAACACGCAGCTCTGTATAATCATGCCCAAAGCCATTTCAGATTCGGCGTAATGGTTTCAAAGAAACCATGTGTGTAAAGATGCCGTTTGTAAATCTATGACAATAGGCGGATTACAGAAACTCAAGTTAGAGAGTACAATTATGTCACAAACTATGTATGTCTTAGCGCCATAGTCATAAACAACACGGCATATTCATGTGAAATAAGACACAGAATAATCACAGCAATGCAGAGTTTAGAGAGTATTAAGAACCTATGGCACAATACTAGCAAACTTCTTCTTCTTCTTTCGTTCGCTTGAAATATATCTATAACCGCAATGTTGTCTCTTGTATGAATCTTAAAGTCTTTTTTAGTTCACTCAGCGGTCCATAGAGTTTATCTTCCACTGTTGTCTCTCTAGGAAGTAATTTTGTTTTTAGAAAGTGCATCTTTCCTATGAGAAAATACGAATATGAGTCATAGAGAGAGGAAGAATTGGCGCGTCGGTAGAGGGAAAAGCAGCAGCAGGAGAAAAAGAAGAGAGAAAGCAGAAAAAAAAAGAGAAAGATAACAAGATAAAAAGAAGAGGAGGACAAAGAAGGCGAGGAGAGGGCTATTGAAAAAAAAGGAACAAGAAGAAGATAAATACGGTGAGGAAGGAGGAGGAAGAGAAGAAGAAGACTGCATCTTTTAAAACTTCAAGCAATACGCAGTTCTGTATAAGCATGACCAGAGTTATTTGAGATATGATTTACTGGTTTAAAGGAAACCTGTGTAGCGATATTATCTGTGAATTGGTGATAATAAGCGGATGAAAGGAACCTAATTTACAGAGCACAATTATCCCTGCGGCATGTTTACAGAGAATGCAAGACTGAATAGTGAAATTTAAACAAGAAAGCAAACAACATTAACTATAACATAACACATAAAACATCAAAATATGCATCATCATCATCATCATCAACAAGTGCCCTGCCAACTGGCGTAGGCGTTCATGGTTCTCCACAGATTTCGGTCTTTGGTGTTCTGGATCAACTCTGCTGATGATATTCCTCCATGCCACCGTCTCAATCCGTTCAGCATCATTTCTCTTGGTCTGCCTCTGCCTCACTTCCCCTCGATCTTTCCAATTGTCACGATGTTCTCCAATGCCTCTCTTCTCATCCCATGACAAAATATGCTTACCTCAACAACAAAAAACTGATAGCTGCTTTATTTCTACCATCGCTGTGTTACCAATGAAAAACATGGACAGTCCTAAAAACACTCAGGCGTAACATCACATCATGTGAGACTAGTTGCATAAGAAACTCAGCTGGAAAAACAAGAAATGAGAGAAACACATGAGAAGCTAAGAGAAATTGTGGGGATACCACCTATTACTGATTTTATAGAATAACAAAGAATTCAGTGGTCCGCACATTTAGCTAGAATTAAACAAGATTAGCCAGGCGCAAAAGTGTTATACGTGAGACCATCGGGATTCACTGTGAGAGGGCGGCCCAGGAAGAGAATCTAGAATATGCAAATTCTACAACATACAAAGTCTACAATATATAAAATCAACAATATTCAAAATCTAAAATATACAAACTCTGCAATCTGCAAGGTCTACAATAAACAACGTCTACATACAATATGCAAAGTCGGCAATATGCTCGGTCAAAATAACATTGTCTACAATATGCAAAGTCAACATTATGTAGTCTGCAATGTTATGAGAAGAAATGGATTGGAGAACTTGGTGACAACTGGCAAGATCGAAGGGAACAGACCAAGAGGAAGACCGAGAGGAAAATACCTGGATGGCTTGGCCACATGGCATGGACGAGACAAGAACACTGAGCTGATCCACGACGCTGGTTATCGAGTGATATGGCGAGTCATGACCGCCCACGCTTTCCGACATGGCACATGATTGATTGAATGTGCAAATAAGTCTAGAAGAACTGCGGCTATGCCGACTGCAAAATTAGATACATCAGTTAATATCTAAACTGGAGGTGAAGTATCTTCTAAGATATCTAATGTGTCAACAAGAAATTGTAGCGACATACGTGAAATGGATGACCTCGTACTCTCCTCCCAAATATATGGTGTGTGTTAAGAAGAGAATGTAGCAACATAGATTAAATGCCTTTTAAAATACCGAATATCTCGACAAGAGATTTTAGCAATAGAGATTAAATTTAAATATCTTCAAAAATACCGATTCTCTCGACAAGAGACTGTAGCAACAGACGTGACATGCCCGAGAAAATAGAGGATGTAGCAAAAAAAAGATTGTAGCAACAGAAATTAAATGCTTGGGAAGATATAGAATATGTCTACAAGAGATTTTAGCATCAGCGGTGAAACGCCTGCGAACATAGCCAATATGTCATAAAGCGATTGCAGCATCAGCGGTGAAGGTGAAATGTCTCCGAACATATCCAATATGTCATAAAGAGATTGCAGCATCAGCGGTGAATGTGAAATGTCTCCGAACATATCCAATATGTCATAAAGAGATTGCAGCAACAGATGTGAAATGTATCCGAACATATCTAATATGTCATAAAAAGATTGCAGCAACACAGGTGAAATGCCTCCGAACATATCAAATATGTCATAAAAAGATAGCAGCAACATAGATGAAATGTCTCCGACCATATATAATATGTCATAAAGATATTGTAGCAACAGAGGTGAAATGCCTTCGAACGTATCTAATATGTCATAAAGATATTGCAGCAACAGAGGTGAAATGACTCCGAACATATCTAATATGTCAAAAAGAGAAGATTGCAGCAATAGAGTTTTTTTTCTCTGTCTCTTAGACAACTTATTTTTTCTCTTAGACAACTTATAGAAAAATCAATCGAATTCAATGAAACACTCTACTTAGCCTTTGTCGACCAAGAAAGGGCATTTGATAGAGTAGATAGAAACAAGCTGAAGGACACTCAGAACCCTTTACCATACGATCCGGAGTACAACAAGGTTGTGTCCTGTCACCTCTCTTGTTTATAACATATATAGACAACATATGTAAAGAAACCAGCCAAACAGAGACCGCAAGAACACCGCATGACAAGAACACAGAAGAAGAACCATCTGCAAATCTAACCATTAGAGAACTCCTGTTTGCGGACGACCAAGCACTAATAGCAAAATCAGAAGCTGAATTACCAGACCACATGAATAGTCTAAACGAAAAGTGTAGGGAACATAACATGAAAATTAGCACAAGTAAAACAGAGGTACTGACTATAACTAAAGAAGAAAAAGCAACAACGATTTACCTAAACGAACATCCCTTGAAACAAGTTAAGAGTTTCAAGTACCTAGGAAGTATAATATCATCATATGGCAAATCAGAAGACGAGATCGAAAATAGATGCAATAAGGCAAACCAGTTCATTGGACAAATGACACCAATACTAAAGAACAAACATATATCAATAACTACTAAGAAAGCACTTTACAACACAATATTCCTACCAACTCTATGTTACCAATGCCAAACCTTGACAGTGACATAAAAAGAGAAAAGAAAAATCACAACAACAGAAATGAGATTCCTGAGAAGAATACTCAATGTATCAAGAAGAGATAAGATCAGAAATGAAGAAATCAGGACTAAAGTCGGGGTTACAGCTGCACTAGATTTATTAGAAAGCAGCAAGTCAAATGGTTTGGCCATGCAAGTAGGTTACCAACTAACAGTATACCACAACAAGCAATGATGTACAGACCAGAGGGAAACAGAGGAAGAGGCCGACCACGTAAACGATGGACGCAGGGAATAACAGAGTCCATGGGAATATAGATACATGAAGCCCATAAGCGGGCACTCTCCCACCGTTTATACTTCACCTCGACACCGCAAGGTCGGTCAAGAGGAACATGATGAGATGAGATGAGATGAGATTAGATGAGATTAGATGAGATGAGATGAGATGAGGCAGCAATAGAGGTTAAATGCCTCGGAGAAAACTGAATGTGTCATGAAAAGACAGAATCCCAAATAATGATATCAAGAATCGAGAGAATGCAGTGACAGCAATGGATTTTCCTGAAAGACAGCCAGTTAGATAGTTCACTCCTGTGGGAAGACCTCTGTTCCCTTTCCGCAAAC
>OY992878.1:32535923-32580923 GCA_963921405.1 Cepaea hortensis
TCACTCTCACGCTCACTCATTTACTCTCACGCTCACTCATTCACTCTCCCGCTCACTCATTCACTCTCCCGCTCACTCATTCACTCTCACGCTCACTCATTCACTCTCACGCTCACTCATTTACTCTCACGCTCACTCATTCACTCTTCCGCTCACTCATTCATTCTCCCGCTCACTCATTTACTCTCCCGCTCACTCATTCACTCTCACGCTCACTCATTCTGTCTCTCCCGCTCACTCATTCACTCTCCCGCTCACTCATTCACTCTCGCGCTCACTCATTCACTCTCACTCATTCACTCTCACGCTCACACATTCACTCTCCCGCTCAATCATTTACTCTCCCGCTCACTCTCATGCTCACTCATTCACTCTCCCGCTCACTCATTCACTCTCCCGCTCACTCATTCACTCTCCCGCTCACTCATTCACTCTCCCGCTCACTCATTCACTCTCCCGCTCACTCATTCACTCTCCCGCTCACTCATTCACCCTCACGCTCACTCATTCACTCTCACGCTCACTCATTCAATCTCACTCATTCACTCACACACACAGACACTCTCACTCATTCACTCTCCCGCTCACTCATTCGCTCTCACGCTCACTCATTCACTCTCCCGCTCACTCATTCACCCTCACGCTCACTCATTCACTCTCCCGCTCACTCATTCACTCTCACTCATTCACTCTCCCGCTCACTCATTCACTCTCACGCTCAATCATTCACTCTCCCGCTCACTCATTCACTCTCACGCTCACTCATTCACTCTCACTCATTCACTCTCACGCTCACTCATTCTGTCTCTCATTCACACTCACTCATTCACTCTCACTCATTCACTCTCCCGCTCACTCATTCACTCTCACTCATTCACTCTCCCGCTCACTCATTTACTCTCACGCTCAATCATTCACTCTCCCGCTCACTCATTCACTCTCACGCTCACTCATTCACTCTCACTCATTCACTCTCACGCTCACTCATTCTGTCTCTCATTCACACTCACTCACTCTCTCACTCAAACTACAGTAATGAACATAAGTTTAGATTATACATGATAAAATCAAATGGTATTTAACTGTATAATATGACAGATGAGAATACACAAACATATGGATTTGCGTGTTACATAACATGCGTGTTACATGACATGCATCTGCTCAGCTCTCTCTCTCTCTCTCTGTATTCTTTCATATACACACACTCACACGCATGCGCGCGCTCACACACACTAACACATCAACTCTCCCACTGTCTCACTCTCTAACACACAATCCTACACACACACACACACTCACTCTCTCAATCACACTCTCTCACACATACACGTACACATGAACGCATGCACGCACGCACACACTGCCTCACTCACTCTCACACATACACGTACGAATGCATGCACTGACACATTCCCCCACCATTTCTCGCTCAATCACTCTCTCCACACACACGCATGCACACACGCATTCACTCTCTCACTCTCTCTGACACCCACTCTCTCTCTCTCTCTCTCTCTCTCTCTCTCTCTCTCGCTCGCTCCCACACGCACACACATATATAGTGAACAATTATAATGAACAATTATACTGAACAATAGATAGATAGATAGATAGATAGATAGATAGATAGATAGATAGATAGATAGATAGATAGATAGATAGATAGATAGATAGATAGATAGATAGATAGATAGATAGATAGATAGATAGATAGATAGATAGATAGATAGATAGATAGATAGATAGATAGATAGATAGATAGATAGATAGATAGATAGATAGATAGATAGATAGATAGATAGATAGATAGATAGATAGATAGATAGATAGATAGATAGATAGATAGATAGATAGATAGATAGATAGATAGATAGATAGATAGATAGATAGATAGATAGATAGATAGATAGATAGATAGATAGATAGATAGATAGATAGATAGATAGATAGATAGATAGATAGATAGATAGATAGATAGATAGATAGATAGATAGATAGATAGATAGATAGATAGATAGATAGATAGATAGATAGATAGATAGATAGATAGATAGATAGATAGATAGATAGATAGATAGATAGATAGATAGATAGATAGATAGATAGATAGATAGATAGATAGATAGATAGATAGATAGATAGATAGATAGATAGATAGATAGATAGATAGATAGATAGATAGATAGATAGATAGATAGATAGATAGATAGATAGATAGATAGATAGATAGATAGATAGATAGATAGATAGATAGATAGATAGATAGATAGATAGATAGATAGATAGATAGATAGATAGATAGATATGTTACATACCATGTCTTTACGTGACGTATTGGCAATATCATACTGAGTCTGTCTATTTAGAGTAATTTAGACCAATCAGCGTTCGACGAGTAATATCTGTATGATGCCGGCCGTCTTTAACTTCCCAGAAGATTGTATAGTGCCCATAAGGGTGGGTCGCACTGGAGACATGTTTCGATTAAACCTAAATCCCATTCGCACAGGTTTTGAACTAAGGCTACTGAGCGGTAAACCAACGCGCTAGGCATTGTGCCAATGCTACTCCCTGCCGAAAGCATGTTTGATACAAATCGCTATAATGAGCCCAATAATGAAACTGTGTGAATGCCCGACTTCTCAACGGGGATTCTGGGGATTTCTCACAAATGCTCACTTGAAAGACGTTTCGGATGTAGCAGGTAACATAGGTTGTCTACGTTGCTGCTTGTAAGACAGAAACAGATCCTAGTTAATGCCACCTGTGAAAGTCAAGGTTGATGGCTCCAGCTAATCTACGAAGGTTAGTATTCTTCTTCTTCTTCTTTTTCCTTCATTCCTCTTCTTCTTCTTCTTTCCTTCTTTCCTTCCTTCATTTCGTAATTCCCTCCTCCCTCCTTCCGTCCATCCTTCTTTTTTTCCTCTTATTCTTCGTCTTCTTTCTTTCTTCCTCTCTTCCTTCCTTTCTTCCCTCCTTCCATCCTTCTTTCCATCCTTCCTTCCTTTCTCATGTTATTCTTCGTCTACTTCCTTCCTTCCTTTTTCTTGGTTTCTAGGCGATTTATCAATATCGCATTAGCTATGGTCATACAATCAACAAAGAAAAAGCATTGTGTATACTTTATTCGACGACAATAAATGATTGCTCGAATATAGTGAGGGATCGGCAATTAAACAGTTCAACAGCTTTTACTTAGTCATTTGTCGCACTTTCAACTTCATAGCAAAAGGTCGACCTCATAATGCTCCGTTCCTGTGCCAGTGAATATCACACAAACAGAAAGAGTTCGTTTTAAATATGAAATTACCTTGGAGATAACAAATGCTCCACATTTAAACAGTCTGTGTATTTTAAGTATTGCAGCGAAAATATTTACGTTTTTGTATTCATATGATACATAACTCCTGCAGTTTGCACCTGACGAGATGCATCGATACCTGCCAGTCAATAAATCGTGCAGCATATTCTTTATCACTTCTGTGTTTAAATATTAAGACAAAGAAAAATTAGGAAACATAAAATATATTGGACATGTAAATCACAATAAGGGAGGGAAGTGTCCCGGGAAGGAGGAAGATGAGGACAGAATGCCCACAGATGGATTCAAGATGTAACAGATAATTTACAATTGGTGGTAATAGATGCAGGACATCTGATTAAGATAATTTACACATGGCGGTAATAGATGCAGAACATCCGACTAAGATAATTTACATATGGAGGTAATATATGCAGAACATCTGACTAAGATAATTTACATTTGGTCATAATATATGCAGAACATCTAAGATATTTTACACATGGCGGTAATAGATACAAAAAATACGACTAATATAATTTACACATGGCGGTAATAGAGGCAGGACATACGACTAATATAATTTACACATGGTGGTAATAGATGCAGGACATTTGACTAAGATAATTTACGCTTGATTGTACTAGATGCAGGACATCTGACTAATGATAGAGAACAATTTCCAAAGACTTTCAAAGGAGCGAACTCCTGTACCGCACAACTAGATGAATGTACAGACTTTTAAACTTTCCACCAACATCTTCTTATGCCTCTCTGTTTTCTTTTGATCAATACTTGTTCATTTAAGTTATGTTCTCTGATTCTAATTGATATCTTCTTTTTGATGTGTCCGATACATTTTATTTATCGTTCCCTGGTGATTTTACCGAGTGATCTAATAAAATATACAGCTATCAACATCTTGGCGTTTGTGTTTTTCTCTGTCACGGCATTCCTGGAGATCTTTCTCAACAAATAACATCTTCACGGACCTAGTTCCTTCACCATTTTAATACTCATTGTCCAACATTCGCATACATAAAGAAGAACAGCAGACATAATTGTCATCAAGTAGAATGAATTTTGCCTATTAGTCCTGAATTAGACCAATCAACTTCGTTAGCGCACCCTCAAATATAATTAAACCTTAATCTTTAAAGTAAAAGAGCTGGCAAACAAAAACAATAAACACAACAACAGCAGCAGCAATAACAACAACAGTAGCAGCAACAACAGCAACAAAATCAAGAACAGTATCTGTATGCACAAAGCTCGTGCTTGCATGTATACCTCCCCATATTTTCTCTGAATACTCACAACAATCCGTAGTCAACATTTGCAAACTTATATACGCGAAGTTTTCTGTTTCCTTTCGGCAAGATAGCACAGTGAGACCGGTAAACGGTTGGATAACATGCCAGGCCGGCGTTTGTTTTAAGTAACTCTCTTGCAATGTTTCTTCTGGCAATCGGGTTTATTGTGTAGTTGCGACAGGTAAAAAGCCTGACATTTACCCAAACCACGGATGAGGGGCTGTAGCTTTCCATGGTGCATTTGCTGGTTCTTCCCCCCTCCCCTCCACAGAACGCGCTGATGGGGTGGGGATCGAGCAGGCGGGCAAACTGGCTGGGTCTACACCCCTTGGTGGGGGTAATGGTGCATGATGATGCAGGTGTGGTCGGCGGCCTTTTGGGATTGTATGTTTAGTGCTACAGGGAGTGACCAGAGTTCCATACCCAGGACTTCGAGGAAAGGCCGGACAGACACGTAATCAGACCGCCACCAGTACTATTAGTACTGCGACTCTTCGCTGGCTGTTGAAGATCAGGAGGGAGTACGTATGGGAATATCTTAAGCACTATGATGGAGGTCTTTGACTAACAACTCAGGGTGCCCGACAAGATTCAGTACATTTGAGCACCCTTTTCAACGACTCAGTGCGTATTGAGTAAATGGTTGTAGTCACATTTTGTATAAACCAGTCGATCCTCGATGGGAGATGTGATCAATATCACGCTGGTCGAATTTACTTTCCAGAATATTTCCTGGTGCCCATATTCACTGAGTTGATCTGGGAGTTCACATCAATGTTTTAACAAATCCCCGCCTCGGTGGGGATTGGAACATACACCCGGGCCGGAAGGCAGTAAGGATCAGATATAAAAATCCACCCCCATAACTACTCCATCTCTGAAAGAACCATTGTCTCTGTACACCAAACCAAACTGCAGTTATTAGTTCCACTGTGGGTGCCAAGCAACTTACATAGGTAGAGCAGAAAGACACTTAGCAAATCGAGTAGCCCAACATATTCCAGTGTGGGTGGAAAAGAGAGTTAACCAGTCTTCATGAATCCTTGTGCAGTCAAGTGGCTATAAATCACCGTCCTCGTCGATTTCTCAAACCTCATAAAATATGACTATAACGTTAACAAAGACAAAGCGTTTCTGTATTCATGAACAATAAAAGATTGCTCAAATATAGTGAGCCATTAGCAATTAGGCGGTTCAGTCGGCTTTATGCACACAGAAAGTGTTCATGTTACATTGAAAATTACCATGGGATAACAAATGCACCATATTCGAACAATACCTGTAACTACGTGTTTTAAGTGTTTGAGCGAAAACATGATTCATATTCACTTCATATATATATATATATATATATATATATATATATATATATATATATATATATATATATATATATATATATATATATATATATATATATATATATATATATATATATAACACTGCAGAATGATGTCAGAACACTGACGAGATGCAACGAAATATGCCAGTCAAAAAATCGTGCAACATATTGTTTGCGGCTTCTGTTTTTAAATTCACTAAAAGGACACATTGTTTTGAGATATGTACTTCCTTCCTTTTCTCACTATCAATGCCAATGAACACCCTCGAATGTATTACTCGTGCCTATTTCAAATTCTTGAAAGGTTCCCAGCCATTGATGTGTCAATGTTTACAGAATATAGGAAGTAAAGTTGAATACATTGACTATAGTTTAATATCTGATCAATTGAGCGCATCAGGAGAATGTTCCAGACGTTGGTATTACCCAGTGTTAAGGTTGAGTGACAGAGAAGATGGCACCTCATTAAATCATTATTTTAAGCTCTAGAGCTGGTTAGCTCTTCTTCACATGGTTCTTTCGGAATTATTTCTTACATGATATTATGTGTTCGTGCCAGAAAGTGTGATTACAGTGAATGACAGCGCGAGGAACAATTATATGTCATCGTTGCCCTAATTTATCTTTGCCAGACCTGCCCACGAAAAGAGGATTACATCAGTTCTTGTTGTTGTTATTGTTGTGGTTTTGTTGTTATTTCTTTGCTGTTGTTGTTGTTGCTGTTGTTGGTATTGTTGTTGTTCTTGGTGTTATTGTTATTTATAGCAGAGTTGTTGTTACTGCTGCTGCTGTTGGTGATGGTGGTTCTGCTGTTGTTGGTGGTGGCAGTTGTCGTGTTGTTGGTGGTGTTGTTGTTGTTGGTGGTGTTGTTGGTGTTGCTACTGCTGTTGTTGTTGATGGTGGTAGTCGTAGTGGTAGTGGTTTTGTTGTTGTTGTTGCTACTGCTGCTGTTGTTGATGGTGGTAGTGGTAGTGGTTTTGTTGTTGTTGTTGCTACTGCTGCTGTTGTTGATGGTGGTAGTCGTAGTGGTAGTGGTTTTGTTGTTCTTGGTGGTGATGATGGTAGTGGTGGTGCTAATGCTGCTATTTTTAGTATGGATACAATGTCCAGTGCAGTGCCGATCCACATAGTGGCACATGGAAGTGTTTTTACACACATAAACATATACACACTTACAAATATACACACATATGCGTATATGCACATACGCACACATACACACATCAACACGTGTGCACATACACACATAAAGACACGCACTCATGCAGATAGATACACATACGCGCATACGCGCATAGCCAGACAGAGAGACAGATAGAAAGAGCGACAGACAGGTAAACATACACATACATACATGCATGGACACACACGCACGCACGCACATTCACACACACACACACATCTATATAGACATGATTGCGTGCCTTTCACATTACGCTGCAATCAGCCCCATCATTTTTTAGATGTCTTCGATTTTGTAAGCAATTTAACATTCAGTAGTTTGCCATTGATTTCTAAACTGCCGACGCCCACACCATTATGGAAATCAGCTCAAAGCTGACTGCTCCTAAAGCCCTGGGGCTGACTCTACGTCGGGATTGTGGAACTGCGCTCACTATCATTAACCCACATACACCGACACATACATCATACATACATCATATATACACCATACATACATCATGCATACATCATACATACATCCTACATACATCATACATACATCCTACATACATCATACATACATCATACATACATCATACATACACCATACATACATCATACATGCATCATACATACATCATATATACACCATACATACACCATACATACATCATACATACACCATACATACACCATACATACATCATACATACATCCTACATACACCATACATACACCATACATACATCCTACATACACCATACATACACCATACATACATCCTACATACATCCTACATACATCCTACATACACCATACATACACCATACATACATCCTACATACATCATACATACACCATACATACATCATACATACATCATACATAAATCCTACATACATCATACATACATCATACATGCATCATACATACATCATACATAAATCCTACATACATCATACATACATCATACATACATCATACATACACCATACATACATCATACATACATCCTACATGCATTATACATACATCATACATAAATCCTACATACATCATACATACATCCTATATACATCATACATACAAACATACATACATCATACATACACCATACATACATAATACATACATCATACATACAAACATATATAATGTTCATCTAACATTTCCTAAAGTGGCCATGGTAATCTACCGTCACATTAAACACTGCAGGTGGTTGTCATGGCGACAGATGCACAAACGTAATCAATACAGAAGCACCGATAACGCCATATTTTATTAGTGGTGCCGTGTCTGGTGTGCGGTATGTGTGGTGCAGTTTACTTGATTTTACCTTGATCCACACAATCAGCGTCTGTCTGTGCACACAATTGTTCATCCTAAATAAGAATTACAGGTGTGTATGTTGTAAGGATATGCTATATCACAGCAGGTGATATATTTTCACACTGCCCTTACACTGTCTATAAAGTTAGTTGCGTGTCCTTTTCAAGACGTCGCAATCAACCTCAAAATGTTGTTGATTGTGAATTACTAGGCAAGTGTCCGTTCAATAGTTTATCAATGCTTTCTGGACCACCGACACTCATGCCATTGTTAAAAATCAATGCCAGGCGATCTGCTTCCAAATCGCCTGCACTTGATTTCGAACGCGGTATGTGGGATTGCAAATAGCGTTCGCTACCCCATCGCCACAGACGAAGGCTCATTGTCTGTAGAAGACTTTTTATAATGTCCCGTGTCCTTTGCAGGGGGTTGCAATTAACGCCACGTTAATTTTCTGTGCAATGTTACGTTCAGAAGTTCGCCATTGCTTTCTGAAAGAGAAGTCCAACTTACTGGTGGAGACAATAAACTCACTACCCCGCAAGGAAGTTTAATACCGAGCGTCCCTTATACCCTGTCGGCCTCGCTGACCTCCATAGCAGATAAATTATAATAAAATCACGGCCTATGGACAAGTGATTAAAAATAGATATACAGTCGGTGGTATTATTTCCTGCCCACTTTTTCCAGTAAATCTATATGGCTTGAAGAGAACAAACGTCGCTATAGAATAGGTAGCCTTTCGCAAGATCGTAGTACGAACGTTACGAACACCTTAGAAGACCGGTTACCAGACAACGATTGCCTCCAAGGTCTTCCAGGTTTATTGGTTTGCATTGCATGATTCACTGTCATTCAGCAGAATAGGTTGAATATAACATTTCAGTACTCTCTTCCTCGTAATAAATGTGGTTACGGTAGTTAAAATATTTGCATGTGCTTTTCACGTTGCAGTTAATCTAAGAATTTATTGGCAGTTCGCGATTTACTAGGTAATGTTAATTCAACAGTTTACCATTAGTTTCTGAACGGTCGATTTGGTATGGCCCTGCTAAGAATATCGTAGGCGAAACTCGAAATTCAATAACTATAGGAGTTTTATAACTCAAAAGGAATCATCAATAAATATATTAGCAACATCATCAATACCAGTTAACATCACGCGCCTTACAAAAAAAGAAGCAGTTCCTTGGTAAGTTTGTGTATGTATGTATATATATGTGTGTGTGCGTGTGTGTGTGTGTGTGTGTGTGTGTGTGTGTGTATATATATATATATATATATATATATATATATATATATATATATATATATATATATATATATATATATATGACTCATTTTTTAAAGTGATAATTTTGCATGGTCTTTGAATGTTGTTACATATATCCAAATGACCTCCGCAGAAAAAAATGTCTCTCACTACTGGTCAAACCTTGATAATACGGTCTACTCATGCCAATCTATTAACTGGAACAACCATCAACCTTCGCCCCGTCACACAGTGGATTAGGTCGCCATCACACGCATCAGCACCGCGCGTCAGGTCGGCTTCACTAAAAAGTAGTGAACATCCCTGACATAACTTATCCGACCGTTTGTGTGCCTCTTTGCTCGAAGGCAAATGCATCGGACTAAAAGAGTAAATCCACAACCTTCTAGAGCAGTGCTTCTCAACCTTCTTTTGGCCCGTGCCCCCCTTCACCATATTTTCAGAACGTCATCCCCCCCCCCTTCCTATCAAAAATTTGGCCCGTGCCCCCCTTCACCGTATTTTCAGAACGCCAGTTAGTTAGTTAGTCGCAGTTCCAACTTCACAGCAACGGGTCGTCCCCATTATGCTCCGTTCCTGTACCAGTGAATATCACACTAAACGCTCCCCACTGCCCAATGTGAAAAGTGGAAAAGACATGAATCTCGACAAACAACAGCCCGCACAGATACACTGTGCATAATGCCGCCGCCAGAATGTCAACACACCAGTCCCCCACGAAACACCCAATTCATCTCTGATGGAATCGGCAGTCATTTTCCTATCTGGATGTTTCCTAGATGTTCACCTACACAGTCCACGAACATACAGTTCATCACCGACTGCAGTGGCAGTCAACCAGAAGCCCAGCAGCCACGCATTTCTGCATAAGGCAAAAACTGGTCAACTCTGGGACATAGCCACCTGCCATCACTCCGAACATGCAGTCACGTTCCAAAAATAAAAACTTGGGCAGATTCAAAAGCACTTCACACGAAACTCACAGCTCACAGTGTCGCGCCACGCACTCACTCAGTAGCAGGGCGACGGAACCATTAAGCATCCTTAGTCGCCTCTTACGACATGCGTGGTAGGCTACAGTGTTGCTATTCTTTGCTTCCCTTATGAGCCCCGGCAACACACGGGAGTTTCAGAACGTCATTCCCCCCTTTCATTTTTTCTAACAATCACCCCACCCCTACACAGTATATGTAAAAATGGAAGGTAAATTTAATAGCATATACTAAAACAAGTCTAGACATCCACATAAAACATGATTTGTGGGTCTACTTACTTTATAAAATGAATTTTAGAAGGATGAGACGTACATAACTGTAAAGTATGAAGGGAAAAACAATATCAAGTAATCGTTTCTTGTATTAACGCGATCTTGAAATGGTCTTCATCCCCCCGCCCCGGAAACCCTAAAATTCCTAGAGGATAATTAACCAACCAGTCTCCTGCCCATGTCTCTGTCCGATTGTCTGTCTGCTTGTCTGTCTATCTACTTGTCTGTGTATATGCCTATATGTCTTCTGTCTGCTTTCTGACAGACTGCATTTTCTGCATATCTGCCTGTATATAAGTCTGTCTATCTGTCTGCCTGTCAAAAATTACCTTTCTAATTTGGGGACTATATGTCTGTATATTTGTTATTTACCTGCCTGTCTGTCTACCTGCCTATCTGCCTGCCTATCTTAATTACGTTTTTAATTGCTTGTCGGTCTACCTGCATATATGTCTGCTTATCTGTCCATTTGCTTATCTGTCTGTCCATCTGCCTGTCTGTCTGAATGATCTTTCTAACTGCCTGTCTATCTAACGGTATAACTGTCGATCTGCCTGTCTATCTACCTGCCCGCCTGCCTGCCCCTGAGTTTCCTCCGCGACCCTGGTCGGACGATCAATCCAAGCACTCTAACAATCTTACCTTGGTACATTTCAAGCACTCTAACATTCTTACCTTGATACACTCCAAGCGCTCTAAGAATCTTACCTTGGTACACTCCAAACAGTCTAACAATGTTACCTTGGTACACTCCAAGCACTCTAACAATCTTACCTTGGTACACTCGGATTTCGTAGCCGGTCCCTTGGGGTCGTTGGCATCAGCAACATCCTGGAAACGGACAATGGAGATGTTAGTACTACCGCTGTTGTTGGTGTGGCAGTTGTCGCTGATGATGCGGGAGTCGATGGTCTCAACATGATCCAGTGGCAACATGATTCTGAAGCTTTCACGAACCATCAGCCCCTCTGCGCTGCAAGTCCATTATTCTCGTCTCTGCTGCTGGCAAAGAACAGAAGAAAGAAATCTGTCAGTTGGGTTGTGGAAGTTATCATTTGCGCAGATTGTATTTTTCAGTGACAGAGATTTAACAAATTTGTCCCCGGAGAAAACTGGAGAAGGAACGAATGAACGAACATAATTTGAAAAGGATTAAGAATTGGGGTATCCTGGGATTCGAGGTAGAGCAGTCACTAGTATTATTGTCTGCCAACTCAGTGGTCATATGTTTTAAATAAATATAGTGGCTTAGATATGTTATCACTGGTTCGGGCCTTCATCACGACCCTTAAATAAAGATACCAGGAAATTTCATGTTAACTACGTCATATTGACGTCATGACCTATCGACTGCAGATCATTATAAAAATATGGGGGTAACACCATATATCCAAAACAGTTCATGGAGTGAAAAGTGATCTTTTTCTCTTACTTAACATTTTTTAAACCAAACTGTACATTTTTTAACCAAATGCCTAATTATTCCTAAGGCATTGAAAATAGTCCCTTACTTATTTTTCTTTTATGCAGTCCCCTCTGAAATATTTAGAGATAGAGTATGTTCTTCTCTTCTTGATTCAATGGAATGTGTTTAATTTTCTCCGCGAGCCACATCACATGACTGGCACTTTGCCGTCTTGATAGAGGATAGTTTGTAAAATAGACTAATACCTCATCATAGCACAGAGCTTGTGCTGAATTTAGAGACCATGTGTTGCCCATGCAGCATGATACCTCGCTCGGCCTGCCTAGGTTACTCCAGAGGAAAGGTAATACCAATATGTCTGGAACAAAACAATCTGCAGAATATGCTGGATCAGCAAAGCAATGCTCTAACTGTCCGCCTATCTGAGCTTCCATCCTAGAGCCGCTGCCGACCAAGGCTTAGGGCCCGATCTACATTTCCTCACACTAAGGTAAGGCGTGTTCCCTGACAATTGCGCTCCTCCGCCCGAAGACGTTGGCACAGTGTGGGATTTGGTGAGCACCTCCCAACATTCATCGGTAACAGAAAGTTAGTAGTACCGTCTACTGTCATACGGTAGCTCAGTCATATCTAACTAAGACCTGACTTTGCCACTAGCTCCACATTGGTGATTATTCAGTCAGAAAGCTAACATGCAGATGATTATATGTTTGTTTGCTAACAGTCATTCCATCATACACATAACTTTATGATCACCCATAAACTTCCAAGGAATAATTTTTATGGTGTCCCTTTGCGTGTAGTGTCGGATTTAATACAAGGTTACTGTTTTGTCACCTTTTCAGAGACGCCTATTTTTAGGCAATGGACTCGGGGGTTATCAAGTTAGGCGGCAGAAAGTTGCATAACTGTCTCGGGTTAATCATTCTTTAAACATCGTTTAAATGGAGATGTGGTTTTATAGAAGAATGCTGAAAATTAATTGGACAGCCAAAATGAGCAATCTGGACATTTTGAGGGAAGCTAAGTCGCAAAAAAAGACAACTTATCACAAACATCAGAAAGAGGCAGTTATTGTTTTTTTTTTTTTTTTCACGTTATGAGAAGATACAAACTGGAACATGTCTGACAACCGGAAAGATTTGTGGAAAGCGAGATAGAGGAAGACAGCGTGAAAAGATTCTCGACGGTCCTGTCTCATGGCACGTAAGGGAGTCACCACATGAAATTATTCATGCCGTCGGAGATCGCAATTTATGGAGACGCATGATCGCTCACGCCAGCCGACAAGGAACTGAATGATGATGATGATGATGATGAAACATCGTTGTAGCTACTGGTTAACAGAAGCCACATCATGGCACTTGGGACCCTTCCTCAGAGATCAGTCTTCCTCGGTAGACATCGAAGTGTCATCACTTCTCCCAAACACCGGGGCTGGATACGAATCTAGCACGTCCTCGCCATCATGACAGAAGAGGGACAGAACTGTACACCCACTTGTGGGTTAAATATCCCTAGTGTGTGTGTATGTGTGCGTGCGTGCGTGCGTGCGTGCGTGTGTGTGTGTGTGTGTGTGTGTGTGTGTGTGTGTGTGTGTGTGTGTGTGTGTGTGTGACTCGTCTGCTTCCTTTTTGTGGACTGGACACGTGTGTTGTTGAATACCGCGTCTATTGTTATAACAATGCGGCTAAACCGGAAATGTCAGAGAGAGTTTGGTGCGAATTTGGTGATATATGGGGAGAGGGAATGTAAAGTTGTGGCAGATTCCACAAGAAGACTTAATTACTACGTGGTCCACAAGTGCAACAATTTCTGTCTATCTTCGTATTAGGGCTGCGGGTGTCGAGGGAAAACAAAAATATGATAGGCTGGCTGGCATTGCACCATATCAGTCAGGAACAGGGATAGTAAATGGCCCTCCCTTCTCACGTCATGTGTTTCTGGGTATGTTGTTGGGCCAGTACTGTCTGTTTATGGACCAATCGGCACACGATAAGTGACGCTGTCAATGTCACGCCAACCGCCTTTTCTTCCCATATCATATAATACTAGATGATCATCATCATCGTGTGTCATGCCGGTAAGCGTGGGCGGTCATGTTTTGCTATCTCACTCGATCGCCGAGTCGTGGATCAGCTCAGTGTTCTTGTCTCGGCCATACAACAATGCACCGCGGTGCGGCCAGGAAAGAGGACTTGCAACTGAATGAATTGGCATCAATGGTGTTGTGGCCAGGAAAGAGGACTTGCAACTGAATGAATCGCCATCAACATCGGTGTGGCCAGAAAAGAGAAGCACACCAACCGTGCTGGACGGCTGGACAACATCTATTTTTCCAGAGTTATCTGGTGGCTTTACAGCCCGTGAAGTCGGAGCACTTATGAACGTGTCCGGAGTGCCGTGATGGCAATGTAAACTGACATGAAGAGAACTTGGCTTCACTAAAAATCTATTGATGAGAAAATTGAACTGAATTCTGCTTCACGAAAAAAATCTACGGATCAGAAAACTGAACATAATTGAGCTTCAAGAGAAATATAGTGATGGGAGAGCAGAATTCAACTTCAGCTAAACTGTAGTGATTAGAGTACAATAGAATTCAACTTCAAGAAACATCTAGTGATGATAGAACAACAGAATTCAACTTCAAGAAACATCTAGTGATGATAGAACAACAGAATTCAACTTCAAGAAACATCTAGTGATGATAGAACAACAGAATTCAAATAGTTTAGTTTAGTTTAGTCCATGGATCAACATCACGGCACACGGGTGTAACCCATAAGTGCTCCGTTCTTTTCCTAACTCAAAGCTGAGTCTGGAGAAGCTAAGCTCAGTGCACGAACTCCGTAGCACCGGCGAGGATCCTGAAATACTTTGGGTAGATTTTTAACTCGAAATTTTACCCGGGCAGCGCCGTTAGGCTACTCTTTTCGATTTCCAACTGCCAAGGGATTTTTTACGTGCGCAACAATACACACGGGCGTCCGATCTCACTACCCAGAGACCAGGGGAAATTTTATTACTGGAAGTCCGCGTGAAAAAAAAGTATCCCGGTCCACACCGGGGCGTGGACCCGGAAACTCCAGCACTCGAGGCGGACACCATACCTCGAGACCACGCACCCCCCAGAATTCAACTTCAAGAAACATCTAGTGATGACAGAACAACAGAATTCAGCTTCAAGAGAAATATAGTGATGGGGGAGCAGAATTCAACTTCAGTAAAACTGCGGTGATTAGAGTAAAATAGAATTCAACTTCAAGAAACATCTAGTGATGATAGAACAACAGAATTCAACTTCAAGAAACATCTAGTGATTAGAGAACAACACAATTCAACTTCACAAAAAAATTGTAGTAATGAGAATAAGTAGCAAAGAGTAAAGGCCCCTTTTAAACGCCTTAGGGTGCAATAGGCATGTTTGACTAGGCCCAAATTTGACTAGACCCATATTTTTTATTGACCTAGCCGCTTTACTTCCCAAGACCATTTCAGGCTGGGTCGGCCTAAGAGCTGTGTTAATTTTGAAAGTCGAATCCACCCGGAAAAGAATCGAACCGATCACCACCAGGCAGCAGGCGTGTGTCGGGCGACTATTCACCAATGAGAGACCGGAGCGGAACTCAGCTTCACGATTTATAGCTGATCAGAATTTTCCTTCGCGAAAATCCTAGTGATGAGAGAACTGAAGAGTTGAGCTATATTGACGATCTAGTGATGAGACAACTGAAGAGTCTAGCTTTACTGAACCTAGTGATCAGGGAACTGAAGAGTTGAGCTTTACTGACAATCTAGCGATGACAGAACTGAAGAGTTTGAGCTTTACTGACAATCTAGTGATGAGCCAAGTGAAGAGTCGAGCTTTACTGACAATCTAATGATGAAAGACGTGAATAATTAATTTTACTGTCAATCTAGTCATGAGAGGACTATTCAGTTCTCTCATCACTAGGGTTTTCACGATGGAGAATTCTGATCAGCCATAAATGAGCATTACTTACTATCTAGTGTTGAGAGAACTGGAGAGTTGAGCATTACTGACAATCTAGTGATGGGAGAACTGAAGAGTTGAGCTTTACTGACAGTCTAGTGATGAGAGGACGGAGTCTCGCCTGCAGAGAAACCAGTATCGTTGTTAGCAATGTTGTTAAGTGCTGTGTTTTGACATGTTTAACAAAGCACTGTGTTTTGATATGTTTAACAATGCGCTATGTATACAAAGAAGACGAGAGAGCCTGGATAAAAGTGTCCAACACAACAGAGATAAGAAGAGCAGCCGTCATTTGCATTATCGACCCCCTAACAAACGCGGCGTTTCTTTACGGGCCGCAAAGGGTATTTGTGTGGATGGAGGGAATGTGTGTGTGTGTGGATGGGAATGTGTGTTTGTGTGGGTTGGAATGTGTGTGTGCATGGATGGGAATGTGTATGCATGGATGGAAATATGTGTGCTTGTGGATGGGAATGTGTGTGCGTGGATGGGAATGTGTGTGTGGGAATGGAAATATATGTGCAGGGTAGGTATGTGTGTACAGGATGAGAATTTTGTCAGTGTAGAGAGAAGCTGGCGGTTCACGGGTGCAGTGTTGGGAGACTCCTGTGGGTCATCGCTCGAGCTATAGAGTTCGTGCACTGTTCGACACTTTCGGCGGGACGCTTTGTGAGAAAGAAATCGAACCATATAGGGTAAACCCGGTGCAAGAAAGTGTGTGTTTTTGTGTGGATGCATTTATGTATGTATGCAAATACATATCCCAAGATAAAAGACCTCTTAATGCCTCTCACGTATCGCAGTGTAGAAGAAGAAATAGACAGACAGACAGACAGACAGAAGACAATGAAGAGATAAATAGTGTCAAGCATAGACAGACAGACAGACAGACAAGCGGGCGGGCGGGCGGGCGGACAGACGAACGGACGGACGGACGGACGGACGAACGAACGGACGGAAGGAAGGAAGGAAGGAGGAATGAAGGAAGGACGGATGAACGGAAGGAAAGAAGGAAGGAAGGAAGGAAGACGGAAGGAAAGAAGGAAGGAAGGAAGGAAGACAGAAAGAAAGAAAGAAAGAAAGAAAGAAAGAAAGAAAGAAAGAAAGAAAGAAAGAACAGTACACAGTTTGAAACCAACCACCTGAGATACACTTCACTGTTTGTCAATGAAAACATGAGCGCTTTTCATCAAGCAGTTGAACGAGTGGGTCAATACAGTACGGTGTGATAAGCAACTATAACAGAAAGCAATTCTAATATTCCTCTTATTGATTATTACTGGCTGTGTTTTCACAAATGACATCGATTGTTGTCGTTCTGTTGAATTGCAGACTCATCTCTTGACGACTAGGCAAACTCATTGAGACACAATGTGACAATAGCGTGCTGTTAACATGATTAGAAACATTGCTTTCAAAAGAGAAATACATAATCAAAACAAGAATGAACTAATTTATAAGTAGAGTGTGGATCCAGATAAATTTGATTCTTTCTTGAGTTTTAATTCATTATCAGTTTTTCTGTGAGTGTTTATTCCTTAGCTTTGGGTTCGCTATCGAATTCCCTTATTCTCAAGAAACATCAATATTCCGTATTTCAGTTATGTGCACATGAGTGCATAGGGGACGGAGTGGCCGAGGGCTGTCTGTGTCCGCTTCTGTATCATAACTTACCCGGTTATTTTCCAAGCATAGGGCTGGCATTGTTTTCCACTACAAGAACCGTTGGTTTCTCATGAGTACGGTGGGTACGTAAAGGCTTGCTAGTGTAGTCGTTAGGGAGCTATGCTGATACTCTTATGAGCGCGGTCTACGAGGGTTCGGTGCCAGCGCTTGCCGCCTGCTAAATGAGGGAAAGACTGGCCACTATTCATCTGTGCACTCAGGCCTACAGCGAGTGATGGTCCTAGCACATAGAGTGATGGTCCTAGCACAGAGAGTGATGGTCCTAGCACAGAGAGTGATGGTTCTAGCACAGAGAGTGATGGTCCTAGCACAGAGAGTGATGGTTCTAGCACAGACAGTGATAGTCCTAGCACATAGAGTGATGGTCCTAGCACAGACAGTGATAGTCCTAGCACATAGAGTGATGGTCCTAGCACATATAGTGATGGTCCTAGCACATAGAGTGATGGTCCTAGCACAAAGAGTGAAGGTTCTAGCACAGACAGTGATAGTCCTAGCACAGACAGTGATGGTCCTAGCACAGACAGTGATGGTCCTAGCACAGACAGTGATAGTCCTAGCACAGAGAGTGATGGTTCTAGCACATAGAGTGAAGGTTCTAGCACAGAGAGTGATGGTTCTAGCACATAGAGTGAAGGTTCTAGCACAGAGAGTGATGGTCCTAGCACATAGAGTGATGGTCCTAGCACATAGAGTGATGGTCCTAGCACAGACAGTGAAGGTCCTAGCACATAGAGTGATGGTCCTAGCACAGACAGTGAAGGTTCTAGCACAGAGAGTGATGGTCCTAGCACATAGAGTGATGGTCCTAGCACATAGAGTGATGGTCCTATCACAGACAGTGATGGTCCTAGCACAGACAGTGATGGTCCTAGCACGTCACGGATGTATACAAGTTTCCTGCTTCCCATCGGGGGTGTTTGTGTGGGGGTAGTATGACTGGAAGCCCATAAGCGGGCACTCTCCCGCTGTTTATACTTCACTTCGACACCGCAAGGTACATGAGGAATAAGATAAGATGAGATTAAAGTAGTTCGTCTGGATACCTATCTTTTTCAGATAATGACAGACGACAGAAGAATATGCATGCAACTTGCTAACGTTAAAGATTCCACGGAAGTTGAATGTTCTCTAGAGAAGTGGTTGGGGATGGAGAATCTACCCATGGATAGACGGAAGTCAGTTACCCTGGGTGGACGTAAACCATACACAAATGTATTCTGATGTGAGATGTGAATTCACTCATCTCTGGTATTTCACACATCGACTGTATATACAACAATTATTTCACATATCAACTATCTATACACAATTATTTCACACATGAACTATCTATACAACAATTATTTCACACATCAGGTGTCTACACAACAATTATTTCACACATTAACAATATTTAGAACAATTATTTCACACATCGACTACCTATAAAACAATTATTTCACACATCGACTGTATATACAACAATTATTTCACATATCAACTATCTATACACAATTATTTCACACATCAACTATCTATACAACAATTATTTCACACATTGGCTGTCTAAACAACAATTATTTCACACATTAACAATATTTACAACAATTATTTCACACATCGACTGTCTATACACAATTATTTCACACATCACCTATCTATACAACAATTATTTCACACATCGGCTGTCTACACAACAATTATTTCACACATTAACAATATTTACAACAATTATTTCACACATCAACTACCTATACAACAATTATTTCACACATCGACTGCTTGTACACACATTCTTCAATAGAACTCCATAGAAACTAAAGTAAAGGACCATTTTCAACCACGCCAAACTACTCCGTACATGATCCTTTACAGGACGTCGCAGTCAACGCCAGCATGTTAGGGTGTTTATGATTTCTTGGCAAGTTTACGTTCAGTAGTTTTCCGTAGTATTTTCGGAACAACTAGCTCTCATACCATTGTATGAAAACCAACGCAAGACGATCTGCTTTCAATTATCCGCAAATGGTGCATGATGCTAACCCGATATCTTTTAGCGACCAGTCGGCACTCGATGGCTGATGTGGCCCTATCTCACCGGATACATCTCTGTAATTAAAACAGTAAAGGACCACTTCACATTTTGCGTATATGGTGCTAGATATATATTTTATATATAAAGTTTTGTCACTCGGTATGTGGTGTGGTAGTTAGACAAATATGTCGTATTTCATGGAAACAAAAACAATTAAATGCAGAGGTTCTAGAAAAACTGGGAATGGAGAGAGAGTTGATGAAAGAAATAAAGAGGAGGCACGTGAAATATTTTGGCCACGTTAAAAGACATGATGCTCTTATAAAAAACATACTGGAGGCAAGGTTGAGGGCAAGCGAGCAAGAGGTAGACAACGATACAAGTGGGAAGATAACATCAAGAGATGGACGAACATCAGCCTGACAGAATGTTCAGTCAGGGTGAGAGACAGACAGTGTTGGAGATCCATAGCAGTCAACCTTCATTGTGGAGACGGCACCTGATTGATTGATTGATTGATATGGTATGGTCAGTACAACGCGTTTACTTCTCAAGACATTTTCTGGCACCAATTTTAGGCTGTGCCGACTATGACAATATTCAATATTCGCTTCCGCCGCATTGCTGATCACATCCACGGCCACCGGACCGCAGACCGGTAGTGTCTAGCCATTGTGCCACCACTGCTCCTTCCATCACCCCATACACATCAGTAACCCCACACAACTCTCAACACACCAGTTCTTCAATCATCCACCTCCGTACAGCTGCCATCGACATCACCCTCAATAATTCATCATCAATAATTTAGTCCCCGGCGACCTACACCTCGCTGCTCGGGTCTGATCTTGGCCTGTATAAGTTAATTGCACACGACACAATCATTTCACCAATCGGTGGCATTAACTTGCCGGTTCACACGTACTAATGTTTCATGCCAGTTGTCATACAAACTAATTGCACAGTAGGTCTAAGTATAAATGATGTATTCACTAGCAGGACGTTGCGGTCAACCTCATGTGTAGACTTCGAAGTGGTCTAAATGATAAAAGCGTTCTAGCTATTAAACTTCCGGTCGTCTGGTGGCGGGGTAGCGGGATCGTTTTCTACACGTGTCAGTTTGGACTTAACGTTGAGTTCTTGTTCAATGTCAAACTCATTCATTCATTCAGTCATTCATTCCTTCATTCAGTAGCATGTTCTTTGCTGAACCTCGCTCCCATAATAACCTTCCGGAAAACTTCTCGGTCATAAGCAAGATGTCCCTCGTCTGATACACCCATCTGGAGATCATCCGCTACATCCGGCACCCACATTCTCTTTGGCCTTCCTCTTAATCTCTTCCGGGGCAGATACCCCCAATTATTGTTTTCTCCAAACTTTCATGACATTTCAAATGACTAAAATATTTTCATTTTCTTTGTTTTACCGTCTTTAGTAGCCAACCTTCTTTAATATTCAGCTCTTGCCGTATGGATTTATTTGTTCTTTTCTGTCTCCAAGATATTCTTAGAACCAGCCTATAACATTTATATTCAAAGGCATTCATGCACTGTTCAGCTTGTTTATTATGTGTCCAGGTCTCACAGGCATATGTTGCAATGGCACACTACTGACCGTGACATTGCCTAGGAAATCAACGTGGGTTCGGGGTTGATTGCCACGTCCCACAAACAACATGCAATGTTTCTTTTACTTCTCCATGTATGTCAAGCCGGGTAGCGGGTTCATTGCACACACTGATCAGTTGGACTTTACATTCAGAAAGCTACTGTACGCACAATCAGCTTTCAGTTTAGCGTGTCGTTTTATCTCTGCTACAAGTATCGTCCTTGGCTTTGGGACGTAAATTACAAGTACCTATGAAGTCGGAGTATGTTCGCCTGATGGCGAGGGACACTGTTAATAGGGAAAACTAATCCACACGCAAAATTCAGTCCAAAACTACTAGAAGTAATGTGTATGGACTATGCTTGAGTTCAAAGCGAGCGAGCGAAACAATAAACATCTACGTATATTTCTGCCAATCGATCCTGTAAATTTATTCGTCATGCTAGTCCAAAATTTATGAGGAAATTGTTTTAATATAATGAATTACAAATCGATACTTTTACATTAACATTTAGCAGGACAATTTCTTGTTAAGTGACAGTGGTATTGACAACTAACAAAGGCGGATTGTTTTTTGTTTCCACGGGCATGACTAATAGTGTGATCACGATGATGACAGGCGCGCTTATCGTATTAATTCTGACACAAGCTGACGGTAATGTTGTCATCGTGTTGCAGATAACCATTGTAACGATAAAGACGACGAGGAAAATGTCTACGCCTACGTCCTGTAGAAGACGTTTCGAACGCAGTTCGCAATCACGCATGCCGCGTTCGAAATACAATTGCGATTGATTTGGATGCAGTTCGCCTTGCGCTGATTTTCAAACAGTGGTATGAGTGCTGGTTGCTCCGAAAGCAATGGAAGACTACTAAACGTAAATTTTGAAGAAATCACAGTCCAAAAAAATGCTGGGACTGACTGCAATGTTCTATAAAGGATGTGCAATTAACATTTTTGTGACTCTTGTGTATGAGGGTGGGTCATCATCAAGTGCCGTGCCGACTGGCGTTGGCGTTCATGACTCTCCACAGATCTCGATCTTTGTTTTTCTGGATCAACTCTGCCGTTGATACTCCTCCATGCCACCGTCGCAATCCATCCAGCATCATTTCTCGTGGTCTGCCTCTGCCTCTCTTCCCCTCGATCTTTCCAGTTGTCACGATGTTCTCCAGTGCCTCTCTTCTCATCACATGACCAAATAAAGCTGTTTGTCTCTTTCTTATTGTTGTATATAATGTTCTAGAGGGTGGGCATCGTATAGAATGACATTATCATGAGTAGCAAAACTACTTCGCGACCCAATATTACCTTATACACTAGTTCTTCATACATCAGTCTCTCTATTAGTTCTCTTCTCATTAACTGTGTACTAGTTCTTCATTTAACCATTGATGTGGCTTAGGGGATAGTCAGACGCGTAGACTCTTAATTACCCTACTCACCGAGTCGAGGGCTCCAAATCAGTTATGGGAGATTTGGAAGCAGAAAGCTTTGCGTTGATTTCGGTGGTATAAGGCGCCGGTGATTCAGACAGCCATGGCAAACTATTGAACTAACATCGCCTAGTACTTCACAAAGACCAATAAATTCTGAGGTTAACTGAGACGTCATGTAAAAGGACATGCAAGTACCTTTTTAGTTCTTCATTTATCAAGCTGTGTACGCTAGTTTTATTTGCATAAACTATTTATACTAGTTCTTCATTCAATAGCCTGTTTACATTAGTTCTGTTTGCATCAACCTTACAAGAACTAGCTCTGTTACCCAGTCAGCTCTATGGTTTGATGTGGGTTAAGAAGCACTTTCATTGCACACCGATACATCCATTAGTGCACAGTCTCCAGTCATTGTTATCGCTATGGCAAAGGGACTATGGATGCAATTCACAATCCCGGACACCGCGCTCGAAACGCAGCTGCGGGCGATTTGGAAGCAGACCACCTGGTGTGTAAAATTGCCAAGAAATCACAAACGGCCACAAAATTCTGGTATTGACTACAACGTCCTGTAAAGGATATGCAGCTAACTCATCGATCACACACACACACACACACACACACACACACACACACACAACAAACTCCTCAACAACAGCTCACGAACTTCGTGTCACTGGCCAGGATTCAGGATCCAGATTTGTGTGTATCGGAATCACACATGCTTTACACATATATATATATATATATATATATATATATATATATATATATATATATATATATATATATATATATATATATATATATATATATATATATATATATATTGTGGGTAGGTTTTCACATTATGAAATTTATTATGAGCTGTGGTCAATCTGCCCTGCTCTCTTGCCACTGCAGAGGGACTTTCAACGTGAGCAAGCGTCATTGGAGATTTTAGGTCTCCATAGCGAAGTGGTCAAGCCGTCTGATTCGGGCTCCAAAGATCGTGGGTTCGATTCCAGGTCGTATCCTTCGGTTCATGAGTGCATTTTTCGGAGATTCATGAGGGTCGTCGCTGAGCTACGAAGTTCGTGCTTTGTGCAACGCTTTCCATGTTACGGAAAGAGACTGAGCCATCTGGGATAAAATTAAGTTGACCTTGTCGACTTTTAAGCGACTTTTTTAAGTCCTTCTCCAAGAAGACTTGACCTCAGGTCCGCTACCGATCAGAGGGGATTGTAGCATTCTTTCATATTTTGTAACAATCCACAGTCAACACCGTAAAGCTAGCCTGGTCTGTTCGAGCAAGAGACGGACGTTGTAACCTATGAGCTACTCCGCCCCATATCAGCTCTAAATATATTTTCTCTTAAAATCAAATTTCATGTAGACCAGTTCTCTACACAACGGTCACTGCACACCAGATGTAAACACATTAGGCTGTATGTAGACCAATTCTCTACACAACGGTCACTGTACACCAGATGTAAACACATTAGGCTGTATGTAGACCAATTCTCTACACAACGGTCACTGTACACCAGATGTAAACACATTAGGCTGTATGTAGACCAGTTCTCTACACAACGGTCACTGTACACCAGATGTAAACACATTAGTCTGTATGTAGACCAGTTCTCTACACAACGGTCACTGTACACCAGATGTAAACACATTAGTCTGTATGTAGACCAATTCTCTACACAACGGTCACTGTACACCAGATGTAAACACATTAGGCTGTATGTAGACCAATTCTCTACACAACGGTCACTGTACACCAGATGTAAACACATTAGGCTGTATGTAGACCAATTCTCTACACAACGGTCACTGTACACCAGATGTAAACACATTAGGCTGTATGTAGACCAATTCTCTACACAACGGTCACTGTACACCAGATGTAAACACATTAGTCTGTATGTAGACCAGTTCTCTACACAACGGTCACTGTACACCAGATGTAAACACATTAGTCTGTATGTAGACCAATTCTCTACACAACGGTCACTGTACACCAGATGTAAACACATTAGGCTGTATGTAGACCAATTCTCTACACAACGGTCACTGTACACCAGATGTAAACACATTAGGCTGTATGTAGACCAATTCTCTACACAACGGTCACTGTACACCAGATGTAAACACATCAGTTTTAATAGACCAATTGTTGTCTAAACATCAGTTTTGATAGACCAATGGCTGTCTATAAATCCGGTTTGACAGATCAATTGTCTGTTCATCAATGTTGATAGACCAATTGTCTGAACATCAATTTTGATAAACCAATTGTCTAAGCAACTGTACTATAGACCGATTGTCTAAACAACAGTTTTAATGACCAATTGACTATCCATCGGTTTTGATAGATCAGTTGTCAACACTTTTTTCTATACACCCAGGGCATTGTTTCTCTGTATTAGTCCTTACACACATTAGCTTTCTTGCACTAGTTCTATGCACATTAGCATTGTACGCATGAGCTCTACAAGAGAACTCTATCATCATCATGTGTTATGCCGATAAGCGTGGGCAGTCATGTTTTGCCATCTCACTCCATCACCAGATTCGTAGATTAGCATTGAATTATTATCTCAACCATGCCGTGTGGCCAAGCCATCAAGATATTTACTTCTCTACCTTTCCCTTGTTCTTTTCCCCTCACTCTTGCTAATTTTCACCAAGTTATCTAGTTTAATTTTTCTCATACCTTGCCTAAAATGTATTGACTGTCTACGTCTAATTTCTCTAATCAGTTTACGGTTTTCATTTGTTTTTGAAGGAAATGCTAATTAGTGTTTCTGTCTGTCCATGGTTGTTTTTTTTTTTTTTTTTTTTTTTTTTGCATTTTTCTCAGAAACCACATTTCCACTGCCATTAAATGTTTTTCCCCAGCTCTTTATACACGTTTCACATCCATACAAATGTAGTTTCTATTTGTTTGTCGTTGCAATTGATATCTTTTTAACGTCACTTTAATTTCCACTTCACATATACATTATCAACACCAAATTGTATGTTTGAATATGTGTTACTTTTTTGGGGGGATGGGGGGGGGGGGGGAGAGAATAATTGTATCATTTCGTTTTACGTCAGGGTTTCCCAAACCCGCGGGCCACTTGTGGCCCGCCAGCTGTCAGAAAGTGGCACGCGAGGCCTCGTTATTTAATATAATATATATTAATAATTTCACAAATGCACTCGAAGCGCCCCTTCAGCGTGCGATAATTTACTCTGCTCGTGGTTTTTATCCTCAGATATCATCGAATGCACCTGTTCAGTTCGCAACGAAATGTTATGAAGTTCCCACATCCCAGTCTTGTCGACCAATCAGAGTGCGCAAGGCGTCATATTGTCGTCTGTTACAACTGCTTTAGCAGAGTCGGTAGTATTGTGTTGAAATTTGATTTTTTTCAAATAGAAATTTACCGTTAAAGCCTATAGACATGAGTGTGGAAAATCTTTTTAAAAAATGGTAAAAAGCGAAAATGTGAAGACGTTGCTTGTGAGTGTCGTGAAACGTTTCCAACTCTGAGGACGCTTGTGGTGAAAAAGAAATGTAACTTGTTACAGTACAAAGTAAAAGTTGAAAGTCTTCTGGATATCTTTCAGTCGAGATTTCAAGAGTTCAGAATAGAACAGGATAATGTTGCCCTCTTCATAAATCCGTTCGTATTTCCTGATGCCTAGCTCTGTCAATTACAGCAACACCTTTAGCACGAAGTATTTGATTTGAAGTGCAATTCTGCACTGAGATGTAAATTTCTGGAGCTGCCTGCTTCACCTTCAGCTGATCATATGACTTAACTCTGGCTACTATTGCCTGTCGAACAGTTTGAACACTTGCGTTCATTTGCCCAGAAATACATTTGTCGTTTTGGTTCGACTTACAGATGCGAGCAGTCATTTTCCGCAGTGACCGTTATAAAAAAAAAAAACAATTAACGTTCCAGACTCACCGACAGCAAACTAGCTGCACTTATGACTTTGGGCACGACATATGTGTGCCCAGACATTGATAAACTGGCATCTGAACTTAAGTAACTGGTTATGAAGAACAGTTAAAATTGTAAATTAATTACATTAATAGCGATTTTCGAAACTGATTTAAAATTTATTGTTAAATGAACTTTTAATTTTAAACCAAAAAATGACCGCAGTGTAGTATTGACACTAACTGCCTTTAAGGTTTTAGAATTTTATTGACAAAAGTTAAGGAAGGTAAGAATGATATTGAACGACTTTTATAATTGTATAACGTTGTAGCCCGCTTAGCTACCGAAAATAATAAATATGGCCCTCTGCACGAAAAGCTTGGGAACTACAGTTTTACGTGATCAGAATAGGGGAAACGATTCATTTGTTCGAGAATTGTCCCAAATTCGCAATTGTGTGGTATTATATTTGAGCAAGGTGGAGAAACTTTTCACTTGTAGACTTTTCTCACATCTGCCATCATGATATGATCAAGATATGAGAGAACACAATTCAACATACGCGTATCAGACATATGCACATGTGGTTTGGCGCCGCAAACAGTAGATCACATACTCAAAGTCTGCCCCAAAACGACATACCTATGAAAATCTTCTGACATAGAGAAACAACAGTCGAAGATAAACTCAATGGACCACTAAGTTAAAAAAAAAAAAAAAATTGTTGCGTATCCATTAGGGACGTTGCAGTCAACACCAGCATTTTTCAGCTGCTGTTGATGTACTAGGCAAGTGTTACGTTCAGTAGTTTGCTATTGTTTTCTGAACGACCGGCTCCCATACCAGCACGTTATAACACAACGCGACACGGTCTGCTGCACATATCGGTCGCAGCTGAGCTTCGAACGCCTGGTACCCGGCTCACGAACCGCGTTCGCAAGCCTTTAGCCATGGAGCCGGTACCACTAAGTAAGCTTTTTTTTTTTTTTTTTAAGTTCAAATAAGAGGCAACATTGCGGATATAGACAAATTTCAAGCGAACTAAAGACGAAGATTATGAGAAACTGTTAACTTGATGGGGGACTGTTTCCATGTCTGTCTTCATCTAGTATGACATAGTCAAAATATGAGAAACTTTTAACTTGATGCAGTCTTTCCCGCCGGTCTCCGTGGCGATGGTGTTACGGATGCAGTTCGTTATCCCGCATACCCGCGTACAAAACG
The DNA here is from genome assembly GCA_963921405.1 of Cepaea hortensis. NCBI lineage: Eukaryota > Metazoa > Mollusca > Gastropoda > Stylommatophora > Helicidae > Cepaea > Cepaea hortensis. Next base: position 32,564,243 of record OY992878.1, read on the forward strand.
CGATTTGGCAGTAGACCGCAATGCGCTGGTTTTTTACGAAATCGTATGGGTGCCGGTCTTTCAGAAAGTAATGGCAGACTACTAAACGTAAACTTGGCAAGACATCAACAACAGCAAAAATTGATGGTGTTGACTGCAAACGTCCTGTAAAGGATGTGCAACTAACTAAAGTATTTTCTCATATATGTTATGGTCTGATCAAGACATGATCAAGATATGAGAAACTGTTAATTTGATTGGGTCTTTCCCCATGTCTGCCATCAGCAGATCAAGATGAGAGAAACTTGCATTTTATTTGAGGCTCTAACCCGAAATGGAAGGCAAAAAAGAAACATCTGCTTTGGGATTCAACCCACATCAATGTTCACATAAGCAAGTGAGTTTACCACTTCGCCACCGCGAATTTTAATTAAAATAGCAGACATAAAATAAACAGAAACTAGTCACGTCCGTCGATGTTGGATTGTCAGTGGCTTTTAAATGATGGTTTCAAAATATGAACAGACATTGACAGCTGTTGGGGGGAAAGGGAGATTGTGCTTCTTTGAAGAAGAACCAGCATTTGTGCTCGACCCACGAGTGCTGAGAGAATACCTTTAATAGTGTCAGTCTTCGTCCTGTTTGTATTTCCATGGCGACGCGGTCCCTATTGATTGATGGGTTTTCTGTCATACAGCAAGACGAGAATTATGTCAACAACACTACGCCGCCGTTAGCCTATCAACTTTAACATCATCGTGGTGGTTATCTGTCATGTTATATAAGTGTTAAGGATACATTACCAATACAGGATGAGATCGTGGAATAACAGAAAGGTATATCTACAACGGGTACATTCTAGGTCCCAGTGTAAAAGTTGGGGTGCGAAGTCTTCATATATTCCAGGCCCCGGTGTAAAAGGTAGGGTGACCAGTTCACTTCCTCGTCGTATTTTCTTCCCAGACAATTACCAGAACATTCTGAAAATGGTCTGGTCAGCATGTTTACACGACTGTGTTGACCCATGAGCCGACTGTGTTGACCCATGAGCCGACTGTGTTGACCCATGAGCCGACTGTGTTGACCCATGAGCCGACTGTGTTGACCCATGAGCCGACTGTGTTGACCCATGAGCCGACTGTGTTGACCCATGAGCCGACTGTGTTGACCCATGAGCCGACTGTGTTGACCCATGAGCCGACTGTATTAACCCATGAGCCGACTGTGTTGACCCATGAGCCGACTGTGTTGACCCATGAGCCGACTGTGTTGACCCATGAGCCGACTGTATTAACCCATGAGCCGACTGTGTTGACCCATGAGCCGACTGTGTTGACCCGTGAGCCGACTGTGTTGACCCATGAGCCGACTGTGTTGACCCATGAGCCGACTGTGTTGACCCGTGAGCCGACTGTGTTGACCCATGAGCCGACTGTGTTGACCCATGAGCCGACTGTGTTGACCCATGAGCCGACTGTGTTGACCCGTGAGCCGACTGTGTTGACCCGTGAGCCGACTGTATTAACCCATGAGCCGACTGTGTTGACCCATGAGCCGACTGTGTTGACCCATGAGCCGACTGTGTTGACCCATGAGCCGACTGTGTTGACCCATGAGCCGACTGTGTTGACCCATGAGCCGACTGTGTTGACCCATGAGCCGACTGTGTTGACCCATGAGCCGACTGTGTTGACCCATGAGCCGACTGTGTTGACCCATGAGCCGACTGTGCTGACCCATGAGCCGACTGTGTTGACCCATGAGCCGACTGTGGCGACTGTGTTGACCCGTGAGCCGACTGTATTAACCCATGAGCCGACTGTGTTGACCCATGAGCCGACTGTGTTGACCCATGAGCCGACTGTGTTGACCCATGAGCCGACTGTGTTGACCCATGAGCCGACTGTGTTGACCCATGAGCCGACTGTGTTGACCCATGAGCCGACTGTGTTGACCCATGAGCCGACTGTGTTGACCCATGAGCCGACTGTGTTGACCCATGAGCCGACTGTGTTGACCCATGAGCCGACTGTGTTGACCCATGAGCCGACTGTGTTGACCCATGAGCCGACTGTGTTGACCCATGAGCCGACTGTGTTGACCCGTGAGCCGACTGTGTTGACCCATGAGCCGACTGTGTTGACCCATGAGCCGACTGTGTTGACCCATGAGCCGACTGTGTTGACCCATGAGCCGACTGTGCTGACCCATGAGCCGACTGTGTTGACCCATTAGCCGACTGTGCTGACCCATGAGCCGACTGTGTTGACCCATGAGCCGACTGTGTTGACCCATGAGCCGACTGTGTTGACCCATGAGCCGACTGTGTTGACCCATGAGCCGACTGTGCTGACCCATGAGCCGACTGTGTTGACCCATGAGCCGACTGTGTTGACCCGTGAGCCGACTGTGTTGACCCGTGAGCCGACTGTGTTGACCCATGAGCCGACTGTGTTGACCCATGAGCCGACTGTGTTGACCCATGAGCCGGACTGTTAGTAATATATAATTATATCTCTCTCGGGGGGTTGAACGTGGACCACTATCTTAGTAGACATGCGCACTAACGACTGTACCACCGCTTCGCCGAGGCTACCTGACGCTTCCTGACGTCGAATAAAGCGCATGTCAGTATTTGAAAATTGTGATTTAGTTTGGTTAGGTTTGTAAAGAATCGATTTCATTTAGTTTGATTTGAAATTAATAGCTTTGATTGCAGACGAATAACTCCATAAGTGTGTCAGTCTTCTTCCATAAATTACACTATGAGAATTTCATCACAGTGCGCAAACCCCGCCGCACCTAGAAGGACCCACGTGTGTGCTGACCACAGTCCGTCTTAATGGGTAAAGAAAGGCCAAGTAAATCAAGTCAGTTCTCCACGCCTGAAGCCTGCTAACCCATATTCTTATAGACAAGCCATCACTTCATGGTTGATACGATCAATATCACGCCGACCATCTATATCTCCCATGATATTTCTGGTACAAATTTTAGGCTGGGACTCATAGTGGGTCAGTTGTCTAGTTTGAATTTTAACCTGAGCAGGGGGAAATTCGGTTTACTCTTTTACTCGCGTGATTTTTACAATTTTAACGTAGGGCAGTACACCAGCGTATTGAGCATTTCGTCCTAGATCTATGTTGTTTTACAGCTATCTGCACTCGGTAAGTCATGTCAGTGACGTCTGTCGTCTTTTTTTCTTTTTTTTTTTGCATGTCCTTTCTACATGACATCGCTAACAAAACACCAGCATTTTACTGCTGTTGTTGATGTCTTGGCAAGTTTACGTTCAGTAGTTTGCCATTGCTTTCTAAACGGCCGGCTCCCATACCAATTCGTTAAGGCCAGCGCAACGTGGTCTACTGCCACATTGAGCGCAGCAGTGTTTCGAACGTGGGTAAGCGCGATTACCAACCGCGTTCATAACCCCTTTGCCACAGAGACGGCTCGGTCGTCTTTACTTCCCAATGAATTTCCTGGTACTCATTTTAGGATAATCGGACAGCGAGTCCACAACATTTTAGGATAAGTCGGCCTGCGAGTTCACAACATCTTAGGATAAGTCGGCCGGCGAGTTCACAACATTTTAGGATAAGTCGGCCTGCGAGTCAACAACAATTTTAGGATAAGTCGACCTGCGAGTGCACAATTTTAAACTCCCGCTCCTTTACTGATTCCCATACATGATCACATGAACGACTAGCCATTACGTTACCGCGACTTCGACAGCATGAGCACTACCATAAAATGTACCTCGTGGGAAGCCTACCACTATGGACTTACAACGCACAATACAGGACTAAATTGTGTAACTCCTATTACATATGCATTACCATAAAATGTATTTCTTAGGCAGCCTACTACCATGGGGTTACAACAACAAGTTTTACAACAAACTAGATCTTGTTAACTTAGAATATATATCAAGTATGCCCATCCTAGTGGATTTTTAACAGTTTAATTCACTGTTTCGGTTGTGCTCATTCTCATCCTCTGTCTTTAGGGTCATGGAACCCTGTCTTTCTGTTCGCTTTCCCTGTTCTTGTTAGTTCGGGGGACAGTGCGGGGTTTCTTCTTTTTACTTCTATTTCTTCTCTTCTTGTTATCGCTCTTCTTCTTCTTAGCTCGAAAGTAGTAAGCGTTGCGCTCTCTATTTCACATTACCGTCTTGCCCTCGATTTCAAGATGTTCCCAGTGAGTGGCAACACATCAGTGTAAACGTCTTGGATGTTGTGTTTACATATATTGTTGTAGATGTAGCCAGTGTTATAACATCACGTAAACTATACAGGTAGAAGGAGTCAGTGTGCACAGAAGCTTATCACGCTTGCGATTAAACTTCCGCTGCGCTAAAGGCAGAGTAGTGGGATCGCTCCCTACAACGGTCAGTTGGACTTCAAAGTTGACTTCTCGTTCAGAAAGTGACAAACTACTGAACGTACAATTGTCTAGTAAGTCAATCTGGTGTTGCGGTTAATCGCAACTTCCTTGCAACATTTTGGCGATACTGTTTGTGATCGTGAATGCCACAGTTGTGGTGGTAGCAGTACTGTCTGTGATCATGAATGCGACAGTGGTGGTGGTAGCAGTACTGTCTGTGATCATGAATGCGACAGTGGTGGTGGTCACCGTGACTGTCAGGTTTTAACTTACAGTAGCATGGGCTGAGTTTTTAAGAGCTATATTCAGCCAATCATGATGTATAGAAGCAAATCATGGACAATTAGCAGAAGGGTGCAGAATTTGTGGGGGAAGTGAAGATGATGTGTTACATAATAATAAGGAGAGCGCCGTGGACATGTAGAAAGAACAATGAAGATGTCTTGATAGAAGTTAGCTCACAAAGAGAACTGGTCATCAGAAGAGGACGGTACATATTCTTTGGCCATGACATGAGAAGATGAAAACCAGAGTTTGTCGTCACAGCGGGAAAGTCTGAGTGGAAGAGATGCAAGTGGAGACAAAGAAAGAAGACGCTGGACAGTTTGACATGGCTTGGGTAATAAAGAGTATCAAAAGTGATTGGCAGTACACGAGACAGAAGGTTGTGGACAGACATGGTCACCAACGCCACACGGCATGTACTATAAGAAGAAGAAGAACATAGACTGCAATTTTGGTCACACTTGTGGACCAGTGTATCATATTTCTGCAGGGGTAAAGTGCATGCCTGCTTTTCATAGCCTTTAATTGTGTCCAGTCTAACTGTAAGACGCCGAGTTCTTTTCTCTTTGGGTCTAGCTTTCTAGTCTTCCACTCATCTGGCTTGGTTGACCCTGCCAGCAGCGACGCTCCCGCCGACATAGCTGTTTGTGATGATGGTAAACAAAGAGGGAGAGAACATTGCCCTCATGTGATACACTGTTGCACGAGAGAGCAGATTGTGATCATGGTAAGGAAAGAGGGAAAGAACATTGCCCTCATGTGATACACTGTTACACGAGAGAGCAGATTGTGATTACACATTGAAAGCAGTGATAATGAAGGTAATTGGTTCACGATAATGGCAGACGTGCTTATCATATTAATTCTGACAGTTGCAGACAGTAATGCTGTTTTTGTGACACAGATAACGATTGTAATCATAAACACGACGACAAACATGTAGATCGACGAGGATTATGATGATGATGATGATGATGATGAAGGTAACGGTAAAGACAATGGTTGCAGTCAAGATGCTAGCCACATTGAGGTTTGCTAATCGCTTTTTATTTTTGTCTGGATGTTCTTTCTGTCACTTTCGCCACAACAGCGCATTCTTCTAATGTATCCTTATTTAAGCTCTCTCTCTCTCTCTCTCTCTCTCTCTCTCTCTCTCTCTCTCTCTGTTTATAAGTCTGTCTGTCTCTCTCTCCTCTCTCTCTTTCTCTCTCTCTCTCTTTCTCTCTGTTTATAAGTCTGTCTGTCTCTCTCTCTCCTCTCTCTCTCTTTCTCTCTGCTTCTCTGTGTTTATAAGTCTGTCTGTCTCTCTCTCCACTCTCTCTCTCTCTCTCTTTCTCTCTGTTTATAAGTCTGTCTGTCTCTGTCTCCTCACTCTCTCTTTCTCTCTGTTTATAAGTATGTCTGTCTCTCTCTCCTCTCTCTCTCTCTCTCTTTCTCTCTGTTTATAAGTCTGTCTGTCTCTCTCTCTCCTCTCTCTCTCTCTTTCTCTCTGTTTATAAGTCTGTCTGTCTCTCTCTCCTCTCTCTCTCTCTTTCTCTCTGTTTATAAGTCTGTCTGTCTGTCTGTCTCTCTTTTTCTCTCTCTCTCTCTCTCTCTCTCTCTCTCTCTCTCTCTCTCTCTCTCTCTCTCTCTCTCTCTCTCTCTCTCTGTCTGTATTTTATCTCTATTCCCATTATCTCTCACACACCCAATCACACAAATTACACATACACTTATTATCTTGAATTCATTCACATACACCACCCCCCAAACGTCCAGTTTTGTACACACACAGACAGACACACCGCACAGACACAGGTTGCCAAAAATCCTCCGACATCTCTCCACTACTACATCTAATTTTGAACACACCCACACACACACACACACACACACACACACACACACACACACGAACACGTAAATTACAAACAAACACACACACACACACACACACACACACACACAAACAGACGTCTGTAATGAAGAGAAATCCCTGCCACGTCAGCCAGGTCCACAGATGATCAACTCCGTGTGAGACGGCGGGTACTACTGGCCTGGTAGCAATCAGATACTCATCCATGTTTTAGAGAATCGATGCGGTTATCTCCTGATTCAAATGGGCCATTGATAGATGGCAGACGTCACTGGTCTCCCGACAAGATTTGTTTTGTTTTTCTTTAGTTCTTGTGGATTACAGAAACTGCTTTTATTTAGTTTCTCACTATTGTAGCTTGTAACCTCTGCTTCAGGTATTTGTCCGTCCGTCCGTCCGTCCGTCCCTCCCTCCCTCCCTCCTTCCTCCGTCCCTCCCTCCGTCCCGGCTTTCCAGCCCTCCAGCCATCCCTCCCTCCCTCCGTCCCTTTGTCCTTCCCTCCCTCCCTCCCTCCCTCCCTCCCTCCGTCCGTCCGTCCGTCCGCCCGCGCGCCCGCCCGTCCGTCCGTCCGTCTATTACCTAAGTCAGTTTGCGGACCACATGATGATGATGATGATGATGATGATGATGATGATGATGATGCTTTAGCATGGATCGACCTGGGATCGCAGGGCTCGAACCCGCGCCCAACCATGCTCATGACATTACCCGCACAGTTTGCTATCAACTTAACTACCAGTCCTAAAAGGTTTCTACAAAAGTCTTCATTTTTGTTAACAGATTCCGTGCCAAACAAAAGTGAATGGCGTGAAATGGGAAGTGGTGGTGTGCCACAGTTATGACCTAAAAATTGATAATATAGTAGCAGACATGTTGTAGTATATATCAAATTGAAGCATGTTGCTTAGTGAAAAACTAGTGTATGGATATTTTATTTGAGACATTTCGCAATGACAACATTTCGGCGATATATACGCCCATGGCAGGTATGGGAAGTCGCTTAAGATGATTAATCATCCCAAGCAATTAATGAGTTAGAAATAACCCTAGGAAGACAAACCACGGCTTGTATGTGGACACATACATACAGCGGGAGTTACTACAGGAAGACAAACCACAGCACGGCGCCTGTATGTGAACTGTGAATCTACAACCATGGTCAGACTGCGAGAACAGCAAATTAAAAGAGGGGTGGTCAAACAAGAACACTAAGCAGGAAGCCAAAGAAGATTGATAAACCAACACAGAACTGGTGTCGTCAGCCGCTACACGCTGCGGGATTTGCTGAGGAGGGGATCCGAGCACGTATGGACTGAATGGTTCGATGTGCAATGAGGATGATCTGTCGGCTAACTGACTGACTGACTGACCGACTGACTGACTAACGTATAGACAGAAAAGTGAAGTTAGAAGCAGTTAGAGGACACCTAGATGTTTAGTAAAAGTTTAGTTGGTCGTCATCATCATCATCATCATCGTCGTCGTCGTCGTCATGATCATTATTTTCGACGTCTTTATAAAAGAGAAGCGTTATCCTCATTTGGAGGTGGGTGGATCGATTCCAGGTGTGGCCACATTATAGTTTTCAATGTTTATATTGTCTTCCTCTTCTTCTTTCTGTCGCTGTTATATTGTCTTCTCACGCTGTCGTCATTTGGAAGGTCAGCATAGGTCAGCATGGCCTAGTGCATAAAATCGCTCACACTTAAACTTCCGGTGTGCTGATGCCGATGTAGCGGGTTCAACCCCTACACCGATCAGTTGGGCTAAAATTTTTATTTCTCATCCTCGACTTTGGGACGTAAATTACAAGTATCTCAGAAATCAGAGTGGGTTCGTCTGATAGCGAGGGACAATGGTTACAGGACAAGCTAATCCACACGCAAAAATCAGTTCAGTGCACTAAAAGTAGTAGACGTGCGAGCGAGTGTACAAAGAATGTGTGGTTAATATTGTTTTAGACTGTTATTTTCTCAGAGAAGTAACATGCCGGTAATGTGTTAAAGATGGCTTTTTCCATCAGCAACGGCACTGCTGTCATTTATGTTGTCTAATCCGGTGTGGTCATTGTGGTTTTCGATTGTCATATTGTCTAATGTGTCCTCTAAACTTAGTTTCTGTCACCTCCTTCTTGGGAGTGGTTGAGTGTGGCTAATGTTGGGTTGATTAATTACACAAGTAAATTAAGAACATTGGGCTACTTCCTACGGTATAAACGTAATGAAATTGGCAAGAAGTCGGTATCAGATACCAACTAAGACAGCAGCAAATTTTAACGCTGTAGAAAATCAAAATTCGTTTGCCCGCCGGCTCGATGGCCTTGTGTTAGAATCCTCCTCAAGGCGGGAATTCTTGTCATTGACCTTGGCTCCAGGATCGACAAACATCGGTACAAGGATATCTCCTTGGTAAGTAAAGATGGTCGGCATGGTGTTGGCAGTACCGCGCTGATTGGTCTGACAAAAATAGGACTAACACCATATACCCAATAACCGCCATAACGTGAGAAGAGGTCCTTTACTTTACTTTTTACCTTCATTATTATCGTATCTGATTTATAAACGTTGGTCGTGCAGAAAAATCAAAATGAGTAATCCCTGCCAGCAGTTCCAGCCACTGTATCAATCGACCATTGAGACAACTAGTCTGTCGATCGGTGTTGGCGCCAGACTACTAAATAGATAAATCAATGTTAGGAAAACTGAAGCTAGACTGCAAATCGGACAGGTCTGTGGGCCAGACAGGATCAAAGATGGGCAGTCACCCTTGCTTGTCTACAAATACCTGGCTTTTAGCGTGATTGCTGCCAGACGCGTTCTCTTATTTTTATAGTAGAGTATGATCAACTTACAAGTCTGTCATGTTTCGTGTTTTGTTTTGACAATGGTGAATCTTCCTGGCATTCTAGCCTTTATCCGCGCGTGTATTTTCTTCTCATAGAAGTAGATGAACGAAGTATAGGCTTGAGGATACCCCTGACAATATAAAAATTTAAAGCTATAGTTATCGACCGGGATTCTAACCTGTTCCCTCAAAGTGACGACGGCGCCTGGCTGCAGGAACAAGGGAACTTCGATAATGATCAACTTGAAACCCTTTAAAAAAGTGTCTTCATTAGCCATGTCTATTATACACATGAATCTACAACTATGGAAATACAAAGGAGATATAATACATGTGTGTTTATTTATGAACTGTCTTGGTGGCCTCAAAGGCTTCCCCAAATGCAAATAATTCCACGGACAGACAGGAAAAAAAACAATCAGAAAGTCCTACAAGAGGCAAATGAAAACCGTAAACTGATTAAAGAAATTAGACGTAGACATTTAAATTTTTGGGGCACGTTATAAGAAGAAATAAACTAGAGAAATTGGTGACAGTTGGCAAGAGAGGGGGTGGGGGAGAGAACAACGGAAAGACAAAGAGGTACATATCTGGGTGGCTTGGTCACATGACATAACCGAGACAAAAACACAGAGCTGATCCACGACTCTGGTGATCATGTGAGACAGCGAAACATGACCGCCCACGCTTTATCGGCATGGCACATGATGATGATGACGAGTAATTTAATTATGGTAAGTAACATACAATAAGAAACATTTAAGAAATAAAATGGTTATACAACGAAATGAACACAGCTGAGTCCAACCTCTTCGCAGTGGCGCCATGAGGGTGCCATGAGGGTGCCATGGAGTGTCATGACAGACCGTCGGTGACACCCTGAGTGGACGTGGAATTTTGTATTTAGTTGTTAACTAAAGGCGACATTTTCTGTGTGTGTGTGTGTTTTCTTCTAATCTATGGGCTTTCAAATGGCACTTTCTGAATATGTGTTCCTGTACGTATAATTATTTTTTTTTTCAGACCTTGTCCAACTGCATTTTTTTAACAATGCAGTAAAATATTACATTTAAAAAACACTCTACTTTTTAAATAAAACGGTGAATCTGTGTGTCAAAACATCAGTTTTTCAACATCAAACGCATGATTGCGATTTATCACTCACGTGATGTTGGTCGATTTATCACTCATATTATTTTTGTGGATGTATCACTCGTGTGATGTTTGCGGATTTATCACTCATGTGATTTCTGACGATGTATCACTCATGTGATGTTTGTCGATTTTTCCTCATGTGATGTTTGCGGATGTGTCACTCATGTGATATTTGCGGATGTGTCACTCATGTGATGTTTGCCGATTTTTCCTCATGTGTTGTTTGCGGATGTGTCATACATGTGATGTTTGCCAAACTTTCCTCGGTTTATGTATGCGGATGTATCACTCATGTGGTGATTGCCGATTTTTCCTCATATAATGTTTGCTGATGTATCTATCACTCATACGATGTTTGCTGATGTATCTATCACTCATATGATGTTTGCGAACGTATCACTCATGTGATGTTTACGGATATATCCCCATGTTATGTTTGCAGTTTTATCACTTCGGTCCATGTGTTACCGATCACGTGATATGAGCGTCGTTGGTTCAGAAATCAATGGCAAACTACTCAACGTAAACGTGCGTGGTAAATCACACACAGCCAATCAATTCCGGGGTTGACTGCGACGACTTGTAAAGGACATGCAACTACCTCTTTAACTTGTGTTTCACAACTTCCCTTGCGTCTTGAGTAATTATTTTGATCTTACTGTCATCTATATTTCTATGTACAGGATTGTGCTTGTCCATTTCAAAGTGATAGCGCGTAGGACCTTTAGATTAGTATCCATCCATGGTAATAATGCTAGCTCCGTGGCCAAGGGTTTACGAACGCAGTTCGTAATCCCACATACCGCGTTCGAAACATATATGCGGGCGATTTGGCAGCAGACCGTCGAGCGTTGGTTTTTTACGAAATTGTATGGGTACCTGTCGTTCAGTAACCATTGTCAAACTACTGAACGTAACCTTGCCAAGAGATCACAAACAGCAAAACATAATTGTTGGGGGTGACTGCGACGTCCTTTTAAAAGGATATACAAGAAACTAAGATAGCAATAATACAGTGGCAATTGTCCCCGTATCCACGGCTTAAGACTGAGATCATGCTGCCAAGTAATGTTTAACAAACCGTGAAGGAAGTAAACCATGAATGATATATGAGCTTAAACTATCTACCCGTAAATCACATTTTTAACCACGCCAAATCAATCACCCACACATGTCCCGGAATACCACAGAATGAAGTGCAAAATAATTAAAATCAGATTTTCTGAACAGCAATCGAGTGCGCTGTGTTTCTCTTTACATTAAAATGTTTCCCAACCATGTTGCATTATCAAGTTTATCAAGGCGAATGACAGACCGAATGTACTGACATTAATCTATCAATCAATCGAGTGCCGCCTGCACAATGAAGGCTGACGCATAGACTTCAAACACTATGTATCTTTCCAGGACTTAGACAGTCTGAAAGCTAATGCATCGGACTTAGGAGTTTTTGCTTTAGCTCTCTTTAACTCAAGCGTAGTCCACGCAAGTACTGCTAATACTAGAGTGCGTTCACAAATGCTTGAACTCATTTACGTTCAATTTTTGTTTTAAGTGTCTGTTATACCGTTATGAAATTTGCTCTGCCGTCTTATATTTACTCCCAGACAAGGAATATGTGTTTGATACGTCCAAAGACGACTGAAATCATGGAACGCGGCGACATTTCTTTGATGTTTTGACGAAAATGTATTGAATTCACGCTAACAAACTTTTTTTTAACAGTATTATTGACGTCACCTCTGAACACTTCCGTTCCACTATGTGACGTGCTTCTCATAAGGAAATTCGTATGCACCATGGAGAAAATTCACTACTGAACACTGATGTTTCCGTGTGAAGGTGTAATACATTTCATAACATGCACATCCTCTCTCTGGCCCGTAAATTATATACCGCATATAAACAAACAATGAGATCTGCTGTACAATCTCCAGAATAAAGATTTTTTTGAGCGGTTTACATTATGAAAAGGTTATATGCTAAATCTCAACATTTTTCAGCAGTTGGTTACTGAGTTGTGGATTTTCATACGGGGACAAACATTTGTGAAAGCAATATTCTATTAACTGGTACCACTGGGGAGTGCAGTGGACTTATTAGTGTGTGGAATAGTTTACCCTATTAACCGTGTCCTTCTCCATCAGATGAACCCACCCCTACTTCTCAGGTACTTGTAAATTACGTCCCTAGGTGAAGGACGAGAATTCAACATTTAAATCCAACTGGCTTGACCCACTACCCAGACATCAGCGCTCGGAAGTTTCAGTGCGAGCTCTTTAATCCTTTCGGTCGCGTCGACCTCTACTTAGGAGTTAAAACTCAGTCTTAGAAAGGACTTATAACCAACAAATGAACCAACCATATCGTGACAACCTGTTGACTTTGATAGGACTTATAACCAACACTTGAACCAACCATATCGTGACAACCATGTGACTTCCTTGGAAGCTGTATTGTGTGGTACCCTGGTTCAAACACCGCTTCGTCATACACAGGAAGCAAGCGAGGAAGTTGTGAGATAGGTCACAATGAGCGAAAGTAAAGTAGAACTGTGCACGCCTGAAGGTGTGTTAAACATACAGTGTTAAACCCATATTTGTAAACACCAATCGGCAATCCGGGAGGGATGTGGTCAAAACCACGCCGGTCGTCTTCACCTCCAAAGACATTTGCTGGTGCTTGTTTTAAACTGGATCGACCAGGTCAATTTATTCTTAAAAACATCCGCCTTGCTGCGAATTCGAACCCTGACCGCCGGGTTGGCATGCCAGCGGCCAACTAAAATGGATACCAGGACGTGCCTTGGGAAGTGAAGGTGGCCAGTATATTGACCACATCGCACCTCGACTGCCCATTGATCTGTATAAATATGTCCCAAACGCTTCAAGGTGTGTAAAAAGGGCCCTTTGCTTCGCTTACTTAGTTCAGCGGGGAGTAAACAATGAAAGGAAGGAGCCATGGTAACCTTGTAGTTATTGTACTCACCAGTCGACGCTATGCCCCTAGGTTTAACCCCCCCCCCCCCCCCCCCCCACCCTGTGCTAGTGGATACGTGACCAGATGCACGAGGGTCAGGGCAGATTCGATAAACGAGAAAGAGAAAATTACCCAGGAGGTTGCGTTGTTGGCGGGACACTGACCACTTCATCCATCGATTTCCGTTTGGTCAAGAAATTATGGGCTGGCGTTATACTATACCCTGAATATCACACCACGGCAAGATAGCAATGTCATCTTTTAACCTTGTTGACAACTATGGGTTGACAACTTGTAAATACACGACCAGCTTAACAAGCAAAGATAATGACGAAACTTAGCAGCATGCAAGGCAATACAATGACCAAGGTGACGAAAATCACCGGTCAAAAAGATAAAAAATGTGAACATCAGAAGTTCACAAGAGAAAGAAAGGAGTGGGAGAGAGGGATAATTAGGAAGAAGAATAAACAGCGAGAGGATGTCAAGGGATGAGATCAAACAAGCAATTTCCTGTCGCACAGATGTTGACAGACACAGATAGTGTTGCGTCCTGTCCCCCGCTCCATAAACTCCTTCAAACTCTCTCGTCGTATCTTTATTTTGCTTTTCGTTCCAGCATAGGTAAGTTTGATCTTCCCTCTCTGTTGAAATACGTCGTGGATTGTTTTCGTCATTAGCTGTAATACCCGAATATTTAAAGAATATGAAGAACACACAGTATAGGGCCACTTAATGTGTATGCGTTCACTCGCCTTCAACTCAAGCATATTCCATACAGGTGCTACTACTACTTCTACTGCACTAGAATGATTTGTGCGTGTCGATTAGCTTTTCCTATTACCAGTGTCTCCCGCCATCAGGCGAACCCACGGCGACTTCAGAGGTACTTGTAATTGACGTCCCCAAGTCAAGGACGAGAAGTCAACATTTTAGTCCAGTTAACTGGTGTAGGGGCTGGACCCGCTACCTCGATATCAGCACACCGTATGTTTAAGAATGAACGCTCTTATCAATTCGGGCATGCTGACATCTGGGGCAGCTTAATAAAACATAATTACATAAAACAAATGGCGTTGCGATGACAAGCCTTCAACGGCAGATAAACACAAGAAAACAGTAACATATAACAATCGGAGACGACAGATGACACTACTGTGACTACATCCGCAGTCCACTCTTGTGGGTCTCAGTTCAAATCCCACTTGTGACCCCCAAAAATGTTTCATTATTTAGGTGTGTGTCACATTTTGGGATTCCTAGATAAGCGGCACGCAATTTTTTGGGGTCATTTTTCCATTCTTCTCATTCTGTTATAATGCCTTGGTGTAATCAATGTAGAGTCGTCTGCGAGGTTTATATGCTGTTCTTTTCTCTTGTATTGGTTTGCTGATGAAGGTTTGTCAACGCAATGTCCTTTGTTTTCGGTAACTGTGTTTTGTATAGCTGCCATATACTTCTTGTTTTCATATTGTTTACATGTTTAGTTTAGTTTAGTTTAGTTTAGTTTAGTCGATGGATCAACATCACGGCACACGGGTGCAACCCATAAGTGCTCCGTTCTCCTCCTAACTCAAAAATGAGTCAGGAGAAACTCAGCTCAGTGCGCGAACTCCGTAGCACCGGCGAAGATCCTGAAATACCTTGGGTAGATTTTTAACTTGAAATTTTGCCCGGGCAGCGCCGTTAGGCTACTCTCTTTCGATTTCCAACTGCCAAGAGATTTTTTACGTGCGCAACAATTTACACGGGCGTCCGATCTCACTACCCAGAGACCAGGGGACATTTTTATTACAAGAAGTCCACGAGAAAACATCCCGGTCATCACCAGGGCTTGAATCCGGGACCTCCAGCACTCGAGGCGGACACTAATATTGTATCCAATACTGTGTATATTGTTTAATGTCCACAGCTTTACTGCAGGGTAACTAAATTTCTTCATACCGTAACGGATATTATAAGAAATCTTCTTCGTAAACATCATTTGTGCTGTGCATTTTGTTTAAACTTGGGAGACTGTGTGTGGCTGCTGTGTGATTCAGCTCTGTTGTATATGTAGTTTTGTTTGGATCGTTATTGTAACATGCTTTTGTCAACTAGACGAGGATTCAAACCTACTTATTTGCAGTATGGCTATTATATGGTCAAGTGTTCTATTCATTTACGACTAGGGTGAAGCATCTTTTTTTTTCTGCCACGTGTCATTTGGATATTTATAACATTATTCACACACCATACACAATTATCAACTTAAGAATTGATCCTGCTATTTTGATCAAACATTTAATTAACTCACCCCTAATGTGATGGCTGGACCTGCTTCTCTGTGGTTAGACGTGTAATGTTAGCACGTATTGATGATGTTGCACCTAGATTTATTGATGATTATTTATGAAGTTCTAAGATTTATTGAATTTCGAGTCCCACCTGCTGTTGCCTTTGGCAGGGCCAGACCAGGTGATTTCTCAGGCCTTAAACGGCCCGCGGGCTGGATGTCCTGGCCCGTGACCTAGATAGTGACGTCTTTTCATTGACCTCGACCCCTGGGTGGGCGTGGGGTAAAAATGGGTGCCAGTATATTGTATTAAAAGTAAAGACGGCCGGTTAGATATTGACCACATTCCTCATCGATTGGTCTGAAGTTATGGGGATCGCACCATATACCCAAGGCACCCCGTGGCAGGAAGAGAGTTTCTTTACTCAGCCGGCGCCGTGGCGATGGGGTTACGAATGCAAGGTTCCAAACACAGCTTGGGCGATTTGGAAGCAGGCCGCCTTGCGTTGGTTTTCATACAAATGTATGAGTGCCGGTCGTTCATAAATCAATGGCAAACTACTGAATGTAAACTTGTCAAGAAACTACAAAGAGCAAAAAAATGCTGGGTTGACTGCGACGTCCTGTAAAGGATATGCCCCTACTTGTTAATGTTACTTTATATATGGCCAGGCCATTGTCAGGTGGGATTACTGAAATATTTAGTTTGCCTATATTGTCCTAGTTCGACAAAATAAACAGCCCATTCGGATCCTTCTCGGCGGACCACCAACCTTGTATACACTGGTCACCGAGTTAAGACTGGAACATTCTCTACTGTCCTCAAATGATCAACTCCTTATCGTGTCAATTTTAATAATATTGGGAAAGGCATCCGAGACTGGTCGTATGAAACTGTGTCCACTCAAGAGTCGTGATTTTTTTTT
>OY992878.1:32583423-33059696 GCA_963921405.1 Cepaea hortensis
CAACCCTCACCCGGGTTTGTTCCGTTCTGCTTGAGTCTGGTGGTAATCCAATTATTGAAAGGAAAACAACGGTTCAATGTCTTATCACCAGAAAATAGTGCAATTAAGGTAAGTCACTGAAATCCACATATTTCCTGTTTTTGGAAGTTAGTACCATCCAACACTTAAACCGCACCTCACAATTGTCTACCATTGTATCTAGATCTATTTAATGTTCTACACACTGTCTGCCGTTAGTTTATTCTCCTTTAGTAAACATGGAGACTGTCCGTGAATTAGTTGTTGTTTCTTTAAATTTATTTACCGGTCAATATATTCATTTCTATGACCTCTGCCTTCATAACCTGGAAGTCGTTTCCCTGGTTTTCTAAACTTTCTCTGCACACGTGAAGTATATATATATATATATATATATATATATATATATATATATTGAAAGTCTTTTCCGTGGTTTTTCAAATAAAACTTTCACTGCACAAGAGCCGCCTTTCTAACTTCTCTGAGTATTTCCGGAGTTTTATTGGAACCTTATATAGTTTATGTTAGTCCAAGAATTGAAATCCATCAGCACATAAGCACTTCTATCCCACCGCCTTTAAACAATAAGGGATGATTTCTTTTCTATTACAGGACACATAAATCCAGTTTTCCGCCCAGTTTGGTAGCACACACTAACTACAAAAACAAGTGTCCACCAATTTATACCGAGTGTCCAATTCTCTGTTGTTTTTTATCCACAATCAAATTTGCCGTAATTCCCCACATCAAAAGTCTGTGAAGTCACGTAGTCGTTAGTTGCCCGCTCCGTGCTCCTGCCCGCTCCATTCTTCCGCTGGTCTCCTCGTTCAACACTCGTCGCAGATCAAAGAGTTCCAACTCTTTGATCACCGTCTTCGTGTGTTCCCCCGTAGGTTCCCCAACCCGCTGTCTCCGAGTTGTTTTGTCCGTTGAAGTCGATGGGCAATGACCCCTCACACTGTATCCTATTTTTGTACCATTCGGTCAATGATCTTCAATTTATCCTCATCTTAGACTGACGTACTCGATTGTTAACCCTCCTCCTATATTGCAATTAATCTTACTATTAAAGTTCATCAGGGAATCATTAACTCACAGTATCCCGTGACATTGGTTTAACAATCTTCTTTGGCTTCCTTTGTAGTGTTCTTGTTTGGCTACACCTCTTTTAACTTGCTGTTCTCGCAGCCTGACCATGGTTGTAGATTCCCAGTCATCGCTTGGTTCTCGTAAATGACGTGCTTCTCGTAGAGCATTCAGAATGTCTGCCTGGTCCATGGCTCGTCAAGAAGGTAGCGCATCGCCCTGCATGCTGTATCTCTTGTACATCCAAGAATGATGTGCATGGCGTCGTTCTGTATCCTTTCCATCCTTTCTATCAGCTTATGGCTGAGAGTCAGGATCGCCATCGCATACTCCAGAATAGAAGGGACCAGCCCCTCATAAAGAATTACGGTGAATTTTTCGCGAGATATGAGATGGGAGAGACTTCGAGTTATTGCACTTCTAGGAACGCTACATAACAGCTACATAACAGCCCAAACCAAAACCAGGCGAAATTACAGTCCCTAATCTCAAGGTATTTATCCAGCTAACCTTTCGAGGGGGTGACGTAATGCAACGTCTACAAGACCGGCCCAATACAGCAGTAGGCCGAACATTCTGTGCTGCAATTCCAGTCATTAGGTACAGAACTTCACCAATTCCGACCCCAGCAGTAAAAGAGCCTGTCCCTCTGTACGCCAAAACCAATTGTATTTACCAATTCACATGTAGGTGTCAGTCTACCTACATCGGCAGAACAGAGCGGCAGTTGAACAAAAGAGTTGCGGAACACATACCTCAATGGGTCGACAAGATACTACACACAGGCGAGGGGAGCTTAGTGGGGACACCAGAAGCTTCCCGCTTCATCAATTGCTAGGAAAATGCTCGAAAGCGGCCATGTGATCGATAGAGACAGTGCCTTTCGAGTGTTGTTTAACATACAAAATACTCGCTTATTAAAGTTTGCTGAAGGCATAATGATTAATCTACCCAAGCCAGCTTTGTTCAAACAGAAAGACATGTTAGTCAGTTTAAAATTACCTTGGTAGACAATTGACATTACTGTGCGAACATGTGTATATTTCACCTTGAAGGATTTATCTAGTTAATTTATTTTATGTTGTGTGAATTCTGCAGTATGTACCTGACAAGATGCAGAGAAATATGCCAGGCAATAAGCAGTGCAATCTATTGTTTGTGTCTTCGTTATTCAAAATAACAGTACTTTCTTGTTCTGTATCAACATCGCCATGTGCCATGATGGTATGTGTGGGAACGATAATGGTTCAGTATTTAACACTGTCAGCAATGTCTCCGAAAATTATACCTTCTTCTTCTTCTTCTTCTTCTTCTTCTTCTTCTTATTATTATTATTATTATTATTATTATTATTATTATTATTATTATTATTATTATTATTATTACTATTGTTGTGTCATTGTATTCCCTACATTAGGGCTTATACAAACAGCCACCTCCACCTCCCAGCCGTCAAATCATTTGCTGCACCCTACATGTCCTCCCCCTACTGTCTCATCTCTGTCTCTACTTTTCTTTTTCGCATGTCTTTAAGTCTCTCTCTATTTCTTTGGTACCGTGGGATATAGACACGGAACTTTCTAGGTGTACTGTTATTAAGTTTTCTCTGTGTGTCCTATCCAGGAGCAGCGCCGTTTCTTTATCTCTTGATTCGCTGGAATTTGTTTAGTTTTCTCCACGATATCTTCTTTTCGTTCATCCGGAGTGTTTTTTCAGATGTGATTGCCGTGTGTCTGTTATGCGCCCTTGGGCCGAAACCCGTAGGCCAACACATCGACTTTAGCGTGCTTTTTTGACCAGGTAGCATTCCTGGGAGACTCTCACTTTTGTGGTGCCATCTACAACCATGCTGGCCAAGTTAGAACGGTCGAAGACAACGGTCATCCCTCAAAGGAAGGCAGGGACAGTCCATAGCATTTTCCGCCATCCA
Source organism: Cepaea hortensis (assembly GCA_963921405.1). Classification (NCBI taxonomy): domain Eukaryota; kingdom Metazoa; phylum Mollusca; class Gastropoda; order Stylommatophora; family Helicidae; genus Cepaea; species Cepaea hortensis. The sequence continues at coordinate 32,586,458 of OY992878.1, forward strand.
AGGTTGCTTCAATAGTTGCAGGGCCGACACATAACGCCCTGGTTCTGGGCTAGCCGAGGGAATCGTCACGTCCTGCTCATGGCTGCTTTAAATCCTCACTTCAATATATTGGTCATTTCGTTTGCCCCGGGCCATTCCCGCACAAACCAGACAGGTTTGCAGACGGTATCCACTCAGCGAGTTTTCGGACATGTGCTTGTCGTTGCGCCCGTCAGAGCTGTTCCAGGCACGACAGACATTCGGAAAACTACCTAGTCAGAGCTGTTCCGAACAAGAGCTGCATTCGGAAACTAGGTAGTCAAAGCTGTTCCTAGCACGAGAGACATTCGGACGAGACATTTCACTCGGACGTAAATGCGTAGTGTCAATTTTTAGTTTGCCACCCGTAGGACGACACTTCCGGCTTCCGGTGGGCATTTTTTAATGAGGTTAGCCTTCCTCGGGTTTCGAGACTCATGTTTCGGCTTCCACACAGCAAGCTTTCGCTTCGGGCTGCCACGTAATGGATTCGCAAGACAGGCGTTCCATTTCGTGTCAACGAGACAATTTTCCACCTTTGACTACACTCACTCCATGAGTGTGGTTACAGACTATCGGACGTCTGCGAGACGTGCGACCGAGGTGTTTTTCCACCTTTTGTACTCACTCACGAGGTAGGCTACATGTGCTGCCGGCTCAGCACCTTACCTCCGTGCGTCTGTGGGCGAGTAACGGTCAGGCCCTTTCATCCGGGGATACCTCATATCCCCCAGCTAAGAGCCATCGAACGAATCTGCGCCGAGCATGTAGCGTTCTCAGCACATCATCACAATTTTGATGTAGGTTTGTGTCGGCCAGGCTCTCACTTCCGAGAGTTTATGGCTTAGAGACGTTCAGCCATACACCTCGGATGGGAGCCTTAGAGGTTATGCCCGGACTGAGATTTAGGGATCGTTTGCCTGATTTTGACTGCTATCCTCAGTCTTACCTGCAGAGCATCAGGTTGTGTCTCTCTTAGTCTGGTCCCTATCCCACGAGCCGTCCGATATGTAGTTTTCACCCATCGGCAAGCACATGGGGTCGATGGGACACGCAAGCTCCCCCACCACGTCAAGGTGGAGACACATCGGGGGAGCTCCACGATACTATTCTCTCCAATCTGCTAATGTATCTTCAGTCTGTCTCAGGCTGCAAAATAATGTGTACAGTTAGTTATTCAGTTAGTGTGTTACCATTGGCTTATAATAGCTTCCGGTGGTATACCATCTGAACCAGCAGCTTTTACCATCCTTCTTCGCGGTTTTTCTTTCCACGAGAGTTCTGAAAATTAGCCTATGCAGTTTTATGAGGCTGTGTTAACAGTTAACTCCAGAGCCTTGTTGGGCAGAACCGGACACCGTCTTGTTAAGCATGCGCACTAACCGTTACACTGCCGGGCTCCGCAAATGTTTCAGGGAAGGAAAACTGGCAATATAAGAAACAGCTAATTCTGCCTCGTAAAAGCCATACCTTGTAAATGCTAAGTCGTAACGCTTAAAGGAATGTAGGGGGAGAACTTGACAGATTCCATCGATTCAAAAGGTGAATAATACTTGCTGCCGTTGGATCGGGCACACAAAGCCTGATAATAATTAACTAGAAATACCTTTCTTTGTAACCCATAGGACAAGTGAGAGATTAATTGATCTTATTTTAGAAGGGTTACAAATTTGGCACGCAGGCCCGTCTTACATTCGGCCCTTCCAGTCACTCATCTTTCGTTCATCAATAGTGCATAATGCATTTACATAGGATAAAAACATTGTCAAATGAATGTTGTAAACATAAACAATGCAAATTACCATGTTATGAGACATACCCCTCACCCACCCACACATCTCCCACCCATCACACATCCACTACACACACACATCCCCCACCCACATACACCCCCCAACCACGCACACACCCCAGGCATACATATATACCTCCACCAACCCACCCACTCATTCCCACCCACCCATCCCCAGCCATACATCCCCCACATACACACATCTCCCCTACCACACACACACACACACATCCCCCAGCCACACATCCTCCACCAACACAAACATCCCCTGTCAACCCACACATCATGCACCCACCCACACACACCATGGGTGAGATCCAATGAGAGACAGAGGGGGAGGGGTGGGAATGAGAGAGAGAGAGGAGGAGGGGTGATAAAAGGGGGAGAGAGAGAGAGAGAGAGAGAGAGAGAGAGAGAGAGAGAGAGAGAGAGAGAGAGAGAGAGAGACCAAACAACACAAGGCGAAGTTAGTTAGAGATGAATGATACGGGGAGGCCGTGGAGTGAGATGCAGATTATAGCAAAAGACAGGTTGGTATGTGCAGGCTGGGGCTCTATGATCCAATGGGTGAGATCCAATGGGTGAGATCCAATGGGTGAGATCCAATGGGTGAGATCCAATGGGTGCTTGCTTGCTTGCTTGTGTTCTTTGTCTTGAGCTCCAGCGTGAAGTCCTGTATGTCGGATGAAGGCATCCTGTTGTCCAACATCAGTGTGATGTCATACAGGACCTGAGGTTTTCGTGAGTATCCGTTGCTCCATGTCTGGCTTATTGGTATGCAGACTGGTGGTTCCTCGCCGTACAGGCAGACACTCTCCGACCTCGGAGGAATCGGCGATCCTACTGACTTTAGCCAGGACCCCGAAGGGAACTGTTGCCCAGGACGCTCGACGAGGACAATGGGTGCTAAAGTGCAGAAGAAAAATATTTAAAGCCCTTATGCACTAACTGATAATGGTTTACATGTTATTGTGCACACATTGTTTTGATTAGCTGCGAACAGAGCCCTAGCCTAGACATCGTGGATAGTACCCCCCCCCCCCCGGTATTACGACGAGAGTATCATCCCGGTATTACGACGAGATTATCGTCAGTATCATCAATCACTTCATTATCAAATACTTTGCTAACTGTCCTAGGTGGTAATGATTCTTCACAACACGCGTTCCTTTGCACTATGTGTGTGTGTGTGGGTTTTTTTTTCGTTCGCTCGCTTTAAACTCAAGCGTAGTCCGTATCTGTTACTCTTCTAGTACACTGTATTGTGTTTTGCGTGCGAATTAGAATTTCCTATTATCAGTGCCCATCCCCATTAGGCGAACCCACTCCGACTTCAGGGATACTTGTAATTTACGTCCCCAAGTCAAGGACTAGAAGTCAACATTTAGTCCAACTGACGGTGTAGGGGTTGAACCCGCAAATTCGGCATCAGCGCACCGGATGTTTAATAACGAACGCTCTATCAATTCGGCCATGCTGGCCTCCAAAAATAGTCACATGATGAGCATTTACAGAAGACACGGGAAAGAAGTAGAAATCAGAGGACACACTAGACAATAGAACTGCACATCGAACCCCAAAAATGAAAACAAATCGTGGTTGCAGCAGGCAGCCTTGCAAGTTCCTGATGGTGTGACAGACGAATTTGGGAATTATTGATTTTCAAATGTACTTTTGAAATGTACTTCTTCTTATGCTGCTGCTGTTGCTTCTTTGGCTTCTTCTTCTTCTTCTTCTTCTTCTTCTTCTTCTTCTTCTTCTTCTTCTTCTTCTTCTTCTTCTTCTTCTATTTTCTTAATTTTCTTCGCTTCCTGTTTTTGTTGTTAATAGGGAAGTGCGTTACACATAATTATGCACTTCGTAGATTAGCGTTCTAGACTTCAGCATGCATTTGTGTACAGTGTGCTTCCATCCAAAGTAATTGGCTCTATATATCCATGGTTATGTAATTCCAAAACAAGTTTGCCAGATCAGGGGCCCTTTAGCGAAATCATTATAATTTAAAGCTACTATGGATTTTTATCGTGAGGAACGTGTACATACTACCTCTGTTTTAGCCCTTATCCTAGAAGGCTAAGTATCCTATCTCACTACCCCAGAGATCTCAGACAGAGGATAGATGCCAGTAGTCACCGATGGTTCCATCAAAGATGTCCTACCCCATGCTGAGATTAAAGGCGGTACCTTATGAAATCGAGATAGACACCACAGTTTCTCAGCTACAATTTCTCCCGGAATGTGTCTCATTTCTGTGTCTCATTGTCGTGTCTCATTGCTGTGTCTCATTGTTGTATGTCATTGTTGTATGTCATTGTTGTGTCTCATTGCCATGTCTCAATATTGTGACTCATTGTTGTATCTCATTGCTGTGTCTCATTGTTGTGTCTCATTGTTGTGTCTCATTGTTGTGTCTCATTGTTGTGTCTCATTGTTGTGTCTCATTGTTGTGACTCATTGCCGTGTCTCAATATTGTGACTCATGGTCGTGTCTCATTGTTGTGTTTCACTGTTGTGTCTCATTGCTGTGTCTCATTGTTGTGTCTCATTGCTGTGTCTCATTGTTGTGTCTCATTGTTGTGACTCATTGCCGTGTCTCAATATTGTGACTCATTGTCGTGTCTCATTGTTGTGACTCATTGCCGTGTCTCAATATTGTGACTCATTGTCGTGTCTCATTGTTGTGACTCATTGCCGTGTCTCAATATTGTGATTCATTGTCGTGTCTCGTTGTTGTGACTCATTGCCGTGTCTCAATATTGTGACTCATTGTCGTGTCTCATTGTTGTGACTCATTGCCGTGTCTCAATATTGTGACTCATTGTCGTGTCTCATTGTTGTGACTCATTGCCGTGTCTCAATATTGTGTCTCATTGCTGTGTCTCATTGCTGTGTCTCATTGTTGTGTCTCATTGCTGTGTCTCATTGTTGTGTCTCATTGTTGTGACTCATTGCCGTGTCTCAATAGTGTGACTCATTGTCGTGTCTCATTGTTGTGACTCATTGCCGTGTCTCAATATTGTGACTCATTGTCGTGTCTCATTGTTGTGACTCATTGCCGTGTCTCAATATTGTGACTCATTGTCGTGTCTCATTGTTGTGATTCATTGCCGTGTCTCAATATTGTGACTCATTGTTGTGTTTCACTGTTGTGTCTCATTGCTGTGTCTCATTGTTATGTTTCACAGTTGTGTCTCATTGCTGTGTCTCATTGCTGTGTCTCATTGTTGTGTCTCATTGTTGTGTCTCATTGCTGTGTCTCATTGCTGTGTCTCATTGCTAGTGTGCCTGTGAGAGTTGTGATAGAATAATGACCCAGGTAGCTGCCATGTAGTGTATCATTGTCTAATTGGTCATGCGTCGAAGTAAACGTTTCTTCATCGAGGCCCAGTAGTCATTTGGAAGCATTAGGTTCGTATCGCGGTAGCCCAGGAAGTTTAGCCCGGTCAACAAATGCCCGAAGAAGTCGGATGTGTCGACCGTAAGGTGTAGATATCGCAGCTCTGCTGTAAGCAGGCACAACGCAATTAAGAGCAAAAGAAGCCTTTCGGGTGAAAGAAGTAGAATAAGAATAAGAACAAGAACCAGAAGAATCGTTGTATGACCACTGTAGCTTTCAACGTTCATACTGTCTACTGTGGTACTTAAAGCCGCAGTACTCAGTATTCACTGTTGTTTGTTAGGGTATCATCCTTGCACTCTGGACAAGCCTAAAGGTGCTCAGATACTCTTCTCCCCCCCCCCCCTACCCAACCCCCCACCCAACATATGCATTAGCGTTTGTCCCATAATACTGCCAGTTCCGTGTTGGTTAACGAGGCCCCTCGTTCTCCCGATATGTCTCTCGTGTCTCGCCGTGCCAGTTCTTACTCTCGAGTCTCTAATTCTGGACAACGATGTGGATTCACTGGCGTCAAAGTCCTCCGCTCTCTCTTAGGATATTAATAACATCGACACGATCCTTGGGCTGGCACGAACGTGGGCTAGAACGATCCATGTGCTGACACGATCCATGAGCTGGCACGACCCATGGGCTGCCGCAGTGTTGTCTGTGATGCTTGAGGCCTGCCCGGTATCCTTGTGTTCTAAGCCCCCTCGAGACAGAAAACTACGATCTAATTGACCTGGGCTTGCAGGTCTACCCAATCGAGATAGATACAAGAACATGCCTTTTACACATGTATGGTATATTACATTGTTACTATTCTGTGTTTGTCTTAGAGTCCCCGTGACAAGGACGAGAACCTCCAGAGTCGCCTCTTACGACATGTTTGGTAGATTACAGTGTTACTATTCTTTAAGGGCCCCTGTTAACACACGGGCGATTACTTCTACTCACCCAGGCTTGATATAGAGCATTGACATAGCTCTGAGCAAGGGAGATACGCGACGACGAAGTGGGATGCTAGCAGCCTGCTTTATAGAAAAGTAAACTGTTATAAACGAAAATGGTTATCACTATACACCCACAGACGGCGTTTGTTCTGGGATAACATTTATCTATTTATAGCTTTGAGAATAACGCGACCTTTGTTGCACATGCCGGTCTCTCTGGCTGTGGGGTTACAACACTTTCTCTCTGTAATCCCGTTTATCACGCAGAGTCTCGCAGCGGAGCGAGAACTGAGGTGGTTCGACCCCCGCTCGTGACTTGCGGATACTGAGCCGGCCGCTCAGAAAGCAATGGCAAACTACTGAGCGTAATCTTGCCAAGAGATCAACAGACAGCTGAAAGATGCTGCTGTTGACAGCTAAGTCCTGTAAAAGGATACGCAAAACATTGTTGCACATGTGTAGATTTCAAACACTTTGACCCGAACAACTAGGAAGGATAACTCCAGCACGAAATGCGGTGTCAACTAAACAGAGAGCACACATGAAAGCAATTGCAGTGTTCATTTGTTGAAGGAAAACTGTTTATACAGATTGATGGCTAGTGACATTCCAGCCAGGTCCTAACAAGTGGCTGTGTAGTGTCTGGATTAGAGATTAGAATACTGACCAAACTGGTGAATGGGAAAGAAGTTGTTCACGTTGGTACAGAACACATTTAGTTAGTTGCATATCATTTACGAGACATTCGAAGTCAAACCCAGCATATTTGACTGTCTGTGATTTCTTAGCAAGTTTACGTTCAGTAGTTTGCCATTGCTTTCTGAGCGACCAGCACTCATACCATCCTATGGAAATCAAAGGCAAGCGCTCTGCTTCCAAATCGCATGCAGCTGTGTTTCGAACGCGGTATGCGGGATTGTGAACTGCGATCGTTACCCCTTCGCCAGATTACTGTTAGAACACACAGTTTGGTTGAGATGATGTAGAGGTGGCTAATGCGATGAACGCCGGTCTCCCTGGCGAAGAGGTTATTAACTTTCTCCGTAATCCCGTATATCCACGTAGGGCACCGCAGCTGCGTGAGATTCGGTAGTGGATCGCGTCGCGTTGGTTACTTAGGGGTTATATGAGCCGGTCGCTCAGAAAGCAATGGCAAACTACTGAGCGTAATCTTGTAAAGACAGCAACAACAGCGGTAAAACGCTGGTGTTGACAGTGATGTCCAATAAATAGGATATGGGGGGGGGGGGGGGAAATGTGAAAAACAATATCAACAACTTTGAATACCTTGGCTCCAAAAGGAAACAGAATTGGAGACTGTTTAAACAAAAAGTCGGATGTAGACTGTTCATAGCTATCCATGAGTTAAATAAACAGTTTAAAAATCCTATGGCGCAAACATCAGCAAACAGAGATTGTTAGTTAGTTGCATATCCGTTACAGGACGTCGCTCCCACCCCTCTCCCCCCCCCCCCGTTTTTTTTTTGTTTTTTTTTGCTGTTTGTGATTTCTTGGCAAGTTGACATTCAGTAGTTTGCCATTGCTTTTCGGACGCTCGGCACCCATACCGTTGTATGAAAATCATTGGTTCCAAATAGCCCTCAACTGTGTTTCGAACGCAGTATTCGGGATTACAAACTGCGTTCGTGAATTCTCCTCCAGGGCGCCAGCAAACTAAGATACAGTGAAATGTCTGAAGCCGTGCATCTTATCTGTGACGTCACACTCGTGTGAGGCGTGCACTATTTCATAATCACTACAGAAGAAAGTAGGGGCTTCTCAATTTACAAGATTCAGAAAAGTGCACGATCTGAACATCGAAGAAAACTGGCCCATCAGCAGCGGCAACATGTGTCGGAAATTGAAGTACCTTGGCCATGCTAAAGCTTCAGCATTATGTCTCTTACACTAGAGTACCTTGGCCATGCTAAAGCTGCAGCGTCATGTCTCTTACACCAAAGTACCTTGGCCATGCAAAAGCTGCAGCGTCATGTCTCTTACACTGAAGTACCTTGGCCATGCTAAAGCCGCAGCGTCATGTCTCTTACACTGAAGTACCTTGGCCATGCAAAAGCTGCAGCGTCATGTCTCTTACACTGAAGTACCTTGGCCATGCTAAAGCCGCAGCGTCATGTCTCTTACACTGAAGTACCTTGGCCATGCTAAAGCCGCAGCGTCATGTCTCTTACACTGAAGTACCTTGGTCATGTCAAACACCACAGTGTTTGAACAGAACAGTGATGGAAGACATGGTACCTGGAGGAAGAGGCGAAGGTCAAACAGCACGAAGATACACGTAGGATATTACAGACATCATTATTACCAGCTCGTGTAATGCCGATAAGTGTGAGCGGTCATGTTTCACCATTTTAAACGATCACCAGAGTCTCGGATCAGTTCTGTGTTTTTGTCTCGATTATGGAATGTTCCAAGCCATCCAGACATTTACCTCTCTGCCTTTCCCTTGTTCTTTTCTCCTCAATCTTGCCAGTTCTCACCAAGTTCTCCAGTTTATTACATTTCATAACGTGACTGTCTACGTCTAATTTCTCTAATCAGTTTACCGTTTTCATTTGTTTCTTGAAAGTCTTGCGCATAAGTTTTTATGTCTGTCCTTGGTATTCTTGGCATTTTCCTCAGAAACCACGTTTCATCTGTCATTAATTGTTTTTCAGCTTGTCTGCTCACTATCCACCTTTTACGTCAATACAAAAGTACATGTTTTATGTAGTATTACTATTACAGACACCGGGTGCATGAAAATGCATGAATCAGGGGACATGGCAAACGGTCGAGAGTCTTGGGGACGTCATGAAAGCGACGTTCTGCAAACGACCTGCTATATGAAGATGAACTGGCCAGGACAACTCAAGCAGGAAAACTGAAAACAGAAAACACAAGTGGAAACGGTTGCAGTGTCTCATCTGTTGGGAAGAACCTATTGTTCACACGGATTGCTGGCGGATCTATAGATAGATTAGACCAGTGTTTCCCAACGTGGGGCCCACGCCCCACAGGGGGGCAATTCGATTGTTAAGGGGGGCAATTCGAAAATGGAAGAAATCGACTGGATATAACAAAACGGGCAGACTTGAGACTGAAGTTAACTAAATTGGAACCTGACATAAAATCACTTTGCAGCAAGCATCAAGTGCAAGGATCTCACTAAATTTAAATAATAAATAATTACTAATAATTAAAATAATATAGAAAAATCTTTCATTAAAATTTTTCTGTACTTGAATTTCAGTTCTCCATTATATGTTTTTTGAAAATTTACTTACTGTATTTGCTCAATATATCTGGATATATATATATATATATATATATATATATATATATATATATATATATATATATATATATATATATATATATATATATATATATATATATATATATATATATATATATATATATATATGGCTTGGTCACATGGCATGGACGAGACAGGAACACTGAGCTGATCCACAACTCTGGTGATCGAGTGAAATGGCGAGTCATAACCGCCCACGCTTTCCGGTATGGCACATGATTGATTGATTGATTTGCTCAATAATTTCCTAGTGATTTCTTCCTAAAACCTATCATTCAAGTTTCTTTAGTAAACATTTCAATTTTTGAATATTAAAAATTATGTATATGTTGGGGGGGGGGGGGCATAGGAAGTTTAGAAAAGCTTGGGTGGGTCACAGCACAAAAAAGGTTGGGAAACACTGGATTAGACAGTTCATCACAAGTGGCTAAGTGGCGTCTAGATTAGAGATTAGAATAATGAACAAACCAAGAGAAAAAGTACACGCACTATCGTACTAGATCATTACAATAGTTTGGCGGTTCCGTTGAAACGTAGTTAGTGTTTCGTTATTGAGGAGACAGGGGAAAAAACATTCTGTTAACGCTTAACTGATTCAGTGCTAACAAAATGTAAATTGGAATCAAACATAGCACACAATCAAATGAACACATGCGAGGGGAAGTCAATAAATAAGTCAAAAATGACTGTAGAAAAATAACTAAATATGATAACAACTTGAAACCAGTTTATTTTTATACATACATTGCCCCTTTATTTCTCAACATAATTTCCACCAACATTGATGCACTTATCCCATCGTTTTATCAGTCCTCTCTAACCGGCTGCATAGAACTGCGTGCTCTGTTTTCTAAACCACGTTTTCACTTCTGGGTACTCACCTTGAGCACACTTTCTTAAATTTCAATCGATCATGCCATATGCTGTATGCTGAACCATGTGAGCAACCTATTGCAGATGCTACTGAGTCTATCGTTACTCGCCTGGCACCTCTAATCATCTCCTCCACCCGCTGCACGGATGCTTCTGTTGCAATCTCAACAGGACGACCAGATTGGATTTCATCAACAATTTTAGAGCGTCTTTGAGAAAATTGTTCTACCCAGCTATGCACCGCTTTACGCTTTACGGGACAAACATTTATCAGCATAAACAGGAAGCATTTCCTTATGAATGTCCTTTGCAGGCAGTCCTTTTGCCCACATTTAAAAAAAAAAAACGCACAACAGCACGTTGCTCTTTAGTTGTACACTCCGTAAGTACAGTCGCCATTTTGTTTATATGCTGGGCATGCGCATGAGACACCTAGCGCCACCTGACGAACGGAAATATAAAGTTCGATGTTGCTGTCACCTAATGACACCTGTAGAGAACACCAACTACATTTACCTGCCATTCCACAGAACTGTGTGACTTACTTATTGACTCGCCGTCGTATTATAATGTAAATTTAGAACAACATGAAGTATCAGAAATTCAAAACAATGTTTTCCCTATAGAATTTGAATAACGAAGACACAAACAATGGATTGTATAAATTATGACATGGCATATTTCGCTGCACCTCGTCAGGTACACACTGCAGACACCACACAACATAAACTAAACTTCAGCATGAAGGATGTATCTAATTACTTTAATTTCTGCTGTGTGGTGTCTACAGTATCTACCTGACAAGAAACAGGGAAATGTGCCGGGCAATAAATCGTGCAATATATTGTTTGTGTCTTCTTTATTCAAACATATTGATGTCACCGAAGTTACTTTCATCGCCGCCATCAGAAAAAAATTCCAGACCATTTGCCATTTCTCCTGCCCCCGTGCATTTTCATGCCCAAGCGCCAAGGTATAGGGTGTATTTTTAATGGCTGCAGTTTTTGAAAATATTGCCGGTCCAAGTTTTGTATTTACCTATTATGTTGCATGAAATTTACAGAGGGTGAATACAAAACTTGCACCGGCAATATTTTCAAACAATGTACAATCATTAAAAATACACCCTGTATCTGCAATGTCCTGGGTCCATGTTGGTGCTGGTGACCCCAGCCTGTTCTTCCAGGACTGTGCCTTCCATCACTGTTCTCTCCATGCCATTGTGATGTTTATGAGATTCAGCCTCATAAAATAGCGACTGAGTTTCATAAAATAGGCGATTGGGCCTCATAAAATAGGCGACTGAGCGTCATAAAATAGGCGACCGAGTTTTTTAAAATAGGCGACTGAGCGTCCTAAAATAGGCGACTGAGCCTCATAAAATAGCTGACTGGGCGTCATAAAATAGGCGATAGAGCCTCATAAAATATGCGACTGAGCGTCATAAAATAGGCTACCGAGCCTCATAAAATAGGCGACTGAGCGTCATAGAATAGGCGAAAGAGCCTGATAAAATAGGCGACTGAGCGTCATAAAATAGGCGACAGAATGTCATAAAATGTGCAATAGAGCCTCATAAAATAGGCGACAGAGCCTCATAATTAGGCGATTCAGTCTCATAAAATTGAATGCCCAGTTTCATTTTTTAAAAAGCGAATAATCTAATCAAACAGGGGACCCAGACTCATTAAATAGGAAATCTAGTTTGTTAAAATAAGAAATCCAGCCTCATAACATAGGCGATCCAGTCTTTAACAAAATAGTCCATCCAGCCTCTTAAATTAGGTACCAGAGATCTTATCTGGTAAAATTAAAGGTTAATAACATTACCTTACGTCTAAGATCACTGAGTGAACTTCAAAAGAAATCCATACAATAGACAACATTGCAGATATACACAAATTTCATGCGAACGAAGGAAGAAAAGGATTACCTAACGTCTGCATGTTAAGTCCGCAAACAAGTTGGGGCCACACCGGAGGACAGATATGCCTCAATGACAGAGCAAATGAGATTGTTGTCTTCTTCCCACTTTTATTATGCCAGAAATGCAAAGTAATGAATGTATAAACTATGTATGAATCGCTAGGGGTACATTTTGCAATAACTTCAACGCTAGAGTAATAGCTTTGAAACGAACAGTATAAACATTTTTCACAGCAACCAGAAATGAAAAAAATATAACTAGTTGTTATGACTGATGCACTCACGTGAGTAACCGCCCTACAACAAACGACACGGTGGCGACGGAGTTACGAACGCAATTGTCAATCCCCCATAGCGCGTTCGAGTCACAACTGCGTGCGATTTGGAAGTAGAATACCTTGCGCTGGTTTTCATACGATGGTATGAGTGCCCGTCGTTTAGAAAACAATGGCAAACTACTAAACGTAAAACTTGTCAAGAAATCACAAACAGCTAAAAATGCTGGGGTTTGTGGTAACGTTCTTAAAAGATAAGCAACTAACTTTCAACAATAAACTGGAGACTCTTTGGTCGATCCTCTGAAGACTTAGTGAGGCAATGGAGAAAGCCTCGGGCTGGCTATGGAGCAAGCGTAATGTGGGGTGGGGAAAGGATACGCAGTAAATGGTTCAACTTTTCCTTCAATTTGAGTCACCGTCTCTCAAAAACAACCTCAGTACCACGAATCTTCTACACAAGGTTGCAGCCTCACAATGAGACCGAAACAACAGCTACTGTCTCGTGACGACCATCCCACAATGGGAGAACAGGGCACCCAAACTGGGTGTACCGACCACCAGATTCGAAATGTTAGCCAAAGTCGGACCCCTGTAGCCAAGCTACGGCAATGTCCGCTTGTGGTGGAGTAGTACGTCTTGCAAGGACCACGTCCTGCAGCGATGGCGTGGGCCCAGGGATCCTAGCCTTAATAGAATAAGCCCTGAGGAAGTGTTGGCTTCCGCTGGGGGGGGGGGGGGGTGCAGGAGACTGGAGACAGAACAGGGCACGAAGAAGGCAATGCGGCTACAGTGACGTCTTCTGACATGTGTGTCACTGACATGCAAACACATCAGGTGAACTACACAATTCTCTGTAATGTTGGCGAAAAGAAGGAGGATGAGCGTGCGAAGAAGAGGAGGAGGGTGCGAAGAAGGGGAGGAGGGTGCGAAGAGGAGGAGGCACTGGGTGAGGTTGAAAAGAGGAAGAGAAATTGTGAAGGCTGATTATGGTGGGAGAAAATGCTGGGAAGAGGGAGAAGAAAAAAAGAAAAACTACAGTGAGAGGTACGAATTAGGAGAACAAAAAATAATAATGACACATTTCCGTAGTCACAATTTTAACAACTCACTCGTTAAAAATGGGAAGTTTTATTGTTTGACTAGTCTAAACTTAAAGAGATTGCCACATTAAAAATGGAAAGTTTCATTGTTATACAAGTCTAAACTTAAAGAGATTGCCACATTTAAGAAGTGATAATAGAAAATGTCTCTCGTTCTGTTTGCACTAAAATATAAAAACATCGGTTTTCTATTATGTTTTCTATTACCCCCAACGTGTGTGAGTACTGCTCTGTGTGTGTGTGTGTGTGTGTGTGCGTGTGTGTGCGTGCGTGCGTGCGTGCATGTGTGCGTGCGTGTGTGTGTGTGTGTGAAACAGCATTCTCAGCAGTCGTTTGTTTTCTATTTACTTTCCCGCTGACAAAAGTACCAGCCAGGTCACCACACAGGCCATATACCTAAACATACCACCACAAAAAAGATACGCGATAATAGAAACATTCTTCTCATTCTCTGGGGACATAAAAGAGCACTGCGATTATGTGAGTTTTCAACTTGTTTTGTTTCCCCAACTCCTGCTGGCGCGTTTCAACATTGGTGTGTGTGAGCACTGATGTGCTTATGTTCTGTGTGTTTGTCCCCGCGTGTGTGCTTGTGTTTGTAAAGTAATATTCTCAGCGCTATGTTGTCTTCAGTTTACTTTCCCGCTGACAAAATTATCAGCCAGATCACCAGAAAGGGAATGCAGGCCATACGTAAACTTACTACCACGGAAAAGAAACGGGGTAATAGAAAAATTCTTCTCATTCTCTGGAGACAAAAAGTGCAGTGCGATTATGTGAGTATTCGACATTGTTTTGTTTTCCCAGCTCCTGCTGGTGCGTTTCAGCGTTTCAACATCAACGTAAGTAACATTCTCGGCACGTTTCACCATGAGCGTATGTGAAGTAACATTATCAGCGCACTACTATGTTATGTCTACCTTTGCGCTACAAAAGTACACGTTATAATAGCACCTTGGGGATGGCGGCAATGCCATCTGCGAAGTGTTTCCTTGGCGAAAGCTCCTTCACATCGCTGCGAAACGACTCACTGATATTTTCGTTCTTGTAATAATTGATGACCGAGCGTGTTTACGGCCGATTGGGGTAGAGACCCTAAGCGGAAAACAATACCAAGAGAAAAAGTACATAGCACTGTCAAAATAGATCATTACAATAGTCTGGCGACTCCGTTGAAACCTGGTTAGTATTTCAGTATTGAGGAAGAGAGAAAGTAAAAACATTCTGTTAATTCTTTACTGATTCAGTGCCAAACAAAAGGTTAATTTGGACAAAACATAGTAAACAATCAATTGAACAACTGCTATAGTTCTAAAGTTCCGTTCACTGAGTATTGAAATTGCGGTGGATACTCGAACACCCCCCCCCCCTTTTTTTTGTTCCCCCCCCCCCCCAAGATGGCTCTAGTATGACGACATATCGTCCTCCTGTCGAAATGGGTGATCACACTTGGCGATATAGTATCCTTCCGCACTGAATCAGTTAAAGGACATGGGGATTCAGTGCCGGATTGTTCTCTACGCGTTATAGTTTAGTGCTGAAGTTAGTGCAGGATTGTTCTCTACATGTTATAGTTTAGTGCTGAAGTTAGTGCAGGACTGTTCTCTATGTGTTATAGTTTAGTGCTGAAGTTAGTGCAGGATTGTTCTCTACATGTTATAGTTTAGTGCTGAAGTTAGTGCAGGACTGTTCTCTATGTGTTATAGTTTAGTGCTGAAGTTAGTGCAGGATTGTTCTCTACATGTTATAGTTTAGTGCTGAAGTTAGTGCAGGATTGTTCTCTACATGTTATAGTTTAGTGCTGAAGTTAGTGCAGGATTGTTCTCTACATGTTATAGTTTAGTGCTGAAGTTAGTGCAGGATTGTTCTCTACATGTTATAGTTTAGTGCTGAAGTTAGTGCAGGATTGTTCTCTATGTGTTATAGTTTAGTGCTGAAGTTAGTGCAGGATTGTTCTCTACGTGTTATAGTTTAGTGCTGAAGTTAGTGCAGGATTGTTCTCTACGTGTTATAGTTTAGTGCTGAAGTTAGTGCAGGATTGTTCTCTACGTGTTATAGTTTAGTGCTGAAGTTAGTGCAGGATTGTTCTCTACATGTTATAGTTTAGTGCTGAAGTTAGTACAGGATTGTTCTCTACATGTTATAGTTTAGTGCTGAAGTTAGTGCAGGATTGTTCTCTACATGTTATAGTTTAGTGCTGAAGTTAGTGCAGGATTGTTCTCTACATGTTATAGTTTAGTGCTGAAGTTAGTGCAGGATTGTTCTCTATGTGTTATAGTTTAGTGCTGAAGTTAGTGCAGGATTGTTCTCTACGTGTTATAGTTTAGTGCTGAAGTTAGTGCAGGATTGTTCTCTATGTGTTATAGTTTAGTGCTGAAGTTAGTGCAGGATTGTTCTCTACGTGTTATAGTTTAGTGCTAAAGTTAGTGCAGGATTGTTCTCTATGTGTTATAGTTTAGTGCTGAAGTTAGTGCAGGATTGTTCTCTACGTGTTATAGTTTAGTGCTGAAGTTAGTGCAGGATTGTTCTCTACATGTTATAGTTTAGTGCTGAAGTTAGTGCAGGATTGTTCTCTACGTGTTATAGTTTAGTGCTGAAGTTAGTGCAGGATTGTTCTCTACGTGTTATAGTTTAGTGCTGAAGTTAGTGCAGGATTGTTCTCTACGTGTTATAGTTTAGTGCTGAAGTTAGTGCAGGATTGTTCTCTACGTGTTATAGTTTAGTGCTGAAGTTAGTGCAGGATTGTTCTCTACATGTTATAGTTTAGTGCTGAAGTTAGTGCAGGATTGTTCTCTACGTGTTATAGTTTAGTGCTGAAGTTAGTGCAGGATTGTTCTCTACATGTTATAGTTTAGTGCTGAAGTTAGTGCAGGATTGTTCTCTATGTGTTATAGTTTAGTGCTGAAGTTAGTGCAGGACTGTTCTCTATGTGTTATAGTTTAGTGCTGAAGTTAGTGCAGGATTGTTCTCTATGTGTTATAGTTTAGTTCTGAAGTTAGTGCAGGACTGTTCTCTATGTGTTATAGTTTAGTGCTGAAGTTAGTGCAGGACTGTTCTCTATGTGTTATAGTTTAGTGCTGAAGTTAGTGCAGGACTGTTCTCTATGTGTTATAGTTTAGTGCTGAAGTTAGTGCCGGACTGTTCTCTACGTGTTATAGTTTAGTGCTGAAGTTAGTGCAGGATTGTTCTCTATGTGTTATAGTTTAGTGCTGAAGTTAGTGCAGGATTGTTCTCTATGTGTTATAGTTTAGTGCTGAAGTTAGTGCAGGATTGTTCTCTACGTGTTATAGTTTAGTGCTGAAGTTAGTGCCGGATTGTTCTCTACATGTTATAGTTTAGTGCTGAAGTTAGTGCAGGATTGTTCTCTATGTGTTATAGTTTAGTGCTGAAGTTAGTGCAGGACTGTTCTCTATGTGTTTAGTGCTGAAGTTAGTGCAGGACTGTTCTCTATGTGTTATAGTTTAGTGCTGAAGTTAGTGCAGGACTGTTCTCTACATGTTATAGTTTAGTGCTGAAGTTAGTGCAGGACTGTTCTCTGTGTGTTATAGTTTAGTCCTGAAGTTAGTGCAGGACTGTGTGTTCTCTACGTATTATAGTTTACTGCTGAAGTTAGCAGCGTGTCCTTTACAGGACGTCGCAGTCAATCCCAGTATTTCCGGTTGCTTGCGATTTCCTAGGAATTTAAAAGTTTGCCATTGCTTTATAGAAGACCAACACCCATACCATCGAAACTAAATCGAGGCGCCTGCTTCCACATCGTCTGCGGCTGATTTCAAACCCCTGATTCCGTACGTCGGGGAATTGTGAAGCGTGTTCACTACCCACAAGCGAAAGCGCGGTTTTAGTGCTTAAGACTGAGGGTTAGTTATGTTCATTGTTTTCAAAACTATACTGACTTTATAAGTGGGAAGACATGGAAGTTTAAATTGTCAAAACTGTCAAACTGTCATTTACTGTCAATATAGTACCTTGCGGTGTATAGCAGAGGGGTCTTTGAGCCTGAGGAATAAAGGCCGCCTGGCTAGTGCAGTCGCCGCGAACTGTGCAGGTTATGATTTTCTTTTTGACCCCGACAGAAAAAAATCCCGCACCTTACCGGGGATCGAACCCGGGTCTCCCGAATGAGAGTCCGGCGTTCTATCCACTCGGCCAGCCGCTCCTCAGTTTAAAATTTTAAATTGTATTTTTTATTAAAAGTTAAAAGTTAGCTGCATATCCTTTACTGGACGTCACGTCGCAGTCAACCCCAGCATTTTTGGCTGTTTGTGATTTCTTGCCAAGTTTACGTTTAGCAGTTTGCCATTGCTTTCTGAACTACTGGCACTCACACCTTTGTATGGAAACCAAATCGTCTGCAGCTGTGTTTCGAACGCGGTATGCAGGATCACGAATTGCATTCGTAACCTCTTCTCCGCGGAGCCGGCTAAAATGTATAACTGCGATAAAAATACGGGTGTGAGTTACGGACAATTCCCGTTATATTTACAATGTATTCTACATTCTTATCGTATTTCGCGGCTGTTACTATGAATACCCAATGGTTTCTTTAGTCTGTCAACATGTGTTCTAGTCTGGAGGTTAAACAAATATGTGTATCATCATGTGCCGTGCTGACAAGCGTGGGCGGTCATTTTTTTCATCTCACACTCTATCACCAGAGTCGTGGATCAGTCCAGTTTTCTTGTATCGATTATGCCATGTGACCAAGCCATCGAGATATTTACCTCTCTGTCTTCCCCTTGTTCTTTTCCCCTCATTCTTGAAAGTTGTCACCAAGTTCACAAGTTTTGCAATATGGCTCATGGCATAGAAGAAGATAAAGGAGACGGATGTGAGTCACTGGACATCTCGCAATGATGGCAGAATAAAATCGCACTTTTGATCTTAAATATTCTTAGAATTTAGCGAATCAAAGAGAAGAAAAGTACTGACATTCTAGATCTAACATAGAATAAATCTATGAAACAGTGCAGAGTCCTTGAAACTGAAATACTTTCGTCATATTAATTGATCAAGTGCAATTGGATGATTAATCGTCTTAAGTCACTTCCCGTGTCTGCCAATTACTTAAACACAGTAGTTTTCCCTACGTAACCCCCTTTAATTTGACATATAATACAACATCTCTGCTACCATAATAACAACATTTAAGTTATAACTGTGACACACCCCTCCTTCCCATTTTCCGCCAGCCATTTTTGTTTGGTCCAAACCTACATTTTGGTTGCACTTAATCAGTTAAACATGACAGTAGCCTTGTAAAGAACAGCGGGGGAAAGCATGATCCCAAAAGAAGAAGCAAAGTTCGAAGATGGACACAGAACACTGCAGACAATCTGGGCATGAAGGTACAGGAGGCGGGAGAACTGGCAAGGGATCGAGAATTGTTTTTTTTTTTTTTTTGAGGGCCGTGATGAGAGCAAAGAACCTGCTACATGATGACGATGATGATGATGATGATGATGATGATGATGATGATGATGATGATGATGATGATGATGATGATGATGATGATGATGATGATGATGATGATGATGATGGTGGTGATTAGTGGTGAGACACGGAGTCTTAAAATGTATAACCAAGACAAAACGAAACAAACAATTAAGTAGTATAGGGTGTATTTTTAATAACTACAGTGTTTGAAAATATTGCCGGTCCGAGTTTTGTATTCACCCTCTGTAAAGCTCATGCAACATAATAGGTAAATACAAAACTTGGACCGGCAATATTTTCAAAATCCTCACAGTCATTAAAAATACACCCTGTAGTTATCCCATTATGAACGCGTGTTGATATCGACACTAGATATCGGGCTTCTCGAACTTTCAGTGTTAAGTTTGTCTGTCACACACAAAACAAAGTTTAGTTGTATACCCTTGACGGTACGTCGCAGTCAACCGCAATATTTTCTTGTTGATTGTGATTTCTTGGCAAGTTTACGTTCAGTAGTTTGCCGTTGCTTTCTGAAGGACCGCAACGGCAAAACAAAATTAAACAAAAGAGAACAAAAAACAAAAGTAAAAATGTTTTACTATGTCTTGAAGCAGCTCCCCGCCATGAATCTGTGATATGATCGCGCCATGACATGTTGGGAGATTTTATGCACGGGAAAATAGGTAGTCTTACCCTCACTTAGCGAGACGACGAACACACGCCTCGAACCTCGTCCGACCGCTCTCATGTCAAGATCAGCGTAGCCCCATTAAGCAATGCACTATGTTGTGATCGGCTGTTGCCCGTGTGGATCCGCCAACTCACGGCGTGTTACTATTCCGTTTACATTTGGTCTGTGCATAATACACAAATCTGGGTTAAGCGTTTTAGCATTCAGCGGAGGGTCTGTTTTACAAATGGTGAATGAATGTTGCCTGTGTGAAGGTAATACTCTGGCGTTGCTTCCGTATGTGCTTACTGTTTGTCTTGAGCACCAGGTGCACAATCTACTGCAACTGAAAGAGACACTATGTGTGTGCGTATGTATGTATATGTCTGTGTGTGTGTGTGTGTGTGTGTGTGTGTGTGTGTGTGTGTGTGTGTGTGAGTGTGTGAGTGTGCGTGCCTGCCTCCTGCATGCATGCATATGCTGTGTTTGTTTGTGCGTCTGTCTGTGTCTTTTTCTGTCTGCCCGTCTATATTTGTCTGTCTGTCTGTCTGTCTGTCTGTCTGTCTGTCTGTCTGTCTGTCTGTCTGAGTATTATGTCATGTTAAAGCCATGCATACACATGCTCAGATATACAACTCCTGCATTATTTCACCACCCAGTGAGCCACCAACCGGTCTTCCTGGTCTAGGGGTTACACGACTTTCTCCGCAATCCCGTATACCCTTGTGAGTAACGTGACGTGCGCGAGAATCGGTAGCGGTTCTCTCCGCGTCGGTAGCTTATGGGATATGTGAGCCGGTAGCTCAGAAAGCAATGGCAAACTACTGAGCGTAATCTTGCCAAGAAATCAACAATCATCCGAAAGATACTGATGTTGATAGCGATGTCCTGTACAGGGTATGCGAAAACAAAGTGAGCCACCGAAGTCCCCAGACCCGTTTGGATACAGATATCTTGACCTCATTTAACCTTTTGAGTCCACGAGATCCGTTCCAACTACAATGGCCGCCTTACTGTGAGCATAACATCCACTTGACGATGTTTCACTGTTCAAGTGTGCTGCTTTGTTTTATGTTTCCTGTGTCCATCAGCACGTGTTATGATGAATGATAGGCGTGGTGGGTCATGGTTCACCAGGAGTGTTGGATCAGCTATGTGTTCTTGTCTCCATTATTATTATGCCACGAGGCCCTGTCATTTTGGTATTTACCTCTCTGACTTTCTTTTGCCCTTTTCCCGTCGATTTTGCCAGTTGTCACTAAGCTGTCCAATTTATTTTCCCTTATAACGTGCCTAAAGACTCTTTTAATATCTGTGTCTAATTTCTTGAATCAGTTTACGGTTTTCATTCGTTTCTTGTAGGATTTGTTCTCTTTCTTTTTTTTTTTTTTTGGTCCGTCATAGATATTCTTTGCATTTACTTCAGAAATCACATTATTACTAAAATTAGAGGTTAATCAGCTGGTCTGTTTATTTTCCATGTTTCACATTCATATAAAATAGGTTCTTCGTCTTCTTCTTTGTTCACCGTAAGACATAAATATGAATAAATACAAAGATCAGCAGTCAGCTTAAGCTTGTTGATATCTCCATAGAGTTTGTCCTCAAATGGAGCTTGTGTAGGCCGAAATACATTTCGATGTCCTGGATATGTTGGACACTCCTGTAATAAATGTTTAGCTGTCATGTTGCCAGTGTCTCCTACTTCTAGTTAATTAAACATCTGGTATTTAATTCTGTCCGTAGTCTGAATTATGTGACCTGCTCTTTTCGGTTTAGTTGGTAATATGCATCATCTTTCTAGTGACATGGATGTTCTGATTTCCATTTGGTTCTATAATTTATTCTTATGAATCCATTGACCTCATCATAGCTTAAATCTATATTAGGCTGAGGGTAGTCTTCCACATTCCTATGCTAATCTGTCGGCTTCGTCATTTCTAGATATGTTGCAATAAGAAGGAACCCATTGTATTACAATCATTTTTTATTTCTGGCATAATTCACTTAGTGCTGCCCTTGGGTCTATTAGTTCTGCACTGTTGCTGTTCTTCAGTATTGAAACAACTAACTTCGCATCCGTAAAGAGAGATGTGTGTTTCGCTTTGTTTTTCTGTGACATCAACATTTCTCCCTCAGATTTTAAGGCTTCTGTCTGTGTTCTGCAGTTACTTGAGAACTTTCCAGTAGCCACTGACTGTGTCTTCTTGCTCCGTGTTTTAAATTCAGGAGAATCCCTCCCTCCGCCTCCATTTTATGTTGAGTGTTTTGCTGATCTGTTAGTATATGCACGAGTCCATGTGCTGCTTGAGTAATGTTCGTTATTGTTCTTTTTCGCTTTCTAATTCAATCTGAGCGGTTTGTATTTCTCAATACCAAGAAAGTTTTCTATCATCTCAGACAGCCGCTGTTAACTCCTAGCTGGAAGTATGTTTCCGTTATTAACGGTTTCATTGTTCATATGTTACGTATCGAATCTGTACTAATGTTTCCTTTTTGCAGATATTTCAAAGTCGTTTCGCTTTAGTAGTCTTCTCCTTTCAAGACCATTAAACCTCAGGTACACGGGGGGGGGGGGGTGTGTTCTGTGTCTTGTCTGTCAGTATTTTAAATCGTTCTGTCTGTTTCTGGGCTCTGCTATCGTTTCTGTCTTGCATAGGCTGTAGACGGTATTTTCGAATTTATTAAAAGGTGTTTTCATTCCTCCATGCCTTGATTTTTTGCACTCGGGTTATTTTGTTAAGGGATGACCTAGCTTCTGTTGCCCAGGCTAAGATACCGTATTAAAGGACTGGCCTCGAGGTCAGCTTGGCCGAATGGATAAGAGCTCGTTCTTAAACATCCGGTGCGATGATGCCGAGGTATTGGGTTCAACTTCTACAGTTGGAGTAAAATGTTGACTTCTCGTTCTTGACTTGTTGTCTAGTGCGTTCTCTTGTTTCTACTTCCTTCTTCGTGTGTATGATAGACCTGGCTAATTAAAACACGTTTTAAGGGGTGTCTAGTTGGTCAAGCGCCGACGTACAATTGTTCCTGCAGCGAGGGGCCGTCGTCATTTGGAGGTGATAGGTTCGAATCCCGGTCGGTAACTATAGCTTTCAATATTTATGTTGTCCAGTGCGTTCTCTAATCTTTACTTCCCTCTTCTCACTTCTATGAGCGCCAAATAATACATGTGTGTTTATTTATGAATTGACTTGGAAATGTAAATTACAAGTACCTCTGAAGTCGGAGTGAGTTCACCTGATGGCGAGGGACACTTTTAATAAGAAATCTATTTCGCACGCAAAATCAGTCCAGTAGGCTATACTAGAAGTAGTAACAGGTGTAGGGATTACGCTTGAGTTCAAAATGAGCGAACGAAGAAGCAAAGAACTGGCCTCACACGTTCAATGTATAACAGCTTCTTGAGACGTTCTCTTTATAGAACTTGAACATTCTTTCTCTCCCTGCAGTAGACAGCTTTTATTGGTCAGTACAGTTTCAAAGCACACGGCTACCTTTGCCACACGTAAGGGTACCACGATTTTTAATCCAGTAATTTCTGTAACACGATCTTAAATTTTGGCGCAGTTTTTTCCTTTAGGAATGAGACAACACATCTTTCTGAAACTCGGTCGTACTGGTTATGATGGATATGCACCTAAAGATGGCGGTTTGTTGTAATGGTTAGGGCGTGACTATAATAATGTCATCATCTCGAAACAGTCATAACATCTGATGGGAGATGCCTTGAAGAGATTAGAACAAGAATCGCCATGGCGAAGGTAGCTTTTTGCAAGATGGAAATCATACTGACCAATAAAAAGATGTCATTTGTAACGAGAAAAAGAGTATTGAGGTGTTACATAGAACCTGTGCTTTCTTAGGATATGAAGCGTGAACGATGAGCAAACAGGATGAAAAACATCACCTTATGAGAAGAAATAGATTGGAGACCTCGGTGACAACTGGCAAGATCGAAGGGAAGAGAACAAAGGGAAGGCAGACAGGTAAATACCTGGATGGCTTGGCCACGTGGCATGGTCGAGACAAGAACACTGCGCTGATCCACGATTCTGGTGATGGAGTGAGATGGCGATGATGATGATGATGATGATGATGATGATGATGATGATGATGATGATGATGATGATGATGATGATGATGATGATGATGATGATGATGATGATGAACTAAAGGAGATATAGAGTGAGACTGTTATCGAGATAGTGAGAGAGAGTCTGAGAGAGAGAGAGAGAGAGAGAGAGAGAGAGAGAGAGAGAGCGCGAATTAGATAGAGTGGAAGTGAGTAAGAAGGAGGGAGAATGAGACAGAGAGGGGGTGAGAAACTGAGAGTGCGAGAGAGCTAGAGATAGAGTGACTCATAATGTGAGCAAGTGTGTGTGAGTGAGAGAAAGAGAGTGAGAAGAAAGGTGAGAGCGGTTGAGAGTAAGATCGTGAGAGGGGTTGACAGTTAGAGGGTGAGAGCAACAGAGTTAGAGAGAGTGAGAAGGTGCAAGAGCACGTTCTACCACTTCCTTCCCAGAAGAGTCACCGGCAAGTATACGGTCGCCATAGACGAGCCTGTCACGGGGCACCTAATGCAGATGGAGAGACGAAGATAACAGCAGCATTCCCAGACCGTGGCATGTCCGACGAAACTACCCTGAGAGGCAACCAAGTCAACAAATGCCGGGGAGGTGAAAGGCGCAAATATCGCAGCTCAGGCATAAACAGGCGCAACGAAATTACGTCGAAAACAAACAAAATATCTGATGGCAAAATAGATTAATTCGAACATATGTAGAGAGTCATATGACGTTCATTTTACATAAGCAACCAAGCAATCAACCAGCTATTTATTTGTCCACCTGCAACGACGCACTAATTGACCTGTCTTCTGTCTAGCGCAATTCTTGCCCAAAAGGAGCTGTTCTGGTTATTTACATCCACTGTGTGTATCTAAGGATGAAAGTATTCTTTCGAATGACCCCTTTCGAGTGGTCGATACGGGATTGTAAAAGGGGTACAGATAATTATAAACCAATATTGATATTTTCTTGGAAGGACTGTCAGCGAAAAGAATTAACGTTATTCCCCATCATTATGCCATGACCTAATATATGTGAAGATGTAACACTTCACGTCATCTTCGCAGTTTCTGCCGTCTGCTTATCTTGACCTTTTTATATATTGGTCAATTTCAGAGGGAAATCACGTGATGTAAAGTTAGCAATGAGTAGTGATCAATAATGACATGTCTGTTAGATAACTGACGCAATACCAACAACTGTTGATACTCCGATACATCACCAAGCGACTGAAGCAATACTGACACAAGACTATCAACTGACGCAATACTATCACAAGACCAACAACTGACGCAATACAGACACAAGACAAGCAACTAAAACAATATTCACCAAGATAAACTACTCATACATTACTGACACAAGACAAACAACTCATACAATACTGACATAAGACAAACAACTGATACAATACTGACATAAGACAAACAACTGATACAATACTGACATAATACAAACAACTCATACAATACTGACATAAAACAAACAATGCACAAAATACTGACACAAGACAAATAACTGATACAATGCTGACACAAGACAAACATTTCATACAATACTGACACAAGACAAACAACTCATACAATACTGACACAAGACAAACAACTCATACAATACTGACACAAGACAAACAACTCATACAATACTGACACAAGACAAACAATTCATACAATACTGACACAAGACAAACAACTCATACAATACTGACACAAGACAAACAATTCATACAATACTGACACAAGACAAACAACTCATACAATACTGACACAAGACAAACAACTGATACAATACTGACACAAGACAAACAACTCATACAATACTGACACAAGACAAACAACTGACATAAGACCAACTATTTCAGAGACGACCAGTAGAGTTCAATGGCCTCCTCTTCCTGAGGT
Organism: Cepaea hortensis; assembly: GCA_963921405.1. Lineage (NCBI taxonomy): Eukaryota > Metazoa > Mollusca > Gastropoda > Stylommatophora > Helicidae > Cepaea > Cepaea hortensis. The sequence continues at coordinate 32,612,173 of OY992878.1, forward strand.
GCCAGGTCTGACGATCAAGACCTCTGCCAACCAACACTCTACCCTCCCCCCCCCCCCCACAATTAAGCTGATACCGAATTTAATATCTGTTCCCAAGATGTTTAAGCTTTCGAGATGCATTGTCCTTTCTCTTCCTGTGTCCTTATTTTGATTAATATATTCTGGGAAGAAATGTCGGAGGACATGGCCATTTTACACCATTATGCCGTGATCTAGTACATGTGAAAATCTAACACGTCACGCCATCTTCACAGTTTCTGTCGGGTGCTTACCTTTTCATCCTTCCTTACCTTGACAAATGTTTTCCTTACATAAATATAATTTCCTTCTCCATCTCTTCCGTTTAATTGCTCCATAAACTGCATTTCGTTGTTCCTTATAGTTTTATTGAGTGTTACAGTTACGCCGGCATCTACCAACATCCCAGCTTCCATTGCCATCTCCGACCACAATCTTCACGAGCTTCTTCACAAAAGATTCATTTATCTCCACCAGCACCGTGTCTTGGATATTTCATTACACATTGCCCAACATCACCATTCATTCATATAACACACCATATAGTAAGTTAGTTAGTTGCGTAGCCTTTACTGGACGTCGCAGTCAACCCAGGAATTTTTTTTTTGGGGGGGGGGGGGGGGGTGTTTGTGATTTTTTGGCAAGTTTACGTTCAGTAGTTTGCCGTTGGTTTCTGAACGACCGACACTCATACCATTGTATGAAATCCAACGCAAAGCGATATGCTTCCACATCGACAACAACTGTGTTTCGAATGCGGTATGCCGAATTGCAAATTGCGTCCGTAGCCTCTCCACCGCAGCAGCGGCTTACATAGTAAGTACAGGTTCCATATACGCGCCTCGGGGCACATCGGCCATACCTGGGTCCACCCATATGTTAATACCCCAGTCGGCACTCGGGACTGATGTGGTTTATATCACATCGGGCATACCTGGCTCCACCCATATGTTCATACCCCAGTCGGCACTCGAGGCTGATGGTTTATATCACATCCGGCATACCTGGCTCCACCCATATGTTAATACCCCAGTCGGCACTCGAGGCGGGGCTGATGTGGTTTATATCACATCCGGCATACCTGGCTCCACCCATATGTTAATACCCCAGTCGGCACTCGGGGCTGATGTGGTTTATATCACATCGAGCATACCTGGCTCCACCCATATGTTAATACCCCAGTCGGCACTCGGGGCGGGGCTGATGTGGTTTATATCATATCGGGCATACCTGGCTCCACCCATATGTTCATACCCCAGTCGGCACTCGAGGCGGGGCTGATGTGGTTTATATCACATCCGGCATACCTGGCTCCACCCATATGTTAATACCCCAGTCGGCACTCGGGGCGGGGCTGATGTGGTTTATATCACATCGGGCATACCTGGGTCCACCCATATGTTAATACCCCAGTCGGCACTCGGGGCGGGGCTGATGTGGTTTATATCACATCCGGCATACCTGGCTCCACCCATATGTTAATACCCCAGTCGGCACTCGGGGCTGATGTGGTTTATATCACATCGGGCATACCTGGCTCCACCCATATGTTCATACCCCAGTCGGCACTCGAGGCGGGGCTGATGTGGTTTATATCACATCCGGCATACCTGGCTCCACCCATATGTTAATACCCCAGTCGGCACTCGGGGCGGGGCTGATGTGGTTTATATCACATCGGGCATACCTGGCTCCACCCATATGTTAATACCCGAGTCGGCACTCGGGGCGGGGCTGATGTGGTTTATATAACATCGAGCATACCTGGCTCCACCCATATGTTAATACCCCAGTTGGCACTCGGGGCGGGGCTGATATGGTTTATATCACATCGGGCATACATAGCTCCACCCATATGTTAATACCCCAGTCGGCACTCGGGGCGGGGCTGATGTGGTTTATATCACATCCGGCATACCTGGCTCCACCCATATGTTAATACCCCAGTCGGCACTCGGGGCGGGGCTGATGTGGTTTATATCACATCCGGCATACCTGGCTCCACCCATATGTTAATACCCCAGTCGGTACTCGGGGCGGGACTGATGTGGTTTATATCACATCGGGCATACCTGGCTCCACCCATATGTTAATACCCCAGTCGGTACTCGGGGCGGGACTGATGTGGTTTATATCACATCGGGCATACCTGGCTCCACCCATATGTTAATGCCCCAGTCGGCACTCGGGGCGGGGCTGATGTGGTTTATATCACATCCGGCATACCTGGCTACCACCTTCTTTAATTGATTACTTGCCGATGGATGAGTTATCATCTTAAGCGACTTCCCCTATCTGCCATGAGCTTATATACAATAGATTTCCCTAAGCAACCCCCTTTAATTTGATATATAATACAACATGACAGCTACCATATTAACAACCTTTAAGTCATAACTGAGACACACCCCTACTTCCCATTTTCCGCCATCCAATTTTGTTTGATCCGAACCTACTGTTTGCTTGGCACTGAATCTGTTAACTGTGTGTATGACTGCACTGATAGATCTGTGCATGTCTGTTTAATACACGCTTTTCTGGGTCTACGCCTATTCTTTTCCCCAGTAGTGTGCCCTCCAGACATCTCTTTCACTAAGAATGTAGACAAGCCACCAGTCTTCGATTTTTTATTACTTTAAGAAGTTCTGTTCTTTTTTCCACAACTTGGTCATTTGTCAATTTTTCAGCCCATCTGGTTCTCATTATTTTTCAATAACACCACATATCGTGGGACTCTATGAGTTTTTCATCACGTTTACTCATTGTCTACATCATCAGCATCATGTACCTTACCAATAAGCGTAGGCGGTTATGTTTCCCTATCTCACGCGATCTCTAGAGTTGTGGATCAGCTTTGTGTTCTTGTCTCAATTACGCCATGTGACTAAGTAATCTAGATATTTATCTATCTGCCTTCCCATTGTTCTTTTTCCCTGAATCTTGCCACTTGTCACTAAGTTTTCATTGTACCAACCAACTGGTACTCCTGGCATGTCTTGAATGTATCTCAGTATTATTTCACGGCACAAATTGAACATCCCTGTCTAACATCTTGTGTAATGTGTTGAAAGGTTCCCAACTGGTCGTCAATTCTTATGGCTGCTCTTTGTCTGCCTGTACTTGTTCTTTATTATTCTTAGATCCAGGGTAACATGAAACCATGTTGGTAGACGGAGCATGGGAGCAGTTCACGGATAGTTGCTGGTCATGTTTCTCACCAGTAGGCTCAGGATCTCATTATAGTGATTATAGCTACAGTCACCGACCTATATGGTCACTGCAAGAAGGAAAGCAATGGCAAACTACCTTCTTTACCTTCTTTGCATATCATAAATGGTAAAAATATCATGTATGTACAGTAACACTTTAGTTAGTCACATATCCTTTACAGGACATGGCAGTCAGCCCCAGCGTTTTTTGGCTGTTTATGATTTATTTGAAAGTTTACGTTCAGTAGTTTGCCATCGCAACACTTACAGACAAAATCCCCCACTTCCTCAACATCGCGTCACCTATTAGAATCAGATCGCTTGACTGATAGAGACAATGCTCTTTGTGTGTTATTTAACAGACAAAATGGGCGAATGTTAAGATCGCTGAAGCAGCTGTTATTCATTCGTAACTATCGCTGTGTAAAACACAAAGACATGGCAGTCAGTTTTAAATTACCGCGGTAGACAATTTAAATTTACATTACTGTGGAATTAAGTGTGTTGTACATTTCAGTTTTAAAGATGAATCGTTTTGGTTTAGTTTATGTGGTATGACTTCTGCAGTGTGCACCCAACGAGATGCAGCGAAATATGCCGGGCAATAAAATGTGTGATCTTTTATTTATGTCTTCGTTATTCATATTATTACTTTAACTTCTTCGTCAATAGACAGTTATTAATATTTCAGTCGTAGACAGTTTTTACTTCAACCTATTTACCCGTAGACAGTGATTACTTCAACCCCTTAGGTTATATACATTTATTACTTTCACTCCGTCAGTTCTGTGTAGTAATTACTATAACCGCCCGTGTGTTGCCGGGGCCCATACGGGGGAGCAAAGAATAGTAACACTGTTGACTACCATGCACGTCGTAAGAGGCGACTAAGGAGGCTATGGTTCCGTCGCCCTGCTACTGAGTGCGTGGCGCGACACTGTGAGCTGTGAATTTCCCGTGGAATGCTTTTGCATCTGTCCGCGGTTATTTTTCGCATGAACTGCATGTTCGGAACGATGACGGCCGGCAGTTGCTGGATTGACTGGTTTGCCTTTTCGGTGCACGAGTGCATTTTTCAGGAGACTCCTGGGAGTCGTCGCTGTAGCTACGGAGTTCGTGCTTTGTGCGGCGCTTTCGGTGGGTTGCCCTGCAGAAAGAGACCGAGCCATATGGGATAAAACCCCGGTCAATGAAGTCTTTCTGGTGACTGCCGTTTTCATCGACGATGAACTGTATTTTCGTGGAGGACTTTTGTGTTGACATTCTGGCGGCGGCATTATGAACAGTGTACTTGTGCGGGATGTTGGCTTGCCGACACTCCTGTCTATTCCATTGTTCACATGGGGCAGTGAGGAGCATTTTGTGATATTCACTGGCACAGAAGCGGAGCAATATGGGGACGACCCGTTGCCGTGAAGTTGGAACCGCGACTAACTAACTAACTAACTAACTAACTAACTAACTAACTAATTGCTATAACGTTTTCGGTCGTCGACGGTTATTTAACTCCTTCAGCTCTGGAAACTTATTGCTTTAATTCCTTTCCTCATTGACAGTTAATACCTTAACTCCTTTACTTATAGATAAATAGTAGGATACAGCTTTTACTTGTAACTCCTTCGGTCCCATAGTTCCATTATGCTAAAATGACATCTACTTAGAATAGAATGGGTGAACAAAAGTTACGTGATGGTTGAGTAAAGAAAAATGAAGCATCAATGTGTGCTTACCTTAACGTGATCAGACAGGATCGAGCCATGGCAAATATATCCAACAAACATATAGCTAAAGCTCCAGCTACTCTACCACCGTCCTGTGGGTCAGTTATCCATGTGTTTACAATCAGTCAGTTATATTTCTAATTCTGATCACACACAAATCTACCATACACTAGTTCTTCACTGAATGTTCTGTTACAGCTATAATGTTTTCCCAGAAAAGAATTCACTCAGATCTGCCATGCACTCAATCAGTCAGGTGCCGTCTCCACAATGAAGACTAGCCATACACGACTTCTCAGTTGAAAGCCTTTTAAAACTAACACGTGATATTTCCAATTGCGAGATCGCACAAATCGATGAATCTAACATACATTAGTTCTCCACTGAAAGTCCTCCGGAGCTGAAATGTAGAAATTACCCTCCTCACACACCAACCTTCAATGAGGCAGTGAGTAAAACTTTGGCTTTCCTTACCAATGCTGTTGATGATCGCGGACTCACACACCGTGAAGCTGCCATCTCCGTGCGCGTCTCGTCAGACAGTCGGTTCATCAGCTAGTTGGGATTTGTCTGCACGCGACTGGGCCGCGCGACACCGACGAAGACACTTGCTTTTTTTAAGTGGGGTTTGTAACAAGGATTTATTTATGAATTTTCTTTTAGACACGGGGAAGCAAACTAGTACGGAAAGAGAAAATAATGGAGAAGGAGACAGAACGACAGAGATAGACATGGAAAGGCAGTGAGGTTGTCTGATAGAGAGAAACAGCCAGAGAGAGAGAGAGAGAGAGAGAGAGAGAGAGAGAGAGAGAGAGGATAGGGAGAGAAAGCGCGTGCAAGAGAGAGAGAGAGAGAGAGAGGATAGGGAGAGAGAGCGCGTGCGAGAGAGAGAGAATAGACATAGGCACCCAGAGACATAGAGAAAAATACATGGGCAGTTGAAGAGAGAGAAAGAGAGAGAGAGGAGAGAGGGGGGAATGAGAGAGAGAGGGGGAGAGAGGGGGAGAAAGGAGAGAGAGAGAGAGAGAGAGAGAGAGAGAGAGAGAGAGAGAGAGAGAGAGAGAGAGAGAGAGAGAGAATCCACTCAACTAATTCAAGATTCTCTTAGTTACAGAATGTATCTGTTCTGTAGGCGCCACGACTATAGTGTGTGTGTGTTTTGTTTTTTTTTTTGGTTGCCTCAATATAAAATTCAATATCTCAGTAACCAACTGTGGGAAAATGATGAGATTTAGTATATAACCTTATCATTATGTCCACCCAACAAAAATTTTTTTGTTCTGGAGATTTTACAGCAGATTTCAAAGTTAGTTTATATGCGGTATATTAATTACGACTTAGAGATTACGTCCATGATTTTAACAGTATTACAGCTTCACCAAGACACGTCCCCGCATTTTTTAAAAGTTTCATGTGATTTCCGTTTTGAAACTAACAGCGCGAAGATTCAGAGGTGTCTCCAAATGGGGGTTCTTTCTTGAAACATGATTATATAAATAAACTAGCTGACAAGGCCCGGCTTCTGGCAGGGATCTGTCTGTCTGTCTGTCTGTCTGTCTGTCTGTCTGCCGGCCGGCCGGCCCGCCCACCCACCCACCCACCCATCGACCGACCCACCTACCGACCCACCGATATCTATCTATCTATTTATCTATTTATCTATCTATCTATCTATCTATCTAATCTAATCTATCTGTCTGTCTGCCTGCCTGCCTGCTGACCCATCCACCCACCCACCCACACACCCACCGACCGACCCACCGACCCAACCACCCAGTCAGCCAGCCAGCCATCCACCCACCCACCTTTCTGCCTACCTACCTACCTACCTACCTGTCTGTCTTGTCTGTCTGTCTGTATGTCTGTCTGTCTGTCTGTCTGTCCGCGCTATTAAATATTGATAAAAGTTACTGGAAAAAACATCAGGACCATGTGTTGAAAGAGGAAGAGGACTATTGGAGAAAGGATTGATTGAATTTTATGCAACCGAGAGCAATCATCAACCTACTGGAATCGTCCGACACAGATTAAGGTCTGAGCAGATCGCAGACCTTAATCTACGTACACACTTACTGGGATATTTTGCTCCAACTATTCAGACGAATTGCAGGCCCTAAAAATTACAGCATCAGCATCAGCTGAAGAAACAAGAAGGAAATGAAAAATAAGGTAAGAAATATATTCCTTCTACTTTCCTGTTAATTTACAAATTATTTACCCCGTGCCTCTAAATTCTCTGTCTTTACTAATATTACACATTGCACCCCTCTCGGGAATCTCCGTGTTGAAGTGGTCAAGCCGTCTGACTCGGGCTCCGAAGGTTGTATGTTTGATTCCGGGCCGCGTCCTTCATTTCACGAGTGCATTTTTTCGGAGACACCCCTGGGTAGTTGCTGGAACTACGGAGTTCGTGCTTTGTGTGACGCTTTCCGCGCTGCGGAAAGAAACTGAGCCATATGAGATAAAAACCCGGTGCAATGCAGCCGACCCTGTCGATTTTAAGCTAGTTCTTTCATTGCACCCACTCCCATACGAATCCGGATACGCCTTTGTGTGTCATCAGAATTGACAGGTCTCCCATTACCGTAAAAATAACTTTGTTAACGAGAAATCACTAGTTGTTCAGCAAAACATCAAAGGAATGTCGCCGCTTTCAATGATTTAAGTTGTTTTTAGACCTATCAAAGACATATTCCTTGGGTGGGGGTAAATATAAGAAGGCTGGAAAAATTTAATAAAGATGCAACAGACAGTTTTCAAAATAATTGATCTTGAATGAAGGTAAACAAATGTGGACATACTATAGTACCAATTTATTACATTGTGCGGCTTCACGTGTTTACACATCTACTGAGCATTTACAGTGGGAGACAAACTGGCTGGATAATGTCTTCCTCCTTCGCTACGTTCTGTTTCCGATGTGAGTGCACTTCAGCCTTCATTTCTGCCAGCTTTACTTCCTCTGTGGCGATGGGGTTACGGGAGCAATTCATATTCCCGCATACCACCTTCGAAACACAGCTGAAGGCGATTTGGCAGCAGACCTCTTTGCGTTGGTTTTAACACAATGGTATGAGTGCCTGTAGTTCAGAAGGCAATGGCAAACGACTGAACGTAAACTTGCCAAAACATCACAAATGACTGCGACGTCCTGTAAAGGAAATGCAACTAACCTTTTTCTTTACTTCCTCTAGACATAGTCCATGCAAGATAATGGACTCTACCAATTAAGAGGTATATTGTTTCCCAGACACTTTTGCTAGGACAGAGAATTCGTGGCCACGTTTTCGCGATTTCCAACCCCATGAGAGTTTTGCGTAATTTCTGCATGGGGCATTTTTTTTTTTTTTTTCGTCCTTACTCTGTAAGACTAGACATCCTGTTTTACAACCAAATAGTTCAGGGGAAGTGTGGTATTGCTGGAACACGTTGTAAGACTAGACGTCATGTTTTACTATCGAATAGTTCCGGGGAAGTGTGGTATTGCTGGAACACTCTGTAAGACTAGACATCCTGTCTTACTGCCAAGTAGTTCCGGGGAAGTGTGGTATTGCTGGAACACTCTGTAAGACTAGACATCCTGTCTTACTGCCAAGTAGTTCCGGGGAAGTGTGGTATTGCTGGAACACTCTGTAAGACTAGACATCCTGTCTTACTGCCAAGTAGTTCCGGGGAAGTGTGGTATTGCTGGAACACTCTGTAAGACTAGACATCCTGTCTTACTGCCAAGTAGTTCCGGGGAAGTGTGGTATTGCTGGAACACTCTGTAAGACTAGACATCCTGTCTTACTGCCAAGTAGTTCCGGGGAAGTGTGGTATTGCTGGAACACTCTGTAAGACTAGACATCCTGTCTTACTGCCAAGTAGTTCCGGGGAAGTGTGGTATTGCTGGAACACTCTGTAAGACTAGACATCCTGTCTTACTGCCAAGTAGTTCCGGGGAAGTGTGGTATTGCTGGAACACTCTGTAAGACTAGACATCCTGTCTTACTGCCAAGTAGTTCCGGGGAAGTGTGGTATTGCTGGAACACTCTGTAAGACTAGACATCCTGTCTTACTGCCAAGTAGTTCCGGGGAAGTGTGGTATTGCTGGAACACTCTGTAAGACTAGACATCCTGTCTTACTGCCAAGTAGTTCCGGGGAAGTGTGGTATTGCTGGAACACTCTGTAAGACTAGACATCCTGTCTTACTGCCAAGTAGTTCCGGGGAAGTGTGGTATTGCTGGAACACTCTGTAAGACTAGACATCCTGTCTTACTGCCAAGTAGTTCCGGGGAAGTGTGGTATTGCTGGAACACTCTGTAAGACTAGACATCCTGTCTTACTGCCAAGTAGTTCCGGGGAAGTGTGGTATTGCTGGAACACTCTGTAAGACTAGACATCCTGTCTTACTGCCAAGTAGTTCCGGGGAAGTGTGGTATTGCTGGAACACTCTGTAAGACTAGACATCCTGTCTTACTGCCAAGTAGTTCCGGGGAAGTGTGGTATCACTGGAACACGAATATAACAATTCACAGCCGTACTCTGGGATTCGAACCTGTTTACTTAGAGTTCGAGGTGAACATTGTTTTGTCCTAAACCATGCAGCCAAATCTACCCCCAGAATAAATAATTTGACATGGATGATTGAATACGTGTGAGTAAAATGGTTCAATACTTGTGGGGTTGACTGGATGTCATGTAAAGGATATGCAACAAATTAACCGGCTCTGTGGCAAAGGCGTTGCGTACACAGTCTCACGTGCCGCGTTCGAAACACAGCTGCGGGCGATTTTGGTAGCAAACCGCCTTGCGTTGTTTTTATAAAATGGCACGAGTGCCGGTCGTTCAGAAAGCAGTGGCAAACTACTGAACGAAAACTTGCCAAGAAATCACACACAGCCAACACATGCTGCGGTTGACTGCGACGTCTTGTAAAGGATTTGCAACTAACTTAACACACATGAGAATGAGTGATTATAAATAGCGTGGTGGTTGTGACACAGAGAATTGAGCACCAAACCAATAAAACACCAGACGTAAGTTAACAAAGACCGCACTGAAGTTACACCCACAAGACCTTATATCATGTAAATACAGATCCTCACTAGGTTAATGTAACATAAACTTTGCTAAAGTAATGTGACATTAACTTCACTAGACAAATATGATATGAACTTCACCGGCGTAATGTGACATGAAGGTCACTATACTAACGTGACACGAACTTCCCTGGAATAATGTGACACACAATTCGATGGAGTAGTTTGACAGAAACTTCGCTAGAATAATGTGACATGAATTTCGCTAGGATAATGTAATACGAACATCATTGGAGTAATGTGACAAGAACTTCATTAGAATAATGTTACATAACTTCATTACACTAATGTGACAATAAATGACGACATACAGGACTTCACGCAGGAGTTCACAGCCGCGAACCAAGAAAGTAAACAAGCAACTGGAATAATGTGACACGAACGTCACCGAAAACGTAAACTGATTAGATAGATTGGGCGTAAATAGTCAAGACGATTTTGCCACTGTATGATGAGAAATAGGCTTGAAAATTTGATGGGTGAAAAAGCAAATGTAAGACACACAGAGATAAAAACCTGGAAGAGATGGCATAACCGGGACAAGAGCACAGATCTCATCCAAGACTGTGATTATGTGAGATGGCGAGCCATGACCGCCCACGCTTATCAGCATGGCACATAATAATGATGAATTTCACCATAATATCGTGATGTTGTCTATCTATCTGAGACGTTCAAAGACAAAAACACAATTCTGTCACAATCTTTCATTCGCTATGCTTCAGAGACATCGATCCGACAAGACAAATGAATCAAGGAGTGGGTAGATTCATCAATAATTCTAAATGTGCTCATTGGCCGTTGCAAGCTTTTGTTCCATCCGGGGATTAGATTGTTCGGTACAACTCGGGTCGAGCATACAGATAACCACTTTGATGATTTGATATTGAGGCTTCATGTCGATATTGTTTAAATAAAATAATAGATCTAATGTTAGTAAAACTACTGAACGTAAACTTGCCAAGACATGAACAACAGTAGTGCTGGTGTTGACAGCGATGTCCTGTAAATATGATATGCAAACAAAAATGTTAGTAGGTATTTGTCCCTTCGCTCGCTTTGAAATCAAGCGTTGTCCATTCACGTGGCACTACTTCTAGTGCACTAGGCTGATTTTTGCGTGTGGATTAGCTTTCCATATTACCAGTGACCCTCGCCATCAAGCGAACCCATTCCGACTTCAGAGGTAGTGTTCCTTATAAGGAAGGCTGAATTCTGTCTATACCAGGCAACTCAGCAGACGTTGATCAGCTACTCTTTGTAGACCGAAGCGCTGTCAGCTGCATGTATCAGTGAAGTACTCTTGTACATTCAGCGAATTTCAGTCTGGTCACTATGGTTGTCAATGTGTATATTGCCTAGTGTGTTCTCTGGTTTAAAATCAGCGGAGGTGGATTTAGGATTAGGAAGCAGGCTGATTTCCATTGTATGAGGAGTCGGTCATTCGGAAAGCAGTGGCAAACTTCTGAACCACCATTGCCTAGTAATTCACAAAGATGGAATAATTGCGGCCGTTTTGTTGTTGTTTTCCTTCGTTCGCCTTGAACTCAACTGTAGCTTATACGTGCTACTACTACTTCAAGTGCACTGGACTGATTTGTGCGTGTGGATTAGCTTTCCCTATTATCAGTGTCGCTCGTCATCAGGCGAACTTACTCCGACTTCTGAGGTACTTGTGATTTACGTCCCCATGTCAAGGCAGAGAAGTCCACATTTTAGTCCATCTGACCAGTGTAGGGGTTGAACCCGCTACCTCGGCATCAGCATACCGGGTGTTTAAGAACTCGTGCTCTTATCCATTCAGCCATGCTGACCTCCTATGTGGGCGTTGATTGCAGCGTCCTGTCATGAATATACAACTAACTTTAGTGTGTTTTCTAACCTTTCTGTCTTTCTTCTGTTCTCGACATCTCTTTAAGGATGTTTATAACATCGGCGCGATCCATGGGCTGGCCATCTGCAAGAGATGCAGAGCCAGCCAGTTTATTAGCTCGTTCATTTCCCTCGACTCCTGCATGTCCCGGGACGAAGATGAAGGTAACCTTACGGACAACGGACTTCCGCAGCGAATCAGTCCACTGTCTACGTACAGATCCTGCATCTATCCTCCGAATCATTGAATCACTTAGTACACACACATTGGTATAATGCTGTGATTCCAGCCATATGAAAGCCTGTGTGACTGCCATCACCTCCATCGTCATGCTGCTCGTGGTCATAGAGTGGGCAGCACTGGATTCTTGAACGGTTCGGCCCCCTGAACGGGGATGTTAATGCCCACGCACTTCTCTGCTGCTTTACAACAGATCCATCTGTATAGATGAGCACTCCGGGGCTTTCTGAGTGTTCATTGATGAGCGCGTTGACCTCTGCATTGACAGCGGCAGGGTTCTGCTCTCTGCACCGAACGAAGGGACAAATACGTCAGTGAATCCACATCGTTCTCCAGGATAAGAGACTTGGGAGTAAGAATTGGCACGGCCAGACACAAAAGGTACATCGGGAAAACGAGGGGCCTCGTTAACCAACACAGAACTGGCACTATTAGCCACCGGACGCTGATGCATATGCTGGGGGAGGATCTGAGCACCTATGGACCTGTCCGGAGTGCAGTGACGATACCCCAACTGATAACTTCTTTCTTCTACTTGTATGAGCACGCATCAGTGCATTTTAGTTGTTATTTAAACTTTCTCTTGCTGTCACTTTAATTCCTTCCCTCCCAGACTTGAATAACTTTATCCCAGTTGTTCTACTTGTCACTTTACATGCTTGTCACATTTAGTACATTAGTTGGTTGGTGGACAGATTATTCTCACTGCACAAGGAACTATCCCCCCCCCCCTTTCTCCCCAAGTGATCGGATACCTTCCTCGATATTTCCCATAGTGTATGGCGGCTGCTGACGACACTAGTTCTGTGATAAATGACTATTCTACTTGTCCTCGACGTAGCATTTTTGTCTGGTTTCAGCTTCGCGCCTATTGACTTCATGTCCTTGCAGTCTTCTCAAGGTTGCACTCGATTCGCTTAATCGCCTTTCCTCTCTAGGGGCGATCAATATAACAAGCCCGACCGCTGTTCATTGCAGCCAGGCCCCGCAAGCCAACCCGCTTGTTCAGTACCTCTTACACTCGCGTGTCCTGGACAAAACTTAAGCGGATTGTTGTCAACTGCGATCCCCTCAGAGACTTCACCTACTGTCTTCAAGCCTAACCCGTCTCAATCTTCCTAGGCTTATTCATCGAGTCGCTGAGAAATCGTGCCTGGGTGATAGGTAGTTAGTGGACAGATCATCCTCACTGCACATCCATTCAGTCCATAAGTGCTAGGGTGAAAGTTGGTGTCTCCAAAGATTGTACTCTGGCCCCTGGTCAACAGGTCAATGTTATCTTTAGGGCCGGGGACTGACATTTGTGCATAGAGAGTTCTTGCAATTGTAACTTTAGGCCAACAGTTCATCCATTGCTGTTTTCAGCTGACAATGAGCATACATTTTAGCAGCTTCTAAGTTTGTGGGTATGTTTGACTACAGCATATTGGCTCAATTTGTCAGTTTGTCAGCGCTTTCAATGTCTCAGATACCTGACACCTGGTATCCAATGGAGAATTCACTTGGTGGCATAGGAGTGTGCAAACATACTAACTGCTTTAATTTTTTTTTTTTTTTTTTCAGGAGTAGTATTGGTTGTTCAGGAGCTTGAATGGCAGATATAGAGGCAGAGAGGATGACAGGATTCTGTGTTGTTGTATTTGGTATTGTTGAATTCCAGGTTTTTGATATGGCCTGAATGTCCATGTGTGTAGCAGAAATATCACTATGGCTTTCAATCTTTATGTTGTCTAGTGCATCCTCTAGTGTCTACTTCTATCAGTGCCAAACAATACATATATGTGTTTATGTATGAATTGTCATGTCAGTAGCAGTCAGACAGAGCCACAAGGTGCAGGTAGTCCTGTTGTCATGTCAGTAGCAGTCAGACAGAGCCACAAGGTGCAGGTAGTCGCGTTGTCATGTAAGTAGCAATAAGACAGAGCCACAAGGTGCAGGTAGTCGCGTTGTCAGGGAATACAATAAGAGAGCATACAAGTAAACAGGACCTCTATTTACACGCATTGAGGGCATTGGACAATTGGTGCTAGTCTCATATTTGTATAGATCAATCAACATTTGAAGGGTCATGTGCTAAATATAACACTGGCCGCCTTTACTACCCAAAACATTTCCTGATACCCATGCTAGACTGTCAACCTACCTACTACCGTAGCTAAAAATAAAGTGTTGCTTGTCCTTTGTAGGACCCAGGTTAGTTTTCTAGGCAAAGTTTGCATTTGGTAGTTTGCCATTGCTTCCTGAATGGGAAGTCAACAGTGAAGGCCAACCAAACAAAATAACAGAGTCATAACCTGTGTTTATTATAACCTTGAAGGTTGGTCATCTGTGTCAACACGGATGACATCAATGGTGTCTAGTAGATAACATGTTTACAAGGGTGTAAGAGGCCAGGGGATCCACTTCATTGCACAACGTTTTTATCCCACAAGGCTCAGTCTCTCTCCTCAGGGCAGCTTAGCAAACGCGTTGCACATAGCACCAACTCTGTAGCTCTGGCAATGACCCTTACGCAACTCTGAGAAAATTGCACTCATGAACCTCACAACATAGCCCAGAATTGAACCCACAACTTTCATAGTGCAAGGCAAGCAGCATAAGCGCCTTCACCCCGAAGACTCTCAGTACATAAAATATGGGGATTAATATGTGTGCGTAGAGAACTCTTGCAATTGTGCCTTTAGCCCAGCAGTTCATCCACTGATGTTTTCAGTTGACAATGAGCATAAGTTTAGCAGCTTCTAAGTTTGTGGGTATGTTTGTCTACATCGATTACGTGTTAGGCTTTGTTGACTTGTTTACTAAGTGATCCGAGAGTGGTGTTTATCCAAGCTGGAATTGAGATGTCTGAATCCACTGCTTCAACGTCTGCATGTTCCAGCTTCATGTCCTTACTCTATATTCCCTTCCACTGAATGCTTCTCTTTCTTTGGATAGTTTCATCGTCTTTTTCAAACAGCTTCTCCTTAGGGTTTATTTAGACTGATTATTTCTTGTTTGGTTGGAGTTCTTTGCTTCTTGTCTTGGCAAAGTACCAAAGACTGATTGGTCAATTGCAGACAGTTTGGAAATGTTGAAAAGAGAGAGAGGTCAATTACACACACAGTGGTAATGTATAAAAGATAAAGGTGTCAATTAGAGACAAACAGATCAATCAGACACACAGTGGTAATGTGTAAAAGATGAAGGTGTCAATTAGAGACAAACAGGAAATCGAAAGAGGTCAATCAGATTAACAATTCGTTAATCCAGGAGTAGGATTTATTTTTTTCAGACATCGTCACTCAATTAGAACCATAAATATAATACAGGAAAACAAAAAGTCTCATACAATCTTTTTCATTTGTAATCAAAAGATGCCAATTAGAATTTATACAAACACTGCCTTGGTAAACACAGACTAAGCAATACAAGACAACAACTATCACAAGCTTGCAATAAATACAACGCTAATAAGTTTGCAGTTAGTTAACAAACAAACAGTAATAACTAAAAGAACAATAACAGAGAAAGAACAAGCATTTTGATGTTCAACCTCCGTCAACTCACAGCATACAGAACACGGTGTCACATATTTCAAGGCGCAGCTTCAAGTTTCTTTTCTAAAGAGACATTTTATTATTAAAAACAATAAACCAAAAATATCAGTTTTGAGATTGTGTTCACTGGCAAAAATCCTTATCACTGTCATTTTGTTCACAAGATATACATCCTGTGTGTAGAAGACAGTTATTGTTAACATTTGTGTTCCCTATTTGCACTGTTTTCATTACTGACATGAGATTGAATAAGAGTGTCTGAAAACACAAAACACCATTCACTGGCCTAAAATAAAGCTGCCTTTCCTTTCTCACATATCCTCATCAGCTCAATAAAATAACAATTTAGATTTTGAATGCAGCCTGTCCTATAAAGAAACGTTAAGTGCATTTATGAACATACATGAATATTTTTTTTTTACTTTAACCAAATATCCTATACCAGTTAACCCCTCCACAACACACAAGTCTACCCAAGTTCCTGTATCAGTTAACCCCTCTACACACAAGTATACCCAAGTTCCTGTAACAGTTAACCCCTCTACAACACAAGTCTACCCAAGTTCCTGTAACAGTTAACCCCTCTACAACACAAGTCTACCCAAGATCCTGTACCAGTTAACCCCTCCACAACACACAAGTCTACCCAAGTTCCTGTACCAGTTAACCCCTCTACAACACACAAATCTAGTGTGGCACCATGGTTAAAATACATCTCTGTGCACTGTCAACAGAACTGACAGTATTCCTAACCTGCATAAGTGTTTATGTTCTAAGAAATATATACAACTCAGAACCAATAAAAATTTACAATAAACTTATCTTATACTAGACAACATTTAGCATCAATTATTGTAAGTATTCTGAAGCAGCATTATGAGGAAAGCAGAAACGTATACAAATACAAGCAATTTGCAATAAAACAGTGAACTTTTCTCTTTAAAACATACACTATAACCACATCATTGTAATTCTGTTCCACAAAGCTATCTTTAAAGCATAAAATATTAGATACATTTTGTTCATCTAGATCTATTTGTTTCCATCCGGTCTAGCTATTTTCTACATTATTCCAATGTATGCTATAACGCCACTAAAGACTTGCATGTAAAGATGGCTTAAAGGTTTATTTATAGCGGCTTCATTCTTTAAAATATTCTAACATTCACAATATTAATTAATTCTGCACTTGTTTTTCCAATCACTGCACAGGAGAATTCAATGTGTGTATGTGTAAAATTAAACAAATATAGCAGACCATAACTAACATGTTTTATGTTATAGCTGTCTATGGGGTGCATCGGCCTATAAATCGAGGATATGCACACACTTCACGAATGTGATATCGGTTGAGAATCCAGCAGAGAAACCTCTCAACTCCAAGGCCATATCCACCATGAGGACATGTCCCGTACTTTCTCTGGAGAAACACACATACGCAACAGTTAAAATCATCAGTGCTGTGATTACCACTGAAAGTCATTATGTTTACACAAGCATTGTCCAACAGTCATGGACTCAAGCATTCAGCATTTATAATGCCATGAATGAAGGAAACACAGAACATGAATCTGAGTGGGGGGGGGGGGGGGGGGGGGGGGGCGCGAGTCAGTAGCTTGCCTGCTAACCCAGTGGCCAAGTTTTCAAATTCCCCTTTTCACTGACCTGGAAACCCAGGTCATTCAAGCCTAACATTGGTGTAAAAGTTATGGGGAAAGAACCATATGCTCAAAGCACCTCAAAGTGTGACAATGGGTCCTTTTTTTTTTCTTTTTTATGTTGCATATTCCTTACAGGGCTTTGCAGTCAACACCAGCATTTTTCAGCTGCTGTTGATGTACTGGGAAAGTTTTACGTTCAGTAATTTGACATTGCTTTCTGAACGACCGGCTCACATACCCCCGTATGTTACCAGCGCGGCGCGATCCACTGCCGAATTTCATGCAGCTGTTTCCCCACGTGGATATATGGGATTACGAATGTCGTTAACCCCTTGGCCAGGGAGACCGGCTGGGGTCCTTTATTTACTTTTTATTGCATTGCATACTTACAGCTGCACTGTAGTCAGCTTCACTTCATGTGAGCATTTACGATAGCAGAATATAAAGTGCTTTATTATAGCTTCAAGCGAGACTATTTTGTCTTATATATATCATGTCAATTTTTTCCCAATTGTAACAGGCATTGATATTGCACCTTGGGAGCAAGTCACAGCTGATCATGTTCATCGCAGGGAAAAGATCAGGAATGGAATAAAGACAAAGGTGAAAATTATTGCAGACAGGTCAGACACTGAGCATGTTGAAATGTCAGATGGTGCATAATGGTGGAAATGTCCATGTGTTCACATGCATCCATTGTGAACAAACATTGACCGCATGAATTGGTCTGATCAGTTATATTCACAGTGTCTTTTTAGAGCAGAAAGTAACAAACTATTGTCTGTCAAGACAGGAAGGTACCAGTATATTTATATACTACATGTAAAAAAACATATGCACCACATTACATCCACACAAAAAGATTCAACCACTACAGTACAACAACAAACCTGATGCACCAACGCCTGCACTACTTCAACAAAAAGACCTAACTAAACAACAAACAAACCAAAATAATTAAAATATGTACCTAAATTGTGTAAACTTTTAGATTCATAAAACAAAACAAATAAAAAACAAGCACCTACCTGGTCAAAATACCAATAGTAAGGTTTAGTATCAATTCCCTCTCTCTTGAAGCCAGCTTCCAACTCCTCCTGGTTCCAAATCCTCATGGATCCACCAACAATCTCACCAACATTTGGCATCAGCAAGTCAACCTGAACACACAAACATCATACATCTCTCTAGCAGTCTTTATTAATGGAAAAAACAAACACCACACATCTGTGTAGCAGTCTTCAGAGATGGAAAACACAGATTACTGTAATTAGAGCTTCAAATTGAAAATCATCCTCTTTCAAAGAAGGATTTTTACATCTTTCTCTGTTTATACCTCTGTGCTTTTTTTTAAATTTACAAATTGTAAATTTTTCTTTAGATCTGTTTCAACACTAACATTTGGCATTAGCAAATCAACCTGAAAATAAACATCACACACCTATGTCTTCAGTGATGGAATAAAAAGATTACAGTAATTAGTGCAAGAATATATTCTTGTCAAAAAAGGAATTTTACACCTATCTGTGTTTTCATCTCTACTTTTTTATTTACTAACATTATATGTTTCTTCAGATCTGTTTCTGCTGTTCATGAAGATCACTAGGATCGAAACATCTGATTCAATGTGTTATCGTTAAGCTTATTTATTACAAATTTGTTTAACATTTTTTTAGAATGATGATGAGAATTCTTTTTTCCAATACATCTCTTGAACTAAAATTTCTGTTTACCAGGACTGAGTTTGTGGAAGGTATGTGCTGTTTCTGTGTTTTTTCCCCCTCTCTCTATCTCGCAAGAGCCACACATACTAACTGATTTCATTTTTAATATAGGTCTGACAGCTGTCACAATAAAGAGAAAAGCAACAAATGATTGTACATAAAGTTCATATAATAAAATTACTTTACCTGACATAAACAAGGCATGTGGTGAGGTGTATTCACATCCAACAAAATCACAATGGAAGACAATAAACAAGTGTTAAATCTACCAACATTTAACACTGTACCACTGCAGGCGGCCAATTTTACATGATCATTATTACAATAAAAAGATCCCCCCCACCCCCCAGCAGATACTGCAGGCTTTCTCATATTCTTGGCCACAGCAATAGGTTGGGTAGCCAGTTCCCTTCCTCACAACTTTTCTTCCCCTATTCTCAGACAATTCTGAAAATTATCTAGTACCCATCTGATCAATCAATCAATCAATCAATCAATTAATCAATCAGGTGCCATTTCCACAATGAAGGTTGGCTGAAATGGATCTCCAACACTGTCTGTCTCTCACCCTGACTGTATATTCTGTCAGGCTGATGTTCGTTTATCTCTTGATGTTATCTTCCCACTGGTATCGTTGTCTATCTCTTGCTCGCTTGCCCTCAATCTTGCCCTCCAGTATGGTTTTTATATGAGTATCATGTCTTTTAACATGGCCGAAATATTTCGCTTGCCTCCCACTTTATTTCTTTCATCAACTCTCTCTTCATTCCCAGTTTTTCTAGAACCTCTGCATTTGATTGTTTTTGTTTCCATGAAATATAACATATTCGTCTGTATAGCCACATCTCCAGGGCTTCTATGCGACTTTCTAGTTAAAAGTCGCTTAAAAGTCGACAGGGTTGACTTCATTGCACCAGGTTTTTATCCCATATGGCTCAGCCTCTTTCTGCAGCGCGGAAAGCGTCACACAAAGCACGAACTTCGTAGCTCTAGCGATGACCCACAGGAGTCTTCGAAAAATTTCACTCATGAACCGAAGGACGCAGCCCGGAATCGAACCCACAACCTTCAGAGCCTGAGTCAAACGGCTTGACCATTTTGCCACGAAGACTCCATCTTTCTAGTTGCTTGTTCAATGTCCAGGCTTCTGCGCCATACAGTAGAGTTGAATATACCCATTTTATAAGGCTGGGTTGACTCAGCTATGAATGGGGACTGAATCTGGACCTCTAACATGGAAAGCAAAGATAACCAACCGCTGCGCTATCGTGGCTCCTATCACTACAACACAAACACACAGAAATCTGACCAGCAGCTCTTAGTCTAACTTACCGATTCCGTAAGCCTGTTATCCTCCTTGCAGCGAGGCATGTAAAACGATTTGATTTCTGCTGGAAAACGACACAGCATGATTGGCTCATTGATGGTGTCTGTCATTTTGCGTTCAGGAGCTTCCGGAATGTCCTATAATTTAAAAAAATGTTTAAAAAAGAACATAACAAACATAACCACCCAATTGCATATCTGTCTGGGATTCTTGTTTTCTCATCAGGGGTAAAAATATTATCGGCATTCTTGCGTCTTCTAACAATGGTTCCCGCAAGATTTGAAATAAATATAATTGGTTCGTTTAGCCTTTTGTCTTCTACTCTATGTATTAAAGTATCTGTAGGCCCTGTATTTAAACTAAAATCGGCTTTCTTCTTTCAAGGCGAGTGAGGTGACACCTAGTTGTGCATCTCCTTAACTCAGAGGTCAGTGTGTCCAACTTCAGCGTGCATTTGTGTCAGTTGTACTTCCTAGACAGATTTAGTCCCAAGCAACCAACTTCTATCCATGGTAGATCATATTCCTAAAACCTTTACTAGGGCACTCTAATGACTTATCTGTTGTGATTTCCATCATGTGATTTTTAATATGTGCAACTTGCACCAGGTCCAGCGTTTCACCCTTATCTGAGAAGACTAAATATCTGACTGCACTACCCAAGAGATAAGAGAGAAGTGTGATCTCAACAGAAACCAGTGGTTCATGTAAAAATGCCCATGGAAGTGGTCACTGAGAAGTTACGGTGGCCTTCTCAGGCCTGGAGGATACCCGGTTCTATCTCAGGATACCCGGTTCTATCTCAGGATACCCGGTTCTATCTCAGGATACCCGGTTCTATCTCAGGATACCTGGTTCTATCTCAGGATACCCAGTTCTACCTCAGGATACCCGGTTCTATCTCAGCACAGGGCTGGGAGTTTTTCCAAGAACCGCTGGTATATAATATCTTGTGTCCTCACATCTCTTGGGTAGTGAGATCAAATATCTAGCCTACTCGAATAAGGGAGAAAAACAGGCGACCTCCCAGTATGCAAGTTGTGCATGTCAAACATCTTACTGCAGTTGAAAATTGCAAAGAGTAGGCATTAAGGCTGCTATTCTGGCAAAATTGTAAAGAAAGAAAACTTACCAATGGGTACAGCTCATAACCTTGGATGGAATCTGTCTAGAGGAAGCAAACCTCACACAGAAGCATGTTGAAGTCTCACAGACTGACCTCTGAGGTGTGTCACTAGCTGTGGTACAGTCCCCTCCAACACTGATCTCTGAGGTGTGTCACTAGCTGTGGTACAGTCCCCTCCAACACTGATCTCTGAGGTGTGTCACTAGCTGTGGTACAGTCCCCTCCAACACTGATCTCTGAGGTGTGTCACTAGCTGTGGTACAGTCCCCTCCAACACTGATCTCTGAGATGTGTCACTAGCTGTGGTACAGTCCCCTCCCACACTGACCTCTGAGGTGTGTCACTAGCTGTGGTACAGTCCCCTCCAACATTGATCTCTGAGATGTGTCACTAGCTGTGGTACAGTCCCCTCCAACACTGACCTCTGAGGTGTGTCACTAGCTGTGGTACAGTCCCCTCCAACACTGATCTCTGAGGTGTGTCACTAGCTGTGGTACAGTCCCCTCACACACTGATCTCTGAGATGTGTCACTAGCTGTGGTACAGTCCATTCCTACTGACCTCTGAGGTGTGTCACTAGCTGTGGTACAGTCCCCTCCAACACTGATCTCTGAGGTGTGTCACTAGCTGTGGTACAGTCCCCTCCAACACTGATCTCTGAGATGTGTCACTAGCTGTGGTACAGTCCCCTCCCACACTGACCTCTGAGGTGTGTCACTAGCTGTGGTACAGTCCCCTCCAACATTGATCTCTGAGATGTGTCACTAGCTGTGGTACAGTCCCCTCCAACACTGACCTCTGAGGTGTGTCACTAGCTGTGGTACAGTCCCCTCACACACTGATCTCTGAGATGTGTCACTAGCTGTGGTACAGTCCCCTCCAACACTGATCTCTGAGGTGTGTCACTAGCTGTGGTACAGTCCCCTCCAACACTGATCTCTGAGATGTGTCACTAGCTGTGGTACAGTCCCCTCCAACACTGATCTCTGAGGTGTGTCACTAGCTGTGGTACAGTCCCCTCACACACTGATCTCTGAGATGTGTCACTAGCTGTGGTACAGTCCATTCCTACTGACCTCTGAGGTGTGTCACTAGCTGTGGTACAGTCCCCTCCAACACTGACCTCTGAGGTGTGTCACTAGCTGTGGTACAGTCCCCTCCACCACTGATCTCTGAGATGTGTCACTAGCTGTGGTACAGTCCCCTCCAACACTGATCTCTGAGATGTGTCACTAGCTGTGGTACAGTCCCCTCCAACACTGATCTCTGAGGTGTGTCACTAGCTGTGGTACAGTCCCCTCCAACACTGATCTCTGAGATGTGTCACTAGCTGTGGTACAGTCCCCTCCCACACTGACCTCTGAGGTGTGTCACTAGCTGTGGTACAGTCCCCTCCAACACTGATCTCTGAGATGTGTCACTAGCTGTGGCACAGTCCCCTCCAACACTGATCTCTGAGGTGTGTCACTAGCTGTGGTACAGTCCCCTCCAACACTGACCTCTGAGGTGTGTCACTAGCTGTGGTACAGTCCCCTCCAACACTGATCTCTGAGGTGTGTCACTAGCTGTGGTACAGTCCCCTCCAACACTGATCTCTGAGGTGTGTCACTAGCTGTGGCACAGTCCCCTCCAACACTGATCTCTGAGGTGTGTCACTAGCTGTGGTACAGTCCCCTCCAACACTGATCTCTGAGGTGTGTCACTAGCTGTGGTACAGTCCCCTCCCACACTGACCTCTGAGGTTTGTCACTAGCTGTGGTACAGTCCCCTCCCACACTGATCTCTGAGGTGTGTCATTAGCTGTGGTACAGTCCCCTCCAACACTGATCTCTGAGGTGTGTCACTAGCTGTGGTACAGTCCCCTCCAACACTGATCTCTGAGGTGTGTCACTAGCTGTGGTACAGTCCCCTCCAACACTGATCTCTGAGGTGTGTCACTAGCTGTGGTACAGTCCCCTCCAACACTGATCTCTGAGGTGTGTCACTAGCTGTGGTACAGTCCATTCCTACTGACCTCTGAGGTGTGTCACTAGCTGTGGTACAGTCCCCTCCAACACTGATCTCTGAGGTGTGTCACTAGCTGTGGTACAGTCCCCTCCCACACTGATCTCTGAGGTGTGTCACTAGCTGTGGTACAGTCCCCTCCAACACTGATCTCTGAGGTGTGTCACTAGCTGTGGTACAGTCCCCTCCCACACTGACCTCTGAGGTGTGTCACTAGCTGTGGTACAGTCCCCTCCAACACTGACCTCTGAGGTGTGTCACAAGCTGTGGTACAGTCCCCTCCAACACTGATCTCTGAGATGTGTCACTAGCTGTGGTACAGTCCCCTCCAACACTGATCTCTGAGGTGTGTCACTAGCTGTGGTACAGTCCCCTCCAACACTGATCTCTGAGGTGTGTCACTAGCTGTGGTACAGTCCCCTCCAACACTGATCTCTGAGGTGTGTCACTAGCTGTGGTACAGTCCCCTCCCACACTGATCTCTGAGGTGTGTCACTAGCTGTGGCACAGTCCCCTCCAACACTGATCTCTGAGGTGTGTCACTAGCTGTGGTACAGTCCCCTCCAACACTGATCTCTGAGGTGTGTCACTAGCTGTGGTACAATCCCCTCCAACACTGACCTCTGAGGTGTGTCACTAGCTGTGGTACAGTCCCCTCCCACACTGATCTCTGAGGTGTGTCACTAGCTGTGGTACAGTCCCCTCCAACACTGATCTCTGAGGTGTGTCACTAGCTGTGGTACAGTCCCCTCCAACACTGATCTCTGAGGTGTGTCACTAGCTGTGGTACAGTCCCGTCCAACACTGATCTCTGAGATGTGTCACTAGCTGTGGTACAGTCCCCTCCAACACTGACCTCTGAGGTGTGTCACTAGCTGTGGTACAGTCCCCTCCAACACTGATCTCTGAGGTGTGTCACTAGCTGTGGTACAATTCCCTCCAACACTGACCTCTGAGGTGTGTCACTAGCTGTGGTACAATTCCCTCCAACACTGATCTCTGAGGTGTGTCACTAGCTGTGGTACAGTCCCCTCCAACACTGATCTCTGAGGTGTGTCACTAGCTGTGGCACAATCCCCTCCCACACTGACCTCTGAGGTGTGTCACTAGCTGTGGTACAATTCCCTCCAACACTGATCTCTGAGGTGTGTCACTAGCTGTGGTACAGTCCCCTCCAACACTGATCTCTGAGGTGTGCCACTAGCTGTGGTACAATTCCCTCCAACACTGATCTCTGAGGTGTGTCACTAGCTGTGGTACAGTCCCCTCCAACACTGATCTCTGAGGTGTGTCACTAGCTGTGGTACAGTCCCCTCCAACACTGATCTCTGAGGTGTGTCACTAGCTGTGGTACAGTCCCCTCCAACACTGATCTCTGAGGTGTGTCACTAGCTGTGGTACAGTCCCCTCCAACACTGACCTCTGAGGTGTGTCACTAGCTGTGGTACAGTCCCCTCCCACACTGATCTCTGAGGTGTGTCACTAGCTGTGGTACAGTCCCCTCCAACATTGATCTCTGAGGTGTGTCACTAGCTGTGGTACAGTCCCCTCCAACACTGATCTCTGAGGTGTGTCACTAGCTGTGGTACAGTCCCCTCCAACACTGATCTCTGAGGTGTGTCACTAGCTGTGGTACAGTCCCCTCCAACACTGATCTCTGAGGTGTGTCACTAGCTGTGGTACAGTCCCCTCCAACACTGACCTCTGAGGTGTGTCACTAGCTGTGGTACAGTCCCCTCCAACACTGATCTCTGAGGTGTGTCACTAGCTGTGGTACAGTCCCCTCCAACATTGATCTCTGAGGTGTGTCACTAGCTGTGGTACAGTCCCCTCCAACACTGATCTCTGAGGTGTGTCACTAGCTGTGGTACAGTCCCCTCCAACACTGATCTCTGAGGTGTGTCACTAGCTGTGGTACAGTCCCCTCCAACACTGATCTCTGAGGTGTGTCACTAGCTGTGGTACAGTCCCCTCCAACACTGATCTCTGAGGTGTGTCACTAGCTGTGGTACAGTCCCCTCCAACACTGACCTCTGAGGTGTGTCACTAGCTGTGGTACAGTCCCCTCCAACACTGATCTCTGAGGTGTGTCACTAGCTGTGGTACAGTCCCCTCCAACATTGATCTCTGAGGTGTGTCACTAGCTGTGGTACAGTCCCCTCCAACACTGATCTCTGAGGTGTGTCACTAGCTGTGGTACAGTCCCCTCCAACACTGACCTCTGAGGTGTGTCACTAGCTGTGGTACAGTCCCCTCCAACACTGACCTCTGAGGTGTGTCACTAGCTGTGGTACAGTCCCCTCCAACACTGACCTCTGAGGTGTGTCACTAGCTGTGGTACAGTCCCCTCCAACACTGACCTCTGAGGTGTGTCACTAGCTGTGGTACAGTCCCCTCCAACACTGACCTCTGAGGTGTGTCACTAGCTGTGGTACAGTCCCCTCCAACACTGACCTCTGAGGTGTGTCACTAGCTGTGGTACAGTCCCCTCCAACACTGATCTCTGAGGTGTGTCACTAGCTGTGGTACAGTCCCCTCCAACACTGATCTCTGAGGTGTGTCACTAGCTGTGGTACAGTCCCCTCCAACACTGACCTCTGAGGTGTGTCACTAGCTGTGGTACAGTCCCCTCCAACACTGATCTCTGAGGTGTGTCACTAGCTGTGGTACAGTCCCCTCCAACACTGATCTCTGAGGTGTGTCACTAGCTGTGGTACAGTCCCCTCCAACACTGACCTCTGAGGTGTGTCACTAGCTGTGGTACAGTCCCCTCCCACACTGATCTCTGAGGTGTGTCACTAGCTGTGGTACAGTCCCCTCCAACATTGATCTCTGAGGTGTGTCACTAGCTGTGGTACAGTCCCCTCCAACACTGATCTCTGAGGTGTGTCACTAGCTGTGGTACAGTCCCCTCCAACACTGATCTCTGAGGTGTGTCACTAGCTGTGGTACAGTCCCCTCCAACACTGATCTCTGAGGTGTGTCACTAGCTGTGGTACAGTCCCCTCCAACACTGACCTCTGAGGTGTGTCACTAGCTGTGGTACAGTCCCCTCCAACACTGATCTCTGAGGTGTGTCACTAGCTGTGGTACAGTCCCCTCCAACATTGATCTCTGAGGTGTGTCACTAGCTGTGGTACAGTCCCCTCCAACACTGATCTCTGAGGTGTGTCACTAGCTGTGGTACAGTCCCCTCCAACACTGATCTCTGAGGTGTGTCACTAGCTGTGGTACAGTCCCCTCCAACACTGATCTCTGAGGTGTGTCACTAGCTGTGGTACAGTCCCCTCCAACACTGATCTCTGAGGTGTGTCACTAGCTGTGGTACAGTCCCCTCCAACACTGACCTCTGAGGTGTGTCACTAGCTGTGGTACAGTCCCCTCCAACACTGATCTCTGAGGTGTGTCACTAGCTGTGGTACAGTCCCCTCCAACATTGATCTCTGAGGTGTGTCACTAGCTGTGGTACAGTCCCCTCCAACACTGATCTCTGAGGTGTGTCACTAGCTGTGGTACAGTCCCCTCCAACACTGACCTCTGAGGTGTGTCACTAGCTGTGGTACAGTCCCCTCCAACACTGACCTCTGAGGTGTGTCACTAGCTGTGGTACAGTCCCCTCCAACACTGACCTCTGAGGTGTGTCACTAGCTGTGGTACAGTCCCCTCCAACACTGACCTCTGAGGTGTGTCACTAGCTGTGGTACAGTCCCCTCCAACACTGACCTCTGAGGTGTGTCACTAGCTGTGGTACAGTCCCCTCCAACACTGACCTCTGAGGTGTGTCACTAGCTGTGGTACAGTCCCCTCCAACACTGATCTCTGAGGTGTGTCACTAGCTGTGGTACAGTCCCCTCCAACACTGACCTCTGAGGTGTGTCACTAGCTGTGGTACAGTCCCCTCCAACACTGATCTCTGAGATGTGTCACTAGCTGTGGCACAGTCCCCTCCAACACTGATCTCTGAGGTGTGTCACTAGCTGTGGTACAGTCCCCTCCAACACTGACCTCTGAGGTGTGTCACTAGCTGTGGTACAGTCCCCTCCAACACTGATCTCTGAGGTGTGTCACTAGCTGTGGTACAGTCCCCTCCAACACTGATCTCTGAGGTGTGTCACTAGCTGTGGCACAGTCCCCTCCAACACTGATCTCTGAGGTGTGTCACTAGCTGTGGTACAGTCCCCTCCAACACTGATCTCTGAGGTGTGTCACTAGCTGTGGTACAGTCCCCTCCCACACTGACCTCTGAGGTTTGTCACTAGCTGTGGTACAGTCCCCTCCCACACTGATCTCTGAGGTGTGTCATTAGCTGTGGTACAGTCCCCTCCAACACTGATCTCTGAGGTGTGTCACTAGCTGTGGTACAGTCCCCTCCAACACTGATCTCTGAGGTGTGTCACTAGCTGTGGTACAGTCCCCTCCAACACTGATCTCTGAGGTGTGTCACTAGCTGTGGTACAGTCCCCTCCAACACTGATCTCTGAGGTGTGTCACTAGCTGTGGTACAGTCCATTCCTACTGACCTCTGAGGTGTGTCACTAGCTGTGGTACAGTCCCCTCCAACACTGATCTCTGAGGTGTGTCACTAGCTGTGGTACAGTCCCCTCCCACACTGATCTCTGAGGTGTGTCACTAGCTGTGGTACAGTCCCCTCCAACACTGATCTCTGAGGTGTGTCACTAGCTGTGGTACAGTCCCCTCCCACACTGACCTCTGAGGTGTGTCACTAGCTGTGGTACAGTCCCCTCCAACACTGACCTCTGAGGTGTGTCACAAGCTGTGGTACAGTCCCCTCCAACACTGATCTCTGAGATGTGTCACTAGCTGTGGTACAGTCCCCTCCAACACTGATCTCTGAGGTGTGTCACTAGCTGTGGTACAGTCCCCTCCAACACTGATCTCTGAGGTGTGTCACTAGCTGTGGTACAGTCCCCTCCAACACTGATCTCTGAGGTGTGTCACTAGCTGTGGTACAGTCCCCTCCCACACTGATCTCTGAGGTGTGTCACTAGCTGTGGCACAGTCCCCTCCAACACTGATCTCTGAGGTGTGTCACTAGCTGTGGTACAGTCCCCTCCAACACTGATCTCTGAGGTGTGTCACTAGCTGTGGCACAGTCCCCTCCAACACTGATCTCTGAGGTGTGTCACTAGCTGTGGTACAGTCCCCTCCAACACTGATCTCTGAGGTGTGTCACTAGCTGTGGTACAGTCCCCTCCAACACTGACCTCTGAGGTGTGTCACTAGCTGTGGTACAGTCCCCTCCCACACTGATCTCTGAGGTGTGTCACTAGCTGTGGTACAGTCCCCTCCAACACTGATCTCTGAGGTGTGTCACTAGCTGTGGTACAGTCCCCTCCAACACTGATCTCTGAGGTGTGTCACTAGCTGTGGTACAGTCCCGTCCAACACTGATCTCTGAGATGTGTCACTAGCTGTGGTACAGTCCCCTCCAACACTGACCTCTGAGGTGTGTCACTAGCTGTGGTACAGTCCCCTCCAACACTGATCTCTGAGGTGTGTCACTAGCTGTGGTACAGTCCCCTCCAACACTGACCTCTGAGGTGTGTCACTAGCTGTGGCACAATTCCCTCCAACACTGATCTCTGAGGTGTGTCACTAGCTGTGGTACAGTCCCCTCCAACACTGATCTCTGAGGTGTGTCACTAGCTGTGGCACAATCCCCTCCCACACTGACCTCTGAGGTGTGTCACTAGCTGTGGTACAATTCCCTCCAACACTGATCTCTGAGGTGTGTCACTAGCTGTGGTACAGTCCCCTCCAACACTGATCTCTGAGGTGTGCCACTAGCTGTGGTACAGTCCCCTCCAACACTGATCTCTGAGGTGTGTCACTAGCTGTGGTACAGTCCCCTCCAACACTGATCTCTGAGGTGTGTCACTAGCTGTGGTACAGTCCCCTCCAACACTGATCTCTGAGGTGTGTCACTAGCTGTGGTACAGTCCCCTCCAACACTGATCTCTGAGGTGTGTCACTAGCTGTGGTACAGTCCCCTCCAACACTGATCTCTGAGGTGTGTCACTAGCTGTGGTACAGTCCCCTCCAACACTGACCTCTGAGGTGTGTCACTAGCTGTGGTACAGTCCCCTCCCACACTGATCTCTGAGGTGTGTCACTAGCTGTGGTACAGTCCCCTCCAACATTGATCTCTGAGGTGTGTCACTAGCTGTGGTACAGTCCCCTCCAACACTGATCTCTGAGGTGTGTCACTAGCTGTGGTACAGTCCCCTCCAACACTGATCTCTGAGGTGTGTCACTAGCTGTGGTACAGTCCCCTCCAACACTGATCTCTGAGGTGTGTCACTAGCTGTGGTACAGTCCCCTCCAACACTGACCTCTGAGGTGTGTCACTAGCTGTGGTACAGTCCCCTCCAACACTGATCTCTGAGGTGTGTCACTAGCTGTGGTACAGTCCCCTCCAACATTGATCTCTGAGGTGTGTCACTAGCTGTGGTACAGTCCCCTCCAACACTGATCTCTGAGGTGTGTCACTAGCTGTGGTACAGTCCCCTCCAACACTGATCTCTGAGGTGTGTCACTAGCTGTGGTACAGTCCCCTCCAACACTGATCTCTGAGGTGTGTCACTAGCTGTGGTACAGTCCCCTCCAACACTGATCTCTGAGGTGTGTCACTAGCTGTGGTACAGTCCCCTCCAACACTGACCTCTGAGGTGTGTCACTAGCTGTGGTACAGTCCCCTCCAACACTGATCTCTGAGGTGTGTCACTAGCTGTGGTACAGTCCCCTCCAACATTGATCTCTGAGGTGTGTCACTAGCTGTGGTACAGTCCCCTCCAACACTGATCTCTGAGGTGTGTCACTAGCTGTGGTACAGTCCCCTCCAACACTGACCTCTGAGGTGTGTCACTAGCTGTGGTACAGTCCCCTCCAACACTGACCTCTGAGGTGTGTCACTAGCTGTGGTACAGTCCCCTCCAACACTGACCTCTGAGGTGTGTCACTAGCTGTGGTACAGTCCCCTCCAACACTGACCTCTGAGGTGTGTCACTAGCTGTGGTACAGTCCCCTCCAACACTGACCTCTGAGGTGTGTCACTAGCTGTGGTACAGTCCCCTCCAACACTGACCTCTGAGGTGTGTCACTAGCTGTGGTACAGTCCCCTCCAACACTGATCTCTGAGGTGTGTCACTAGCTGTGGTACAGTCCCCTCCAACACTGATCTCTGAGGTGTGTCACTAGCTGTGGTACAGTCCCCTCCAACACTGACCTCTGAGGTGTGTCACTAGCTGTGGTACAGTCCCCTCCAACACTGATCTCTGAGGTGTGTCACTAGCTGTGGTACAGTCCCCTCCAACACTGATCTCTGAGGTGTGTCACTAGCTGTGGTACAGTCCCCTCCAACACTGACCTCTGAGGTGTGTCACTAGCTGTGGTACTCCGAGGAAAGGCCAGATGGACACGTAATCAGACTGCTAATGATAGCATTAGCACTGGGACTCTTGACTGGCTATTGCAATGAGGACGGAGCACATATAAGAGTGTCTCTAGCGCTGTGATGTCAGGTCTTGAATCAACTCAGCTCATAGCTATCCAAGTGATCCATTCACAGGTTATGAACTATAACAAAGTCCGTAGAATACCATGGACAAAGAAGAAGAAGCGCACTGACTTTCTACCAGATCGGAACACTGACGAAAACTGACTCATAAACAAGATAATGTTCTCAGAAACTGAAATTCTTTGGCCATATTAGACATCACAGTAACTTGACAAGAGCAGTGATGGAAGGGGCTGACCAGCATGAAGATGGACACAGGACACTGCAGACACTTGGGCATGAGAGTGCATGAGACAGAAGAACTGGCAAGAGATTGAAAAACTTGTTGGTGAGTCGTGGTGAGACAGACATTCAGCAAAGAACTTGCTACAGAATGACGATGATGTCCACATCCACAAATACCCTCATGTCCACCATCATAACAACTATTATAATAGTATCTGAACAACAATTTAACGCAGAGATTTATCAGAAACAAACAACTTACATCCCCAAACTCATACAAGGTACCATCCTCCTTCGTAACATTGTTCTCCTTCAGCCAAGTGATAGCATCACTATAGTTCATCCTTCTGAATGGCCTCTTGGGAGGCTTGAAGTCCTGTGAGGAACATAAATTCAACTGGTTAGTTATGTGAATTCACACACTAACTACTGGTTGTTAAAGGCAGTGAGCGTGATATCACCAATCATGTTGCTGAGTGGCCTACAAAACTATGCAGACATCACCAATTACCCAATACAGGGAAAGGGTCCTCTGCTGACCTTTTATACTGATCATCTATGGCTGTTATATCTGTGAATGTAATGAATATCTATTCATCATATACGATAGTTACAGAAGAATCACTGATCAGAGAAGCTGGCTGTAAATGTGAATGCACCAGAATAACTGGATACTATAAGCTGGCTGTACATGTGAATGTACCAGAATAACTGAACAACATAAGCTGGTTGAAATCTCGACCAACGCAGTAGTTTTTGCCCAAGATGTCTATAAGGTTTCCACGCAGGCATTGAAACATGTACTGCGGCGATTGATCTTGAGGATGCGTACAACATAGTACCATAGGATTTTTTTATGTTTCAGCTTCTTGAACTCAAGATAAGTCCATTCCTCCTTAGTTGGATCGCCGCAGCCCTCTTCCAACGGAAAGTAGTTTTTAGATGTGGTAGTTGGACTTCTGAACCAACAACAATATATCCGGGCCTACCACAGGGATCAACATTATCGCTGGTGCTTTTCAACGCCCACACTGTGAGAATTACCAGTGAGTAGATCACTGGACTGAGGAGGACATTGTCAATGCCGACGATGTGTTAGTGTATCAGCAGGATAAGGATAGAGATTGGGTTGCTGTGGAACTACAAATAGAAATAAATTGCATAAGAACTGTATGGAATCTGGAACAATGGTCAACCCAACAAAGGCAGCAGTGACATGGTTCTCTTTGAATAACCATATTGTCAACACTCCAACACCAACTGTAAATCTGTGTTCAGAGACTGTGGAAAGAACGCAGGCAATTAATTACCTGGGGATACGTTTTTATCGAAGCATTGCTTATGAGCACATAGACCAGGTGACAATAAAGCAGGGTTTGGCTGCAATGCGGGTGATGGCGGCAGCAAACTGTGAGAGCGCCATCTATGTCTTCTTTACGAGGGTCTGGTCATTTCTGTTTTTGAGCATGCGATGGTGATCCTGACTCTCAGCCATAAGCAGATGGAAAGGATACAGAACAAAGCTATGCGTATTATTTTTGGATGTAAAAGAGATACAACATGCAGGGTAATGCACTACCTTCCTGATTTTCCAACCATTGGGGACAGAATACAAATTTGCAGAGCACGAACCTACCTCAGAGTCAATGCAAACACACAACATCCACTGCATAGTGAAATTAGGAAGATAAAGGGCAGCAGGTTAAAAAGAGGAAAGTCGTGGATAGATCAAGCCGAAGACATTCTTCAACAGGTGTGTTCAATTGAGGACTTAGAACCTGGCGAGGAGTGGATACAAGTGCCAACAGATTTCTGTGCATCCTGTACAGTTTGCATCCAACTAGACAGGAAATACAGACAAGAAAATCCGGCTGCTGTGGAGGCGGAAGTACAGGCGTTGATCTTTAGAGGGTGATGCTTTAGAGGGTGATGCTGTCATTTACACAGATGGGTCGGTCATTCGACATGTGAGAAGCTCATGGGACTTTACGGCTCAGGCCGGAGGGAGAATTGTGAAGGAGGACTCTGGTGCTTTTGTTGTGACCACAAGTAGCGAGACTATGGAAGTCATGGCAGTAAGTAAAGCAATAACATGGTTCGAGACACAGACATTCACTAGCATGTTTCCTTAGCGACTCAATGAGCATGCTCAAGAGGATAGAGATAGGGTGGATCCGAAGAGAGTGGTTGCTGTCTCTGGAGCGGTCTCGGCTGGCAAAGATTAGTTTCATTTTCGTGCCAGGGCATGCAGGTGTACAAGGAAATGAGCAGGCTGACAAGCTTGCAGGTAAGGCTACTGCGGAAGACGGACGAGCCATGGACCAGGCTGACATTCTGAATGCTTTAAGAGACGTAAGTCGTTCGCAAGAACCGAGTGATGACTGTGAATCTACAACAATGGTCAGGATGCGAGAACAACAAGTTAAAAGAGGTGTGACCAAACAAGAACACTACGCAGGAAGCCAGAGAAGATTAATAAACCAACAGAGAACCGGTGTCGTTAGCCGCTACATGCTGCGGGATTTATTGAGGGGATCGGAGCATTTATGGATTGAATGGTTCGATGTGCAACGAGGATGATCTGTTGACTAACTAAGCTGGTTGTACAAATGAGTGTATCAGAATAATGGATCATATAAGCTGGTTGTACAGGTGAGTGTACCAGAATAATGGATCATATAAGCTGGTTGTACAGGTGAGTGTACCAGAATAATGGATCATATAAGCTGGTTGTACAGGTGAGTGTACCAGCATTAATGGATCATATAAGCTGGTTGTACAGGTGAGTGTACCAGAATAATGGATCATATAAGCTGGTTGTACAAATGAGTGTATCAGAATAATGGATCATATAAGCTGGTTGTACAAATGAGTGTATCAGAATAATGGATCATATAAGCTGGTTGTACAGGTGAGTGTACCAGAATAATGGATCATGTAAGTTGGTTGTACACATGAGTTTACCAAAATAACTGAATCATATAAGCTGATTGCACATGTGAATAAAGGTTATTTGTGGTCGTATTCTAATAAAGCTGACTTTTAAAAGAATTATTTGCTAACTTTGTCTTTGTTTTTATTTTATTATGTTTTGACAGCTCCGCCATTGTGGTTAATTCCACTTCCTTGTTATATTTAGCATAAATGCCTGCACAGGAAAGTCAGCTAGACACCTCTCATGGAACATGCTAGATATCAACAGCTGTTACTAGCCTTCACTATAAGTACCACTCTAACAAGGCG
Source organism: Cepaea hortensis (assembly GCA_963921405.1). Lineage (NCBI taxonomy): Eukaryota > Metazoa > Mollusca > Gastropoda > Stylommatophora > Helicidae > Cepaea > Cepaea hortensis. The sequence continues at coordinate 32,646,701 of OY992878.1, forward strand.
ATGCATACGAAATGTACTCACAGGGTTCAACTCTAACACGATTTTGCCATAAGGAGACTTGAGCACTCGATCTACGACATCAGATACTAAGTCCTCAATCTTGTCCAATAATGTTTCAAATGTGATGAATGGACATTCAGCTTCACAATGAGTATATCTGAAATTATGAAATAAACAAACCATTACCAATAATAGTTTATTAATCCAGCTAACATACGTTACCAATAAAATATAATTGGCTACTATATTAATTTACAAAATGAAATTTACCACTTAATTCATTACAACCTATGGACATATTGACACAGGAAGAATATATAATATAGCATGAGAAATAAATAAATTAACAAGGTTATAGAAGTACGGCCAAGGTTATTTCAAGATCGCATTAATACAAGAACCGATTACTTTATATTGTTTTTCCCTCCATATTTTACAGTTCTGTACTTCTCGTCCTTCTGAAATTCCTTTTATAAAGTAAGTAGACCTGCATATCACATTTTAAGTAGGCGTCTAGACTTGTTCAAGTATGTGTTATTAAATTTAGCTTCCATTTTTACGTATACTGTGTAGGGGTGGGGGAAATTTATATGGAGGAAATATGAAAAAGGAAGGGGGGGGGGGGGGGGATGACACTCTGAACATATGGTAAAGGGGTGCATGGGCCAAAAAAGGTTGAGAACCTTTGCTCTATCTCTTTCTTCTTATTTCTATAAGTGCTAAGCTATACCCGTGAATGTATTTCTCATGTTATTACTTCACAGGCTCCCCAACAACTGACATTTCCATTATTTGTTGTTGTTGTCTTCCACTTATGTCCTTAGGTGTTGTGGGGAGAGGTTATAGAACAGTGGTTCTCAACCGGTGGGGAATTCCCCCCCCCCCCCCCAGGGGGGAATTTTAGGGTTTCCAGGGGGGAATGAAGACCATTTAAAGATCACGCTAATACAAGAACCGATTACTTGATATTGTTTTCCCCTTCATACTTTACAGTTAAGTACGTCTCATCCTTCTAAAATTCATTTTATAAAGTAAGTAGACCCATAAATCATGTTTTATGTGGATGTCTAGGCTTGTTTTAGTATGTGCTATTAAATTTACCTTACATTTTTACGTATACTGTGTAGAGGTGGGGGGGGGGAGAGTTTTAGATAGGAAATATGAAAGGGGGGAATGACGTTCTGAAAATACGGTAAAGGAGGGGGGGGGGGGGCGGCGACTGGCCAATTTTTTATGGGGGGGGGATGACATTCTGAAAATATGGTGAAGGGGGGCACGGGCCAAAAAAGGTTGAGAACCACTGTTATAAAAGTTCCAGCACCTGTGACTAGTACCTTTCCTCCAATTTCCTCTATGATTCAAGAGCATGTTTCTAGGATCAAGTAAATTCCCTACCGGGACCTGTCATATTCCTTACCTACTCGACCTTGATTATAATATCAACTACACTGGCAGCCTATGGGTTATTTCATAATAGGATATCAGATATACTAGAAATTGTGAGGTTCTGTCACAGACAGAAATATATAAAACAAAATCTAAGCAATATCCATCCATCATGTGCCATGCCGATAAGCGTGGGCGGTCATGTTCTGCCATCTCACTCGATCACCAGAGTCGTGGATCAGCTCCGTGTTCTTGTCTCGGCCATGTCATGTAGCCAAGCCATCCAGGTATTTACTTCTCGGTCTTTCCCTTGGTCTCTTCCCTTCGATTTTGCCAGTCGTCACCAATTTCACCAAGTCATTTCTTCTCATAACATGCCCAAAAAATGTTGACTGTCTACGTCTGTTTCTAATCAGTTTACGATCTTCATTTGTTTCTTGAAGGACTTGTTCATTGGTTTTTCTGTCTGTCCATGGTATTCTTTGCATTTTCCTCAGAAACCACATTTCCACAGCCATCAGCTGTTTTTCAGCTTGACTGCTTATTGTCCACGCTTCACATCCTTACAAAAGTATAGGTTCTATGTAGCACTTCAACACTCTTTTTCTCATTTCAATTGATAGCTTTTTATTGGTCAGTATGTTTTTCATCTTGCAAAAGGCTATCTTCGCAATGACAATTCTTGTTCTAATCTCTTCAAGGCATCTCCCATCAGATGTTATGACTGTGCCGAGATAACTATCGATTCATTTGCTTAAGAATATGCCCATTTACTCGTATATCACATTGTGGTATTTCCTTCTTCCCAGTGACGACCATAATCTGTGTCTTCTTAACCCTTTACTGGGCAGAGCGGCTGAATGCGTTTTTACCCCGGAATTGGCAAAACATCCCAAAGCGTTCATGATTATTAAGTGCTGCAACAACGTGATCTTGTGGCTTTCCGAGGCTTCCAATTGTTTACGTCCGGTGTTATCGATAAGTAGATCATTTGTGGGCCATTTGCAAGCGATTTGATTGGGTTTTTTTTTATAGTTTTCAGGATTTTTACGCTGTGGTTTTCAAAATGTATTTTGACGATTCTTCAAGTGATAGCGGAGATTTTGCTGGGTTCAATTTCAGTGACACTGAAGTACACAAAGTTGGCTGTGAATCGGAGCTAGATATCAGTGAAACCAGCGTGGACAGTGTACACACTTCGGATCTCTCGGTCTTTGGAAAAAATGATTCTGATTCTGAGTGTTTGTAAATAGTGTGTAAGACTGACCATCACAAACAATATGTTGTATTTTGTAAATATGTTTGTTCATGTGTGGATTACTGGCAACATTGGATTCCTTATTACATATGTGAGTAGTTTTAAATCTGCATTAATTTTCCTTCATTCTGTTCTTTATTTCATAAAATTCTGTTCACTAACACCTTAGATATGATGGTGTTACTAACTTAACCATAAATCTTAGTAAACACCTGAAAAATCTTGCCTGTTCAGAGCTAGAAAAAAGAAAAACGCTTGCCCTGTAAAGAGTTAATATTCAGTTCTAACCCTAGTTGTTCACTGTGTAAGCAATATAAAATATGTTTAATTAAGCTAATTGTTTTTTTCTGTGTTCCTACTAATGTAAGGATGGCAACTGTCCTTTCTACCTATCACCATTAGGTTTTTAGTGTCACCTACTCTGCAAGATGCCTTCTTGTCTTTGAAGGCTCTGCCCTGTAAGACTGTGCCATGCTGAATACATCACCCATTGCAGGAATCATTGTCTCCAAATATAGTTGGGAACTTTGGGTCAAGAAGGCCTGGACAAAGACAAAGAAAAAAATGACAACAGAAAAACTATTTACACATGCACACACTACCTACCTACCTCTCTCTCTCTCTCTCTCTCTCTCTCTCTCTCGATGGTATCTTTGATTTCTTGTGGAAGATTGTTCCATGACTGAGCGGCAGAGTACGCTAAGCTTGTTTTGTGTAAGGACAGACTTATACAAAACAATCTTAGCATACTCTGCTGCTCAGTTGTGGAATAATCTTCCACAAGAAATAAAAGACACCACAAATCCCTACATACAGTCGTAACCTGTTAGAAAACTATTCAGTACAGACTACATGCTGCCACCCCCCCCCCCCCCTAAAAAAATAAGAAAACCACCAAAAATAATAATTATCTCAAATGACAACTAGTATAATAAACATTCCGGATTAAGGAGAAAGTCATTAACCTCCTCACCAGGGAGATCGGCATGTTACACATACCTTTGATAATTATAATGGCCACATTAAAAACTGCTTTAGTAAGTCATGTATTGCTGATTATTTTCCATGCGTTTTAATGCATATTGTTCATTTGTTGTCTAACAACAGCTTCATAAGTGATGTATGAATGAAATAATGAATGAGAGGAAGAAGAAGGCCAGAATGCCCAACTCTTAACCCTTTGAAAATAAAGTTTGTTCGTTCTCTCTCTTTCTCTCTCACACGCAAATACTTACAAATATCTATGTGCAGCCACACATACAAACACACAAGCACATCATCATGTGCCCTGCCAACTGGCATAATTGCTCACGTATCTCCACAGAGCTTGCTCCTTGGTGCTGTGGATCAATTCTAGTGATGTTATTCCTCAATGTCACCACCTCAGTCTATCTAGCATCATTTCTCTTTGTCTGCCTCTTTCTCAGCTTTCCTGCTGCCATGTTTTATAAAACCTCTCTTCCTCTTATATAATCACAGAACATTGTTTGCCCCTTTCTTTTAGTTGTATATAATGTTCTACTTCATTAGCCTTTCCCAGAAAATCATGGCCAGGTACTCTGGCAGTCCAAGGTATTCGTCTTAGGAGCCACATCTTCATTACATAGAAGCTCTTCCTAATTTGTTCATCACAAGAACAAACATAAATTCTTATGTATTTTAGATTAACATAAACCTCCTTTCTCAACACATTTTACTAAATTTGACTGCTTTGTATACATTGTCATTTACTGCCAATATAGTACCTTGCGGTGTATGGCAGAGGGGTCTTTGAGCCTGAGGAATTAAGGCCGTCTGGCTATTGCAGTCGCCACGAACTGTGCAGGTTAGGATTTTGTTTTTGCCCCAACAGAAAAAAATTCCACACATTACAGAGGGATTGAACCCGGGTCTTCTGAAGGAGACTCTGGCGTTGTAGCCACTCGGCCAGCTGCTCCATATACATCAATAAAACACTCAATATGCCTGTGTAATTTACTAAAGACCCTTAGTAATTTAACCTCCTGTTTCTTTACAATATTTGAATGAATTATTACATCCATGGTATAATTTAACACGCAATAACTGTTTCACATTCTGTTACGACACTCACGTCTTCTCCAAAGAAGTCCATCTTAAACAGTGTGGAGCCACCTTCTACCTGAGTCTGGACAAGTGTTGGGGGAAACACTTCGAAGTAACCACGATCGAAGAAGTGCTCCCTGAAGCAATGGGTTATCACTGACCTCATCTTCAGAACTTTGGCAGTCTGTGAATGAGATATTTCTGGTAGCACACAACACATGGGATGACTTCTGTACAGTAACAATCAGTGAATGGGATGACATCTCTACAACAACAATCAGTGAATAGGATGAAATTTTTGCAATAATGCTTAGCAAATGAGATTAAATTTCTGCCACAATCACAGCAGATTGCAATTTAAATTAATTAATCAACAACATAAAATACAACAAAAGTGTAACAAAACAAAGACTAATTTCACTTAATTCAAAATAATGTTTTTCTGTGGTAAATTTGAATAACGAAGACACAAACAACAGACTTCATGATCTACTTCCTGGCATATTTTTCTTAATCTCGAAGGGTACTTACTGCAGAAATCACACAACATAAACTAAAGCAATAAAATAAAATCCTTGTGATAAAAATAAGTAAAATGCGGTGTGCCTGTTTACAGCAGAGCTGCAATATTTGTGCCTTTCGGCCGAGACATTTGATTTTTTCATACATTTTGTTGACCGTGTTAACTCTCATCTTTTCATACAACAGCACTGACTTCTCAAGTGGAACAGTTTTAATAAAAACCCACACACAAAAAGTCCAGTGGCACGAACCCACTGCGCGTATGTGAAGTGTTCGGACCATCACATTTTTGGGCCTGAATGCATGGCAAAATAGATGGCCAGTCTTTGCCTCCTTTAGCAAGCAATGAGCGCTGGTATCCACCCCTTGTCCAACTGTGCTCTTGTCGTTGTCAGCTTAATATTCTAACCATTTCACCAACATGCCTGCTACAGGCTATAGTTAGTTAGTTAGTCTTTCCTCTTGAGCCTAAGTCAGCGCATAGGGCAGAAGTCATGGCTCTCCATGTCTGGCGGTTCGCTGCTACCTGTTGTAGATCCTGGATGTTCACTTGGCCGTCACAGGCTATACAGCTTTAAAAAAATGGAATTCTAATTATATGAATCCAGCTGCAAAGACATACTCGATTGTTAGCATTACTTACATTTTCTCCGCGCACCATCATATGCCTGTTGTCTAGCTGAACATCCGGATGAGCGTCCTGTAAAAATAAATTGTTTCTGTGTTCATTTTGTTCAACAATATCAACATGTAAATATGTGAATAACTGTCAGAAACTGTCACACAACACCAAAGTCACAGCAATCAGGACTGCTCTTGTGTGCTGCATGCCCCTTAAAGACAATTAATACTTAGAGCTTCTGTAGCCAGTTGGGTAAGCACATTTCTGCTTAGGCCTCTACCATTATCCTTCCTGCTGGTCTCGAATTGGATCTCTGATTCCGTCAGTTGTAGCTGCATGTTGTCATGGATTCATGCTTCCTCATGCAACAGGTTATCATTTATACAGCATCAGGTCTCCTTGTTCAATCTCAGTGTTCCCCCAGGAGGCCAGCCAATCAGGTCTTTTATTTCAATGTATACCAACATAACCCGAGCAGAAGAGCCACTTCAGCTCCTGTGTGTTTGTCAACCATTCATGCCAGAAACATCCAAACTGAACCTTTTAGAGCATTGACTGAGAGTCATTAAAGATGACAGTCTTACTGAACAGAGTCACTGAAAGTCATATTGATTGATTGATTGAATGATTTAGGAACCGACATCACAGCATTCAGGGCATTCCCATAAGCGCTCCTTCCCCATCCTGAAAGCCAGAGTGAATAATGACATCTTGTGACACACAATAATGAACAACAGAGTCACTGAAAGCCAGAGTGAATAAAGATATCTGGCAATACACAATAATGAACAATAGAGTCACTGGAAGCCAGAGTGAATAATGACATCCTGTGACACACAATAATGAACAATAGAGTCACTGGAAGCCAGAGTGGTGAATAATGACATCCTGTGACACACAATAATGAACAGAGTCACTGAAAGCGAGAGTGAATGACATCCAGTGATACACAATAATGAACAATAGAGTCACTGAAAGAGAGAGTGAATAAAGATATCCGGCGATACACAATAAAGAACAACTGTTTAAACATACAAGAAGATATTTATGCAAGGAAAAGGAAAGCAATATCTAACTTGAAAACACATTAACAATACAAGTATTACATTATTGTATTACATCTTTGCCCTACTAAAGTTTACCTCGTTCAACAGATTATCAGCACCTCCTGCAGGTGAGGATCCGACCAACTCCCAGAAATCCACAGCCATTTCATGGTTGTCTGTGGCCTGAAAGAAAAGGTAACCATGGTTACTATTCACCAGGGTGAACAGCATAATAACAATTCCTTCTTTAAAATGCTTTCTTATCAACTCATCCTGAATTCCTAGTACTCCAAAAGTGCAACAAGAATTTGCTTGTATATCAATTGTTGCAAAATATGTACATGCAGATATTACTGTGACTTGTGGATTGATTCTAGGAATCCTGAGAAAGGCAGCAAAATATGAACAGAGTGCCCTGTGAGAGGTCACAATGTCAGCTATAGTGGAATAAGAGGCGCCTTAATGAATGTGGCAACACGAATCAGAGAAATATAGAATTTAATGTGATCTTGTGCTGATTGATTTCATAGCAATATCACTGACAAACAGTGGTTTAGAACGAACAGTAGTGTAAGGTTTTGTCCCTTGAAGGAGAGGTAGAGGTCAGATAATACACAGCTGCTCGCAGGACACTGAAGATACTCAGTGCATGTAAATATATCACGTAGGAGAACTAGCAAAGCAGACTTTTTGGTGGGCTGTGAGAAGTGTGGTGGGCTGTGAGAAGTGTGGTGGGCTGTGAGAAGTGTGGTGGGCTGTGAAAAATGTGGTGGGCTGTGAGAAGTGTGGAGGGCTGTGAGAAGTGTGGTGGGCTGTGAGAAGTGTGGTGGGTTGTGAGACCTGTGGGGGGCTGTGAGAAGTGTGGGGGGCTGTGAGAAGTGTGGTGGGCTGTGAGAAGTGTGGTGGGCTGTGAGAAGTAAAATGTGGTGGGCTGTGAGAAGTGTGGTGGGCTGTGAGAAGTGTGGTGGGCTGTGAGAAGTGTGGTGGGCTGTGAAAAATGTGGTGGGCTGTGAGAAGTGTGGTGGGCTGTGAGAAGTGTGGTGGGCTGTGAAAAATGTGGTGGGCTGTGAGAAGTGTGGTGGGCTGTGAGAAGTGTGGTGGGCTGTGAGATGTGTGGTGGGCTGTGAGAAGTGTGGAGGGCTGTGAGAAGTGTTGTGGGCTGTGAGGAGTAAAATGTGGTGGGCTATGAGAAGTGTGGTGGGATGTGAGAAGTGTGGTGGGATGTGAAAAGTGTGGTGGGCTGTGAGAAGTGTGGTGGGCTGTGAGAAGTGTGGGGGGGGGGGCCTGTGAGAAGTGTGGTGGGCTGTGAGAAGTGTGGTGGGCTGTGAAAAATGTGGTGGGCTGTGAGAAGTGTGGTGGGCTGTGAGAAGTGTGGTGGGCTGTGAGAAGTGTGGTGGGCTGTGAGAAGTGTGGTGGGCTGTGAGAAGTGTGGTGGGCTGTGAGAAGTGTGGTGGGCTGTGAGAAGTGTGGTGGGCTGTGAGAAGTGTGGTGGGCTGTGAGAAGTGTGGTGGGCTGTGAGAATGGTGGGCTGTGAGAAGTGTGGTGGGCTGTGAGAAGTGTGGTGGGCTGTGAGAAGTGTGGTGGGCTGTGAGAAGTGTGGTGTCCTACAAAGGGGTTGCTACTTGATGATGATCAACACTGACATTAGTCAGTATCAGTGGTCCTGTATGATATCTCAGCAATAGCACATTAGTCAGTATCAGTGGTCCAGTGTGATAACTCTAGCAATAGCACATTAGTCAGTATCAGTGGTCAAGTGTGATAACTCAGCAATAGCACATTAGTCAGTATCAGTGGTCCAGCGTGATAACTCAGCAATAGCACATTAGTCAGTATCAGTGGTCCAGCATGATAACTCAGCAATAGCACATTAGTCAGTATCAGTGGTCCAGCGTGATAACTCAGCAATAGCACATTAGTCAGTATCAGTGGTCCAGCGTGATAACTCAGCAATAGCACATTAGTCAGTATCAGTGGTCCAGCGTGATAACTCAGCAATAGCACATTAGTCAGTATCAGTGGTCCTGTATGATATCTCAGCAATAGCACATTAGTCAGTATCAGTGGTCCAGCGTGATAACTCAGCAATAGCACATTAGTCAGTATCAGTGGTCCAGCGTGATAACTCAGCAATAGCACATTAGTCAGTATCAGTGGTCCTGTATGATATCTCAGCAATAGCACATTAGTCAGTATCAGTGGTCCAGCGTGATAACTCAGCAATAGCACATTAGTCAGTATCAGTGGTCCTGTATGATATCTCAGCAATAGCACATTAGTCAGTATCAGTGGTCCAGCGTGATAACTCAGCAATAGCACATTAGTCAGTATCAGTGGTCCAGCGTGATAACTCAGCAATAGCACATTAGTCAGTATCAGTGGTCCTGTATGATATCTCAGCAATAGCACATTAGTCAGTATCAGTGGTCCAGCGTGATAACTCAGCAATAGCACATTAGTCAGTATCAGTGGTCCTGTATGATATCTCAGCAATAGCACATTAGTCAGTATCAGTGGTCCAGTGTGATAACTCTAGCAATAGCACATTAGTCAGTATCAGTGGTCCAGTGTGATAACTCTAGCAATAGCACATTAGTCGGTATCAGTGGTCCAGTGTGATAACTCAGCAATAGCACATTAGTCAGTATCAGTGGTCCTGTATGATATCTCAGCAATAGCACATTAGTCAGTATCAGTGGTCCAGCGTGATAACTCAGCAATAGCACATTAGTCAGTATCAGTGGTCCAGCGTGATAACTCAGCAATAGCACATTAGTCAGTATCAGTGGTCCAGCGTGATAACTCAGCAGGCAGAGAGAGAGAGAGAGAGAGAGAGAGAGAGAGAGAGAGAGAGAGAGAGAGAGAGAGGGGGGGGGGGGGGGGGAGGTGAGCCTGTCTGCTAAAATATTCTAATATTCTCAATATGCTAATAATACGCTAGATTGACAAAAATGAAAAAGGATTTTCAGCATTAAATTTGAGAGAATGAATCCTGGGAATGGTCATACTTACAGTCTTCCCTTCTGGCAGCTCCCTAATGACACCGTAAACTGCAATGGCTGCCTCAGTAGCGAGGGTTATAGCTTCATAAGTCTGACACTATCAACAGAAGCAAACAACAAGAATTCAGAAATCATGAACAATCTAGAAAAGACAAGAGAATTATTAACTGAGATCACAATTAACCATCATTACGTTGCAGGTCTTGTATTTCAGTTTCCCAGACATGAAGTTGTTTATGAGCCAGTTTTCTGTGATGTTCAGATCTTGAAGAACGTCGGTATTTTTTTTTTATGTTCAGATCTTGAAGAATGTCGGTATTTTTTTTAATGTTCAGATCATATCTTTCTTCTTCTTTTCGTTCATCCGGAGTGTTTTTTTCAGATGTGATTGCGGTGTGTCTGTTATGCGCCCTTGGGCCGAAACCCGTAAGCCAACACATCCGACAATAGCGTGCTTTTTTGACCAGGTAGCATTCCTGGGAGACTCACTTTTGTGGTGCCATCTACAACACTGCTGGCCAAGGTTGAACGGTCGAAGACAATGGTCATCCCTCAAAGGAAGGCAGGGACAGTCCATAACATTTTCCGCCATCCAAGGTTGCTTCCATAGTTGCAGGGCCGACACATAGCGCCCTGATTCTGGGCTCACCGAGGGAAATCGTCACGTCCTGCTCATGGCTGCTTTAAATCCTCACTTCAATATATTGGTCATTTCGTTTGCCCCGGGCCATTCGGGCACAAACCAGACAGGTTTGCAGCCGGCATCCACTCAGCGAGTTTTCGGACATGTGCTTGTCATTGCGCCCTTCAGAGCTGTTCCAGGCACGACAGACATTCGGAAAACTACCTAGTCAGAGCTGTTCCGAACAAGAGCGGCATTCGGAAACTAGGTAGTCAGAGCTGCTCCTAGCACGAGAGACATTCGGACGAGACATTTCACTCGGACGTAATTGCGTAGTGTCAATTTTTAGTTTGCCACCCGTAGGACGACACTTCCGGCTTCCGGCGAGCATTTTTTAATTAGGTTAGCCTTCCTCTGGTTCGAGACAAGTTAGACTCTTATTTCGACTTCCACACAGCAAGCTTTTCCTTTGGTCTGCCACGTAATGGATTCACAAGCCAGGCGTTCCATTTCGTGTCATCGAGACAATTTTCCACCTTTGACTACACTCACTCCATGAGTACGATTAAACGTTTTTATCGGAACGTGCGACCGAGGTGTTTTTCCACCTTTTAGTACTCGCTCACGAGGTAGGCTACATGTGCTGCCGGCTCAGCACCTTACCTCCGTACAGCAGTGAGCGAGAAACGGCCAGGCCCTCTCATCCGGGGATCCCTCATATCCCCCAGCTGAGAGCCTCCAGGCAAGTATCTGAACTGGGCATGTAGCGTGCCCAGTATCTCACCTCCATTTATCGGTGGAGGCGTTTGTTTGTGTAAGTATCTGGACCAAAAGCTTCTGCCTTCGTGCACCTGATTTAAATTTTTGACTGCTATCCTCAGTCACCTGCAGAGCAGCAGGCTGTGTCTCTCTTAGTCTGGTCCCTATCCCATAAGCTGTCCGATATGTAGTTTTTCATCCATCGGCAAGCAAATGGGGTCGATGGGACGTGCAAGCTCCCCCACCACGGCAAGGTGGAGACACATCGGGGAAGCGATCATATAGAATGTCAGTATTTTTTTTATGTTCAGATCTTGTAGAATGTCAGTATTTTTTTATCTTCAGATCTTGTAAAATGTCGGTATTTTTTTTATGTTCAGATCTTGTAGAATGTCGGTATTTTTTTTATGTTCAGATCTTGTAGAATGTCAGTATTTTTTTATCTTCAGATCTTGTAGAATGTCGGTATTTTTTTTTATGTTCAGATCTTGTAGAATGTCGGTAGTTTTTTTATGTTCAGATCTTGTAGAATGTCGGTATTTTTTTATCTTCAGATCTTGTAGAATGTCAGTATTTTTTTTATCTTCAGATCTTGTAGAATGTCGGTACTTTTTTATGTTCAGATCTTGTAGAATGTCAGTATTTTTTTTTATGTTCAGATCTTGTAGAATGTCGGTAGTTTTTTTATGTTCAGATCTTGTAGAATGTCAGTATTTTTTTTTATGTTCAGATCTTGTAGAATGTCGGTAGTTTTTTTATGTTCAGATCTTGTAGAATGTCAGTATTTTTCTTATACTTGGTCCATGATAAGAACTATACTGTAACAGTTAAACTCAGAACCAAAATGTTCTTTAGTGATTGCGAAATGGTTCATGACTCACATCTATATGATGTTACGGGAAAGATGCTGTTCTTAAAAATTGCATTTCATGATTAATACATAACATATTTTGGGCATATAAAATTACAAAATAGTTTGGCTAAAGGTGGAAGGACAAAAGATAACATTTTAAATAGAAATATATCAAAAGACAAATATGAAGGAGAACGTTATGACTGGACCATCAAAGCAAAGACACAAAATGCTCAAATAAAGATCCATTGTAGTCACCCTGAAATATTATGTCACTACTTTTAAACTCTCAAAGACTATAATATTCTTAGTTATACATCTATCATTTGTTATTGATCTTCTCTTGGCAAGTAACAATATTTAGCCATAGTCAAGAACCTTGAATCCATAAAAATGAAGCACTGAAAAATGGTAAATAGTGCACAAGCAGACAACATTGCAACATACCTTTGTCAAAGAAGGTGAGAAAGAGAATTTTTAACAGTTGTAAAGAGGAATCTACTGTAGTTGAAAACTGCAACGGAGAGGCAATACAGCCGCTGACCTAGCAAAATTGTTAGGAAAGAAACCCCTAGGAAGAAATCAGGAAGAAATTCAGACAGTGGATCTTTTACAGGTCAACAAGAGTTTCCGGCATCAAAGACAAACATATACTTTCAATGCATGATGTGTTTACTTTACTGAGCCAAAAGAAAACTTATTTACCAGCTTGTCAGCCATAACACACTGTAGGAATCCTGTGCCATCACGCAGTACAACAAACATCAGATTTTTTCCTGCAATCATTAACAAATATATATATATGTGTGTGTGTGTGTGTGTGTGTGTGTGTGTGTGTGTGTGTGCGCGCGCGCGTGCGTGCATGTGTGCATGCGTGTGTGCGTATACACACACACACATACAAACTCTCTAACACACTCTCTCTCTCTCTCTCTCTCTCTCTCTCTCTCTCTCTCTCTCTCTCTCCTTTCAAACAAATTCTTAGAATACTGTGGACCAAGAAGAAGAAAAAATACTAACATTCTACCAGACCTGTATATCATTGATAATGATTGATTGATTTAGGAACCAAAATCACAGCATTTGGGGCATTCATAAAGAGCATGTCTCAAAACCTGAAATACTTGGGCCACGTTAAATGCCACAAAGGTTTGGAAAGAAGAGTGATGGAAAGCATGGTTCCTGGAAGACGAGGGGAGGGGCCAACAGCACAAGTTTAGATACAAGGACACTGAAGACACACTAGGCATGGTAATGCATGAGGAAGGGGAACTGACAAGGATAGAGGGCCTTGTTTGCGGGATGTGAAGAGAGTGGCGTTCTAATGAGCAGAAGATGATTGCTGTTGATGAGACTTGATTGGACAGCTTCAAAACCAACCTAAATCTGATCACATTGGATGGTGGTGTGTTCATATGCTGAATTTAAAACCACAAACTTCTGTTTTCTTTTTCTGCCTTTCATCTCCGAATGGAGCACAGGCTCCAACCAACTCATGCCAAGCCCTTGGTAGACATGTTCATGGCTGGTAGGACTGTGCAGCTCCAGTCTCTGACAGGATGAGGTAGCCAGTCTTACACTAAACCTCTTTAGTCACCTCTTACGACATGCCTGGTAGGTTAGTATTACTATTCTTGCACCATTACTGGCAACAATAACACACTGGAAAACTATCATCATAATGGAAAGGAAATGTGTTGATTTCTGTGGCTCCTGGTAGTCTCATCTCATCTTGTTCCTCTTGTACCTTACGGTGTGAGGGCTGGTCTGGTTCGCAAGATCAGTCCTGCATTTGGCGTTCGTTGTCTCAGATGGCTGTGTGAGGTGCACCCAATCGTAGTTTAAACAGGTGAAAGAGCAATTTTTATGACCGTTCGACAAAGTCTCGATAAGCGCCCACTCTCTCTCAATGAGTAGTGGGCCTGCAGTCAGTAAGCTGGCATAGTTTTTTGGTCAGTCCTGCCTGACATAGCCTGGCTTGAAAACTCGTCGGTAGGCTTCCAATGTTTTGCATGTATCACCGGGTACCCAGGGAGCGCATTGAGCAATTGCTACTCTTGGCCTGTGTGTGCATGAATAGTCCGTCTGTGCAACAGATATCTGGTTGATCCTGCCAGCAGTCATATGCTTGTCTCAAAGATTAAGCCATGTCTAAGTTCACACTGTCTCACTGTGAAACTGCGAATGGCTCATTAAATCAGTCAAGGTTCCTTAGATGACACGATCCTACGTGGATAACTGGCAATTCTAGAGCTAGAAAATGCTTACCAAGCGCCCCCCCCCCCCCCCCCCCCATATGAATGGCTCATTAAATTGCCTCTTCCAGACACTTGTTCTACGGCCTCCAGCTTAGGGATATAGCTTAACGCCTCTAAGTCAATATCCCCCAGATGTGAGGGCCTGGCCGTTATACACCCTCTGCTGCATGGAGGTGAGATGCTGAGCCGGCAGCATCTGCATTTTGTGGATAGTCCGAACCTAAAGCTCGCTGAGTGGATGTCGTCTGCAGACTGACCATTCCTGGTTTGCGTGTGGAGCAGCCAGTGGCGAACGAAATGCCCAGTATACGGAAGTGAGAAAGTGAAGCAGTCATGCGGAGGACGTGACGATTCCTTGGGTGAGCCCAGTACCAGAACGCTATGTGTCGGCTCTGTGATTATGGAAGCCTCCTTGAATGGCGGAGAATGCCCGTGATCTGCTCCTGGCTTCCCTAGATAGTTGACCGTGATGTCTTTGGCCGTTCTAACTTGACCAACTGGGATATGGACAACACCACAACAGTGAGAGTCGAATGTCCCTTAAAACCCCCGGGAAGGTTAATCTGGTCAACAAACACCCACAGAAGTCGGATGTGTCGGCCTTAGGGTGCAAATAAACTGGCACAATGCAAAAACGTCAGAGTGAGAATGGAATGTCCTTTGATGCACCCGGGAAGGTTAACCCGGTCAACAAACATATGTAGAAGTCGTATGTGTCAGCCTAATGGCGCAAATAAACTGGCACAACAAAAATACATCTGAAAAAACACTCCAGATGAATGCAGAAGTACATTGAGGTATCGAGGTGAAGTATAAACAGCAGGAGAATGTCTTATTTATGGACTTCATGCACTGAGATTCCCAAGGACTCTGCTATTAACTTTGTTCATCATTTACGTGGTCAGCCTCTTCTTCTACGTCCATTTGGTTTGTACATCACTGCTTGCTGTGGTATACTGTTACTACAAGGTGTGGACTGTGCCTGGCCCTACAGCCAGCAGGGTTAGGATCGGCTAGCCACTCCCAGGAGGGGTGAAAAGTGAAAATTAGTAGCTTGCCAATGACCCGCAGACTACACAAGTCAACCCCACCTCCACATGGTGTAGACTGGGAAACCATGACCACAACGTCATGGGCCAACCAAGGTCCTGGGCTCACTGTCAAGGTCTCACATCCGAGGTTGCGACGCGTTGTCTGTACCAACGCCAGACAACATAACAACACGCAACCCTGCGTAATGGTAAACACGGCAGAGAGAACGCGGCGTCGTTACCGACGCCCGGATAGGTAGCCACGCACAGCAATTGAGTTCACCCCGTGAACCCTGCAGGGGACACCAGCTGACGTGTGCGTGTAAGCGTGTAGGAACTGGCAGACGGGCTGAGATCGTTGAAGGGACAGGTCGCAAGGGAATGCGAGTTGAGTTTGAATCTGCCTTGAGAGCTAGCCTGTACGACAGTGGGAGACTGAGTCGAATGCTTGTATAGTTTAACTGTAAGTGAGATGTTTATTGCTTGCATGTATTATTATGTATTGTAGTGATCTTGTTCATGTTGAAATGATTGCTATAGATTGTCAGTGCGCGATGTTTGTGCGATAATTAATGCAACGCGTCAATAAAGCGTGTGAATAATACTTTTGGATATTCACTTCGTGTGATTTGATAGTTTGATATTACTTCTCACTTGCCAGAAAACGAGCTACTTGTCTTGTGTTATGCAAGACTCTGACAAGTGCGAATGTGGGGGCTCGTCCGGGTTTTGAATCAAATGCGAACGTATACATTTTTTTGTCCGAGTTTGAAGCGAATGTGAACATGCCAATAGAAGTGCGCAAGTCATAGATTAAGGTAAAGTAACGAATTAATAGAGTTGATTTAATTAAATTATAAGTGTGAAGATATTATTTGAAGCCAACCGAGGCGTCTTCAGACTTAGCACTAAATTCAACAAATTTTGTACCTAAAATCCAAAATGGCGGCCGTGCCCTTGAATGTCATTGAGTAGAGGTAGTGTGAGCGTGAAAGTTGTTGAAAGTGGTAACGACTAACAATAATACTTGACAGCATACAAACCTTTACAGACTTTAGTGACATTACACACACCATACATTTACAAACGTTCTAAATTTCGTTTAGTTTAAAAAGTACAGGGTTTTTGTGACAACTTTACCTGAGTCTGGTGAACTTCAAAAAATTTTTGTGCGTCAACCCGAAAGACGTTCCAGTGTGATTTCGAGCACCACTGAACAGCACAGTACCCAAGGATTACTTGAGTATAAAATTTTTTTCCAGCTTTCTTTATACTTTCGTTAGTCTGGCTTTAGACATTAACTGTGCTATAAATATTTGTAACTTACTAACATCATAAGTAATTTTGTTTATATTTATTCCATCATATCTATTGTTCATCATGTCTTCTTTAAACGAGTTCATTGAAATGGGTTTAAAATTGAATATGTCTGGTGAGGAATTGAGAGCCTGGAGTGAAAATAAATATGCAGAATATCTGTTGAAACAAGAGCAAATTAGTGAGAGGGATGAGAGAGCGGCCGAAAGGGCATTAAAGCAATCAGAAGTTGCTCTGAAAAGTAAAGAGGCAGACTCAGAAGCTGCTTTAAAGCTTCAACGGGCACAATCAGAAGCTGCTCTAAAGGAATCAGAAGCTGCTTTAAAGCTTCAACAGGCACAAGCAGAAGCTGCTCTGAAAAATAAAGAGGCAGACTCAGAAGCTGCTTTAAAGCTTCAACAAGCACAATCAGATGCTGCTCTAAAGCTTCAACAAGCACAATCAGAAGCTGCTTTAAAACAGTCAGAAGCTGCAGTGAGGCAAGCTGAGATCTTAGCACAAAGTAAGAAAGAAGAGCAAGAAACACAAATGAAAATTGAACAACTTAAAGCTGAATGTTCTAAAGAGAAAGTGAATAGAGAAACAGACAAAGATCAACCTCATAAGAAGTACCAAGGTCTGATCAAAAGTTACAACACAGGTGATTGCATAGCAGCATTCACCCAAAATTTTGAATTTGTTATGGATCATTACAAAATCCCAAAACCTGAATGGGGGATAGTATATGTAAGAAGTCTTTCTGGGGAACCTCTTAAAGTCATAGAGTCTATCCCAAATGACCTGAAAGAAGATTATCTTTACATTAAAGCAAAAATTATGTCACATTTTTTGCTAGATGAATCAGGTTATAGAGAACAGTTTAGGAAGTTGTCTCCTAAGCCAACACACACGTTCTCTGATTACATCTCAGAAATTCAAAATATTTTTTCTAAATGGCTGTCAGCAGCTAAAGTAAATGGAAGTTATGATAAATTGGTTGACCTTATGTTGAGAGATAAGATTATTGCATCTCTCCCAGCTCCCTTTTCTAAATTTTTGTTGGAATGTCAGTGTGAAAGTGTTCAACAGATTGAAAGTCGTGGCTCTGGTTATTTTGCAGCCAATAAGCATTGTTTCTCTAGTGGTCTGACCAGCACAGACTTTGCAGCAGCAGCTACATATGGCAAATATCAGGCAGGGTCAAATAGCAAACAAAGACCTTATAAGCAAACTGCAGAGAAATTATATCAGTGTAAATATTGCAACTATGCACACAATGAGCATGATATGTGCGACCAACATCCTGGGTACACTGCTTACTTGCATAATTACATTTCTAAGCAAGAGAAAGAGAGGAAGAACTACAAAAAACTTACAAAATGTTACCTTTGTAAGGCTTTTGGTCACTGGCGTAAGGATTGTAAAGCCAAGTCAATGACCAAAAAGGCTAATGCAGCCATGTTTGACATTTCTTCGTCAGAAGATGAAAGTGTACAAGATCACCCAGTAAACTCAGCACATTCCATTGAGGTATTCCATCAGGAAAAATGTACCAGTTGTGATCAATTTCATGAGGATGGCGTGTTAACATGCGGCCATTCTATACCTATTACCAGTGAGGAGGCCAATTCTGTAGTAAACTCCAAAGGTAGACTGAACATCCAACAGGGGTATGTTAATGGTAAACCTGCCACAGTTTTACGTGATAGCGGAAGTACTCTCATTGGTGTAAAGAGAGATTATATTTTACCAACACAATATAGTGGTAAATATGTAACATGCAGGACATTCTCAGGGAACATAGAGAAATATCCACTTGCATGGGCATATATAACGACACCATTCCTTACAGGAAAGGTTAAATGCGCAGCATTAACCAATCCTTGCTGTGATATTATCATTGGAAACCTTCCTGAAGTGAATGACATACCACATGACATCAATACATCATCTGTCAGTTGTAATATCGATACTACCACTTCACCTTCATCACCAATCACCATTCATGATGTATTACCACCTGTAATTGAATGTACAAATACCAACCTGGCTATGCCAGAACATACATGTAATTGTGTGAATGTAACATCAATGTGTGATGAGAATGATCGTTGTAATGTAGTAAACGCAGTAACTCGATCTACTGCACAGATGCAAGATCGAATCGATCAAACAGAGGCTTT
Organism: Cepaea hortensis; assembly: GCA_963921405.1. NCBI lineage: Eukaryota > Metazoa > Mollusca > Gastropoda > Stylommatophora > Helicidae > Cepaea > Cepaea hortensis. Next base: position 32,665,603 of record OY992878.1, read on the forward strand.
ACAACGAGTAAGTCCTGTTGTAACATCTCCTGAGACAACTAGGGAGACGTTTATAACATCTCAGAAAGATGTTAGAAAACAGCAAGCAAGCATTGAACATAGCTCATGACATACCCTTTGCAGGACACATGGCTTATGCTAAAACTAGAGCAAGGTTACTTACTCAATTTTATTGGCCAAAGTTTTGCAACGATACCAAACAGTATTGCAGATCGTGTGACATCTGTCAAAAGCTTGTCAAAAAGGGTAAACACCCACAAGCTGAATTGCAAGTTACTGATTTGGCTAGTAGACCGTTTGAAAAGATCTCGGTCGATATAGTTGGTCCTCTGAACCATATAACATCTAAAGGTAATAGATACATTGTAACACTCATTGATCTATGTACTCGTTGGCCTAAAGCGATTCCAATGAAGAACATAACTTCCAACGACATCATGGAAGTGTTCTTTCATATTTTTGCGAGGGTAGGATTCCCTGATACCATCCTTTCAGATCGGGGTAGCCAATTTATTTCCTCGGCTACACAAGCCTTTACCAAAATGTTGGGTGTTAAACAATGCTTCAACAGTCCATATCACCCACATTCGACCGGTATAGTAGAAAAGATTAATGGCGATATGAAACATATGCTCTCGAAGGTAACCCAAGAACATCCTGAAGATTGGGATACTTATCTGCCTGCCATTTTGTTTGCATATAGGGAAGTGCCCCATTCCAGCACTGGGTTCTCACCATTCGAAATGTTATATGGTGCACAACCACGCGGCCCATTATCTCTGTATGAATCTGTGTTGACTGGAAGTACAACTGTGTCTATACCCATTTCACCATATGAACATGTAACATCATTGCGTGATAGAATTATGAAATCATGTATATTAGCCAAAGAAGCTCTCCAAAAATCAGGAGCTATTTACCGACAATATGCCAACAGAGGAAATAGAACTATTACACTGACGCCAGGACAGGACGTTCTTCTTCTTTTGCCAAGTGATAGACATCTCCTAACTGACTCTTGGCAAGGACCGTTCAAAGTGCTACGACAAATTTCGACGGTAGATTACGAGATTGCAGTTAGGGACAAACATAAGATTTTTCATATTAACATGCTCAAACCTTATCACCACAGGCAAGACGAACAAGTAGAGACTGCAGCAAGCACCTCCATAGTGGACCAGACAGACGACAACGACACTGACGAGATACCAACACCAGGTCTTGACACGACGACCAACTTACAAGACATTAAGGTAAATCCTAACCTGACACAGACACAGACTAACAGTTGCAGACAACTGATACAAGACTACAGGACGATCTTTTCGGACAGCCCAGGACAGACAGATTTAGTGCAACACCAAATCATCTTAACATCTGACGTTCCTATTAAGTGTAGACCATATTCCATCCCTATACACTATAAAGAAAAACTACATCAAGAAATCATTGATTTAGAAATAAATCATATCATTCGACGTTCACAATCTCATTTCTGTTCACCAATAGTTTTGGTACGCAAAAAGGACAACACTATTAGACTTTGTGTGGACTATCGTAAGCTCAACAGCATTACACAGTTGGATTTAGAACGAATGAGCAACTGTGAAGACATCTTGACTGAACTATCTGACTCACGTTATTTTACTAAACTTGACATGACAAAAGGCTACTGGCAGATAGCTGTACATCCTGATAGTATACATCTGACTGCATTTGCCACACCTTGGGGTTTATACGAATGGTGTAAACTACCTTTCGGATTAGTCAATGCACCAGCTACCTTCGTCAGAATGACAAGAATTCTTTTGACAGACATTGCTAACATCATTTGGTACATGGACGACATTTGCATACACACAAAGGACATGACAGAGCACATAACAGCACTACAGCAGACATTTGACAGGATTAGACATCATGGACTGACTGTAAAACCTTCCAAAGTGGATATAGCCTTTCAGGAAATTTCATTTTTGGGCTATAAGATCTCAAATGGCTTTATATCAACGGACGATAACATCATGTCCAGAATTTTGAAATTGTCGCTTCCGACAACTAAAACAGTTGCGAAGTGTGTTAGGTCTGTTAAACTATTATAGACAGTTTATTCCTCATTTTGCTGAATTGACCAAATGTTTCACTGATCTACTAACAAATAAACACCCCAATGTGATTGTAAGAATGTAAGAAAGAGAGTGCTGAAATGCTATGTAGAACCAGTTTTGCTGTATGGCAGTGAATCTTGGAATGTAAATGAACAAATTAAGAAGAAATTAGAAGCAACAGAGATGTGGTTCCTGAGACGAATGTTGCGAATTCCTTGGACTGCCAGATTAACTAACGACGACTGCCTGAAACAGGCTAACGAAACTAGAACATTATATACAACAATAAGACAGAGACAAACATCTTTCTTCGGTCATGTGATGAGAAGAGAGGCATTGGAGAACATCGTAACAACTGGAAAGATCGAGGGGAAGAGAGGCAGAGGTAGACCAAGAGAAGTGATGCTGGATGGATTGAGACGGTGGCATGGAGGAATATCAGCAGCAGAGTTGATCCAGAAAACCAAGGACCGAGATCTGTGGAGAGCCATGAACGCCTACGCCAGCCGGCACGGCACTTGATGATGATGATGAATGTGATTGTAAACAGTGAATGTTTAAGGCCAGCATTTACGAAAATTCTTTCTTATTTTTCTAAATCACCTATTTTGAAATTGCCAAATTTGAATATTACTTTTAGATTAAGATGTGATGCGAGCTCCGTAGCCATTGGAGGTGTGCTTCTCCAAGAACACGACCAAATCTTGTACCCAGTATACTACGTCTCTCGAAAACTGAACACCAGCGAACGAAATTACAGTACACCGGAACTCGAGGCTTTTGCCATGGTATTTTCGGTACGTAAACTTTCTAGATTTCTGTTAGGCAAACATTTCATTATTGAAACAGATAATACTCCGCTGACAATTGTTACCAGAGGAACGCCTAGTAACAGCAGGGTGGCAAGATGGTCCCTTCTTCTGCAGGACTATAGCTATGAGGTTAACCACATAAAAGGTTCACAAAACTGTCTTGCAGACCTTTTGTCGAGATGTCCATACAACGAACCTAATACCCAGTCGACACCAGAGCACAGTGCAGAGGGTGTATAAAACTGCAACGTAGATAGTGCTCAGTACCACAGCCAATTGTGACAATGTGTCAGTAACGCTGTGTACACCATTGTGATGGGGAAGATTGTATCTCCCAATGTATATAACTTATGTACATATTGTGATTCTTATTATTATCATGCGAATGAATGCGTATATAATTGTGAGATATGTGAAAGAATGAAATCAGTATTATGTAAACTAATGTGTTGTATAACTGTGAGATATGAGAAAGAATGTAATTATTATTGTAAATACATAAATATTTTAACAACCAGACACTACGGAGAAGTGTCACGGGACAACAATAGAGGATCCAAGAAGTTACCAAGCCACTAAAACGTGAGGTAATCCTAAAGTATCCAGACCGAGGTGCCCAAGACGTTTTAACAAGGTACGAAAGATGACTGCGACAGTACAATCCGAGCAGAAGGCGGAAGAGATGATCCAACAGCTGATAGTAACAACTACTACTCCGTTTATAGAAGATCCATCGAGAACGGACCAGCTTTGTTTGAATGACATCACAACACATGTAATAGTACAGCTGTATACTTCCGAGTTTTTGCATATTATTAAAAGTATATAAATGTATGACGTTGTATTAAAATGTGATTTAAAATATTCCCATATACGGAATTGTATATGTTGATTTGTATAGGATGTAATCTCAGCATCATAACTTGATTGCTTCTTTACAAACGTGACTTTTTGTGCACATTTGTCAATAAGGATCAAATTATGACACTAAGAAATGAGTTTGCAATTGTAATTTGTCTTGTAAACGACGATAAATTATTGTTCCTAAATTTTCTGCATAATAACCAGGGAACATTATTCTAAATTGTTGGTGATATGTAAATATGTATTGTAACCATTAACATGTGTGCTTGATAAATAACATGTCAATGGAACATCGTTTAGATATGGACAGTATATTGCCAAAACTGTTGACCTTCATTAGAAACTCTAAACAGAGGTCTGATGGAGGAGTCATCTCAGAGGGAGATGCTCACGGCTTGACCTGATTATTTTAGTATTTTTGTTCTTGGTTGTGAGGTAGGGGCCAGTTTAGCCGATACCTACCGGACTAGCTGGGTCACAGTGAGGTAATGGCCATTAAATAGATTGTACTTGACTGTTGTACTTCATAGTGCAACATAAGTGGTGTATACATATTGTTGACTATTCACCTGTATATATTTATTATAATTGTTAATGTATAATGTTCGACTTTGACATGTTTAATAACACCTAGATATATATTGTACATGAAAGGAAATCCTTTCATGAAAAAGGGGTGTGGAGAGTGTCAAGGTCTCACATCCGAGGTTGCGACGCGTTGTCTGTACCAACGCCAGACAACATAACAACACGCAACCCTGAGTAATGGTAAACACGGCAGAGAGAACGCGGCGTCGTTACCGACGCCCGGATAGGTAGCCACGCACAGCAATTGAGTTCACCCCGTGAACCGTGCAGGGGACACCAGCTGACGTGTGCGTGTAAGCGTGTAGGAACTGGCAGACGGGCTGAGATCGTTGAAGGGACAGGTCGCAAGGGAATGCGAGTTGAGTTTGAATCTGCCTTGAGAGCTAGCCTGTACGACAGTGGGAGACTGAGTCGAATGCTTGTATAGTTTAACTGTAAGTGAGATGTTTATTGCTTGCATGTATTATTATGTATTGTAGTGATCTTGTTCATGTTGAAATTATTGCTATAGATTGTCAGTGCGCGATGTTTGTGCGATAATTAATGCAACGCGTCAATAAAGCGTGTGAATAATACTTTCGGATATTCACTTCGTGTGATTTGATAGTTTGATATTACTTCACACTTGCCAGAAAACGAGCTACTTGTCTTGTGTTATGCAAGACTCTGACACTCACCAAGGGGGAACGGACCCCCCTTGGTCAGATTTTTATCCTAAACCTGCAACTGGCCTAGCAAACTAGCAGGGGATTTTCATACTGCTCGTAGAAAAAAAGAAAAAAAAGGCTCCTGATATTGAATATCTTAAAAAGCACAAGCAAAGATTAGCCCAGTGTGATACCTATCATATAAACAGAATTACTCTGTGTTCTCAAACAGTACCCAGTGCAGCCATACCTTGTCTTCTCAAGCGGTGAATCCACCCAAATACCTTCACTCTCTTGTCACGGTTTTGAACTGCATCTCGAATTTTAATCTGCAAACATAATTTATTATTTAAAATAATGTATTCCCTTAGTGAATTTACACACAGAAGCCACAAACAATGTGTTGTGCTATTTATTGCCTGGTGTATTTCTCCGCATCTCGTGAGGTGAATACTGCTGGGTTATATATCATGTGAATTGAATAAATGAATTGTACTTTAGCTGAAACAAACCACAGCCACAATAGTCACACATGTGACTGTGTGATTTCAGTATTTCAGCTAAAGTATTATTCATTTAATCACTTCATATAATATATAACCCAGCAGTATTCACTTGATGAGATGCGGAGAAATACACCAGGCAATAAATCGTGCAACTTCTGTATCATTTATTATGATACTAGCTGACCCGGCCCGGCTTCACCCAGGCCCTGGCGGGGATCTATCTATCTATCTGTCTGTCTGTCTGTCTGACCCGGCCCGGCTTCGCCCAGCTCCTGGTGGGGAGCATCTCATTTAATTCATATAAGTAGTCATATAAGCTCCCGACTATCTATCTGCCTGTCTGTCTGACCCGGCTTCGCCCAGCCCCTGATGGGGAGCATCTCATTTAATTCATATAAGTAGTCATATAAGCTCCCGTTCCCGACTATCTGTCAGTCTGTCTATCTGTCTGTCTGTCTGTCTGACTCGGCCCGGCTTCACCCAGTCCCTGGTGGGGAGCATCTCATTTAATTCATATAAGTAGTCATATAAGCTACCGACTATCTATCTGCCTGTCTGTCTGACCCGGCTTCGCCCAGCCCCTGATGGGGAGCATCTCATTTAATTCATATAAGTAGTCATATAAGTTCCCGTTCCCGACTGTCTGTCTGTCTGTCTGTCAACCCGGCCCGGCTGTCTATCTATCTATTTGTCTGTCTGTCTATCTATCTGCCTGCCTGCTTGCCCGTCCGTCCGTCTCTCCCTCCATCTATCCCACCCTCTCTATCTATCGGGTCAGATCTATCTATCTATCTATCTATCGCCAGGGGACTTAACCTAAGATATAGCAATGCTACTAAACGTTATGTCCCTTTATATATTTTTTCTTATGTTAAGTCATGTAAATTAATTATTAAATTTTAGTAAGTAAATAGCTGATTCTACACTAAAAAACTATGACAGTTGGTTGCACAGGAATGAAAAGAAGACGTGGAGAAATTTCATCTCAATCAGATGGACCATTATCGAACGCATCCAATACATCGACCCACATACATTCTGTTTTATAGATATAGATTTAGATGAACTCCAACTACTGTCTAAAGTAGACCTAATGGTGCTTAGAGAAAACACTGAATGATTAACAGGATATTTCTTCTTCTTCTTCTTCTTCTGCGTTCATCCGGAGTTTTTTTTTCGGACGTGATTGCGTTGTGCCTGTTTACAGCAGAGCTGTGTTCTTGCGCCGTTTAGCCGACACATCCGACTTCTGCGGGCATTTGTTGACCAGGTTGACCTTCCTAACAGGACATTTTATATATATAGTATAACCGATCAAAATAATATTGAACTAGATGTGACAATACAATCAGTGTAAACCACTTGGCCATAACAATATCTAGCTGGCAATAAATATTCTCAGTTATTAAAACAAGCACCAAGATTTTCTAAAGACCTGGGCTCCCAGGTTGACCCAGCCTAAAAGGATAAATGCGTATCAAACAATGTCTTGGAAAGTAAATCAGCCGGCCTGACACTGACCACACAAGCCACTGAGTACCACTTGGTGTATACAAATATGGGTCTGGCATCAAATATCCAACCCGCTTTAAGGTGTGTAAAAGGATAGTTTAGCTGCTTCTGAAAATTCAGTAGTATCTCATTATCAGTACTCTTTGAGTTTACCCACTACAATAAGCAAATTTCAATGTTTTTCACTGTCTTCCCAAATTTTTCAAGGAGTGCTTTAACCTGATTCTTTTATAATTCTGTATATAATATTCACTTTAAAAGTTTAAAATCTTTTAAAAAGTTATAATCCTGTTGTTTCACTGTATCCATTGGGAACCTTCAAGATTAATAAAATAAAATATGAAGTAAAAAAATCAAGGAAATGGCTGCATCTAAACAAATTCAACGCTAAAAATCAAGGAAGTACAATAAATGATTCAATTATATGAAAATGTTCATATCTTCAATTACGACAATAAACCTTTCACAAGTATGTTCAAAATAGAACAAAAACACGAGAATAAAATGCATACCTCAGTTGGTGTTGGTAAACTTGGATCGTTTTCAACAACTATTTTCTTGGCGTCGTCCAGATTTTTCTCCCTTCGTTCTGCATCCTTCTGCTGCAAGAAATAAATTACTTATTTCAAATGATAATTACTTCATAAGATAAATGGTACATAAAATCAATTCTAGAAAATGAAAAGAAGTGTCACTTAAGATCTCATTCCTAATAGTTCAAAATAATTAGATGATGGAAATAAAACAGAATAATATTGTCACATCTCTAATTGAAAGTGGATGACAGACCATTGTATTTTTGTCCCCCAGTAAAGCTGCAGTGTCGGGACAGGATAGAAAAGCCTGCAAACTAACATCTACTCTGAAAGTAGATTCCATGCCTAGAATGTTCAAGAGCTTTCCTGGCCTGAGTTGGGCTCAACAGCCGCCTTCTACCCATAGGCTAACTTAGTTAGCCTCCATGGCCTAATAGATAAGGCATCAGCTCCTAGTCTGCCGATTTGAAAGATGACAATATTACGTGTTATGAGGCTGGAGGAAAATGTTTGATACTTGCACAATAATGAATAATTTTCTTAAATGAAGAAGCGTTTATGGTAGACTAGCTGACCCGGCCCGGCTTTGCCCAGGCCCTGGCGGGGATCTATCTATCTATCTGTCTGTCTGCTTGTCTGTCTGTCTGTCAGTCTGACTCGGCCCGGCTTCTCCCAGCTCCTGGTGGGGAGCATCTCATTTAATTCATATAAGTAGTCATCTAAGCTCCCGTTCCCGACTATCTGTCTGTCTGACCCGGCCTGGCTTCACCCATTCCCTGGTGGGGAGCATCTCATTTAATTCATATAAGTAGTCATATAAGCTCCCGTTCCCGTCCGTCCGTCCGTCCGTCCGTCCGTCCGTCCGTCCATCCGTCCGTCCGTCCGTCCGTCCGTCCGAGTAAGAGAGTGAGTTAGTGGGGTTTAGAGAGTAAATGAGTGAGTGAGAGGGTGAGATTATGTGAGGCAGCGTGTATGTGTGAGTAAGTGTGTGGGTGAATGGGTTGGTGTGTACGTGTGTCCATATGTGTGTATGCGTGTGTTTATGTGTGTGTATGTGGGTATATGTGTGTGCACGTCTGGATGTGCGTGTGGGTGTGTATATGTGTTAAATGTGTGTTTGTATGTGTGCTTGTGTGTGTAAGTATGTTTATATGTGTGTTTATGTGTGCGTACATGTGTGCATGTGTTTATATGTATGTGCGTGTGTATATGTGTGTATGTGCGTGTGTGTGTGTATATATATATATATGTATGTTCGTGTATGTATGTGCATGTTTGTGTGTATGTGTGCATGCATGCAGTGTATGCGAGGGAGTGTGTATTTGTGTGTGTGTGTGTGTGTGTATGTGTGTATGGGTGTGGATGTGTGTATGTGAGCGAGGGGGATAAGTGTGTATTTGTGTGTGTGTATTGTGTGTATGGTCGTATATGTATGTGTATATGCTTTCGTGTATATGCGAGGGAGTGTGTATTTTATAGCGAGAGGGTGTGTGTCTGTCTGTGTGTGAGTGAGAGTGTAAGAGAGTGTGATATTGAGTAAATGAAAGATGGAGAGAGTGACTTAATGGGTGAAATAATTATTGCGTGTGTGTGTGTGAGAGAGAGAGAGAGAGAGAGAGAGAGAGAGAGAGAGAGAGAGAGAGAGAGAGAGAGAGAGAGTGAGAGAGAGAGAGAGAGAGAGAGATTTAAGCGCACGCATATGATGTAACATGCAATTCCATATATTTTGTGTATTCTCATGTTCATATTACCATTTTGAATGCCAACTGCTGTTATAATTTATAACATGAACACATGTACATCACTGCAGAGCGGGTGAGAGAATTAGGGAGTATGAGTATGAGAGAGAGAGAGAGAGAGAGAGAGAGAGAGAGAGAGAGAGAGAGAGAGAGAGAGAGAGAGAGAGAGAGAGAGAGAGAGAGAGAGAGAGAGAGAGAGAGAGAGAGAGAGAGTTGAGTGCACGCATGTCCTGTAATATGCTATTCCTTATTTATGTATTTTCATCTTTGACATTATCATTTTGTATGTATGACACTTGATTTTATCATGTATAATATAACATTACTGTAATGTGAGCGAGAGCGTTAGCTAGTGGGGGGGGGGGGGGGGGGGGGGGGAGAGAGAGAGAGAGAGAGAGAGAAAAAAAAGAGATCGAGAAAAGAGAGAGAGGGTTGAATTGCATCACTAATTTCTAAGTTACGAAATGTATATGCACAATTTTTCTTTACAATTTTGCGACAATGCTCACGACAATCGTCACTGTATGTGTGTGTAAAGTGTGGGAGTTTGATCATAATAGTAGGTTGGGGGAGTGAGGGGATATGTGTGTGGGTGGATTCGTGATGTGTGTGGGTGGGTTCAGAATGTGTGGGTGGGCGGGTGGGATTGTGTGGGTGGGTGGGGTGGGATTGTGTGGGTGGGTGGGGTGGGATTGTGTGGGTGGGTGGGGGATTTGTGTGTGGGTATGTACAGGATGTATGGGTTGGTGGTGAGATGTGTGTGTGTCAGGGTGGGGATGTGTGTTTGGCTAGGTGGCTGTGGGTGAGTGGGTGGAGGAGGATATGAGGGTGGATGATTGATGGTGGGTTATGGGATGGGTGGGGGATATATGTGGGTGTGGGGAGATGTGGGTTAGGGGATATGTGGTGGGTGGGAGATGTGTGCAGGTGGGGGTGGTTGTGGGTTTGGGGATGTGTGTGTGGGTGAGGGCTGTGTATAGGTGTGGGATGTTTGGGTGGATGGGCGGGGAGTGTGTTTGTGGATGAGAGATGTGTGGGTGAATGTATGTGGGGGAGTGTGGGTTGGGGGAGGGGTGCATGATGGGTGTGTGTGATGGATTTGGGGATGTGTGTGTGGGTGGGGGATATGTCTGGCTGGGTGGGGGTGTGTGTGTGTGGCTGGATGAAGGATGTATGTGTGGGTAGTGAGGGTGATTGTAGTTTGGGGATGTGTGGATGGGTAGGAGATGTGTGAGGAGATGTGTGTGGGTGAGGGATGTGTCTTTGGGATGTGTGTGGGTGTGGTGTTGTGTGGGATGGGAGCTGGGAGTGGATAAAGGATGTGTGTGTGGGTGGGTGGGGGTGTTGTTGGGTGTGCGGGTGGGTGAAGGATGTGTGTGAGGGTGGGGGATGTGTTTAGATGGATGGTTGGGGTGTGTGAGTGTGGGTGGGTAGATAGGAGATGTATGTGTTGATGAGTGGGTGAGGGATGTGTGGGTGTTAGTGGTTGGGGGATAAGTACGTGTGTCTAGGAATATGTGAGGGGATGAGTGTATGGGTTGGGGATGTGTGTGTGTGGGTTGTGCGTGGATGGGAGGTGTGTGTTTGTGAATGGGGGATGTGTTGGTGGGTGGGATGGATGTGTGTATGGGTGGGGAGATTGTGCGTGGGTGGGGATGTGTGTGTGTGTATACGGGTAGGGGTGTGTGGTTAAGGGATGTGTGGCTGGGGGATGGGTGGGTGGGGGATGTGTGGTTGGGCAGAGGATGTGTGGGTGGGAGATTGTATATGAGTAAGGGTGTGTGGTTAAGGGATGTTTGGTTGGGGGATGGATGGGTAGAGGATGTGTGGGTGGGTAGAGGATATGAGGTTGGGAGAGTGTGTGTAGGTTAGGAGATGGTGGGGGATGTTTGTAGGGGTGGGCTCGGGATCTGTGAGTGGGCTGGGGGAGATGGGAGATTATGTGGTTGGGTTCGGAATTTGTGTGTGGGTAGGTGCGGGATATGTGAGTTGACGGGGAGATGTGTGTGTGTGTGCATGGGGGATGTGTGGCTGAGGAATGTGTGTTTGGCTGGGTGGTTGGAGGTGTGTGGGTGGAGGAGGATATGTGGGTGAGTGATTGTTGGTGGGTAATGGGACGGGTAGAGGATATGTGAGTGGGTGGGGAGATGTGTGTGGGTGGGTGGATGTGTGTGGGTGGGTGGATGTGTGTGGGTGGGGGATGTGTGGGTGGGGGATGTGTGGATTGGGTAATGTATGTGTGCTTGGGGTGTGGGTGGATGGGATGTGTGGTATGTGAGGTGTGTGTGGGTGGGGAGATGTGTAGGTGTAGGGATGTGGTGGATGGGTGGGGGAATGTATGTGTGTGTGGGTTATGTGTGTGTTGGATGGAGGTGTTGGAGTGAATGGGGGATGTGTGGGTGGGTGGTGGATGTGTCACATAACATAGTAATATGCATTGTTTATGTTTACAAAATTCATGTGACAATGTTTTTTCCTATGCACTTTTGATGAAAGAAAGATGAGTGATTGGAAGGGCCGAATGTAAGACGAGCCTGCGTGCCCAATTTGCTACCCTTTGAAAATAAAGTCTGTTCGATCGATCAATCTATCAATCTATCTATCTATCTATCTATCTATCTATCTATCTATCTATCTATCTATCTATCTCTATCTATCTATGTTCGACCCGTTCCTGTTAAAAATATAGATAGAATAGAAGAATAGATAGATTGATAGTAGAAAATATGATTGCAAGAGATCTATCTAAAGTAAACTTACCAAGATATCACAAACAGCCAATAAATGGTGTGCGGTGGGTTGACTGCAAACGATATGCAACTAACTTTCTATCACAAAAAATTACCTTTTTTTTTTAACGAACGAAAATTTTTCGCAGGCCCGTCCTACATTCTGCCCTTCTTCTATATTTCCTCTCATACATTCTTTCATTCAACATCTCTTTTGAAGCAATTCTTTGACCACGGTCATCAGAAATACCCAACGTGGGTGTAACGCACCATACACATGAGAATGTTTTAAAAAAAAATTAATGTGCTGTTGAAGCAAAATAAAAGATGAGTTAGAAAATTTTCACTACTTAAATAGATGCGTTATTTGTATGAAAACTATGAAAATGCCTTAAAGATTATATCATTTTTATTATAACTCATATGCCTGTAAATAACTATAGACAAAGAGTTTATAAATCTTTGAAAACGATGCAACAATATGACTATAAAGTATATAGCAATGTTATTAAAAGTTATGCCCCTTGAAATAACTTTTCTTATGTTACGTCCCCTTGCTATATAGAAATGATAATGAAGAATGAAATATTAAATTTTAGTAAGTAAGTAGCCGATTTTACACTAAAAAACTATGACAGTCGCTTGCACAGGAATGAAAAGAAGACATGTAGAAAATTTCATCTCAATCGGATGGACCGTTCGCGAACGCAGCAAATACATCCCCACATACCCACCCACATACATTCTGTTTTATATATATAGATATAGTTTTCACAATCTCAGACAATGTTTCAAGAAACATAAACTTACAGTTGCTTCCTCTACACTAGCTGTCTTGTGCTGCTCTCTTTGCCATATTTTCTGAATCTTTTTTAGCTGTGACTTCGCAACTGGCTCATAAACCTTAAAATAAATGCAAATAACCAAAAGTTGCAATACCCTGTGTTTTTATAAGGATCAAAATCAGCAATTAAATAAAAATCTTCATAATTGGCATTGAAGCAGATGTGACATATTGTGTGCATTGCTGCTACTGATTCCTTGGTGACAATGTGGTTACTGGCAGTGTGTGGTTACTGACAGTGGTTGGTGTCTTGCTAACAGTGGTCAATGTCTTACTAACAGTGGTCAGTGTCTTACTAGCAGATATCCAAGGTTGAAACTCCAGAAGTAGCAGGATATTTTTCCAAACAGTACAAATCTGAAGTCAACCAACCATGTTAAGATGGTTGTAGAGATTTTCCTGGTGATAGGTAGCAATGATGGGAGCTGGGTCAAACCACTAGATGCTGACTGACACATGCAAAGACCTAACATATGACATCCCTATTGTAGTGTCTTTTAATAGATTACCTAATTTTATGTTTATTTAATGTTCACCAGAACAAAGGATGATCTATGCATTCTATTTACTATTTAACAGAAACAGTCAAAAGATTCTACTACTTCCCCTGATCCTGGGGTAGTGGATAGAATGTCAAGCCTTCTCTGATAATGTTGAAAAAAAACCAGGAGGACCTATGCACACAGGTTAATCTTCCTAGGTAGTTTTGCGGGATATTTCACTGCTTCAATGTGGGGCAACCAGCTTTGTCTATTTCATCTACAACAGACCTGTTTAGGAAAGCTGCATGCTTACCATTCAATAATCAAGGGAAGGCAGGGGTAGCATATGGGCATTCCCTGCCATTCAAAGAGCTTCCATTAATGCAGTGCCAGCATATGATGCTCTGGTTCTGGGCTCACCCAAGAAATCATCACGCCCAGTTTATAGCAGCTTGGCCTCACTTTCCCCCATTAATTAAAGGCCTCGTATTGATCCTCTCAGCGATTGATTAAGGACTAGGACTGCTCACTGTCTCAAGAGTCAGCTGGTGAGATTGGAGCGCATACAGAACGAGGCTATGCGGGTCATTCTGGGATGCACCAGAGACACCCCAGTGGTGTGTATGCGGTACATCCTTGGTTTGCCAACTGTTGCTGGTAGGCTCAAGGTGATGCCGGCGAAGGCATACCTCAGAGTAGCTGCTGACACAGATCACCCGTTGCATGAGGCGCTGGATGCAGTTAAGGGCCAGCGACTGATAAGAGGGAAATCATGGATGGCTCAGGCCGAGGATACGATCAGACAGGTGTGCCCCTGGAGAACATTAGGCATGGAGAGGAGTGGGTCAGAGTGCCAGCGGAGCAGTTAGACTTGTGCAGAGTTATAATCACATTGAGCCGGAAATGCAGGGAGTGGCCAGCAGGGGCCACGGAAGTGGAAATCCAGCAACTAATTCAGGACAATGCTCGCCCGGGTGATGTGATTATCTACACAGATGGTTCGGTGTTAAGAGGTAGTAGAAGTGCCTGGGGTTTCTTGGCAAAGGCTAATGGTCGACGTTTGGTGCAGGAGAGCCTGGCATATGATACCACAACATCTAGCTTAAGAATGGAGGTGGAGGCAGTCAGTGCAGCTTTCCGATGGATGGAGAATACGATACACACACACATCGTGATTGTAACTCACTCAGAAAGCATGCTGAGTAGGGTGAGGACTGGCAAGCTTCGTGCCGAGTGGCTTGCTTCTCTTCGGAAGTCACGGGTGGCAAGCATCATCTGGATTTTTCTCCGGGGCATGCTGGTGTGTTGGGGAATAAACAGGCAGATTGGCTGGCTCTGCAAAACTTGGTGGAGTACTGATGCATGATAAGGCAGACATGGTTGCGGCCTTGTGGGAACACGTGTACACCTCGGAGGAGCAAATGGATCACCATGGTTGGCAAGAATGCGACAGTGTGGAGTGACGAGGGGATCTGGCCGATGCTCGACGCTTAGAGGAAAGGCGAGACGCACATATAATCAGATTGCTACTGGTACTATTGGGGTTGGAACTCTTCGCTGGCTTCTGAGGATGGGGACGGAGTGCTTATGGGAATGCCCCGAATGCTGTGATGTCGGTTCCTAAATCAATCAATCAATCAATCATTAAAGGCCTTTAGAGGTGAGTAGGAAGTCATTTTCATACTCTGGACATTGATGACCACACAATGGTCCACTATTAAGTACCAACATCTCTCTATTAGTGTAATGTGTTGTCGGTTTACAGGATCGGAGTCTTGGTTAATGACTTCTTAACTGATCTTCACGAAGAGCAGCCTGTTCCAAGCAGAGCACAAACCCTGGTAAGACACACAAGGCACTATTTTCTCCTTTGTTTTCCTGGGAGGTGGGCCACATTTGAACATACACTCCATGAATCGCGGCGGTGGGTTCAGGTTAGACCTTCTCACTCAGGAATTTGCTAGATCAACCATTTTCTACTTGGTGATCAGCAATTGTAACATACTTGGAGTAGTTAGGGTCCTTTCTTCTATTTTCATAAACTTGCATATGAAGCTGGGTTTTCTTTTACAGATCAAATTCTTCATTTAGTAGGAGACATGTGACAGACATCTGAACCAATCTGAACTTTATTAGGATTCCCATTCAGTAGGCATCTGAACTGATTTGACATTTACTAGGAGACGCACTCAACAGACATATGAACAGATCTGTCAAAACAGAAAGGCACATATTAGATGTGGCATCATTTATTCATGATTTGGGGGTGGGCTAGTTAGTGCCAGAGCTGTTTCCGCTTTATGGTTTCTGGTCACTGAATCTTTTGAGGCCACCAAGATCCTCTGCCAGTTCAGTTGAGGTCTATGATGGCCATTTATCCATGGCGTACAATGAGAATGTATGAGAAGTCTTGCGTACAGTTCTGTAAAACTAGCACAGAGCTCGCCTGAGGTGAAATACAGGATATTTCTTTATACACAACACAATGGCCTTAACTTCACACCTGTGAAAGAAGTCACCAGGCCACAGTAGGTTTTCTGATTATGAAATGTTGCCATGACAGTTATGTAAATAGCCTAGTTTCTATGATTTCTACAATTGTTAATAAAGACAGGTACAAATTGGACTTCCTGTTGTTCACTTTGTCCATGAAAGTTTCTTTCAACTGTAAACAATTAAATCAATATTCCCTTATGTTGTATCACACTTTGGAGTGGTAGAGGAGAGGAGCTTGCATTTTTCAACAACCCCAAGTGCTATGATCATGGTAGCGTAGCTAATGAGAGGGTACATAAGGCTCAACTGTTGAAAGGATATGGACCAGAAGAATAGGGACAGTCTTGTGGGTAGAATGGGGGGAAATCAAAGACTAGGGAAAACAAACCCTCAAGTAAACTATCACAATCAGTCTTTCTTCTTCTTCTTCTTCGTTCATCCAGGTTTTTTTTTTTCGGATGTGATTGCGTGTGCCTGTTTACAGCAAAGGTGCGTTCTTGCGCCGTTAGGCCGACACATCCGACTTCTGCGGGCATTTGTTGACCGGGTTAACCATCCCGGGGAATCAGTCTTTCTGAGCACAAGGCTTGATTAACCCTTTACAGGGCAGACGCTTGTCCGATTTTTAGCCCTGAACGGGCAAGAATTTTTCAGGTTCGGTAAAATTTCGGGTTGCGTTAGTAAACGCATCATAAATAAGGTGTTAGTCAACTGATTTTAGTTAAATAAACAACACAATGAAGGGAAAAGCATGCAGAATATGTTACTCACATGATTGTTGTCAGTAATCCACATATGAACACAAATATTTACGAAATACAGCATGTTGTTTGTGATTTTGCGTCATCTATACGGCAATTTACAAACATTTTCAGAATCGTAATCACTTTCTTTAAAGTCTGACTCAGACTGCTAATGCAAAGTAACGCTTTTCACTGATATCTAGCTTCGATTAATAGTCAACTTCGTGCCCTTTAATGTCACTTAAATTGAACCTAGCGAAATCTCGGCTATCACTTGAAGAATCGCCGAAATCCGTGTTGAAAAACTAAGCGTAAAAACCCCGAAAACTATAAAAAAAAAGCCTGTAAAGTCCTTTCAAATTCATTATCGCCGTTTACAAATGGCGGCCACGTTGTCAAGCTATCGGCGAAAGCGAAAGTAGCCGTCGGAAGTATCGTAAGGCCGAGAAATCGCGTTTTTACCATGCATAATAGTATCGGACGCGACCGGGCGATTTGCTCGTTAACGGCATCGGCCGCAAATGGCCGTTAAACAGTGCAACATTAACTAGTTTATAATGACGAAGTCGGTGTGCAAAGAGATATGGATAAATAAAGATCATTACAAACTTACCTCTCCCTCTTTTTTGGAGTCACAGTAAATGACTGGAAATGGTTCTTTGCCAGCAAGGCGCATTGCCTATTAGAAATAAAAACAAATAGTGTTAAAATAATAATAAAAGCAAACTAGCAAATGTAATGTACTAAAATATCTCAAATCATTTCCAATGTTCATTTTAAAAAAAACAAATAATAAATAGTTTAGTTTAGTTTAGTCAATGGATTAACATCATGGCACACGGGTGCAACCCATAAGTGCTCCGTTCTCCTCCAAACTCAAACCTTAGTCTGGAGAAACTCAGCTCAGTGCACAAACCCCACAACACCGGCGAGGATCCTGAAATACTTTGGGTAGATTTTTAACTCGAAATTTTGCCCGGGCAGAGCCGTTAGGCTACTCTTTTTTCGATTTCCAACTGCCAAGGGATTTTTTACGTGTGCAACAATACACACGGGCATCCGATCTCACTACCCAGAGACCAGGGGAAACTTATTACTAGAAGTCCACGAGAAAAATTCCCGGTATCGCCGGGGCATGAACCCAGGATCTCCAGCACTCGAGGCGGACACCATACCTCGAGACCACGCAGCGCCCTAACTACAAATAATAAATAAATAACCTTTATAATTAATCGACATGAAAATAAGCTCTTTGGTTTACCAAGATACAAGCCACATCAGTGTTCTCTACATTTTTTCATTGAAAATTGTTATACAAAGTTTCATGATTTGCAGTAGCTATTTATTTTAATTCACTCAGGACATTCCCATAAGCGCTCCATCCCCTTGTTCAACAGCCTTCGACATACGGGTTCTCAATCTGTTCCCTCATCTTCTCCACCTAGTTCCACAAGTACACGATCACCTCCCCCTTGTCCATAGGTAATCTACATCAAGAGGTGCATTCCCTGCCAGCCTATCAGCCTGTCCATTATTCCCCTGCACTCCCCCATGGCCAAGGCAAAAAATCCATATAATTCTCACAATCTGGGACCTCTGAGGCGAGGGTGAGCCATTCTACATGAAACATTTCTTTCTCCACCTTATTAAGTATACTCCTTGAGTATGTAATGAATACAATGTGTGTTGCGGTGGTATCTTCTAACCAAGAAAATGCCACTGTGACTGCTTCCACCTCCATTCTCATGCTGGAGGTCATAGCCTTATTATAACAACCTCTCCTTTTTTAAGAATCGTCCATTAGCCTTTGCAATGAATTTTCTGCTAGTAATTGTGAAAGGGTCTATATTCATATCCCCATGTTGCCACAGGAAAGATGCACGTCTCAATGCGGATTTGAATCCCTTACCACTGGCACTTGACTGGTCTCATAATCATAATCTAGACAGATGCATGTTTGCCATGTTTATATTAAAACAGTAGAAATTTACAACTGTTGCAGAGCTTTTTTAATTAAAATATAACAGTTTTTCTGCTGAACTTACCTGCAAGACTGTTTTCACTGGCTTATCTTTAGTGCCATCACCTGTCACATCGTCCCCTTTAGATTCCGAAGTGTATAGTTCAGCTGGGAAATAATTAATAGGTCACTACTTAGTGTTCCGTTAGGGAAGGTAATCAAAACAATTAGAATACCGTGGATCAAGACAAAGATAATTACTGACATTCTAAAAGATCTGAACATCGAAGAAAACTGCAACATGTCATGGAAACTAAAATACTTAAACATTAAATGTCACAGAGGCTCGGACAGAACAGTGATAGAAGGCATGTTCCTGGTTCCTGCAAGAGGAGACGGGGATCAGCCAGCAAGATGATGGACATAGGATATTGCAGACCCTTGGGCATGATGGGGATGCATGAGACAGGAGAACTGGGAAAGCATCAAGAGACTTTTCGAAGGGCTGTGATGACAACAATTTTCTGCAAAGAATGTGCTACATGATGATAACCTTATGACAGATACTGTCTGATACAACTGCATGAACAACTGCAAAATATATGAAGGGACTTCAAATAAAAACCTTAAAAGTGTGACAGAAAATACAATAACCATGCCATTGTCTAGTAACCTGTCAATATTGTTAAGGATGTCAAGAGTGTTCAGCATGTGACATCACCATGCAGACAAACATGGTGACAAATGAACAGTTTAAAGATGGCTGTCCCACTTTTGACATGCACCAAAGAGGATCAGCGTACTGTTATCAGTTTTTTTATCAGTGAAGGGGTGAAACATAGAAATTCATCGACACATGAAGGTCTGGTATGGTGATGCATTAGTCCAACAAGTGTATGAGTGGAGTAGGAAGTTTTAAAACAGTGTGACTTCTGTGACAGACTGTTCACGATCGGGTCAGGCACACCGAGTGGTGTGACATTACCGTACATCTTGACGTGTCAAGGTTCAGCACACCACATCATCCATGATGTGCTACAGTACCGCAAAGTGTCGGAAAGGTGGGTGCCATGGCGGCTTATTCCAGAATTTAAACAACTATGCATTGATGCTTGTCAAGAACTTTTGCAGTGCTTTGAAGCAGAAGGTGACGGTTTCCTATCAAGAATTGCTACTGGAGATTAAACCTGGGGTCACTACGACGAGCCGGAAATGAAGAGAGCTAGCGCCATCCCTCCTCACCGAAACCAGAGAAGTTTCGCATGCAGCCATCTGCAGGGAAGGTTATGCTGACTCTCTTTTGGGATGAACAAGGTGTTATTTTAGAGCACTACATGCAAGAGGGAAAATTGTCACCAGTGATACGTATACAGATATTCTCAGGAATCATCTTCAGCCCACAATGAAATTCAAACGACGTGGACATCTGAGTAAAGGTTAACAACATGACAATGCTTGACCCCATACTTCCCATGCAACGGTTGAAAACATCAAAGACCTCCATTTTGAGTGTATACCACATCCCCCATACTCGCCAGACCTAGCCGCCCCCCCCCCCCCCCAAGTGATTTCCACCTGTTTGGACAACTCAAAGAGTCATTGGGAGGAAAGACTTTTCAGTCTAATGAAGAGGTACAGCAGGTGGTGCATGAGTGGTTACACATACGACCAAGAGAATTATTTTCTGCAGAAATCCAAGAACTTTATCTGCGCTGGAGGACTTGCATTGAATGCAGTGGTGACTACATCGAAAAATGGTATGTTTGTTCTTTACTTTTTCAGATTATATTCACCCCAAACAAAAACATTTAAGGTTTTCATTTTAAGCCCCCTCGTACGTTAACATTAAATCAGTACCACTATATAGATCAGAAACAAGAAGGACGGCTAAAACAATCACTAATAAATTACAAATATTTATTAATCAGTGCAAAATAAAAGGACTAAAATGGTATGACTGAATCATCAATGTGGAACTTAGGGATTGACCTAAATAGACTCTGGTGAATCAAGAGGTGAAGAAAACACTGACAAAACCTGATATACTTGAATACCAGAAGGTTCTTTCTCTGTAATCCACAGTGCAAATTAAACAGGAGGCTTAAAATACATACAGAAGAGAATTCTTCTTCTTTTTCTTCTTCTTCTTCTTCTTCTGCGTTTGTCCGGAATGTTGTTTTAGATGTAATTGTGTTGTGCCTGTTTACAGCAGAGCTGCAATATTTAAACCTTTCAGCTGACACATCCGACTTCTTCAGGCATTTGTTGGCTGGGTTACCTTCCCGGAGAAGAGAATTCAAGGCAAAGACTATTTTTATTTAATGCGGTCGCTCGCTTTGAACTCTCTGAACCTTTACTTATGACTTTTGATGGCTTTGGTAGGTTTTTTTTTTTAAGTTTCAAAACATTAAACAAACTTTCATTTGGCATCCCGTCTTTATTTTTAGTCATTTTCATTGGTGAAAGGTTAAGAGCTTTCACATACAATTAATTCACAAACATAAATTATATCTGCTTATGAATATATACTTTATGTAGAGATTTGAATGAAGTACATTTTGATTTATTTCTGTCAGTTTCATTACTACTCTGACCCATAGGTGAGGAAAATTTGCTAGGAAATTTACCAAAGTAACACTAAGAAGGAATGCAAAAATCATAACAGGAATTCAACATCCTAATTTCTAAATGAATCACCAAATCACGAAAAGTAGACGCTAAACTTTACTAGAACACGATCACAAGTAACAAAATGTAAATTGCTGCCAAAGCCTGTCAGCAGAGAAACAACAAACACACATCAATAACAAGTCTATTTTCTAATGCAATTAGATCGAAACGGGAACTAGTATTCCGCACCTACGCAGAAGGATCCATTGTGTCCCCACAAATGGCTATGAAAAGACTGCATGTTTCCAACAGGATCATTCATTCAAATATCATGTGACAATAACAAACGCCATCTTAACTTCTGTAAATTAGGTCAGTCTGTGGATAGCGATTGGTTGAAATTATCTTGTCTTTAAAATAAATTCAATTATTTGGCATGCGGCAAGTTTCTAGCGCTTTTAATTTAGTTACCGGGTACGTTAAGATGGATTTTCAAATTCTGCATCCATTTGTACATATATTTGGAGAGTTTCATTGCCGACCGTCCCCGACTGTGGTAGCAAAAAAATATTTTAGCAGAGATGTTTCATCTTTGTGAATGGAAATCCAAAATGGTGCCGCACATATCGATCTGATGAGCGTGTATACTTTTTACACTTAAAACATGCAATTTGAACTACTAGAGTCCCTGGGAAAGTTAACCTGGTCAACAAATGCCCGCAGAAGTCGGATGTGTCAGCTTAACGGTGCAAGAGCAAGAACACAGCTCTGCTGTAAACAGGCACAACTCAATCACGTCCAAAAGAACTCCGGATGAACGAAGAAGAAGAAGAAGAAGAAGAAGAAGAAGAAGAAGAAGAAGAAGAAGAAGAAGAAGAAGAAGAAGAAGAAGAAGAAGAAGAAGAAGAAGAAGAAGAAGAAGAAGAAGAAGAAGAAGAAGAAGAAGAAGAAGAAGAAGAAGAAGAAGAAGAAGAAGAAGAAGAAGAAGAAGAAGAAGAAGAAGAAGAAGAAGAAGAAGAACTACTAAAGTTAAAGAGGATACAAGATTAAAGATTATCAACAATTTATCTGCATAATTTTACTATTTCTTATCACTTAAAATAAATGAACATATTTTTGAAATTAGTTTTCATATCCGTCTATGACCTGTTTGAGTCAATCTCACACAGACTGGCAGTACAATTTATTTTAAAATTAACTAAATAAGAAAATACTGTTAGATGAGTAATTTTTAAATCTGCAGCATGTCTTGTATTTTTGCATCTCTCATTATTGTACATCAATGGTAATGTCTGTTGGAGACATTTTTCTACATGGACCTCATCATACTCAGAAAATGAATTTTCATGGCGACATCATGAAAACTAAATTTTTAAATATTAATGTTGCATTATTTTGATCATGTTTTTCAAATTGGGTATTTACTAATGAGTACCACCACATCTCCATGGCCAAAGGCTTGCGAATGCGGTTCGTGAGCCGCTTACCATGCGTTCGAAACACAGCCGCGACCAATTTGTACAGCAGGCCGTGTCGCATTGTGTTATAACGTGTTGGTATGGGAGCCGGTCGTTCAGAAAGCAATGGCAAACTACTGAACGTAAAATTTGCCTAGCACATCAACAGCATCTGAAAAATGCTGGTGTTGACTGCATTGTCCTGCAAGGGATATGCAACATTTAAAATACAAAAAAAACCACCATATTTACAGAGGTCTTGAAAAACCAAATCCAGCAATCCTCAATGAGGCCTGTTTGTCAATTCTAATCAGAGATGTAGAGTGACATGATCTTGAACAAAGAAATACTCAGGAATCCACTCATTGAGTTTCTTGGTACTAAACTTTTTTTTGTGTTTAAATGAACATCTTAGCAATCATATATCATTGCAATTGGGAGAGCGAGACCTAACTGCTCATGTCATCTATAATTAGTAATTAATTAATAATAATTACTGGCGGCCATTCTTAATTACTAATTAGGTCATGGCACATCCTATCGAAAAAAGATGTAACCCCTGGGACCGTAGCATCATTCCGCATAATAAAATATACATCTTGCCAAACTTTATGTTAACATTAACATTGCACCGGGTAATGAATGAATTAGTAATTAATTAGCAGCCATTTTTAATTGTTAATTAGGTCACAACACATCATATCTAAAATATGATAACGACATGAGCAGTTAGGCTTCGCTACCCCGACTACAATGATGTATGGTTGCTAAGATGTTCGTTGAAAAACAACAAAGTTATAGTAGTAAGAAGCCTAATTTTGATCATTTCAGCTCTCACTCTGACTAGGGCACAATGCTAGCCTGCTCAGTGAGCGGATTCTTGAGTATTTCTAACTTTGTTCAAGATCATAACACTCAAATATGAATATCCCCTCTGCTGTGTGTCCACCGTGACGAGGTAGAGGGGCTTGTGCGTCCCAATGACCCCAAGAGCTATGCCGACGGTAGCACAGCTACTGGTAGGGCCACCCATGTCGGACAGGTCAAGGGAGAGGGACCAGACGAAGAGACACACAAACCTGCTGCCTTGTAGGTAGACTGGGGACAGTCAAAGGCTAGGGAAAGCATCCCGAATAAATGCTTGTCGAAATCGGATGTACTGAGCCACAGGCTTGACAAAGCAGTGCAACGTAACTTAATTCATGATGTCACAAATCAAAATTAATCGATATGGTGCTAATCCCGTGAAGTCCCATCAGGCGGTGATAGTGCCGGGCCCCCTGCCTCGAGGGGGTCCACCCATGACTACTGGTGGTCACCTTCCCCTGTGCTGTGGAGTCAAGGCACAGAGGAGTAGGTTAAGAGCTATTGACCAAATACCCAGGACACTCAACATACTACAGTGGAATGCCGAAGGAGTTTACAAGAAGAAAGACTCCCTAACACAGCGTCTTCATAAAGATAGAATCGATGTGGCATGCATTCAAGAGACACACCTCAACGCCAATCACAAATTCTCAGTCAGAGGATATCAGGCCACACGTTTCGACCGCGAAGGACACAAAGGAGGAGTTCTAATACTTACACGAAATACAATACCTTGCAGCGAAGTATCTGTGATCTCTGACAACCAAACAGAAATTATAGGTGTTGATATAATGATAAAGGACGTGAAAATAAGAATCTACAATCTGTATAGCCCAGCAGATAAGGACCTTACACTCTCAAACATGAAAATAACTGACACAAACTGCATTATTGTCGGAGACTTTAATAGCCGTTCAGAAAGATGGGGATACCCAGATACTGACAAAAGAGGAGATGAATTGGAGGACTGGGAAATAGACTCAAATCTCCATCTACTCAACAAAGCGGATGACACACCGAGCTTCTACTCCAGAAGATGGCTTACCACTTCTACTCCAGACTTAGCTTTCTGCACAGGAGACATCCTCCACAAAATCGATCGCCATGTGCTGGACCAATTAGCAGGTAGTGACCACAGACCAATCAAGCTTGAAATGAATATGGAGTATGTTCCACAGGAGCAAAAGCCCTTGCCCCGCTGGAATTACAAACGAGCAGATTGGGACAGATTTGCCATACTAACAGACAAATATTGTGAAAACATAAATACACGATATGGCAACATAAAGCAAATGGTGGAAAGTCTAAACAGAGCGATAATACAGGCAGCCACTGAGTCCATTCCAAGAGGAGCGAGGAAAAATTACAAACCATACTGGACTGAAGAACTACAAAGTTTGGAGGACAAAGTTGAAGATGCCAGGAAGACAGCAGAGAGAGAACAAACAATTGAAGCAAACATCTCTCTCAAAGCCATCTCAGCAAAATATAAAAGAACAGTAAATCAAACAACAAGAGATTGTTGGAGGGAAAAAACAGAAAACCTGAATTTTGACAGGGATGGAAACAAACTATGGAAACTAGTGAAAGCCATGAACAATGAAGGACCTAGAAACAAACAAATAACAATTAAACAAGGAAATGCCTTGCTTACGGGCAAAAAGGCTGCAAATGCACTAATGGAACACTATGCAAATGCAAACCACATTGATATTACAACCGAACAGAAGAAAGCAATCAAAGACAAACAGATACATCATAGAAATACAGAGACAGCAGCAGAATATATGATGGCAAATCTAACAATGGAAGAAATGGAACAGGCAATGAATACCCTAAAAAAGAAGAAATCACCAGGAAAGGATGGAATCACAAATGAAATGCTAATAGGACTAGGCACCAAGGCAAAGAAGAAACTACTAGCAGTCCTAAATAACAGCTGGAAAAGAGGAATAGTCCCACAGGCATGGAAGGAAGCTATACTAATACCAGTCCCAAAGAAAGGAAAAGACCTGGAAGAACCAAATGGCTATCGACCTATCAGTCTACTTAGCTGTGTAGGAAAATTAATGGAACGCATTATCAATGGCAGGCTAACATGGCATCTGGAAGAAAACAAACTCTTAACACCACACCAAGCAGGATTCAGAAAATACAGATCCACTGAAGATCAAATAACCTATATAGCTCAGGAAATAGAGGATGCCTTCCAAGAGAAAAAGCACACACTAGCAGTCTGGATAGATTTAGAAAAAGCATTTGATAAAGTATGGAAGGAAGGACTGAAAGTAAAACTGCAAAACATGCATGTTTGTGGAAAAATGTATAAATGGATCAGCCACTACCTTGAAAACAGAACTGCCAGGACAAAAGTACAAGGACAAACAAGCAAAATGATGCTGCTGGAGCAAGGTGTCCCCCAAGGAGGAGTTCTTTCACCAACATTATTCCTAGCATATATAAATGACATCACAGAAAATTTTCCAGCCAGAGTACACACATCCTCCTTTGCAGATGACCTAGCCATATGGACATCTGAAGAATATATTAGTACAGCTAACAGCAGAATACAGCAAGCCTTATTAGCGCTAGAGGACTGGTCAAAATCATGGCTAGTGAAGATAAGTGAGGAGAAAACAACATGCACAGTGTTCTCCCTCTCAAATAAAACTCAGCAACCTAAGCTGGTATTGAATGGAAAAATATTGCGCCATGAAGAAAATCCAAACTATCTAGGAGTCACCTTTGATCGTCGCCTGACATGGAAGACACAGGTTGAGAAAAATCGAACAAGAGCAAGGCAGAGAATGGCAATCATGAAAAAGCTTGCTGGTACAACGTGGGGAGCAGATGAGAAAGTTCTCAAGAAGGTATATACTGGACGGGTGAGGCCAGTACTGGAATATGGCATTGCAGCTTGGGCAACAGCAGCTAAGTCAAACTTTAACAAAATAAGTAGAGTCCAAAACCAAGGAATGCGAATCATAACTGGAAGCCTGAAGACAACGCCTATTAATGAACTAGAAAAGATCACTTGTTTACAACCAATGCAGGATAGAAGAGATAGCAGAGCCCAGCAACAAGCAGAAAAATTTAGAAGATTGACAGACCACCCTATGTACAACAGATTTAATGGTTTTGGAAAGGGAAGACTGAAGCGTAGCAACTTTGTAGAAACTGCAAAACGAAGGATTAGGGCAGATCCTATACTTAACATATCAACAGTCAAGCCCATACACAATGCACACAAGTTCCCAGCTTGGAGACAGCAGCAACTGCCTGAGATGATAGAAAACATTCCTGGTATTGAGAAAAAGAACACTCAGCATGAAACCGAAAGAAGAGAAATAACCCTAAACTACATAAAAGAACATTACCCAAGCAGGAATTGGACCCATGCATATACAGATGGATCAGCCAAAAATTCAATAGAGAATGGAGGAGGAGGAATTCTCCTAAATTTAAAAAATGGAGTGAAAAAAACACATTCAATGGCAACTGGAAAATTTTCAAGTAACTTCAAAGCGGAGGTAGAGGCTTTGAAAACTGCAGCAGAAATGCTCCTGATGGAGGAAAATAAAGAGAAGCAAATAGCTATCTTCACAGATGCAAAGTCAGCTGTCTCAATACTCAAGAGCAATAACAGCACAGAACTAACTGACCTAAGAGCAGCACTCCATGGTCTATGCCAGAAATCCAAAAAAGTTGTAATACAGTGGATCCCATCACATTGCAGTATACCTGGAAACGAAGAGGCTGACAGACTGGCAAAAGAGGGCGGACGACTACCACAACCTGACATAGACATAACCTATAATGAGGCAAAGAGGTTGATAAAAAGCACTTATAGAACCAAATGGGAATCTGAGCATCCAGGCCATCAGAAGGATGATGCATATTACAAACTCGACCGAAGAGAACAAGTAGCAATCTTCAGACTCCGCACAGGACATAACAGGCTGAAATACCACTTGTTCAATAAACTAAAGATAGGAGATACTGATGAATGTAATTGTAGAACTGGAAAAATGACAGCAAAACATTTGCTGCAGGATTGCCCAACGTATGCAGAACAGAGAAAGATATTTTGGCCCACACCTGCTTCATTTGAGGACAAGCTCTATGGAGATATCAACAAGCTCAAGTTGACCGCAGCTTACTTTAACTACATACAGGTTGACATTTAAAGGTGCATGAAGACCCAGAGGCATGAAATGGAATATTGCTTGGATAGCAAATCCATTATGTGGAAAGTCCAAATCGAAAGCTCGCTGTGTGGGCTTCATAAAAGGTGGAAAAGTGTCCTAGTGGCACGAAATGGAATATTGCTTGGATAGCAAATCCATTACGTGGAAAGTCCGAATCAAAAGCCCATTGTGTGGGCTTCATAAAAGGTGGAAAAGTGTCCTAGTGGCATGAAATGGAATATTGCTTGGATAGCAAATCCATTACGTGGAAAGTCCGAATCGAAAGCTCACTGTGTGGATGTCATCTGCATACTTCTGGTTTCCGGAAGAACAGCCTATGGTGAACGGAAGGCCCAATATACGGAAGTGAGGCTAAGCAGCCATGTGCAGGACGTGACGATTCCTTGGGTGAGCCCAGTACCAGAGCGCTATGTATCGGCTCTGCAAGTATGGAAGCCTCCTTGGATGGCGGGGAATGCCCACGGTCTGCCCCTGCCTTCCCTTGAGGGCTGACCAGGATCTTTGGCTCTTCTATATGGACCAGCTGGGATGGGGGATAACACCACAACAGTGAGAGTCAAACGTCCTAAGAAACCCCCGGGAAGGTTAACCCGGTCAACAAATGCCCGCAGAAGTCGGATGTGTCGGCCTAACGGCGCAAGAACGCAGCTCTGCTGTAAACAGGCACAACGCAATCACATCCGAAAAAAAACTCCGGATGAACGAAGAAGAAGAAATATGAATATCTCCTTTAGAAATTACATACAGGCATCAATGAGGTACTGTTGAATTTGTGTTTTCAAAGCCTATCTGTGGTGGTCTCATTAGTACATCCCCAATTTGAAAAACATGATCAAAATACCTGCCTAATACAACTACATATAAAACATATCAAAAGTTCAAATAAAAACACCGAGTGTTAATTACAAATTTTCGGCATTCTTCCGAATAATGGTCCCAAATTATTTAGTGTAAAAAGTATCCCTTACAGGGCCTCATTAGTTGATGATGTCGATCACTTCCGGTTCAGTGTGTCATGGACTGCTAGACCGATAGATGGATGCAATAAAAAAATGTTTCCTGGGCCCGGAGGGCCCTCCCTCACTGTCATTGGAGTGTATATCTATTTCCACATATAACTGATAGTAGGGTTTTCCATCGTGCCCTGACCCGAAATTGAACCGGAAGTTATGTACCACGTCACCCCGGACTTTTCCATTGCGTCGTCAAAAATGGCTTCTGTACAGACCATTCATGCTTCCCACGTCATTCATTCATTCAACTATCACATGACAATAACAGACGTCATCTGGGGTTTTCCAGGAAAGGTCAGTCTAATATTCTGTGCACAGCGATTGGTTGAAATTATCATAGCTTTTTAACACATTTAATTATTTGCCTAAATTAAGTAATTTTATTTTTTTTAAACTTGTATACTTAATTGTACAATACTTTTAGAAGTATACTCGAATTCTGCACCCATTTTTACATTGTGGAAAGTTTAATTGATTATGGTCAATTATGGTGGTAGAAAAACATTATTTCCACTCACATGTTTCGTCTTTGTTCATGGAAAGTGAATACGTGAATCCGACGTGAATACCGATCGCAATCGGATAACATCCTGCAATTTGAACTAGTAAACTTAAAGAGAATACAAGTTTAAAGATTATTAATAATTTATTTGTCTACTTTTACTATTTATTTATCATTTAACATGACGGAACATATATTTGTATTCAGTTTTCAAGATCGGTCTATGACCTGTTTGAGACAATCACCGAACCGGCAGGGGAGATAATAACGGGCCACACTGAAGAGTTCCAATAATAAGGCAAACATGTGATAATTTTATACGGAACTACCTTCACAAAAATGTGAATATCTTCACTTAGAATTGACATCCAGGCATCATTGAGGTACCATTAGATTTCGTTTTTCAAGGCCTTTCTATGGTGGTGGTCTCATTAGTAAATACTCAAATTTAAAATCACGACAAGCCACCCTACTATACACTCCGACGACATTGCATCTATTTGCATCTATCAATCGGTCTAGCAGCCCACCAACACACTCAACCGGAAGTGATCGACAACGCATTCAATGCTCGTTCCGATATGTACAATTTTTTTCACAAAGAACATGCTTTTGGACAGTATTTAACTATTTACAACTTTTGTGCCACAATTTCCACATATAACTGTGAAATATTAATACGTAATTCCATTTTCTCAGTTCTATATTTTAGTTCGTAGTGTTTAATATTTTTTTATTATATCACCTCATGAGGCCCTGTAAGGGATGATTTTTACAATAAATAATTTGGGACCGTTATTCCGAAGAGTGCCAAATTTTCTAGTAGGACAGACGTAATGGAGTTCAGTAATTGACGTAGAAACTTTTAAGACACTGCCTACAATGTGTCAGCCTTGTCCAACATAATCAAAATGAATTATATCATATTGTTTATTTTAGCTCTTCAAAATACTCGAAGTAGTGAAGTACAATTTCTTACCCATTGTTAACTGACGACAAAACCGTTTTGGAAACGAAAGTCTGTTGATCAAATTGAGCGAGTTTTGCCCCTTTGGCAACGAATATATTTATTAATTATTATTTATTAACTTCCACTCTAAACTACACTCTATTTGAGTTATAATTTTATTAGGAAATACGATTATTAAAATGAAATTTCACACGGCAATTTATGAAATGCAAGATATGTCGACAAATAACAGCAATGTTTGCTTCAATCTAGTTGCATCACCAAATTCTGAGGCAACAGTGATGAAACTGGCTACCGAAAGCGAAAGCTTGCGTGGACCCGATGCTAGACCCGACCGGAAGTTTCAAAACATC
This sequence comes from Cepaea hortensis, assembly GCA_963921405.1. Lineage (NCBI taxonomy): Eukaryota > Metazoa > Mollusca > Gastropoda > Stylommatophora > Helicidae > Cepaea > Cepaea hortensis. Next base: position 32,696,149 of record OY992878.1, read on the forward strand.
AACTCTTGTCTACGACTCTACGACTCGAGAAATCACTTTCTATTGATCTTTTGTCTAGTTTTTAAGTAAGTCGAGTTGAGACTGGAACTGACAAAGTGCAATATCAGGAATTCCCATAAGCGCTGGTTTGAGTCGAGTTGATTCAGGAACTGACATGAGTGCACTATGGGGAATTTCCATAAGCGTTCGGTCATTATCTTCAACAGCCAGCATAGAGTTCCAATGGTGCCCGTTACAATCTGTATCACTAGCTGGTCCCGGCCCGGCTTCGCCCAGTTCCTGGCGGGGATCTATCTATCTATCTATCTATCTATCTATCTATCTATCTATCTATCTGTCTGTCTGTCTGTCTATCTAATCTATATATCTATATCTAATCTAATCTATCCGGAACTGCGGACGTTTGAATTCGAATGGCATATCTGTTGGGATCATTGGAATGCGAAGCAACAGTACACCTTCTCCGTTAAATTTCACACTTAAAATTGTAGCTTCGATGATATTGTTCAGAGTTAGAAAATTTTCACGTATCTAAAATAGATCTATTATTTTTACGAAAACTTTGAAGATGTCTTAAAGTTTTTTTTATCACTTTGTTTATACCAGATACGACTGTGGTGCACAGCGTAAATGTTCGGCCCTTTCGTGTTCCCGTTGCGGGAAAAATGGGTTCAAAAATTTTCACGTATCTAAAATAGATCCATTATTTTTACGAAAACTTTGAAGATGCTTAAAGCAGGGGTGGCCAACCTTTTCAGCTGGCGGGCCAAATTTCAGAAATAATATTTTCTGCTGGGCCACGCACCAAATTTTTTTTTTTTTTTTTTTTAAATTAAAGTAAACAAGCAAGCGTGCTACAGCCTCGACCACATCATCGCTTCCCACTCAGCGGCCCGCGGGCCTCGTGTTGGCCATCCCTGCCTTAAAGTGTTTATCACCTTTTTTATAACGCATATGCCTGTAGATAATTTCTTTAAACATTTTATAAAACTTTAAGAAAAATACAACAATTATTTAAATTACATAATGTAGCAATGTTACTAAAAGTAAAGTCACTTGATATAGCTTTTGTTGTTAAGTCCCCTTAATTAGACGTCTTTTCTTTTAATTTGATTTATTAGGTAAATAACTGTTTATAAACTAACAAACTATGCCAGTTGGCTACGTGGGAATGAGAACAACGTCTGTACAAAATTTCATCTCAATCGGATGGACCATTCGGGAACGCATAAAGGACAAACAAACAAACAGACAAACATTGTCTTTTATATATATGTCTGTCTGAGGCGTCTTGCTTTACCTCTTGAGTGACGACTGTCTAACACAGTGGTTCTCAACCTTTTTTGGCCGGTGCCCCCCTTCACCATATTTTCAGAACGTCATTTCCCCCTTTCGTATTTCCTACCTAAATATCCTGCATCCGCCCCTACACAGTAGGCCCTATATGTAATGATGGAAGCTATATTTAATAGGACATACTAAAACAAGTCTAGACTTCCACATAAAACGTGATTTGTGGGTCTACTTACTTTATAAAATGAATTTTAGAAGGGGGAGACGTACAGAACCGTACAGTATGAAGGGAAAAACAATATCAAGTAATCGGTTCTTGTATTAACGTGATCTTGAATTAGTCTAAATTCCCCCCCCCTAGAAACCCTAAAATCCCCCCCCCCCCCCCCCGAGGGGAGGGGAGGAATTCCCCACCGGTTGAGAACCACTGGTCTAACAAATTCTCTGCCCATCCCTGCTGCCGCTTCTCTCTAGACCAGTGGTTCTCAACCTGTTTTGGCCTATGCACCCTTTCACCATATGTTCAGAATGTAACCCCCCACCCCTTTCATATTTCCTCCCCATAAATTTCCCCCCCCCCCTTTTTTTACACAGTATACATAAAAATGGAAGCTAAATTTAACAACACATACTAGAACAAGTCTAGACGTCTACATAAAACGTGATTTGCGGGTCTACTTACGTTATAAAATGAATTTCAGAAGGGCGAGAAGTACAGAATCCTAAAGTAGGCCTAAAGACGGAAAAACAATATCAATTAATCGGTTCTTGGATTAAAGCAATCTTGAAATAATTTTAATTCCCCCCCCCCCATGGAAACTCTAAATCCCCCCCTTACCGGGGGGGGGGGGGTATTATTAAGTTGCATGTCCTTCACAGGACGTAGCAGTCAACCGCAGCATTTTCGCTGTTCGTGATTCCTGGGCAAATTGTACGTTCAGTAGTTTGCCATTGCTTTCTGAACGACCGGCTCCTATACCTTTTTCGAAAAAACCAGCACCGCTGTGTTTCGAACTCGGGTATGCGGGCTCACAAACCGCGTTGGCAAGCCCTTAGCCACAGGGACCGATTGGGGAGGGGGCGAATTCCCCACCGGTTGAGAACCACTGCTCAAGACCATAATAGTCAATCTGTTCTTCTGCATTGTTCACTTGCTCCCAGATGGCCTTCACCACATCTGCCTTATCATGCATCAAATCACCCCTCAGTGATGCAGCACCAGCCTATCTGTCTGCATGTTCATTTCCAACCACATCAGAGTGTTCGGAAGAAAAGATCCAGCGAATGCTTACAACCTGGGGCTCAGCACGAAGCATGCCAGATTCACCTTTGTCACCATGCTTTGTGAATAAGTCACAATCTCTGGTTTCTGCTGTTGCATATGCAGTCATAAATGAAACAATAAATATAGGAGAATTCCAGAACCGCGATATTTGGTTTTCAATGTGACTGTCTGATTATGCCTGCATATTTTGCTCTATCAGTCTATCGGGACTCATCAGTGAGGCCACTGCAAAAACGCTCACATCGCGTGGCTCCCAAACTCCTCAGATGTATGGTCTACCCAAGCTTCACAAGTCCGGCATCCCGCTAAGACCGATCCTGTCCATGGTTAACTCTGCACAACACCGAATGGCGAGATGGCTAGATGAAATTTTAGAGCCAGTACGACAGTCCTTCGATCCAAGAACACTCAGAGATACATTCAAACTGGTGGAATTATTGGACACTATGGACATACATAATATTATTAATAAACACATGGCATCTATGGATATTGCCTCCTTATTCACCAACGTTCCATTAGATGAAACCGTGAATATAATAAGTGAACGCATTAGAGACAAACAACTAAAACTAGGCATACCATCAGCTATCCTAGAGAGGCTATTAAAATTATATACCGCCAACATTCAATTCAACTTTCTAAAAAAACGTCATACTGCCAAATTAACGGAGTGGCCATGGGGAGTCCGCTAGGACCTATTCTAGCAGACATCTTCATGGCACATGTAGAAGAAAATAGATCTTCAGACATCAATAACTTGGCCTTCTACCGTCGTTACGTGGACGATATACTAATTATCACCACAGACAAGCTTCAAGCAACGTCGTTCCAGGCGACAATGAACGTGACACATAAAAACATCTCTCTATCTATGGAACACGAACACAACGAAGCCGTTTCTAGATATCCTAATGAGACGTAGAACAGACGGCACAATTCAAAGATCAGTGTACCGTAAAGAAACATGGACTGGCCAATATTTAAATTTTCAGAGCTTCGCACCTGTCCAGTACAAACGGGCTTAGTGCGGACCCTGTTTGACCGTGCTAGGAAGATATGCACCCAGGACACACTGACAGAAGAATTTGAAACTCTGAAGAATGCCTTAAACCTGAATGGTTACTCCACAGGATTTATAAAGCGCTACTGCCAACAGACCAAACCTAAATCAGAAGAAACTACAGCCCCGAAACTTAAGGTTTTCATCCAGTTAACCTTCCGAGGAGATGACGTAATGCAACGTTTGCAGGACCGGCTCATCACAGTAGTCGGGCGAACATTCTGTGCTGCAACTCCGGTTATCAGGCACTAAACCACACCGATCCCCATCCCAGCAGTTAAAGAACCTGTAGCTTTGTACACCAAATCGAATTGTATTTACCAATTTACATGTAGGTGCGAGGCCATCTACATAGGTAGAACAGGGCGACAGTTACATAACAGAGTGTTGGAACACATTCCGAATTGGGTGGACAAGATACTACACACAGAAGATGATAGCCTAGGCAGGCTGACACACCAGAACAGTCCTGCTTCATCGGTCGCGAGACACGTGCTCGAGAGTGGTCATGTGGTTGAAAGAGACAGTACCTTCCGTGTGTTGTTCAACACACAGAGTAGTTGGTTGTTAAGGTTTGCTGAAGCCATAATAATCAACCTGCGTAAGCCGGCCTTGTGCAAGCAGAAAGACATGTTAGCCAGTTTAAAATTACCGTGGTAGACAATCGACATTACTGTGCGAATCTGTGTATATTTCAGATTGAAGGATTTATCTAGTTAATTCACGTAAGTTGTGTGATTTCTGGAGTATGTACCTGACGAGACGCAGCGAAATATGCCAGGCAATAAATCGTGCAATCTATTGTTTGTGTCTTCGTTATTCAGATTTACAAACAGTTATGTGAACATAAGTAAATGGGCATATTCTTAAGCAAGTGAATTGATACAGTTATCTCGGCACAGTCATAACATCTGATGGGAGATGCCTTGAAGAGGTTATAACAAGAATTGCCATTGCGAAGATAGCCTTTTGCAAGATGAAAAGCATACTGACCAATAAAAAGATATCAATTGAAACGAGAAAAAGAGTTGAAGTGCTACATAGAACCTATACTTTTGTATGGGTGTGAAGCGTGGACAATAAGCAGTCAAGCTGAAAAACAGCTAATGGCCGTGGAAATGTAGTTTCTGAGGAAAATGCAAAGAATACCACGGACAGACAGAAAAACCAATGAACAAGTCCTTCAAGAAACAAATGAAGATCGTAAACTGATTAGAGTCACTAGACATAGACAGTCTAAATTTTTTGGGCATGTTATGAGAAGACTTGGAGAACTTGGTGACAATTGGCAAGATCGAAGGGAAGAGACCAAGGGGAAGACCGAGAAGTAAATACCTGGATGGCTTGGCCACATGGCATGGTCGAGACAGGAACACTGAGCTGATCCACGACTCTGGTGATCGAGTGAGATGGCAGAACATGACCGCCCACGCTTATCGGCATGGCACATGATGGATGGATGTGAACATCACAAATAAATACAATAAACTGGTACCATGAACTTGAATGCCTAGCCACTCAGCCCTCTCCATTGCCATTTAGTTCTATCATTACAATACCAAAATATGGTTACTTTTTTTTAAATATTACCACAGCGCATACATATCTGTTTATCCATCCGTCCACCTGCATCTATCAATTGATCCATTCGTCCATCATTCTTGCCAAATATTTTGAAAAAAAGAGTAAACTGACTTTCCAGCTTTTACACACGTTAGTTCCCTTATAAAAGTGGTTTCCAAACTGAGTGGCATCAAGTAGCTGACAGCATCATGGATCTGTGAGGTTTTGAATTTACAGTACACACAATAGGAAGAAAGTGGTGCAGTCAACCGGCTATAAAACTTCAAGCTCTGCCATCTCTCAACAGCTGTTAAATTTTAATAATAAAGTTAATAAAGAAATTGTGTTTTTTACATTGTATTAAATAATTAATAAAGACTGCTCAAATATACTGTGGATTAGCAATTAGGTGACTCCAATCAATTTTGTGTGGACAGAAAGAATGTGTTGGTATTACCATGGAGATAACAAATCTCTCCATTCAAACAATACCTGTAACTATGTGTTTTAAATATTACAGCTAAATTATCTATTCACTTAATATGATATATAAAAATAAGTCTTAAAAGTCGAGAGAATCGACTTCATTGCACAGGATTTAATCCCATATGGCTCGGACTCTGTCCACAGGGCGGCCTACCGAAAGCGTAGCACAAAGCACTCCACAGCTTTTGCGACAACCCGCAGGAGTCTCCGAGAAAAATGCACGCGTGAACCAAAAGACGTCCACAACCTTCAGAGCGTGAGGCAAACAGGTTGACCATTTTACCACGGAGACTCCCAAATAAATTGTACAACCTGTTGTTTGTGGCTTGTGTATGTAAATATCTGATATTGTTTATTGTCTCATTGACATCTGGGCAAACAAGATGCTTAATCACTTTAGACAGGGCGGGTGGGGAGAAGTGTATGGTGTGTGGGTTTGAGATATGTGTGCAGTGTGTTGGTGGGAGATGTGTGCATGGGGTGTGGGTGGGGGGTGTGGTGGTATGGGTGAGGATATGTGTGTGGGTGGGGGATAGAGTGTGGTGTGGGGGATGTGTGTATTGGTGGGGTATATGTGTGGGTGAGTAGGGGATGTATGTGGGGGTGTGTGGGTGGATGGGGAATGTGGGGGTGTGTGAGTGGCTTAGGGATGTGTAGGTGGGTGAGGGATGTGTATGTGTCGGGGTGGGATGCGTGAGTGGGTGGAGGATGTGTGTGGGTAGGGATATTGTGATCGAGAGATGTTTGGTTGGGGGTATGTGGGTGCTTAGTGGAGGATGTGTGCGTGAGTGAGTGTGTGTTGGTGGACGGGTAGGGAATGCGTGTGTGGGTGGGGAGAGGTGTGTGGTGTGTTGGTTAGGGATATTGTGTGGGTGATGTATGTGTGTGTGGATGGGGGATTTTTGTGGTGTGTGGGTGGGGGTATGTGGGGTGGATGGGTAAGGGTATCTGTGTGGGTGTGGGTGGGAATATTGTGCGGTATGTGGGGAGGATATGTGTGTGGTGTGTAGGTGGGGATGTGTGGTTGAGTGTGGGATGTGTTGGTGAGGGATATGTGTGTGCGGTGCGTGGGTTGGGAATATTGCGTGGTAGGGGATGTATGTGATGTGCGGGTGGGGGATTGTGTTAAGGCATGTATGGGTGGGTGGAGGATGTATGTGTGGGTGGTGGGGTGTGTGTGAGTGGATTGGGGATGTATGGGTGGTTAGGGAGATGTTAGTGTGTGTGTGGGGGGGGGGGGGTAGAGAGATGTCAGTTGGTGGGGATGTATGTGTATGGTTTGGGGATGTGTGAGTGGATGTGTGAGTGGATGTGCGATGTGTGGGTTGGTGGGGGATTGTGTGCGTGGGTGGTGAATATGTGGTCAATGGAGATGTGGCTGGGGGATGGGTGGTTTGAGGTGTGGATGGGGAGAAGATGTGTATGTGGGATGTGTGGGTTGGTGGGGGAATGTTTGTGGGTGGCGAGTGTGTTTTGGTTGGGGGAACAGGTGAGGGGAGAGTGTGTGGGTGGGGGATGTGCAGAAGGGGGATGGGTCGGTTGGTGGGGTATGTATGTGTCCCTTGGTGTGCGTGTGTGTGGGTGGGGTGATGTATGGGTAGGTGGGAGATGGGCCTCATAACATGGTAATTTGCCTTGTTTATGTTTACAACATTCATTTCACAATGTTTATCTTTCTTCCTATGTAAATGTATAATGCTCTTGATGAATGAAAGACGAGTGATTGGAAGGGCCGAATGTAAGACGGGCCTGCGCGCTCAATTTGTGACCCTAATAAAGTTGATTTGATTTGATTAGACCAGGGGTGGCCAACCTTTTCAGCAGACGGGCCAAATTTCAGAAATAATATTTCCTGCCGGGCCATGCGCCTAATTTCTTTTTGTAAATGAAAGTAAACAAGCAAGCGTGCTACAGCTTCGACCACATCGTCGTTTCCCACTCCGCGGGCCATAACATGACTACCGGCGGGCCGCAGGCCTCGTGTTGGCCACCCCTGCTTTAGACAATACTTAAAGATGGGTGAGCTGGCTGGAAATCAAGATGTGGAGAAGCATAATCGCCCACATCGACCTCCCAGAGCACTAGGTTTTTCCTCCAGCAGTAACTGATGTGTGATTTTCCAACAACTGAAGATTTGAGACTACAAATGTATATGGGCTTTACTAAGTCCACATGTTGCTCTAGCTGTGGGTCTGTACATTTTTCACATGACCTACCTGAGTTGAGTTGATTTAAGAACTGACATCACTGCACTCAGGACATTACCATACATGTTCCGGTCCCTCGTTCAATAGCCAGCGAAGAGTCATACTACTAATCATTCCCACCGCTATCTGATTAAAAGTTCTCCTGGTCTTCCCTCTGTTTTGAGATTCTTCCAGAACCCCTGCCAATTCCCCGCAATCACATTCTTTCCACATATGGGTTCTCAATCTGTTCCTCCGCCTTCTCCACCTGGTCCCACAAGTGCACGACCACCTCCCCCTTGTCCACAGGCAGACTACCACCAAGAGGTGCATTCCCTGCTAGCCTATCAGACTGTTACACGACCTACCTGAACAATAACTCACTGCTTCCCAAATGAAACAGCAAAGTGCTTGTACAATTTATCCAATCATTATGTCTAGATGGTCACTTAGTGCTTTTTGTATTTCAGATCTATTCATTTTTAATGTTCTTACTGTAAGTACTGCAGCCAATGGTTTAGTGGTTTGGGCACTTACTTACAAAGATAAGAGATTATAATAACCTCAAAGAAAGAAAGGTCACAATGTAACATCCAAGAAAATGGGGAAACTGTTAAATGGGTAAAATGGTAGATCTTTCTTGGAATAGTCATAACATCTCATGGAAGATGTCTTGTAGAGATTAAGAGAAAAATCACCATTTAAAGGTAGCTTTTTGCAAGATGGAAAACCTACTCACCAATAGAAACCTGTCAATTGCAGTGATAAAAAAAGAGTATTAAAGTGCTATATAAAACATATATTGCTGTATGCATGTGAAACATGGACAATAAGCAGACAAGCTGTGAAATATCAAATGGCAGTGGTATTGTGCTTTTTGAGGACAATTAAGAGAATACCTTGGAAAAATATAAAACCAAAGTCATCCAAGAAACAAATGAAAACTGTAAAATGATTAAAGAAATTAGACTTAGAGAATCGTGGTTTTTTGTTTAAACACATCATAAGGAAAAATAAAATGACACCCATCAAACATGATGGGTAAAGTGAAAAAAGTCGCTTAAAAGTCAACAGGGTCGACTTCATTGCACCGGGTTTTATCCCATATGGCTCGGTCTCTTTCCGCAGCGCGGAAAGCGTCACACAAAGCACAAACTCCGTAGCTCTAGCGACGACCCACAGGAGTCTCTGAAAAATTTAACTTGTGAACCGAAGGACGCGGCCCGGAATCGAACCCACAACCTTCGGAGCCCGAGTTAAACGGCTTGACCACTTCGCCACGAAGACTCCCAAGGGTAAAGTGCAAAGAAAATACAAAGATAAAAACCCTAAAATGGGTAGCTGGGAAGTCAAGGAGGCTAGTGCAATATTGACCACATCACCTATCTAGTGCCATCAGATCTACAAAACTAAAAGGCTAGCGCAGACAGCATCTCTACAGATGTAGGCAAGTAATCCTAGACTGTACACTAAGACATTTCAACAAAGTAAAGATGGGGTTGTTGATAAGAGACAATATTACAACTGCTGAATATTTGCTGCCTATGCTGGTTTAATATAAATTGTGAGACCTCTGGTGCTATCTCAATGGTTTGAAACGAATTCTGTCTGTATTCCATAGTTGTAAGTTCATGTGTATGATAGACATGGCTAATGAAGACACTTTTTTTTGGAGTGTCTAGTTGGTCATGCATCGAAGTACACTTGTTCCTGCAGCAAGGCGCTGTCGTCATTTGGAGGTGACAGGTTCGAATCCCAGTTGGTAACTATAGCTTTCAAATTTTATGTTGTCTAGTGCGTCCTCTAGTCTCTACTTCCTTCTTCTCCTTCTGTGAGCGCCAAACAATACTATGTGTGTTTATTTATGTAACTGTCTCAGTGGCCTCAATGGGTTTCTCAAATTATTTCCTGCACAGAGAAAACACTTTTGGCCTGCTCTGGCTCTAATTAAGGATTAATCATGCTTATGATATAGTTATAAAATCAAATATAAAATGCTTATAAACAAAACTGTTGATATAACTCAGGTGGTCCTGCCAGTTTTAATCTGTTTCTATTGAGAAGATGGTTGAGAATATTGCCAAAAGGAAAGAAAACAATCGCTGAGGCTATGAAAGCTGCAAGTGTTAAAAGATCACCGATTGCATCCACAAGGAAAATACACATGAAATAAGTACATAGGGCATATGAACAGAAGAAGGGGACTAGAGAAACATGCCTGTGGGAAAATAATAAGCGAGAGGAAAAAAAAAATAGAAAAAGATATATATGGAAAAAAAACTAGGCAACAAATCATATTCACATCATCAACATATAATATGAGAGTCATGATTACTAGTGTCTGTTGCGCAGGTCGAATACATAAGAATGCTTGCTCTTAAACTTCCAGTGTGCTGATGCCGAGGTAGTGGGTTAAACCCCTGCACTGGTCAGTTGGACTAAAATGTTGACTTCTCGTCCTTGATTTGGGGATGTGAATTATAAGTACATCAGAACTCGGAGTGGGTTCGCCTAATGACAAGGGACACTGGTAATAGGGAAAGCTAATCCACACGCAAAAATCAGTTCAGTGCACTGAAAGTAGCAGCACTTGCATGGACTTCGCCTAAGTTAAAAACGAGCGAACGCCCACAAAAATTGTGTCCGCTCCATACCAGATCCCCCGTTAAAGACTGTAAACAATTCACACAGACACAAAAAAGAACACAATTATGATAACTTAAACATGATTTAATGTTGCTGAGATCTGTAATACATATTCTACACAATTCAGCTGTGTACATAGAAAGTGTCGTCTACTAACTAGATACTAAGTAAACAAAGAATGAAACAGTTGAAATATATACACATTGTAGTTCAATAGCAGCTTCAGTCTGTCCTAATATTGATAGATAGTTAAAAGCAGACAGAGATATTGTTAACACACATTCATATATAACACTGTTAAAAGATGATGTAATACATATAAATATATGCTCATTAAGATGTTAAACATTTAAAGAAGCTAGGGAAAAAACACAATTGTAAGAACTGACAAATTGAACATTGTATGTCATTATGTAAAATATATTTACAATAAATATTAAATACTACGAGGGGTGTTCAGAAAGTAATGCATCACATCCTGTCTCAGGAGCTGTTTATTCTAAAAGCATGAAATTTATACTTTATATATAACTTGTAAACATCAGTATTATTCAACATAATCCCCATTAACATGTACAGCTTTATGCCAGTGTGAAACAAGTGCATATATTCCTTTCCTGTACCAGATAGTGTCTTGATCATGTAGTCATTTCTTCGCTGCATGAATCACTCCACCATCTTCAAACCTTGTCCCATGGGTTGCATTTTTAAATGGACCAAATAGATGAAAATCAGAGGGTGTCAAATCTGGGCTACAGGGTGGATGGGGTAGTACAGTTCAACGCAATTTGGTGATTGCTTCCCAAGTTGCCACATTTGTGTGAGGGCACAGATTGTCGTGAAAGAGAAGCAGGTCTGCTAGATTCTTGTGCTGCCGAACTCTGCAAAAACATTGCATAAGTTTTTTGCTTGCAAATTAATTCTCTCCTCTTAGCATAACATCCACAAGAATCACACCTTCAATGTCCTAAAAGGGATGTGATCAAGTCCTGTCCAGCTGAAAGAGTTGTCTTGAATATCCTTCTTCGTGGTGATTGCAGATGATGCTACTCCATTGACTGTGTTTTAAACTAAACTAAACTGACTGTTTTAGTCTCATGTCCAAAATGATGTGCCCAAGTTTTGTCACCTGTAATGATCAAAGTCAAAACGCTTCAACAATGCAGAAGAAATTGCTTTCCTCTACAATCGGTGGTCATTTGTGAGACTTCAAGGAACCCATCTTTCACAAACCTTAGAAAATTTGCACTTGCACTACCATTTGCTGACAGCTGTAAGGCCAATTGTTGAGTAGTGATTCACCTATCAGTAAGAATAATGCACTCAGCACATTTCTGCGTTGGAGGCTGTGGTAGGACGTCCACAGCGTGGCCAATCAAACAGCTCCATATCTCCACTTCCTATTTCTTTGATTCTCTGAACACAGTGACTAATTGTACTCCTATCAACTGCAAAACTTCCATACACATCACATATATGCTTGTGAATGTTCACAAGTTTCATTCTCTGCAGCGAGAAATTCTATCACAATTCACTGCTTATAATGCAAGTTGCTAACATGTTCCATTTCAACAGTTTAGGGCAGCCATATTATTTGGCCGGTTGGGTTGCAATTTGGTGCACACAATCAGCACATGCTATATTTGAAGTGTGCAAAATTTCATGCTTCTATTTTCATTATTAGCTGAGAAAAATGATGTGGTGCATTACTTTCTGAATGAGCCTCGTACATTATTACAAATGATTCACAGTAAACTGAACTACTACAAGTGAGACACACTAGACTGGGCGTCTCCTGGTAGAGCTGTAGCATACCTGTTTAATGATGGGTAAATACTCGACACAATCTGTTTTCAGTTAGACATCTAGTCATCATCATGTGCCCTGCCAATAATCATGGAGCGGTCATAGCACATGACATCACACGATCACGTTCTAGATCAGGTCTGTGGTCTTAATATGTCACACAACTATGACCTAGCATCGTGGCATTTGATTCTTTGCTTTCTCCCAGCTCATTTCCCATCAAGTTTGCCAGTTGCCTCACAGCTCTAGTGATCCATGTTCAATTTGTAATCAGTGTCAATAGCAGGCATGATTACAGACGGGAACAACATAGATTCATAATAAATGTGCAATGGGGACAATCATTATCCCTACACTCCATCTGCTGAGACAGCACACATATAAGTGCGGTGAGCACAATGCTGTTCACTATTTCTTCATCGTTCAGCTTTAAACCCAGATACATACTTTAATCCTTTTGTTGTGTACCTTGAATTTTCAGGAAATACTAGTTTTGTGAAGCGGTACAATTATCTCGGAACAGTCATAACATCTGATGGGAGATGACTTGAAGAGATTAGAACAAGAATTGTCATTGCGAAGGTAGCCTTTTGCAAGATGAAAAACATACTGACCAATAAAAAGCTATCAATTGAAATGAGAAAAAGAGTATTTAAGTGCTACATAGATCCTATACTTTTGTATGGATGTGAAGCGTGAACAATAAGCAGTCAAGCTGAAAAACAGCTGATGACTGTAGAAATGTTGTTTCTGAGGAACATGCAAAGAGTACCATGGACAGACAGAAAAACCAATGATCAAGTCCTTTAAGAAACAAATGAAGATTGTAAACGGATTAGAATCATTAGATGTAGACAGTCAAAATTTTTTGGGCATATTATGAGAAGAAATGACTTGGAGAACTTGGTGACAACTGGCAAGATCGAAGGGAACAGGCCAAGAGGAAAATACCTGGATGGCTCGGCCACATGGTATGGACGAGACAGGAACACTGAGCTGATCCACGACTCTGGTGATCGAGTGAAATGGAGAGTCATGACCGCCCATGCTTTCCGGCATGGCACATGATTGATTGACTAATTTTGTCTGTCAGAATGCAGTGTTTTAGATGGTCTGTTTAACTACCATAATCTGTTGTAGTTTATACTAACAACGGCTGCATGTTTATTTAGTTAATTCCACCAGTTCTGTTCTTGTCCTTAATTCTTTGATAATACTACTTCAGGTAATGATCACGCCGCTCCAGTTGCCTCTCATTTAATATTTTAATGAAGTAGGTGGTGCTTATATTGTTTGTTATCCAACTGTTTAAGCTTCCATAGACATCTCTGTCTCTCTAGCCCAATATTGTCCCCCACGAGACTGATTTCTCTCTCTATTCCACCTCTACAGTTGATATGCCCTATAAAATTCATTTTTCTTTCCTAAAATATTCTTTCAAAAATATTCCCCACAAAAACATCTTCACTAAAACTAAATTTTCACTGTCTCCAGCTTGCCCACAATTTCATTCACACTGTCCAGCAGTCACACCCATAGATGAACAGGCCACAAATTTCTTTCTATCTTCGACTAAATCACAAGAAAGTCTAAGACTCTCCTTTCCCAGATATCGCAGCTGAGCTGGGTCATTTGGTCTATTATATCTCAAGTTTGAATCACGGAGGACTGTCAATGGATAGTAAATTTTTTCATTTGCTGTATGACATGCTGTTAATTAAAGAGTGATACAAGATAAAATGTTACCCGCCTGTATGTATTCTGTAGTTAAGTCTACCACCATATCTTTGTTACTGAATTACTTTCAAGGCATATGAAGAAATGTCTACAACCACATTATCAACTCACATTTTCTCTTCCCCCCCCCCCCCCCATATATTAATCATGTTCCCAGTAGAATTTAACAAACAAAAACTGTATGCGAGTAACACCATTGTAGACATTAAGCAATATATTATACTCTCTTTATAGTGAATATATTAAAATCGCACTTGCATGTGGCCAATCAGTTAGGATACTAGCTACTCAATCAGGAGGCCTGGACTCAGAAAGACAAAAGGACTCAGAAAAATACCCCGAAAGACAAAAGATTGAATCTGTCGGACATGAAATTCAAATCTTAGGCTCTGAACTGCATGGTGACTGCTTCAGGTCAAGCAGCCTGTAATCTTCAGGCCTTTTAAATTCTGAAGTGGTCAAAGGTCACAGTAATATAACTTTATTAGCCATCATTCTCAGGTAACTTGCAAAATGGTGCTGGCATTCGTCTCTCTCCAAGACAGCATGGCCGAATGGATAAGAGCACTTGCTCTTAAAGTTTCAGTGTGCTGATGCCGAGGTAGTTGGTTCAACTCCTACAAGATAAATTGGACTAAAATGTTTGACTTCTCCTCCTTGACTTGGGAGATGTAAATCACAATTACATCAGAAGTGGGTTCACCTGATGGCGAGGGACACGAAATAGAGAAAGCTAATCCACACGCAAAAATCAGTCAGTGCACTAGAAGTAGGAGCACTTGTATGGACTACTCTTGAGTTCAAAGCACATGAACACACACACAGTCTCCATGGATCTCTGTGTTCTGGATAAATCCTATTGATGACATTCCTCCATGCTGTTGTGTTAGACCAGTGATTCTCAACCATGAACACACAGTCTCCATGTTCTGGATAAATCCTATTGATGACATTCCTCCATGCTGTTGTGTTAGACCAGTGATTCTCAACCATGAACACACACAGTCTCCATGTTCTGGATAAATCCTATTGATGACATTCCTCCATGCTGTTGTGTTAGACCTGTAATTCTCAACCAGTGGGGATCCCCCCCCCCCCCCCCCCGGAATTTTAGGGTTTCCAGGGGGGTGAGAGAGAGAGAGAGAGAGAGAGAGAGAGAGAAGAAGAAGAAGAATTAAGGTTATTTCAAGACTGCGTTAATACAACAATCGATTACTTGATATTGTTTTTCCCTCCTTACTTTACAGTTCTGTACTTCTCGCCCTTCTGAAATTCATTTTATAACGTAAAATGCAGATCACCTGCAGATCACGTTTTATGTAGATGTCTAGCCTTGTTCTAGTATGTATTATTAAAGTTAGCTTCCATTTTTACATATCCTATGGGGGTGGGGGAGGAGAGAGAGAGAGAGAGAGAAGAGAATTTATAGAGAGGAAATACAAAAGGGAGGAATGACATTCTGAACATATGGTGAAGGCGTGCATGGGCCAAACAAGGTTGAGAACCAGTGTTAGACTATCAAGCATGATTTCTCTTGATCTGTCTCTTCTACTGCCGATCTCTCCAATCATGAACAATGTTCTCCAACACCACCCTTCTCATTATATGACCAGACAGCACTGTCTCTTTCGTACAGCTGTATGCAATGTTCTACTTTCATTAGTTTCTTCCAGGTAATTATTGTTAGTTACTCTAGTCATCAACGTTATTTGCAACATTCTAAAATGCAGTTTTTTTCTTGGCGTCCACTTTTTCTATAGCTGTTAACTATAAATGGGCTCAACTTATTCCTTCAATGGAGCTTAGACCTTCAAAGTAACTCATACCATGCCTACCTATCTGTTAACTATAAATGGGCTCAACTTATTTCTTCAATGGAGCTTAGACCTTCAAAGTAACTCATACCATGCCTACCTATCAGTTACCATCTCCCGCAGCTACACCTACACCTTTCACGTTATTCATCTTTGTTTTCTCAGTGTATTTTAATAAAGGCTCCTTCTAACATGACAGAATATTTACAGAAAAATAGTCTTTATGGGAAAATGTCTCACAAATTAAGGTGACTAACACACAAGACAAACAATTGACATTCCCTGAGTTTGGCTGAATGAGGGTCAGATTTTCTCCAGTAACTTCTACATTCTCCTGTCTAGGGTAGTATGCCACACCTCGTTGTTATGGACCCCTCTAATTCAAAGAGATCAGTCAGCCCAACTTCAGCATACAGTTGTGAAATAATTATTTCTTGCAGACGTAATATACAAGGTTGTATCTACCCTTGGGCAGGTTTTCCACTAAACATGTCAGGATATTGGCCTACTCTTTGTGACTTCCAACGGCTGTGAAATTTGTAATGCACATAAAAGAAACTTCTGTCTTTTACCCTTATCCAAAAAATGTATAAAATCTCACTAACCAAGATTACTTTTTTCTGGGGCGTGCATATCCTTTACAGGACGTCGCTGTCAACACCAGCATTTTACTGCTGTCGATTTCTTGGCAAGATTACGCTCAGTAGTTTGCCACTGCTTTCTGAGCGGCCGGCTCACCTATCTTATAAGTTACCAACACGGCGAGAACCTCTTCCAATTCTCGTGCGCTGCGTTACCCTATGTGGATAAACGGGATTACGGAGAAAGTCGTTTAACCCCTAAGCCAGGGGGACCGGCCAAGATTACACTGCATTTGTTTAATTCCTAAACCATAGTCAGGAAGCAAACTCCGTAACTTCAGAGTCAGAGGAAGACATTTAAACCCCCCAGCCATCTCCCCACATTGCCAGTAACTGCTTCTACAGAAACATGTTTAACAAAGTGAATCCTTCATATCTAACTATGAACACTCACACATACAAACCATACATTAAAATATATTCAAATCATCAAATTTATCCTCTAAAGGCAATATGATAAATCCCCAAATATGCTTATATTACAAAACATAGTATTACACAAGTAAAGTAACAAAAACTCAGGAAATCAGAACTGTCATACAAAATCACTTTAGCATGCACATTTGGAGACACTGAATTTCAACATGCAGAACCATTTACAATCAGAAATCAATCCTAGTATTATCATTCTTTATTTATGCACAAGTCAGTATTGCTGAATTGAAACACAAGTGTAGACTGAAGACAATATCTGCACACTAAAAACATAAATCTGGAAATACCATCCTGCCGTAGTATCTATTTTACATCACCATTTTGAACAAAGAAACAAGTCACAGATGGTGCATGGACCAAGATAGTTAACAAATGTATAACTATATATAGAACAAAGATGCCTGCTGGTATAGGGAAACCCAATTTAATGTAACCACATTGTGAAATCTGGCAAACTGGTTCTATTTATGTTCAATTGCAACAAAAGTTTTCAATTAAACCCAACAAGCATTATATTCGAGTCTAGAATGTGAATATTCAGCTTACATGTACATACATACATGAGTACAGATCTCAGCTGTATGGATTATCATGACTAGTGGGTGGTCACACCTGCACAGCCATGTTGGTTCACTGTCAATTAAAAAGAGCTTTCTTTTCTTCTTCTGCGTTCGTCTGGAATGTTGTTTTAGATATAATTACATTGTGCTTGTTTACAGCAGAGCTGTGATATTTAAACCTTTCGGCCGACACACCCGACTTCTTCAGGAATTTGTTAGCCAGTTTAATTTCCCGGGCTTTCTTTTTAATGGCGTACAGTTCTGCAGCCAATGAAACCTAGTAAAATGGCGACCATGGAATTCTCTTGAAAGGAAATTCAGCAAGAAGGTCGCTGGTCAACATACATCATAATGCCATTAAAACTTTTTAACCTAGTATATGTAAGTTGAAGCAAGTTAGCTCTTTTGGCAGTACCTGCCCTAGGTTTTATTCGTCTGGTTTAACTGTTCCTCTTCAATTGGTTTGTACAGCTATTATTATAACTGAAGTGATTAACCAACGGTTCACTTATCAAAGATTACCTTATTACAGCTATTTTCCATTATTTAATGTTACAAAAATGTCTGTTTTGTTCGCTGTCATCTCATACATGTTCACTACAGCAAAGAAAGGTAAGTTTTTAAATAACCAGTGAATGACAACACAGGGGCAGTTGTATAATGCAACAGCAGAGGAATACTCATCAGAAGTGACTACTTCCCCTCTTTCTCTGTAATATATGTACATCCTTACAACATGGAGCTCTTTAATTGCACAAATTTTAATGAAAATATTTCTCAGCAATGCAGCACTACACTTCAGCAATATTACTAATCATGATGTATTACAATCACCGCTGCTGAAAGAAACCTATGCTATTTATGAACATAACAGGCATATGTCTTTTGCTAGAGAAAAGCCAGAGAATTGTACTGTACTGACGCATGTAGATCTCAACGTGGGTTTGTTGGCAATGAATCCCCTAGCTAAGGAAAAGCCAGAGAATTGTACAGACACATGTAAATCTCAACGTGGGTTTGTTGGCAATGAATCCCCTAGAAAACTTACTGTAGTCCCAGTTAAGGTCACCTGAGCCCTAGAAAGGATGTGTCTCTATCAGAGTCCCGCTGGTGTAGTCTTTTCTACAAACCTGGCACTAAATTCCCATCTCCAAAGGCACTGTGTTACAAACAACCCCCCCCCCCCCCCCCAACTCAAAACCAGTGGGTTGCAGAAGGCTGGTACTGGGACTTCTCATCCATAAAGCAGCATATTAGGATGCAACCAGGTGCCGGGTGACTCAGCTTAGCACACAATGCCACTATGTTTTTATTTATTATAAATCTACACAACACTGCTTCACTGAGTCTGTTGTGTCAAATGAGAGTCCAATTATCTGGCTGAGATTCAACCTAGGTTGATCATGTTTCCTCCAGTTTTTAGGTAAGGCATTGTCAACAGACACCAACTCAATGCTAAGGGACACAATCCATTAAATTCTGAATCAATAACACAAAAAAGTAATTGACACATTTTAAAGATATACATTCCAAAGAATTTTTTTTTCCAATAAATAATTATATCCAAACAAAGGTTACAAATCCAGTCATCCAGAATACAAGCAAGCATATATAACTGAACCTTGCAACACTTAAGCAATATGACACAAGATTAAAATACCACCAAACAATATAGCCATTTCTTACAATAATATACACACAGCAGTTTATCCTGTAACCACACATTCCATGACATCTTTCTTTCCTGGATCATCACCAGTGTGAGGTTCTACAACTGCTTCTTCCTGAGGAGCATTTTCAATTTCTTCATCCACTTCCATAAATGACTCATTATTTTCTGCATTCAACAAAGCTGGTTCCGACATCTGCAAACTGGAGGTAGCATCTTTTGGTTCCTCGGCTGGTGATGTACAGATTTTAGAAATCACAGGGACTGTAACCTCAGGGCAGCCGACAGTCTTCAAATGGCAAGGATCAGTAGCACTGTGCTCACTGTCAGAGTCAATGCAAATAACCTCAGGGATCTGATTACCTGGAGTACTTTTATTGTTCACTGCGTGTGGCTGACATTTTTTATTTAGACCCTTTTTGTTTCCTGATTTGTTTGTGAATTCTACTATAGATTTCTGAGCATTTGGTTTCCGTCTCTGTTTTGGAGTCTGCCGTGCACCAGCTGAAGTCATCACAGGTGACGCAGAATTCATTACTGGTGTCTGGTTCTCAGATTTTTTAATAATTTCATCCTTACAGCGAGTGAAGTCCTTTATAGATCTTTGGTCTTTATTGACCTTTCTCAACTGTGTATCTTTTCCCTCTATTTTATCGTCATCTTTAACATCTGCCATCACTTCAATATTGCCTCCTGATTTGGAAACTTTATTTTTTGCTGATACATGTATAGTTTTATTTCCTCTTGGAGTATGTGATTCTGAAACATTAACTGAACATTCTGCTGCCTTATTTGAAGCTTGAGCCCGTGCAGGCACGGGTAATATATGCACCCAAGAATTTGGCAACTTTATATCACCCATATTAAACTGCGTTAGAATCTTTTCATGGACATACCAACATATTTTAATAAACCCTGGACGTTTCTCACGGACTGCCATTGAACTTATCTTCAGCTCTAATTGTCTTTTTGATATACTGCACCCATACCCCTCCTCCCTCTTTTTCATCTGTTCATCATCATCATTATTATTGACATTATCACCCAGCTGCTCGTCAGATTCTGCGACATTACTCATTTCAGTCACGGATTCATTCACACCTGATACATCACCATTCTTTTCAGAAAAACTGTCATCAGCTTCGTCTTTTTCACACAATGATTCATTATCTAGGTTTGTTGATGAGTTTGTTTTTCTTAGCCAGTGCACCCGAAACTCTCGAATCAACCTTTTAATTCCACTTGTGTTTCCATGAACCAGGCGAATCAAATCGGGCATTGCTGCAAAAAAAATAAAGTTCATGAAACCAATGGTTATAAATGTATGTGATAATACTACATAAGGAATATAAATTACGTCAGAACTGCATATAAATCAAAACAGCAAAGACAAAGTAAGTCTCATATTATGAACACAATTTCATCAAGGCTAGTCTAATGATCCATACAGATACAACAATGATAAAATGGAGGTCAAGCAGGTGTAATAATCCTTGGTTTAGGAATCAGATGCTGCTATAAAACAACTAACACAACATATACAGCTGAAATGATAGCAATAATTAAGGCAGTAGAAATATCTACCACAAGCAGCCCACTCATTAGAATCACTGGCTCCAGAATAATCTCTGGAGGAATACTCAACACATAGCAAACCTGACCTGAAAGCAGAAATTCTACAAAAAGAACAAATGCATCCATACAACAAGGTCTGAATATTGAAGAAGGTTGGCTACTAAAGATCATAAAACAAAGAAAACTGAAATATTTTGGTCACTTGAAATGTCATGAAAGTTTGGAGAGAACAACAATGGAGTGGTAAATGCCCGGAAGAGAGGAAGAGAAAGGCCAAAGGTAAGACGGGTGCAGGATGTCGCGGATGATCTCCAGATGGGTGTATCGGATGCGGGACATCTTGCATATGGCCGAGAAGTTTTTTGGAAAGTTGTTATGGGAGTGTGGTACTACAATGAATTAATGAAACACACAACATGCACATACATTCAATATAGCAATAGCAAGGGTCCCACAGCTCACAGAACAATAACAACAGGTAATTAATAGTGCAAAGCGAGCAGCTAAATTAATCACAAGAAGCACAAAATAAATAAAACTAGGATGAGGCAAGACAGAAATGAAAGTCAAATACTAAGCTACCTTTAGAAAAAAACAAATGACAAAACAGTAACAAAAGTAGAAATAAATTCCAATTAATCAGATAACTTATATCCAGAAAAAACTGCAGGCGCAGTCAAGTACTTGAAACCACTGCATTACAACAGCTTTCTAAACAATAAAATAGGCAGCATATAATTAGATTTGATGTATTGTCTGATCTAGAGATCCTATTTCAGGGTGTGGATGATCAATGGGAAAATGTTGAAGAATTCAATCAGTTTGGCAGAAGAAACAACTATTCCAGAATTAAAGAAGGTGGGTCATAAGAAATGGATGACTGAAGAAATTTTACAACTAATGAAGACAAGAAGACTCAACAAAAATAATCCTACCAAATATGAAGAAATTTACAGACAAGTCAGAATATTATGAAAGGCGGCAAAAGAAGCATGGCTTGAGAAAAATTGCATAGAAATTGAAAAACACAACAGCCAAAATATCAAATTAGTGCACAAAAGAATTCAGGAACTTACTAATAAAAGAACAAGAACATCAGCAGAACAAGAACATGGATTAGCTTTCCATATTAAGGTCCCTCGCCATCAGGCGAATCCACTCTGACTTCAGAGGTACTTGTAATTTACATCCCAAAGTCAAGGACGACAGGTCAACATTTTAGTCCCGCTGTCC
The DNA here is from genome assembly GCA_963921405.1 of Cepaea hortensis. NCBI lineage: Eukaryota > Metazoa > Mollusca > Gastropoda > Stylommatophora > Helicidae > Cepaea > Cepaea hortensis. The sequence goes on from OY992878.1 coordinate 32,718,141, forward strand.
AGTGTAAGGGTTGAACCGCTAACCTCGGCATCAGCACACTGGGTGTTTAGGAACATGCGTTCTTATTAATTCGACTATGCTGACCTGCATAAATTATGTATGAAACTTTATATGTTGGCCACTCTTATGAGGTTCCTGGGCTACAGGGGTGCTTTTATAGCCATGCTTTGCTAAAATTGTATCTGTGAAATACCAGTAAAAAAAATTTAACCAAAACCTGTGTGATGCCACCATGGTAAAAATTAACCCCCGACCTCCATGACAACAGGTCATAGTGTCATTTCATGAAGAAATTCTGTATTCGTATGAACTTGTATTGCTCAAAATATTTGTTAACGCATGAATCAAATTAGTTTATCCGATTTGTTAAGGCATGAATCAAATTAGTTTATCCGAGGTAAAGCTGTGGAAATGCAAACAATATTAAAAACATAATGCATAAGACAGCCTTACAAAACACAATTTTAAAGGCTTGTTGATGAACCGTCTGTTTTCCATAACTGTTTTGTAAAGCTGTCAACGTGTGTTTAAAAAGAAAAAAATATGACAGCGTTTGCAGCACTAGTAGCGTCAGCTGGGAAGATTTTCAGGACTGGGGGACAAAAGTGTGCAGAGGACTTTTATTCATTGCACAAGACCAAATTAAGTAAAAGAAAATTTTAAAATTATATTTTCTAGCTTGACATAATGAACCACAGTATACTTGGCAACTTGTACCCTAAACCATAATTTGTATGATTGTTTCACATTGTATTGTCCAAGGACACACAAGCAGCTGTTATTTGTTACTTCTGACACTTAGTCAAAGTATATATCGAAATTCAGATTTGTGCATTACTCAAAATAATACACTTGCGATTATCACCACAGGACAGCTGCTACTGCGACCTTCTGGAGCCGACAGAGTTCAATCACAAGCCATAGTAAAAAACAATAAATTATATTTATCTTAATATGGCTCACCTTCATCTGGCACAGATTTTTTCTGAAACCCTTTCTGACTTGGAGTCGTGGCCATTCCTTCTGAATCCACCTCCTCCAACTTCTCTGGCTCAGGGCAGCCAAACAAACTTGTCTGAACCGGTATAGTGACAAGCACAACGGCCTAAGAAAACATCACAAACCATCTTAATGTTTTATAAACCACACTCAAAGTACAAAATAATAGTTTGTTTTTTTTAAATCTGAAAACATTATCCCAATAACTTGTCCCCTTGAGTTCTCAGTAGTTATCATCACCATGTGCTATGTCCATAAGCGTGGGCGGTCATGTTTCGCCATCTCACGCGATCACCAGTTGTGGATCAGCTCAGTGTTCTTGTCTCAACCATGCCACGTGGTGAAACCATCCAGATATTAAATTTTCTGCCTTCCCCTCAATCTAGGCAGTTGTCACCAAGTTCTCCAATTTATTTCTTCTCATAACAGGTCCAAGAAAGTGTGACGTCTACGTCTAATTTCTCTAATCAATTTACAGTTTTCAGTTGTTTCTTGTAGGACTTTGTCATTGGTTTTTCTGTTTGTCCATGGTATTCTTTGCATTTTCCCCAGAAACCACATTTCCATAGCTATCAGATGTTTTTCAGCTTGTCTGCTATTGTCCATGCTTCACATCCATACAAAAGTACAGGTTCTATGTAGCACCTCAACACTCTGTAGTATAAGGTGTTAAAATGATGTGCTTATTTTTAAAAAATTCCTATGAGTTTTCATTTTTCACTTCAAAGTTTTCTTTAGCTTAAGTTGAAGAAATATTGACAGAGGAAATAACAGACACTGTGAAAGAATTTTTTTTAGCAGGTATAATGTGTCACTTTATATTAAGAAAAGTGCACTTTTTCTTCTTTCCTGCCTTTATCAAGGGGAATGTGTCACACCTAGTTATGCAACTCAAGTTTTAAAAAAAAAAATGATGTTCAGAAGAGCGAAAAGTACAGAACCGTAAAGTATGCAGACAAAAACAATATCAAGTAATCAGCTCTTGTATTAACGCGACCTTGAAATAATCTTAATTCTTCTGTCTCTTCTCCCCCCCCCCCAACCCTAAAAATTACCATCCCTCATTGCGGGGTGGGGAGAAGAAATTCCCCACAGGTTGAGAACCACTGCGCTAGACAGATTCCATCCAAGTTATGGGCTCTATCTACCTTGGGTAGGTTTTCTTTATATAAACTTTACCAGGACAGCAGTTTTATGGCCTACCTGTTATTTCCAACTGCCATAGCATCTTTAATGTGCACAACCTGTACATGGGACCTATTTTCTGCCCTTATCCAAGAAGGTTAAGTGTCCAATCAAACTACACAAGAGACCAGGGAATGTGTGATGTTGGATACCAATGGTTCTTGGAAATACTCTCAGCCTAAGTTGAGATTCTGGCACCTTCTGAGTCAGAGACGAACAGAATAAAGTAAGCACATCCTCAACTAGTATATCAAATGTAAATTTGTAAAAGAGATATACTGTTTATTGTCTCAAGGTAAGTAAGTCAGAAAACTTCCAGTGCTGCATATATAATATAGCATTAAAAATGGTCAAAGTGTGAACTTTTGCCTTGGCTCTTCTGTAAATATACAGCTGTCTTTCTCCACAGAACACTCTAATTTAAATAAGTAGCAATGGTGATTACTTAAATACCCGCTACCAAAACTGACCTTATATTCATACAGTAGCCTGACATCGCCTGTCATTGTCTGACTAGCCGAATTCTCAAAGAAACATCCAACAGTTATTGCTGGGGCGACCCGTAGTTTCCTCTTCTGCTCTTCCTCCCAGGCTTTAGCTTTGGCCAGCTGCTGCAACTTTAATTTTTCTGGTGTTATCTGAAAACACAAGATGGATCACATCAACTGTTTATTAATACTTTTAAACTTAGAAAAGAATGTAAGTGCAAGAAAAATTAGCTACAAAAATTGGAAACTAGCTTTTCTGGTTAGCATTGAAAGAGTTTCAGATGTTGCAGGATGAATCACTAAGATACCTGATGGAGCCAATAAACTTTTCTAGAACAGGATCATAAGTAAAAGAATGAACTTTGGGGTCTAAGAAACAGGAAACACTTAGTAGCAGTTTAGGAGAAGGGACAGGTGTTACAGGATGCTTGGTTTAAATATTTTCTTACATTACAAGGTTACTTATTTAATGTAATTCTTCGATTGAAGATGTACAACTATTAAATACATATAGGATAATAAATATGATTAGCAGTTATAGACAGTTCTGCTGCTATTGTTATCTCTAGAATTTATTTCACATGAATATGGTGAAATTATTTAATTCATATATTTGAGTTATTTTTCATTTATATATTGGGAGTTATATTTATAACTTGTTTTTCATACAAACTCAGGATGAAATACTAGAGTAAGAACAATCGACCCACCAGCCCTAGCTGTCTTCAAATCATTCAGCTAGCTTGAAAATATGATTTCTAGTATCAACATTGAACAGTTTAAACAAAGAATTAGATGTATACCTCATCATCCTCATTGCAGCCTTCATCTTCAGACAAATAACCATGAGGCACCATCCAACCGTCACCATCATCGTCATCGTCATCACAGTCCTCACCCTTTTCTTCTTCTCCCTGACAAAAGCAGAAAATATAATTGTTCAGTGTTACTTACATATTAGGTCAAAACAAGCAAAGGAAGTCTACAATCAACTACATAACTGCGTTTAAAGCATACTAGCAATAAATAATATAATAAATATAGGTGCAGTGCACAAGAGGCAAAGAAATAAAAGCACAACACATATCTGCCTAGCAAACGGATGACAATTTGTGGTTTACATTTATCGCTAAACATAGGGGAATGTGAAGTTTCAATCTCGATCCAAAAGCATGGCCGGGGTTGTGTTGAGTTATGCACAAAGTAGTGGCTGACTGGGCTTCATTCTCATATAACATCTTCTTATGCCCTGTTCGAGTATAGACCTGCAATCAACTTATACTATGGCGAGACACATATAATCAGATTGTTACTGGTACTATTGGTGTTGGAACTCTTTGCTGGCTGCTGAGGATGGGGACGGAGCGCTTATGGGAATGCCCCGATTGCTGTGATGTTGGTTCCTAAATCAATCAATCAATCAACTTATACTAAGCCATCTTCTTTTGCCACTTCCTGCAGCTCGCTCCAATTTTATCCGTCTCTATCATTCTCTTTTCTGTGTTTTTTAGGTTTCCATATTTTAATATGCAAATTATTTTATTTGCAGTCTCTATAAATTTAACGCAGGAAATGGTACCCATATTTCTAATGTTATTCTTTCTATTCTGTTTCACTTCACATTTAATGATAATTCTCTTTTGTGACTTAGTGTTCAAGTCTGGCATCGGCTTGGCACTAAGCCCAAAAAGATATTTACAGACCAGCATTAGTAAACTGCCAGCCTGTTTTTCTCAAAACCTATCTTTCAATGTTTAATAAATTTGTTTTGTTTATTATGGACATAATGCAATATAAAAGCTGGGAACAAACTGAATTGTTTAAGCAAGGAAGTATAATCTTCTCTTGGGATCTCTGCGACAAAATGGTGAAGCTGTCCACATTATTGCTCTGGTAGTCAATCATTTTTCTTCAACCTGCATTGTTCGGACCATGAGTGCAATTTTTCTGCAGACCCCAGGGTAGTTATTTATGAATTTTGTGCTTTGAGCAATGCTCTTGACAAGTGACTTGCCATTGTGCACAGAGACTGAACTAGATTGGTAAAACCTGGCGCAGTAGATCCTGTCCACTTGAACTGAAACATTTAGTATAACATAAACTCGTATTACTAACAGGACACTGTAAAATTATTTGAGGGGAAAAAGGTAATTACTTACATCTGAACATGACAAACTTTCTCCGGGTTCTTCTTCCTCCCACTCCTCATCACTGTCGACTTCATAATCAAACACAGACTGTGAAAACAGAAATTTGATAATCTGCAGTTGATCACAAGCACAATCTCCACAATGCCTAAACTACAACACATATCAGCATCCTCATGATCAATGGGTACAATTGGGATACATAATGTTTCTGATTATTTCAGGTTATGATTTTGTTATTTATTCTCATTTTACTTGTTTTTTTTTTTTTTTTTTACTAATTACACGCTTGCAGCGTGTAATTAGTTTACACTGGCCAAAATTATTTATCAAACCTTAAAAATCGGCACTCATACTTTACATTTTCTATAATATTACGCCTGAAGACAAGTAAAACACATTATAAACCAAAATAAAGACAAATGGATGAACATTTAAGATCTGTTACTGTTTTAGAATATTTTTATTGTCACTTTTCTTTCAGAGAAATGTTTTAATAAATGGAAATCTGAAAAGTTTTCCCATTTACACTAGGCCTTTGATGACTTTTTTTATTGCCGTAATCTGACTACTGTAACTTTGCAGTCAATCCATTTTAAAACAGAACAAAAAAAATCAGAAAAAAGTGATTGGATTATTAGTTATATTCACATATCTGTAAAACAAACTCTTAGGACATCCCAGTCTCAGAGCGGTGATGTCATCTTTGCCATTACATCCATGCATGGTGTACACAAACAGCCCCATCCAGGCTAGCCACATGCATGTTTAGCCCTCAAGGAAATGCAGAGAAAGTATGCATCCCTGCCATCCACAGAGGCTTTCATAACTGTAAAGCACTGGTACCAGGGGTGTCAAAATCATCACGTTCTGCACATTGCTGATTTGGTCCAATTCCTTATACTGAGGCTCCCACTCATCACAGGCTTTGCCTTAAGAAACAGCAGGATCCAGCCTATGTACCTGGAACTTTGATGACCACCACACAATAAGCTCGTGGTATGATACCAACAGCTCTTATAGTGTAATGTGCTGTTTGTTACTATGATCAAAGACACACTGGCCTCAGAACTAGGGGGTAACCAGACACTCCGAGAGAGAGGAACAAAGAAGAAAAAAAAAAGAACAAAGAAGAAACTAGTCATGGAGAAGCTTTTAGAAAAGGAAAAAGGAAATAGACATATAAAGACAGAGAAAAATAATGTGAGGAAACATTGAAAGAACTACATGAGATAGATAATATCATGAGAGGTTGGCACAAGATGGTTGAGAGGCCTATGTTCCACTGGGTGGATCAAAACCAGACTAGTCCTTATTCAATACACTATATAAGCAACATATAAAAGAAGTCTGCATTACACTACCTCATCTTTCTTCCATGGATTTCTAGCTGAAAGAGCAGGCTTCTTCCTCCAAGTTCCACAGTAAGGTGGCCTGTAGTCAGTATGGAACTGAAGAATCTTAACTCTGTAAGTGACTTTCTTCAGAGCCTCAGAGTCATGAATTATTTCAACATCCTCTTCAGGTTGTGGATTTCTGATTCGAAGAAAATGAAATTTAAGTTGATTAGAAAATATTCAGCGCTGCTGGAACCATACAAAATATCCTATAGCCCACAAGAATATGTATAAGAATTACATTAAGACAATACTGCAGCAATGACATTCAGAACAATGACTACAGGGCTACTTACATCCGCGAAATTCTGCCAGTCCTGTGTGGCTTTACATCCCCATTTTTCAGCTGCTCCAAGTATGTGTTTATACAATTCTGCAAAGGGAATATTTTATTTACCTCTACCCAGTTGAAAATGTATTAAAAAACCCTTAACAATTCACAATAACTGCTAACGTTGTTACTCTAAACTGTCATACATATATCCATAACATTTTAAACATATGACTATGTAATGTCAGTGGTAGCCGCAGCGGCCTATGGCCAGCACTTACCCATCGGTAATGTGACAACATCAACTGTGTCCACATGATATACACATGTGCAGTACTAAAAAGAGAATTGCTAAGTCCATTGAGATGTCAGAAGGACATTGCCAAAGCAAAATTCATCACTCCCCTCTGGTGCTTGTAATCATAGCGCACCTCCTGCTGTACCGACAAGTATGTTGCATGTCACAAAATTGCCAGTAGGCTGTCCTTTTGTCTGTCTTTGGTGTGGGAAACCCTGCGCTATTTTAAGCGGGGGAACCCGGGGAAATCCTCTTTTCTATAACATTCTCCAAAAGTCTAGAAGTTTGGTTTTGGGTGCTGGTTTTTTTTTCACCTAGAGAGAACTAAACATCCATAATCCGGGTTTCACGGGATTTTATAGTGATAAAATCATAGAAGTAAGGTTTCGCGGGGGAAAGAGACTTCTCACTTGCACTCGAGACATCGAAGGAAGACGAAGGTCGAGCAGTCACAGTGTATTCACTACGTTTCGACAAGCAGACGTCTTTTTTTTTTTTTAAGCGCTGTCACCAGTCTATATGGACATCAAAGAGTCCCGACAAGTTTATGATGGCAAGTTCTAAAAGGTGGTTTTGGCAAATAAGGTAAAGAAACTTTATATTACTTGCTAGTAGTGTCAAATGATCGCAGTCACTAATCGTTTCACAGGGTGTGTTGAGAATGGCCTAGGTCATGAATATTTAATTAGACGGTAGCGATCGATTGCTGTAGCCGAGCCGACCTAGTTCAGAGCACTATAAACCAACTAGTTAATCGGTGCTTTGGCGATAGCTGATATTAGTTAACAAATAACTAAGGTCTTTACGCTCTTTTCAGCATTTCCCTATCGATTGAATATAAACATGATCTATCTACCTTACGTAAATGTTTAGGTAGCGGGGCCCGTGGTATAGCGGTGGAGAGAATCGGTGTTTTGTGTTTATGTACAGCATATGGGTTAATCATATGATTCAGCCATTTTAGTGCAAAGGACTGGGAAGGAAGTTCAATCGTATTAGTATATTTTATAGTGGTGAAACCAGTGTGGGAAAGAAAGGAGAATTGTTCTACGATAGTGAACAAAGGTTGATTTGGTAACCTTAGCTAGGGGAATGCAATGCACACAGATAGGGCGGTAGTTCGGGACAAGTGCCAGACGGATCGTATCAGTACTTTATACTATTGGCTGATATTGAGTGAGCACTCACAACGGTTCCCGATGCAGTATATCGCAGATCCAAGAGGACCCGCTGTAGCGTTCATGATATGATCACGCCTCTAGGACAGGGTAACTGCACTGGGATTGATAATAACTTTACACATGGGGGTAGATACCAGGTATATATCGTACCACTGGTTAACTTCTACCTGGGTGCAACGACTGACCTATGATGACGGAATGAAGAAGGATCGTCAGGTCACATGACCATTAATCCTTAAGTAGAGGACACTATTATAATAGGGTGAATGAAGAGAGTGAGAAAGAGTGAGTTTGTCTAACTAGGTTCCTGATGTCACTGTTGCTGCGATGACCGGACCTGTCCAAGATGGATCCTAGGCCTCCCGAGACAAAGCTGATCAAGGGGCTGCCCGACGGATGATGGTCCAGTTCACTCAGGTCTTCTCTCTCTCTCTAATAACAGGGTCATGTAGAATATAATTCATAAGTTTACCCCATGATGAGGACTTATTGGCCCGTTCAAGTGTCATGTTCCAATGGGTTGTGTAGGGTTCTTTCACCAGGTCCTCTCATTACAGGGGCAATCTTCTGGTGGTGGTCTGAAGAAGCCTGTGATGAATATGGGAAGGTGGACCAGCGATAGTAACCGACGCAAGTGACCGTGACGCATCCCCGATGTTGGATTGGTGCACTGGATTCTGGCCTCTGAAGTCACCTTCGCCAATTAATAACCCCAGGTGAAGATCCAGCCCTCTAACCACTGTCACTATAGAATCCACTGGGTAAGAACTTTTGTCCTACATGTCCAAGTATGGCTCATATCCAAGCTTACCAGGCCACGATGTGGCTGACAAAGACATTGACAGATACACTAAGAGCGGTGATGCTCCAAAGAGAAGGTGTGTCTTCAAGGATTGTTTGAGACAACACCTTGAATTTGTGGTGGTCCATAAGTCTGAACAGTGCTTGATCAGGACAGTTCCCACCTGCCATAGTCCACGATGTCTACTGCAACTTATATGAACAATCCGTGATTCGGAAGTCAACCAACTCCAGAGACCCAGTCTACCTTTGGAGTCTGACCATTTACCCGAGGAAAGTGTGCCATCTCCTACCCGCCTGTCCAGTGGGACACTACCGGAAGGAGGATCCTCAGAGATCTGGTGAGCTACCCATGACTACCAGACGGACTGAGCGGTACCACAGATGCCCAGTGATGACACAACTGATCGTCTGATGCTGATCTTCTGCTTCTATCTAACTGTTATATCCACTGTCTTCATCTCAACCTCTTCTCTTCTATACTCTTATGTACAATACATTATCCACTTGTTAATATGACGTTACCTGAGTTGAGTCGTGTCTTCTGGATTGAGCCCCTAGAGGTTATCGTCCCTAGGGTGATTGAGTGAGAGAAAGCCGAGTCCAGGGGCCTGAGGAGTCGGGGGACTAACTACACCCATGTTTTGGCCAGAACATATCCTGTAGTATACAGTGTGACAATAGCCCAGCCTACTCCACGGACATTGTTACATTGCACCTGGGATCATTTTCACTTTTCCCAAGTGACATCCAATGTTCACGAGGCATATTAAAAATTTACACTTAGACATATTATGTCACTTAAGTTGAAATCAATAACCAGGCACAGCCTCAAAGTCTCAAGTCACGGTGGTCAAACATTTAACCAACCGTTAATAACATGCAACCAGAACCAATTATATCATATCTGCTAAGTTCGTGTGGTTAAAAATGTGCCCAATAGCCGAAAAATTTATGTTTTACAATCACCTTCTGTCAGTTTCACAACTACACACACTGTTAACATATCCAGTCCCCCCTCCTCCCCCCCCCCCTTTTCTTTACAGGATTGCTATGACTCTGGACTGTGTTAATACTGTTTCAGTCAGATGTAGAAGCACAAGTTATCAAATCCAAGTGGTATAGTCTACTGCCACTCTTATAGAATGTTGCTGGGTGTTTTTATAGCTGTTTACTTTGTAACAAACCAGGATTACGCACCTCAGCATTAGCCAGGGTCTGATCTAAGTTGATCTTCTTGTCTTCAGTGAGAGCATCTCGTCTTACAGCCGGTGCCAAATGCATGTCTTTCTTGAGCTCGAATGGAATAAACATCCCAGGACTGGATTTTGGAGTCTGTAGACAGAAATAAGGAAGTTTAATAGATTTATTGATACAACTTCTAAATGTCCCAACCAGATTCTCGTAAACTACTTAACATTTCATTTCCAAACAATTTTCTCAAAGTATTCTTTTAACAAAAACAAAATCACTTTTGTGGTTTGTGTACGTTATATAGTGTTACACATAATTAAACTCACTGAAGACGCACATTTCAATATTATATCCTGCTGTAAGTGACAATGTTGTATTCTGCTGTGAGAAACAATGTTGTATTCTGCTGTAAGTGACAATGTTGTATTCTGCTGTAAGTGACAATGTTGTATTCTGTTGTAAGTGACAATGTTGTATTCTGCTGTAAGTGACAATGTTGTATTCTGCTGTAGTGATAATGTTGTATTCTGCTGTGAGAAACAATGTTGTATTCTGCTGTAGTGACAATGTTGTATTCTGCTGTGAGTGACAATGTTGTATTCTGCTGTGAGAAACAATGTTGTATTCTGCTGTAGTGACAATGTTGTATTCTGCTGTGAGAAACAATGTTGTATTCTGCTGTAAGTGACAATGTTGTATTCTGCTGTAAGTGACAATGTTGTATTCTGCTGTAAGTGACAATGTTGTATTCTGCTGTAAGTGACAATGTTGTATTCTGCTGTAACAGAAATAATGTATTCTGCTAGATTACAGTAATTTTCTTCTTCTTGTAATCACAGCTGTACTGTTTATAACATTAGGCTGGGGGTCATGATGATGCTCAATGCTGTGCCTGGAGCTGCTCTTTAGTCCCAGTTTTGAGTTTGGTGTCGAGTCAATGGTCCAATATATCATTTACAATTGGCTGTCCATAGCTCAACCATTGAGAACGTAGTCAGCAATTTGTCCAGTTGGTCCACTTGCACATAGTGACGAAGAAGGCAGATGCAACTTGTTCATTACATCACTAAACAAAGTTAGACAAGTACATGACTACCCTTCAAGTGTCACTCCTCAGTCTTCACGTTTATTCCCAACCATAATACAAAGTACTTAACAAAAGTCAGCGAACATGTTACAGATGGGGAATACGCTGATATTGCCATGAGCAATACGAGGGTGTGATATCTGCATTTGTAATCTGCTTACAGAGAATAAGACTGGCCAATTCCTTTCTGCATTCAAGCCCACTAAAGGTTATAGCCATATCACACCATAGACCAATAGTAGGTTTCTGCTTCAGCACTGTATAGGGTGTATTTTTATGACTCCGCAGTGTTTGAAAATATTGCTGTTCCAAGTTTTGTATTCACTCTCTGTGAAGTTCATGCAACATAATAGGTAAATACAAAACTTGGACCGGCAATATTGTCAAATACTGTACAGTCGTTAAAAATACACCCTGTATTTCTTTATTTAACACCTCCCATGCATGTTGTAAGAGTCGACAAAGTAGGCTTGGTGTGAGATTGGCTATTTCACCCTGTAGAAACCTTCCGATGCACAATCCAACCAGTCATGAATATTTCTACAAAGGTGTTCATGAGAGTTGGTTGAGGGTGTAGGCTTTATAGGAAGATGACAGGCATCAGAAGTTTGAAAGTCATAGCAATAAAAAAAAAAGTAATGAAATGTACTTACTGATGGTTTCACATTATTATCTTTCGGTTTGATGAAAAAGCTCTGGAAAACTTGTTTAGTCTTTTCATTTTTCTTTTTCTGAAACAACAAAATGAAAACAAGAACATTATCTACCAGGACAGCACTAGATCCTCAGTCTGAATGCCGTCAACAAGTAAAGTTCACTAGTTCAATTGTCTTGTGTTAAACATATACTAAATGTGTCGAAGGAGACATTCATACAAATGTAATGCAAACTATTTTGGTTTCTGTTTGATTTGAAAGAAGCATTTTCATTATACACAGAGTCCTCAAAAAGTTATTATTCAACCTCCTCTAATAGATCTCAAAGAATCTCAGAACTGTGCCAAAAAGTCTTAGTACTCAAAAGGCTTAAAATACGACCCACATATACTAGGTCACAGAATCATGAAGCAAGATCAACTTTACAACCACAATCTGTATAAAAGAGAAAAAAATCTGCTGCATCCTAATCAATATGCTATCCAATATACTCCCATTCTTTTTTGTTCGTTGGTCACAAAATGACAAAACAACCAGTGACCATTACGCCAAGTGGCATCCTATAGGGCAACATCAAACTCTTAACTTCACTCTGTCAACAGCCACCATCCATACACTGCTGCCCGTGGTTTATGTGTTTCAACTTTTGACTCCATAGTTCTGCACAAGGCAGTTTAAAACAGACATCTCTTATTTTCCCCTTGAATTACCATACAAATTATTTAGCAGTTTGGACACCACAGAAATATCAGCAGACTGAAAATAAGGCTATTTGGTGACGCTGTTTAAGAAAATAGACCCGGAGAAGTGTGACACATTATAGAGGTATAATGCTGTCAGTTCCTGGGAAAATATAAGGCAGGATCTCAAAAGATTAAGAGGTCCTGCACTAATCCGATAGTCACATTTTACACAATAATAGAGAAACGCATTCAGCTGAACTCGTCACTTTATATTGTATGTGGACTAAAAAAAACCTTCAACGGCATTAATGAGGAATGTTTGGAAATTGATAAGGCACTATGGGATCCGCAAGAAAATCATTAACTTAATGATGGCAACATATAAGCCTAGTCTCACAGCTTTTAATGGTTAAAAATTAATTATATGATAATTAAGGGAGTGATGAGGAAATCTGCAGAAGAGAAGGAGTGACTGACGAATAGATTACGTAGTCACAATCTACCAAATCTATAAAGATGTAAAAGCAGGCACAGTTATGAATTATTTTATCCCTAAGACGAGTATATTTAACACATATTACCTTATCTTCTTCTTCCCGTAACTTTTCTTCTTCCTTCTGTTTCCTCTCCTCTTCTTTCTTTCTTTTCTCCTCTTGCTTAGCCCTGTTGAAATATGTAGATTATGTATCATCTTTAAGCAAATCTTACCTAGAATATACATTTAAACTTCCGATGTGATGATGCCGAAGTAGCGGGTTCAACACCTACACCGGTCGTGACTTCTCATCCTTGACTCGGGGGCGTAACTTACAAGTACCTCGGAGGTCGGAGTGTGTTTGCCTGATTGGGACACTAATAATACAGAAAGCTAATTCACACGCAAATATCAGTTCCCTGTATGGGCTACGCTTGAGTTCAAGGCAAGCAAACGCATGCACACAAACCTAAATTTTAAAAACTGCCTGAACTCCTCCAGACCACAGTTCACAATTTCCAACTTGCAAGGGGCTTTCCAAATCTGCAACATGAGCACAGGTCCTGAATTTCCACCTTTATCCGAGAAGCTTAGACATGCCATTGCTACCCAGGGATCAGTGGGGAGTGTAAGTTGTGGCAAAACTTGTCCCTCACCTGGATATGAACCCAGCACCTTTCAAGTGGATGCCCCACCTTTAGTCATTCCACACTGAAATATACATCTTGTAAAATTAGTGTTACCAGTGATGTGGTGTATTCAGTTAACTGCTGCAGACTGGAATCAAATGCATTATACCTACAGGCATCATCATCATCATAAGCCCTGACAACTGACAGGTCTCTCCATAGATGTCTTTGGTGTTCCAGATCAACTCTGCTAATGATATTCCTCCATGGCACTAACCATCTATCCAGCATCATTTCACTCTACTTCTGCCTCTTTTTGCAATTACTTTTCAGTTTTCACAATGTTTTCCAATACCTTTTGCACCAAAGAACGCTGTCTGTCTCTTCTAATTGTAATAATGTTCTATTTTCACTAGCATAGAACAATTCAGAATTGGTTTTAAACATTGCCATTAACTAAGATATCCAAGACACAATACTCAAAAATCCAAATTATTTATAGTAAAAGATGGTGGGCACGTAGTGTAGTTGATAGGAGCTATGGTGATGTCACCAGCGCGGTCAGATGAGGGTTGGATGCCTGCTTTCATTGTCCCCTAACGAAGGAAAAGACTGGCCACCTATTACTCTGGGCACCCAGGCCTGCAAAATGTTATGGCTCTCACCAGCATGGTCAGATGAGGGTTCGATGCCTACTTTCATTGTCCACTAACGAAGGAAAAGACTGGCCACCTATTATTCTGGGCACCCTGACCTACAAGATGTGATGGCTCTCACCAGCATGGTCAGATGAGGGTTCGATGCCTGCTTTCATTGTCCACTAACGAAGGAAAAGACTGGCCACCTATTATTCTGGGCACCCTGACCTACAAGATGTGATGGCTCTCACCAGCACGGTCAGATGAGGGTTCGATGCCTGCTTTCATTGACCACTAACAAAGGAAAAGACTGACCACCTATTACTCTGGGCATCCAAGCCTACAAAATGTGATGGCTCTATCAAACAGACCCATAATAGGTTCATGCCTTCTGGACAAGTAGTATACTGAAAGAAAGTATCTCTAAAGCTCTCATTGTCACGATAACTGTTGCACATCACTGCAGGCCAGCACATTCCCAACCTCCGTGTGGATGAGCCACACCAGACACCAGCAATGACTACGTGATTTAATCTTTTCAGTCTGGACTCTAAAGCATTGTGAGACAAGCATTTGCCAAACTGGACTTTATTATACTGTCTAGTTCTATTGGATTATAGAAATTCACTACACTACCCTACAAAATATTGGTTCAGTATTTGATAACTCTCATCACCCTGCTGACTGACACGAACGCTGTCTCTTCAGCCCCCCCCCCCTTCTAAAATTATGTTAATGACATAAATTTAGTTAAAATATAAATTTCCACTGGCTCAGACATCAATGAAACATACATTTGTACTTGTTTTTACAAATAAATATTCCTCACAAACCTGCAGTTCAATTTTTCTTAAAACTGAACCAAAATCAAAATTTTACACACAAAAATGGTCTTGCAAACAGAACTCAAAATAATATTCAACAATTGCAGTTAATCATAACATTCATTAACAAATTCATTAGAAAAAAGAAACAAGCGAACAATAAAACATTTCATTATACTGAGCAAAAGAAACCTTTTCATAAAACATAAATTGTGCATTGAAAATGACACTGTCCACTTATCAGAGAGAGTAGGAAAACACTATTAACACCTACAAGTATCAATCTATTGGATACATCAAGACAGCTTGTAAACCTAGTGTATGGGAGAAATGACCCCACAAGTCAGAGACTATTATATGAGAAAAATTACCCCATAATTTGAGATCATCTTATAAACATAGTGGACAGGAGAAAGTATCCCATAAGTCAGATAAATGTTTGCATATGAGAAAAATTATCCCATAATTTGAGATCATCTTATAAACCTAGTTTAAAAAGGTTAGTTGCGTATCGTTTACAGGACATTGCAGCCAGCACCAGAATTTTTTGCTGTTGTGATCTCTTGGAAAGTTTATGTTCAATAGTTTGCCGTTGCTTTCTGAACGGACGGCACACATACGATTTCATAAAAAACCAACGCAAGGCGGTCTGCTGCCAAATCCCCCGCAGCTGTGTTTTGAATGTGGGTATGCGGGATCACGAACTGCGTCCATAACACCTTCATCACGGAGCTGGCAAATGTTTGCATATGAGAAAAATGATCACATAATTTGAGATAATCTTATCAGCCTTGCGTATAGGAGAAATTATCCCATGAGTCAGAGAAGTGTTTGCATATGAGACAAATTATCCCATAATTTGAGATAATCTTATCAACCTAAGGCCTATCCACGTCAATATGGAAACACTATACTCGAGTTTCGCCCTCATTTGAGCTCATCAGTAGTGCATATCCCTGACCGGATCCGGAAACAGTCCCGGATCACGCGTGTGAAACGGGTGTGTAACCACGCGGCACACACTGGACACACCAAATTATCACAACAGAATACCACAACGCTACCCATTGTAGGCTATGCTCAAGATTGCCCAATCGCCGCGACCGACGTCCGTCAATCGATGGGACCCGAACGATCAGGACTTCTCACTGGCAAGGAACACCAGGCCTCCTAAATCCAGTGAGCAATAATCAATTGATTATGTGGTTGTTTCGGGATTTGAAATTTAAATATTGAGCACAACCCACTACTGGCAACGCCGATTGCATTCTGATATGAACCTAAGGCCTATCCACGTCAATATGGAAGCACTATACTCGAGTTTCGCCCTCATTTGAGCTCATCAGTAGTGCATATCCCTGACCGGATCCGGAAACAGTCCCGGATCACGCGTGTGAAACGGGTGTGTAACCACGCGGCACACACTGGACACACCAAATTATCACAACAGAATACCACAACGCTACCCATTGTAGGCTATGCTCAAGATTGCCCAATCGCCGCGACCGACGTCCGTCAATCGATGGGACCCGAACGATCAGGACTTCTCACTGGCAAGGAACACCAGGCCTCCTAAATCCAGTGAGCAATAATCAATTGATTATGTGGTTGTTTCGGGATTTGAAATTTAAATATTGAGCACAACCCACTACTGGCAACGCCGATTGCATTCTGATATGAACCTAAGGCCTATCCACGTCAATATGGAAGCACTATACTCGAGTTTCGCCCTCATTTGAGCTCATCAGTAGTGCATATCCCTGACCGGATCCGGAAACAGTCCCGGATCACGCGTGTGAAACGGGTGTGTAACCACGCGGCACACACTGGACACACCAAATTATCACAACAGAATACCACAACGCTACCCATTGTAGGCTATGCTCAAGATTGCCCAATCGCCGCGACCGACGTCCGTCAATCGATGGGACCCGAACGATCAGGACTTCTCACTGGCAAGGAACACCAGGCCTCCTAAATCCAGTGAGCAATAATCAATTGATTATGTGGTTGTTTCGGGATTTGAAATTTAAATATTGAGCACAACCCACTACTGGCAACGCCGATTGCATTCTGATATGAACCTAAGGCCTATCCACGTCAATATGGAAGCACTATACTCGAGTTTCGCCCTCATTTGAGCTCATCAGTAGTGCATATCCCTGACCGGATCCGGAAACAGTCCCGGATCACGCGTGTGAAACGGGTGTGTAACCACGCGGCACACACTGGACACACCAAATTATCACAACAGAATACCACAACGCTACCCATTGTAGGCTATGCTCAAGATTGCCCAATCGCCGCGACCGACGTCCGTCAATCGATGGGACCCGAACGATCAGGACTTCTCACTGGCAAGGAACACCAGGCCTCCTAAATCCAGTGAGCAATAATCATATTGACGTGGATAGGCCTTAGGTTCATATCAGAATGCAATCGGCGTTGCCAGTAGTGGGTTGTGCTCAATATTTAAATTTCAAATCCCGAAACAACCACATAATCAATTGATTATTGCTCACTGGATTTAGGAGGCCTGGTGTTCCTTGCCAGTGAGAAGTCCTGATCGTTCGGGTCCCATCGATTGACGGACGTCGGTCGCGGCGATTGGGCAATCTTGAGCATAGCCTACAATGGGTAGCGTTGTGGTATTCTGTTGTGATAATTTGGTGTGTCCAGTGTGTGCCGCGTGGTTACACACCCGTTTCACACGCGTGATCCGGGACTGTTTCCGGATCCGGTCAGGGATATGCACTACTGATGAGCTCAAATGAGGGCGAAACTCGAGTATAGTGCTTCCATATTGACGTGGATAGGCCTTAGGTTCATATCAGAATGCAATCGGCGTTGCCAGTAGTGGGTTGTGCTCAATATTTAAATTTCAAATCCCGAAACAACCACATAATCAATTGATTATTGCTCACTGGATTTAGGAGGCCTGGTGTTCCTTGCCAGTGAGAAGTCCTGATCGTTCGGGTCCCATCGATTGACGGACGTCGGTCGCGGCGATTGGGCAATCTTGAGCATAGCCTACAATGGGTAGCGTTGTGGTATTCTGTTGTGATAATTTGGTGTGTCCAGTGTGTGCCGCGTGGTTACACACCCGTTTCACACGCGTGATCCGGGACTGTTTCCGGATCCGGTCAGGGATATGCACTACTGATGAGCTCAAATGAGGGCGAAACTCAAGTATAGTGCTTCCATATTGACGTGGATAGGCCTTAGGTTCATATCAGAATGCAATCGGCGTTGCCAGTAGTGGGTTGTGCTCAATATTTAAATTTCAAATCCCGAAACAACCACATAATCAATTGATTATTGCTCACTGGATTTAGGAGGCCTGGTGTTCCTTGCCAGTGAGAAGTCCTGATCGTTCGGGTCCCATCGATTGACGGACGTCGGTCGCGGCGATTGGGCAATCTTGAGCATAGCCTACAATGGGTAGCGTTGTGGTATTCTGTTGTGATAATTTGGTGTGTCCAGTGTGTGCCGCGTGGTTACACACCCGTTTCACACGCGTGATCCGGGACTGTTTCCGGATCCGGTCAGGGATATGCACTACTGATGAGCTCAAATGAGGGCGAAACTCGAGTATAGTGCTTCCATATTGACGTGGATAGGCCTTAGGTTCATATCAGAATGCAATCGGCGTTGCCAGTAGTGGGTTGTGCTCAATATTTAAATTTCAAATCCCGAAACAACCACATAATCAATTGATTATTGCTCACTGGATTTAGGAGGCCTGGTGTTCCTTGCCAGTGAGAAGTCCTGATCGTTCGGGTCCCATCGATTGACGGACGTCGGTCGCGGCGATTGGGCAATCTTGAGCATAGCCTACAATGGGTAGCGTTGTGGTATTCTGTTGTGATAATTTGGTGTGTCCAGTGTGTGCCGCGTGGTTACACACCCGTTTCACACGCGTGATCCGGGACTGTTTCCGGATCCGGTCAGGGATATGCACTACTGATGAGCTCAAATGAGGGCGAAACTCGAGTATAGTGCTTCCATATTGACGTGGATAGGCCTTAGGTTCATATCAGAATGCAATCGGCGTTGCCAGTAGTGGGTTGTGCTCAATATTTAAATTTCAAATCCCGAAACAACCACATAATCAATAATCTTATCAGCCTTCTGGATAGGAGAAATTATCCCATTAGTCAGAGAAGTGTTTGCATATGAGACAAATGATCCCATAATTTGAGATAATCTTATCAGCCTTGTGGATAGGAGAAATTATCCCATTAGTCTGAGAAGTGTTTGCATATGAGACAAGTTATCCCATAATTTGAGATAATATCTTATCAGCTTTGTGGATAGCAGAAATTATCCCATTAGTCAGAGAAGTGTTTGCATATGAGACAAATTATCCCATAATTTGAAAGCAACATCTTAGCCATAACCATCTTACGTCAGTCCCAGGCATGTCTATAGTTTACAATTAAAATTTGGTTGTATGATGTTGCATTAAACTTCAGCATTTACTGGCCGTTTTAATTTATTATGCGATGTCAGTTCAGTAGTCTGCCATTGCTTCCTGAACAGCCGACCCTCATACCATCAAAATCAACGCTAAGCAGTCTACTTCCAAATCACCCGCAGATGAACTCTTGTCTCTGAAAAGGAATTATGAAAATGTGTCTCACTATACCCTAACCACAACACCGGTTATAGCTTTTAGATGACACAATTATCTCACAAATAAAAAGATCCATAAACAAGAGCAACATATGCCTTATCGGAGAGGCTATTTTTTTTTTCAACAGCAGAAAACAGTCAGTGAAACAATATACTCACTCTAATACTGCCTGCTTTTTCTTCTTTTCTTCCTCTTTTTTCATCCGCTCTTCTTCCTTCTTTTTACGCTCTTCCTCTTTAGCCCTCTCCTTTTCTTGCTTCTCCTTTTCCAGTTTTTCTTTTAGCTCTTGTTTTGCTCTGTCCTTGGCATCCTTGACAGACAATTACAGCATATAACTTCATACAACTCACGTACAACTCAAGTTTGGTAGAGTTCTCGCAAACATCACTTCTATACAGAGTTAATAATCATAATTACTCGTACTAACTAAAAATAGGAAAAAAAAAACATTTCTGAAATCCTCACCTCTGTGGTATTAAGAATCCACCAACACAATTAGCAATATTCAGACAGAAATGAAGAACATAAATTACATTACATATTTATACAATAGGTATGTCCAACAGTGTATTCTACTTCATTTGTCTTTCGAGATGAGCACATCATATCTAGCTATGTATACCAAAGGTCAGTGTGTCCGACTTCAGCATGCATGTGTCCAGTTGGCTTCCTCTAGACCAGTGGTTCTCAACTGGTTTGTAGGGTTTCCAGGGAGGAATTAAGATTATCTTAACATCGCGTTAATAAACAGTTAGTTGATATTGTTTTTCCCTCCATACATTATGGTTCTGTACTTCTCGGCCTTCTGAAATTTGTTTTATAACATAAGTAGAAATCACGTTTTATGTAGATGTCTAGACTTGTTTTAGTATGTGTTATAAATTTAGCTTCCATTTTTACGAATACTGGGGGTGGGGGGTTGACATTCTAAACATTCAGCGAAGGGTTGCACGGGCCAAATAAGGTTGAGAACCACTGCTCTAGACAGATTCCATCCAAGGTAATGGACAGCTCGACTTTCTTAACAACTTTGTCAGGTCAGTAGCCTTACGACTAACTCCTTGCGATTTCCAAATGCTGTGGGATTGTTAAAGCTCCTTTTTTTTGTCCTTATCCAAGAAGGCTAGACATCTATCTGACTATCCCTTCGAGGGACTGTTGAAGAGCTCATGCCCTTTAACCCTCATCATCACATGCCATGCCAATAAGTCCCCATCTCACAGTCACTCGTCTAGGATTAGGTCTGTGTTCTAGACCTGATTATGCTATGTGAACAAGCCATCCAGGTATTTATCTGTCTTTCCCTAACTCTTAAGTCTGCCAGTTGTCACTAAGTTTTCAAGTGTATTTCTCCTTATAAAATGAGCTGTTGAATCATAATGTACTAGGTATATTTAATGGTGGTTTTCCCTTGCTTACCGTCGATTTGTTTATAGTTTAATTCCGCAAGTCTTAATTTGAAGGCATTTTTTTGGCACTCGCTTGCTTTGAACTCAAGGGATTTAGCTTTCCCTATTACTAGTGTCCTTTGCCATCAGGTGAACTCACTCCAGCATCATAGGTACTTGTAATTTACATCCCCAGGTCAAGGGCGCGATATCATTTTCGTCAAATTGACAATGTAGAGGTTGAACCCCATACCTTAGCATACCATTTAAGAATTTACTGTTTAAGTACGGGCACTCTTATCGATTCAGCCATGCTGGCATTTAAAGAAATTAACCCTCAGCAGCAGGTTAATGACCACATCACAGAACTTTGAGGTACATTAAAGATAGCTGCCCATCAACTAATATGTCTCCTCTCAACAACCACTGCTTGTGTTGGTCCACGACTACTAAACATATTCACAGCTAACCTCTTATCTAGCGGCCACTCTCCATCTGGTAGTTGCACCTAGTTGTAGGACAGGCTACCATCCAAAGCTGTAATCATCATCAGCCTTTCAAATGCTCCCCTCAAGGCAACAATATCAATGGTACAAGTGAAATAATATATTTAATCTATTATTTATGGTCACTACTCAGCATTAATAAAGTATGGTCCATATCAGCATCACATGCTTTGCAAGTCATGTATCACGGCTGTCATGTCTCTCCACAGATCTTGGTTTTTGGTATTCTTGATTCTTTTGATGATATACCTCCATGCCATTGTCTTAGACCATCGAGCATCATTTCTAGCACCGTGTCTCTTCTACTGCTGATCTTTCCAATCATTAACAATGTTCTCCAATGCTTCCCTTATCATAATATGACCAAGGAACAGTCTCTTTTTTATAGATGTGTATAATGTTCTACTTTAGCCTTTTCCAGGCAATTGTTGTTAGTTACTATGGTCAACCATGATATTCACAACATTCATCTCAGAATCAACATCTCCGCTGCCCTCAAGCCCTTCCTCATTTGTTTGTTCACATCCCAAGATTCACTGTTATACAGCAGAAGTTTCAAACTGACATTTCAGCAGCCTCTTTATGACATTCAATAAAAGTGATATATTAAATGCAGCTCCTCCGAAGTCGGAGAGTGTCTGCCTGTACGGCCAGGAACCACCAGTTTGCACACCAATAAGCCAGGCATGGGACAACGGATACTCACTCAAACCTCAGGTCCTGTATGACATCACACTGATGTTGGACAACAGGATGCCTTCATCCGACATACAGGACTTGGCGTTGGAGCTCAAGCCAACGAACACAAGCAAGCAAGCATTAAATGCAGCCATTGTTTGGCCTATTCTGCTCTTAACCTCTGCCATTATCTTATGAGTGCCCCCTGAGAGAAAAGTAATACCTGTTTTTCTTTCTTTATTTTTTCCTTTTCAGCCTTGTCTGCTTCTAGCTTTCTCTTCCTTTCCAGTCTTTCAGCCTCCCTCTTCTGCTTTGTGGACTCAAGTTCAGCTTTCTTGCCTGAATCAATCTATCAAAATAAGTTCATAAATTGCCATTTGTTAAAATACAATATAAAACAAAGAACACATTTCTATTTATTATGAAAGAGTGCAAAAAACAGCATAAACCACATGAAGAGTAATACTGTCACAAATATGTACTCTTTATAAACCTATTATACTATGCCATAACATTCTCTTTAACTGCTGTTAGTCTACCAAGTTTTCTGTTATGTCAGGAGCCGTCAATAAGTAATGCCTCGTAATTGTTAATTTCATTCAATAGGCAAAATTATTTTTTTTAAACATAAAATTCACATTGAAATGAAGTCCTCTAAGTCTGTACTTCAAAAATGTATTTCTCAATGTAGTCTCCATTATTCGTTATAGTTTTTTGTCCATCTTCTCACAAGGGCATGTATTCCCGCACAGCAAAAAATTTTTGTACTTTTTCCTAAGCCACTGGCTTATGGCATGTTTAAGGGTCTCAGTGTTATCAATGTATCAATGTGATATCTGTGAAGATGATCTTTCAGTGGTCCAAACAGATGGAAGCGTGAAGGTGCTAACTTGGGACTGTAAAGGGGATGTGGTAATAATGTCCAGCCAAATTCTGCAATCATATGAATGGTGCATTTAGTGGTGTGTGTCATGACATTATCGTGCAACAGTAGTGCAGTTCTCAGATCCTTGAATGGGTATAGTCGTCGAAGACACCCTCTAAACTTCTTCAAAGTTTCAATGTAACGGTCAACATTCACAGTATTTCCCAGTTCCAAGAGAAGAATCACATCTCTCTCATCCTAAAACACGGAGGCCATAACATTTCCTACAAATGGTGACATTTTGAACTTCTTTTTTGTCAGCGAGGTTGTGTGATGCCATTCCATTTACTGTCTCTTGGATTATGGTTCAAAGAAATGAACCCAAGTCTCGTCACCTGTCACAATATTCAATAAAAACCTGTTGCCTTCAGGTTTGTAACAATGCAGGAGGTTGATGACTTTGGTTTTCCTTGCTTCTTTATGTCTGTCAACATTCTGTGTACCCACCGTGCACAAACCTTTGAATAACCCAGGTCTTTAATGAGAGTCTGGGAACTGCCCTTACTAATGGACAACATGGAACACAGTTCATCCAGTGTTACCCGACGATTACCACGAATGATATCAACTTGATGAATGTTGTGTGGAGTCAATGCGGTTGACGGACGGCCAGTCCATTTTGCGTCAGCCAGTGAGGTTGACCCACTTCAGCTTTGTCATGGTGACCTACTTCAGCTTTGTCATGCTGACCTACTTCAGCTTTGTCATGCCGATATACTCAACGTCAGACAGTGCTAACATCCACTGTTGAATCTCCATAAACAATACTCAAACATTCGTGGATACGAATTGGGGTCTCTCCTTCAGTTACTATCGCGCAACCTATGACTGAAACAGGTTGGTAGTGATATACAGTGCAGAAGAGTGTTTGAGGAATCTTACTAAATTAATAAATTGCACACTAATAAAGTATTTACATAGTTAAAAAATAGGAGGCATTACTTATTGACCGCTCCTCATACTTCAGAGTTTTAACATCTATGTTGTTAAACTTAAGCACATACTCTCATTTCATTAACTTTACTATTTCAGCCTTAACAGTTGTAACTTCAACACTTTCCAGCCCGAACGAGTACTTTAGAAGTACTAAAGAGTACCCATCTTTGATGGTCAAGTAGTAGACACCTTGCAGTCTTGACAGACTAAAGTATGTGAGTGGAATATGGCCAATATTCCATCACAATGTCTGGGCAGAGCTTCAGAGATCATGTGATGCCCAAACGACATGACCCCTCCCTCGGCCTAGTCTTGTGTATTCCAGAGGAATGGGTAACCAATACGTCTGGCACAAGGTAGGCTGCAGACGCTGGCGGCTCAGCGTCAATCCACCGAGACCTCACCACCACGAGCCGGTGGCGAGTTATGGCCAGACCCTGACACGCAAGGGACACGGCTTAGAGACGTTCAGCCATGTCCCACAGGTGAGGGCCTCACATGGTCAAGTAATTATAATATAAATACCATGGGACAGAAGGTGTTAAAAGTAGCAGTTTGTACAACATGGATTCATAACAGTAGCAGGTAATCATCTATCTTGTCAGCTAGTGTCATTATCATCAACCTTGCCAACTATTAGTGTGGGCAATCATGTTTCTCCACAACTTGTGATCTCCAAAATCATGTTTTAATTTGTGGGCTGACACCTGTCCATGTCATGACACAAGGTTGTCAAGAATCTTCTTGATGTTCTCTATCTGTTTCCACAAATTGTTCCAGTTTTCTAATGTGACCAAAATGTCAACTGCCTCTTTCAAAACATCTAAATTATTCATTTTGACTGTCAAAGGAATTTTCAGCATTCTCTTGTAAAACCATTTTTCTGCGCCTTCGGTTGATTTTGATTTTTGTTGTTGCTAGTTTACTAATTATTCATGATTCACAACAATGTTACAAGTGGCAGCATGCAAGAATTATTTTTCTAACCATCTATGACAAGGATTTATAGCAAAAGATGAATATGCTATAAAATGCAGTTATTGTTTGTCCTATTCTGCTTTTTTTATCTCTGTTATGCTTCTTCCATCAGAGCCTGATCTACTAGGCACATCCACCAATGGTAAAGTGATCTCTAGGTATAGAGATCAGCCACAAATATTTTAAGTGCCTGTGGACCAACACAGGTGGAGGTCAATGAGAGGAGGCAAATTAGCTGGTGGTGTGGGTCATTTGCAGAAAGTCGGTCTCATCACGGCCAGCCGGAAACTCTCTCAATCCCTCGCAAGTCCTCCTACCTCAAACACCTGCTACTTCTCCCAGGTATCATGCCTTCCATCACAGTTCTGTCCAAGCCACTGTAGCATTTAATATGGTTAAATTATTTCATTTAATATGGTTAAATTATTTCATTTAATATGGTTAAATTATTTCATTTAATATGGTTAAAGTATTTCATTTAATATGGTTAAATTATTTCATTTAATATGGTTAAAGTATTTCATTTAATATGGTTAAAGCAGTGGTTCTCAACCTTTTTTGGCCCGTGCCCCCCTTCACCATATTTTCAGAATGTCATTCCCCCCCCCCCCCCTTTCATATTTCCTACCTAAAAATTCCCCCCTCCCGCCCCTACACAGTATACGTAATAATGGAAGCACATACTAAAAAAAATCTAGACGTCACGTGATTTGTGGGTCTACTTACTTTATAAAATGAATTTTAGAAGGATGAGACGTACAGAACCATAAAGTATGAAGGGAAAAACAAGATCAAGTAATCGGGTCTTGTATTAACGCGATCTTGAAATAATCTTCATTCCCCCCCCCCCCCCCTGGTTGAGAACCACTGGGTTAAAGTATTTCAATCTCTGAGACATGGTGCTATTTTTGAGAATATTCATCAATGTTCAGATCTTGTAGAATGGCAGCATTTTTTTCTTCACAGTCCACAATATTCTAAGGACTTTATTTCTTCTTCTTCAGCATTCCGAGCCATTGAGGTTCTTTGCTGCAGATACAATCCGTCTCCATTCGTCTCTCTGGCCGACCCTCTCTTGCCAGCCACCGACTCCAAGTGCCTGTAGGTCTGTATATAAACCATCTCTCCACCGTCCTCTTGTCTACCCCGGGGCCCACGGTCATCCACCTCCTGAGTGCAAGCGAGCTCCGTTTCCCTACCATCCTCCACTCCCTTTATATGCCCCAGCCACTGCAGCCCACCAGCCTTCATGACACCAGTGACCAGCGGGGACCCAAACAAATGTCCTTGCCACCTCCCCTCCTCCACAATGGGTCCAAAGACGCGTCTCAAAACCCCATTCTCAAAGGTTTGCAGCACGCCCCCCCCCCCCCCCCTCGCCGCACCTCAGGCCCCAGAGCCACACAGCACAACCGGCCCGATCAGTGCTCTGCATACTGTGATCCCGGTGTCACGAGACAACGCACTCGACCTCAGTAGATGCCGCAGTGCATAGCACATCTCATCTCCAGAATTGATTCCAGCTTGCATCTCTTCCCCTACGATGTTGGAGCAGCGGAAGACCGCACCCAGGCACCTGTATGTCTCCGCTCTTCCAATGGTCACACAATCCACTTGTATGTGGCCAAAGCTGATCTGTAGCATTGAAATTCAAATGCCCCAATTTTCTTCTTCAGTGACTGCGGGTGTAAACGACTCATCTGTATGGTGCCACAGGAAAGATGTTTTCAAATATTGTACTTAAAGTTGTTTGTTGTCATTGTGCCATAGGTTCTCAATACTGTTCATACCTTTGTACTGCCATGGCGAATGTATGTCTGACATTTTTTTTAAAACAATCCTCACTGCTGATTATGGAGCCAAGATGTCTGCGATATTTTCAGTTTTTTTGACGTAATAAGAAACAATAAATTGGAGAACTTGCTGACAACTGGCAAGATTGAGGGGAAGAGAACAAGGGGAAGGCAGAGAAGTAAATACCTGGATGGCTTGACCACGTGGTATGGTTGAGACAAAAACACTAAGCTGATCCACGACTCTGGTGATCGCGTGAGATGGCGAAACATGACTGCCTACACTCATCGGCATGGCACATGATGAATGAATGACATTTTCTACTTCATTGTTGACTGCGATTTTTGGCCGGCATGTAGTTTTGTCCATGGACATAATTTCTTTCTCTCTCAAAGTTAAAATAAATTATTTTCAGTGTGTCTTGACAGACAGTGTAAACTGTTCTAATTCATGAACACTTGTTGAGAGAACAATCATCATCTGGTTGCATATCTGAGCTCTGAGATTGGTATTCTACTATAAATAAATCAAAATTGTTACTGGTCTCATAATTTTTTAAATGTTTATTACATTTTCAGCATAGATGATGAACAGGTATGGGGAGAGAATGCAGCCATATCTTACTTTTCTTTGCACCTAAAACCAGTTCGATGTTTCACTAGCTATTCTTACAGTTGCTTGTTTATAATGATTCAATTGAGTATTCAAACGTGCTGGAAGCCCCCTCTTTCTTTCTTGATATTCTACCATTTCTGATGTTAAACAGTCAAAGGTCTTGCTGTAGTCTATGAAGTTAGTTAGTTAGTTAGTCGACAGATCATCCTCGTTGCACATCGAACCATTCAGTCCATAAGTGCTCGGATCCCCTCCTCAGCAAATTCTGCAGCGTGTAGCGGCTAACGACGCCAGTTCTGTGTTGGTTTATCAATCTTCTTTGGCTTCCTGCGTAGTGTTCTTGTTTGGCCACCCCTCTTTTAATTTGCTGCTCTCGCAGTCTTGCCATTGTTGTAGATTCACAGTCATCACTTGGTTCTCGCAAAAGTCTCACTTCTCGTAGAGCATTAAGAATGTCAGCCTGGTCCATGGCACAGTAGCCTCACCTGCGAGCTTGTCAGCCCGCTCATTTCCTTGTACTCCCGCATGCCCTGGCACGAAGATGAAACTAATCTTTGCCAGCCGAGACCGCTTCAGAGGCAGCAACCATTCTCTTCGGATCGACCCCTCCTCTATCCTCTTGATCATGTTCATTGAGTCGCTAAGGAAACAAGCCCTGGTGAATGTCTGTGTCTCGAGCCATGTTATTGCTTTACTTACTGCCATGACTTCCATGGTCAGGCTACTTGTGGTTTCAGTGAAAGCACCAGAGTCCTCCTCCACAATTCTCCCTCCGGCCCGAGCTGTAAAGGCCCATGAGCTTCTCACATGTCGGACGACCGACCCATCTGTGTAGATGACCGCGTCAGTCTATGAAACAAGTATGAAGATCTGCCTTGTATTCTCAAGTTGATGATATGCTCCCTGGTTCCTCTGTCCCTTACATTTGTTTTTAGTTGCCATACTGAGTTTCTTGGATCTATAATGTACTGTTTCCCCTTGCTGTCCAACCTTTATTGTGGAAGTGCAGTTGGGATTTTCTCTTCCTCGAATTATGAGACCATGACAGTATTTCTAAAACTTTCCAGTTGGGTAGGAATATCTATAAAATACCTCAACTTGGTGACATCTCCATCACCAGGTAAGAGGCACCCCCCCTACCTTTTACAGTGTCTGTCTTTTCTGACAAAGGCTATTGAAATCAAACCATACACAGAAGGCAAGGGAAATCAACCATCATTGTATTTATCCCTTGTAATTCATGCTTCCCAATAATTTGGAACGGAATAGTAAAAGTTACAAAATGTATACTGAAAGGCCACGGTTAACGTCGGGGTCATGTTCTTGGAAAACGCGACTTTAAGTGAAATGACGTATAGCGAAGTACTATTTCCAATAGAATTAAATTAAATACAGTATATTATGTAAAGTTTACTTTGATGGTTGTTGATATTTATTGGCTAAATAGAGGTGGGTTGAAGGGAGAGTGGTAGTTACTGGGACGTAGCGGCATTAAAACTGCAACTCGCTCAAAAACTATCATCAGCACTACTAGTGCTGCTCTCACCCGCTTTCTTAGCTAGATCTTCATAGAGAGACTTTGCTTTCTGTTGGATAGCCATTTTGCTCACAGGCATATTCCGTTGGTTCTGGTCTTCAATCCAGACGGCCAATAGTGCTTCCATATTCTCCAAAGAGTTCTTATGGTACGAGTGATCTTGAAAGCACGCAAAGGGGTTACGTTTTTAGCCCCCTCTTTAATTTTGTCAGCACCTGCACGAATTGTCCTTACCGTGGTTGGGGGTAAACCATGGACTTTACCTATATCAACTGCCTGATCGCCAGCCTCAAAGCAACGTGACACATCTAACTTCACCTCAAGAGTAACACTTTTCCTGGTTCTCTTACAACCAGACACACTATCAGCACTGTGTGTTTTGAACTCATAATTATGGGTGATTACACGATAAAATCCTGGAAAAATGCACTGCACAAAATGTACAAAGGTAACGTTAATGCAGCTTAGCAGTACAGGCGACGACGTTATGCGGAACGTAGCGACATAAAGTGAAGTTATGTCCCATTGTTACAACGATGTTATAGAGAAACGACGTAAACTAAAGCGACGTATAGCGGGGCCTTCCAGTATCCTGTAAGGAGCAACCAATAAATGAATGGACTTGATATAAATGCTTGATTTCAAGCTTAATACACAGAAGCAAACTGCACAGAAGAAACAAGTTAAAAGCCATCATTTATGTAAGAAGCATTCAGGTACAGTTACAACATAACCATGGTACTCACTGCCAACGGTGACAGTTCTCTGAGAACCAATCACAGTAGGCTCCAACATATGCTTGGCAACATTAACATTGAATATAAACATCTATTCACACACAGAGCAAACAAGCAGTGGGACATGTTCATTACAAACATAAGCTGAAAGCAACGATTTGTCTGGTGGGATATCTACCCTGCGAGACTGAGAAATTATATGGCGAAAGAAGCATGAGAATGTTGACACTGTATAGGATACACAGAGAGAAAACCTCAGACTAGTAAAACTATAATGCCCTTTCAGTGGAACCTAAATGAAACAAGAGACACAATAAAACACAGAAGAGAAATACTAAGTATAGAGTTGAATAATATGAGGACATAGAACGAGCTGCAGGAGACAGCAAAAGCTTGGCAAGAGTTGGACATGGGTCTCTGTTCTAATTGTGGATAAAGGGCAGACGGGAAGAAGTATTGGATAAATGTGGCTACAGTAAAATCTTGGTTTTCGTCGATTATCCATCCGAAAGCAATCGGTGAAATCCGAAACCGACGAAAACCGAGGCAATTATTTCCATATGAATCAATGTAACTAATTTTTTAATTCATTATGTAATTTATTTGTTCTAGAAACTCCAAAATACATACCAAAAACACATTTTATAGAGAATAAATTTAGTGTTCAATACTTTTTTCAGCCCTAGACTTGTCCGTACTCGCCTAGTAACACTGTATGCCAGTGCGCTTCTTGCATTTTCCAAACCATCCTCTCCTGGCCTTAAAATCATTAAGTACACTAGCACTCGTCCCAGGCATTTTCTTAATGAGATTTGCATACAACAGTCTGGCCTTTTCACATATGATTGTCTCCGAAACAAAATCAACATCTAACTGCTTTTAATTTATCCAAATTAAGAATAACCGTTTGACATCTTCAACTGTTTGTGATCTCTGTTTCGTTAGCACATTCATGCCTTATGCTACATCAGCATCCTTTATTGTTTCCTTTTTATTTATTATTTTGAAACAATGGAACTTATCGTGGATGGTGACTTCCTGTACATGCGGCTGATTTGATCAATCTTAATGCCGCTCTCGTATTTTATTATTAGCAAGCAATGTTCACACAACGAAAAACAATGCCAAATTGAGCAGAAGGTGTGGGTCCCTTTGTTTTCGCAAACTTAGCGAGGTCATGTGGGCATGCTCACGAAATCTGAGACAATTTTTTGGCGGAAAACAAATGAAAACCGAAACCAACAATAACCGAAGGCAACGAAAACCGGGGTTTTACTGTATATGGGAATAAAAACTATGTGAAAAAAATATATATTTACTTTACCAAATAAAGTTTACCGTTAAAAAAAAACTAGAAATCAATGACTGTAACTGGTTAATTAAAGTTTCTTTAGCTAGGGCTAGCTTACCTTTCTTCGTTTCGCACTTCCTGTTGCTGGGGTAATAGGGGTATTCACAGACAAATCTCCAGTTTCATTTGCATCAGATACATTGGAATCCTTGCTCCTAATAGGAGTTGAACATGCCGCAGACAAAATTGAAATATCCTTTACAGAATCATCCAAATTCTCCTCGTTTGTAATACTGGTGTCGTTATCACTTACACTGTTGTTGACATCAGACATGTTAACGTCTTCACAGGATTTATCTTCTTCTTCTTTATTGTCTTCTGCAGCGTCTAATTTTACATCCTCGCAGGTGATGCTTTTTATGCATGTGTTGCTTTTCACATCTTCAGTGCAGATTTCACTTTTATGTGGAGCCACAGGCTCAGATTTATCAACCTCAAGTGTTTCTTTTTCACTAGGGCTTGCGTCAGATTTATCAACCTCAATTGTTTCTTTTTCACTAGGGCTTGTATCAGATTTATCAGCCTCAAGTGTTTCTTTTTCACTAGGGATTGTGTCAGATTTATCAGCCTCGAGTGTTTCTTTTTCACTCGGGCTTGCATCAGACTTCTCTATAGTGGCATCCATAGTATCTTCAATTATAATACAATCAGGCACAATAGTTGCATCTGTAACAGCTGGCTGCAGATCATTATTAAGATTTTCTTCAACTGCCGTTTTTACATCCTCATTTGGAAGCCCATTCTGCGGGCTCGCCTCAAGCATTTCATTTGTAGATGAGATCTCATAGTGGGGATCTTGAGACCACTTGCAGACAAATCTGTCCAATTTTCCAATGCTGCATTTAACACTTCCAGCTTCAGCTTCAGAGCTGGAGCTAACTTCATGGTCATTCCCATCATTTTTCGTAGTGCTGCATATTTTGCGGATTTTGTGAGCCTTAGTGTTCTGGCACTCGGTATTGTCTGTAGCAATGGGGTTTAATGGTTTGCCAGGCTTAGTTGATTTGGTTGGTGAATCTAGACAACTTGAACCAGAGTTCCTTCTCTTCTTTCCTTGTCCAAGAGTGTTGGTTTTCACAGAAATTGGTGTACTCTTGAAAAATGACAATTTTGCTGGGAAGAATGGAAATAAAATGTTAAAGAATATAAGACATGAACAATTTTGATGTCATAAGTATAATAAACTTAAAATAAATTGGTCCAGAACATTTAAAGTATTCTTTGTGGGTACAACTTAGAAAAATACATCTGGATAACTATATAGCTGTGTGGGGTAAAAATAAACAACTCCTCCACAACGAGTTGAGTTTAGACAGCATATGTCCATAGGAGTTCCAAAACAGGAAATAATGGATGTTTCCCAAATGAAAACACACTAGCTACATGGGGAACAAAAGTATAAGAATAAAACCCACATCTGATGGATGTTTGTACTTTGGTTATGTATATGTTTGTATGTCTTGTCTTCTGCCTTTCATCTTCCAATGGAACAAAGGCCCTTAACCAACCCATGCCAAGCCCTTTGTAGACGTGTTAATGATTCAAGAGATTTTCCAGCTGAAGGTTTTAGTACGATGAGATAGCCAGTCTCATACCAACCCTATTACGACAAGTATACATGTACGATAGGTTACAATGTCACTATTCTTTGTGTCCCTTAGGGACCCCAATAACATATGGGTGAGTTATATCTTATCCTATCCTTACTGATATTACCATCTTTGGCGGGTCCAAAAATTCTAAGAATCCTGTTCAGAACAGCTTGCTGCTTAGGTAATAGATGCAGGTTCACTGTGACCTGTTTCTAATCCAAAAGGCACAGTTGGTATTACCAATGTCTTACAAATTTCCACCTTTGCTTAATGTGATATTAACACACAAATTAAGACAAAATTTCTATTAGCATTGCCATATTAGTTGCAGATGAAGAACTTGTAAAATAGAAGAATATCCAACAGTAATTCTTACTAATGCATTGTCTCTTCTCCAAGTACTCATATAAAGTAAGCACCCAGAACTGCAAGATCTACCACCCCAAATTTGTAAATAGTGAGAAACAACAAGCTGCCATCAGAATTGATAATGATGTAGGTCAATATCAGCCTATTAACCCTTTAGCGGGTGAAACGTCCATTTCCATCTGTACGCTTAGACAGGCAAACCGCCCCAACGCGCCCGTGACTATTATATATTGTAAAAACGCGATCTCTCAGCTTTCCGATACTTCCGATGGCTACTTTCGCTTTCGCCAATAGCTTGACAACGTGGCTGCCTTTTACAAGCGCCTACTATGAATTTGAACGGATTTTTAAAATAGTTTTCGGGGTTTTTACGCTTAGTTTTTCAAAATGGATTTCTGTGATTCTTCAAGTGATAGCCGAGATTTCGCTAGGTTCAATTTAAGTGACATTGAAGGGCACGAAGTTGACTATTAATCGGAGCTAGATATCAGTGAAAAGCATTACTTTGCATTAGCAGTCATGAGTAGGACTTTAAAGAAAGTGATTACGATTCTGAAAATGTGTTTGTAAATTGCCATATAGATAACTGACAATCACAAACAATATGCTGTATTTCGTAAATATTTATGTTCATGTATGGATTACCGGCAACAATCACACAAGTAACATATTCTGCATGCTTTTTTCCCTTCATTGTGTTGTTTATT
Source organism: Cepaea hortensis (assembly GCA_963921405.1). Lineage (NCBI taxonomy): Eukaryota > Metazoa > Mollusca > Gastropoda > Stylommatophora > Helicidae > Cepaea > Cepaea hortensis. The sequence continues at coordinate 32,751,843 of OY992878.1, forward strand.
TAACTAAAATCGGTTGACTAAAACTTTATTTGTGATGTTTTTACTAAAGTAACCAGAAATTTTACTGAACCTGAAAAAAATCTTGCCCGTTCAGGGCTAAAAAACTGACAAGCGTCTGCCCGGTAGAGGGTTAAAAGAAGTGTGAGACAGGGATGTGTAATGTCTCCAGATCTTTTTTCCCTGTACAGTGAAAATATTTTCAGAAATACAGAAGATATAGAAGGAATCAACATTGGGGGACAATGCATCAATAACAGTAGATAAACAGATGATACCGTCTAAACTGGAGACAATGACCAGGACCTGCAACATTTAGTAGATGCGGTTGTTGCACACAGTGAACAACTAGGGTTAGAATTGAACAGTAAGAAAACAGATTATGGTCGTCACTGAGAAGAAGGAAATAGGCATATTCTTAAGCAAGTGAATCGATAGTTATCTCGGAACAGTCATAACATCTGATGGAATATGCCTTGAAGAGATTAGAACAAGAATTGCCATTGCAAAGGTAGCATTTTGCAAGACGAAAAACATACTGACCAATAAAAAGATATCGATTGAAATGAGAACAAGAGTGTTGAAGTGCTATATAGAACCTGTACCCTCTGCCGTGCGTCCACCTTGACGAGGTAGAGGGGCTTGCGCGTTCCAATGACCCCAAGAGCTATGCCGACGGTAGCACAGCTACTGGTAGGGCCACCCATGTCGGACAGGTCAAGGGAGAGGGACCAGACGAAGAGACGTACAAACCTGCTGCCTTGTAGGTAGACTGGGGACAGTCAAAGGCTAGGGAAAGCATCCCGAACACATGCTTGTCGAAATCGGATGTACTGAGCCACAGGCTTGACAAAGAAGTGCAATGTAACTTTATCATTTCATGATGCCACAGATGAAAATTAATCGTTATGGTGCTAATCCCGTGAAGTCCCATCAGGCGGTGATAGTGCCGGGCCCCCTGCCTCGAGGGGGTCCACCCATGACTACTGGTGGTCACCTTCCCCTGTGCTGTGGAGTCAAGGCACAGAGGAGTAGGTTAAGAGCTATTGACCAAACACCCCGGACACTCAACATACTACAATGGAATGCAGAAGGAGTCTATAACAAGAAAGCCTCCCTAACACAGCGTCTTCATAAAGATAGAATAGATGTGGCATGCATTCAAGAGACACACCTCAACGCCAATCGCACATTTTCAGTCGAGGGATATCAGGCGACACGTTTCGACCGCGAAGGACACAAAGGAGGAGTTGTAATACTTACATGAAATACAATACCCTGCAGCGAAGTATCTGTGATCTCTGACAACCAAACGGAAATTATAGGTGTTGATATAATGATAAAGGACGTGAAAATGAGAATTTACAATCTGTATAGCCCGGCAGATAAGGATCTTAGACTCTCAAACATGGAAATAACTGACACAAATTGCATTGTTGTCGGAGACTTTAATAGCCGTTCAGAAAGATGGGGATACCCAGATACTGACAAAAGAGGAGATGAAGTGGAGGACTGGGAAATAGACTCAAATCTCCATCTACTCAACAAAGCGGATGACACACCGAGCTTCTACTCCAGAAGATGGATTACCACTTCTACTCCAGACTTAGCTTTCTGCACAGGAGACATCCTCCACAAAATCGATCGCCATGTGCTTGACCAATTAGCAGGTAGTGACCACAGACCAATCAAGCTTGTAATAAATATGGAGTATGTTCCACAGGAGCAAAAGCCTTTGCCCCGTTGGAATTATAAACGAGCAGATTGGGACAGATTTGCCATACTAACAGACAAATATTGTGAAAACATAAATACACGATATGGAAACATGAAGCAAATGGTGGAAAGTCTAAACAGAGCAATAATACAGGCGGCCACTGAGTCTATTCCAAGAGGAGCGAGGAAAAATTACAAACCATACTGGACTGAAGAACTACAAATTTTGGAGGACAAAGTTGAAGATGCTAGGAAGACCGCAGAGAGAGAACAAACAACCGAAGCGAACATCTCTCTCAAAGCCATCTCAGCAAAATATAAAAGAACAGTAAATCAAACAACAAGAGATTGGAGGAAAAAAACAGAAAACCTGAATTTTGACAGGGATGGAAACAAACTATGGAAACTAGTGAAAGCCATGAACAATGAAGGACCTAGAAACAAACAAATAACAATTAAACAAGGAAATGCCTTGCTTACAGGAAAAAAGGCTGCAAATGCACTAATGGAACACTATGCCAGTGCAAACCACATTGATATTACAGCCGAACAGAAGAAAGCAATCAAAGATAATCAGATACATCATAGATATACAGAGACAGCAGCAGAATATTTGATGGCAAATCTAACAATGGAAGAAATGGAACAGGCAATGAATACCCTAAAAAAGAAGACACCAGGAAAGGATGGAATCACAAATGAAATGCTAATGGGACTAGGCACTAAGGCAAAAAAGAAACTGCTAGCAGTCCTAAATTACAGCTGGAAGAGGGGAATAGTCCCACAGGCATGGAAGGAAGCTATACTAATACCAGTCCCAAAGAAAGGAAAAGACCTGGAAGAACCAAATGGCTATCGACCTATCAGTCTTCTTAGCTGTGTAGGAAAATTAATGGAACGCATTATCAATGGCAGGCTAACATGGCATCTGGAAGAAAACCAACTCTTAACACCTCACCAAGCAGGATTCAAAAAGTACAGATCCACTGAAGATCAAATAACCTATATAGCTCAGGAAATAGAGGATGCCTTCCAAGAGAAAAAGCACACACTAGAGGTCTGGATAGATTTAGAAAAAGCATTTGATAAAAGTATGGAAGGAAGGACTGAAAGTAAAACTGCAAAAAATGCATGTTTGTGGGAAAATGTACAAATGGATCAGCCACTACCTTGAGAACAGAACTGCCAGGACAAAAGTACAAGGACAAACCAGCAAAATGATGCTATCGGAGCAAGGTGTCCCCCAAGGAGGAGTTCTTTCACCAACATTATTCCTAGCATATATAAACGACATCACGGAAAATTTTCCAGCCAGAGTACACACATCATCCTTTGCAGATGACCTAGCCATATGGACATCTGAAGAATATATTAGTACAGCTAACAGCAGAATACAGCAAGCCCTATTAGCGCTAGAGGACTGGTCAAAATCATGGCTAGTGAAGATAAGTGAAGAGAAAACAACATGCACAGTGTTCTCCCTCTCAACTAAAACTCAGCAACCTAAGCTGGTATTGAATGGAAAAATATTGCGCCATGAAGAAAATCCAAACTATCTAGGAGTCACCTTTGATCGTCGCCTGACATGGAAGACACAGGTTGAGAAAAATCGAACAAGAGCAAGGCAAAGAATGGCAATCATGAAAAAGCTTGCTGGTACAACGTGGGGAGCAGATGAGAAAGTTCTCAAGAAGTTATATACTGGACGGGTGAGGCCAGTACTGGAATATGGCATTGCAGCTTGGGCAACAGCAGCTAAGTCAAACTTTAACAAAATAAGTAGAGTCCAAAATCAAGGAATGCGAATCATAACTGGAAGCCTGAAGACAACGCCTATTAATGAATTAGAAAAGATCACTTGTTTACAACCAATGCAGGATAGAGATAGCAGAGCCCAGCAACAAGCTGAAAAATTTAGAAGATTGACAGACCACCCTATGTATAAAAGGTTTAGAGGTTTTGGAAAGGGAAGACTGAAGCGTAGCAACTTTGTAGAAACTGCAAAACGAAAGATTAGGGCAGATCCCATACTTAACATATCAACAGTCAAACCCATTTACAATGCAGACAAGTTCCCAGCTTGGAGACAGCAGCAACTGCCTGAGATGATAGAAAACATTCCTGGTATTGAGAAAAAGAACACTCAGCATGAAACCGAAAGAAGAGAAATAACCCTAAACTACATAAAAGAACATTACCCAAGCAGCAATTGGACCCATGCATATACAGATGGATCAGCCAAAAATTCAGTAGAGAATGGAGGAGGAGGAATTCTCCTAAATTTAAAAAATGGAGTGAAAAAAACACATTCAGTGGCAACTGGAAAGTTCTCAAGTAACTTCAAAGCGGAGGTAGAGGCTCTGAAAACTGCAGCAGAAATGCTCTTGATGGAGGAAAAAAAATAGACGCAAATGGCTATCTTTACAGATGCAAAGTCAGCTGTCTCAATACTGAAGAGCAAAAACAGCACAGAACTAGCTGACCTAAGAGCAGCACTCCATGGTCTATGCCAGAAATCCAAAAAAGTTGTAATACAGTGGATCCCATCACATTGCAGTATACCTGGAAATGAAGAGGCTGACAGACTGACAAAAGAGGGCGGACGACTACCACAGCACGACATAGACATAACCTATAATGAGGCAAAGAGGTTGATAAAAAGCACTTATAGAACCAAATGGGAATCAGAGCATCCAAGCCACCAGAAGGATGATGCATATTACAAACTCGACCGAAGAGAACAAGTAGCAATCTTCAGACTCCGCACAGGACATAACAGGCTGAAATACCACTTGTTCAACAAACTAAAGATAGGAGACACAGATGAATGTAATTGTGGAACTGGTAAAATGACAGCTAAACATTTGCTGCAAGAGTGCCCAATATATGCAGAACAGAGAAAGATATTTTGGCCCACAACTGCTTCATTCGAGGACAAGCTCTATGGAGATATCAACAAGCTCAAGTCGACTGCAGCTTACTTTAACTGTATTCAGGTTGACATTTAAATGTACATGAAGAAGTATTTAGACTGCCACACTTCATACCACAGGCATGTCGGTTACACAAGCCTCCCAGAGGCATGAAATGGAATATTGCTTGGATAGCAAATCCATTACGTGGAAAGTCCGAATCGAAAGCTCACTGTGTGGGCTTCATAAAAGGTGGAAAAAGTGTCCTAGTGGCACAAAATGGAATATTGCTTGGATAGCAAATCCATTACGTGGAAAGTCCGAATCGAAAGCTCACTGTGTGGATGTCATCTGCAAACTGCATTCTTCTGGCTTCTGGAAGAACAGCCTATGGTGAACGGAAGGCCCAATATACGGAAGTGAGGCTAAGCAGCCATGTGCAGGACGTGACGATTCCTTGGGTGAGCCCAGTACCAGAGCGCTGTGTGATGGCTCTGCAATTATGGAAGCCTCCTTGGATGGCGGGGAATGCCCATGGTCTGTCCCTGCCTTCCCTTGAGGGCCGGCCGACCAGGATGCCTTTGGCTGTTCTATATGGGCCAGCTGGGATGGGAGATAACACAACAGTGAGAGTCTAACGTCCTAAGAAACCCCCCGGGAAGGTTAACCCGGTCAACAAATGCCCGCAGAAGTCGGATGTGTCAGCCTAACGGCGCAAGAACGCAGCTCTGCTGTAAACAGGCACAACGCAATCACGTCCGGAAAAAAAAAACTCCGGATGAACGAAGAAGAAGAAGACAGGTACTTGTGTATGGATGTGAAGCATGGACAATGAGCAGTCAAGCTGAAAAACATCTGATGGCTGTGGAAATGTGATTTCTGAGGAAAATGCAAAGAATACCATGGACAGATAGAAAAACCAATGAACAAGTCCTTCAAGAAACAAATGAAGATCGTAAACTGATTAGAGACATTAGATGTAGACAGTCACAATTTTTGGGCATGTTATGAGAAGAAATGAATTGGAGCACTTGGTGACAACTGGTAAGATCGAAGGGAAGAGACCAAGGGGAAGACCGAGAAGTAAATACCTGGATGACTTTGCCACGTGGCATGGTCGAGACAAGAACACGGAGCTGATCCACGACTAATCAGTGATCAAGTGAGATGGCAGAACATGACCGCCCACACTTATCGGCATGGCACATGATGGATGGAATGATGGTATATAGGACGGCACCAGTTGTAATGTTTCCATGATGTTTCCGGCCTCTTCTCCAGTAGACAGGCACTACAAGGGTGGTTGTTTAATTTGCCAAATTCAACTTCTTTAAAATTACCCAATCAAATATTTAACTATTGTTAGTAATGTCAGTGTCGTGCTATAGACAGCAAGACAGTACATTTTAGCATATAAATAGTAGCGTTTTCCATCGTGCCGTGACTTGAAATTGAACCGGAAGTTATGTACCACGTCACCCCGGACTTTTCCATTGTGTCGTCAAAAATGGCTTCTGTAAAACCCATTCATGCTTCCCACGTCATTCATTCATTGAAATATCACGTGACAATAACAGACGTCATCTGGGGTTTTCCAGGAATGGTCAGTTTAATATTCTGTGCACAGCGATTGGTTGAAATTATCATAGTTTTTTAACACATTTAATTATTTGATGTAAATTAAGTAATTTTATTTTTTTAAAGCTTGTGTACTTAATTGTACAATACTTTTAGAAGTATATTCAAATTCTGCACCCATTTTTACATTTATGTGGAAAGTTTCATTGATTATGGTCAATTATGGTGGTAGAAAAAACATTATTTCCGCTCACATGTTTCGTCTTTGTTCATGGAAAGCTGAATACTGATCGCAATCGGATAACATCCTGCAATTTGAACTAGTAAACTTAAAGAGAATACGCATTTAAAGATTATTAATAATATATTTGTATACTTTTACTATTTATTTATCATTTAACATGACGGAACATATATTTGTAGTCAGTTTTCAAGATTGGTCTATGACCCGTTTTAGACAATCACCGAACCAGCAGGGGAGATAATAACGGGCCACACTGAAGAGTTCCAATAATAAGGCAAACATGTAATAATTTTATACGGAACTACCTTCACAAAAATGTGAATATCTTCACTTAGAATTGACACACGGGAATAATTGAGGTACCATTAGACATCGTTTTTCAAGGCCTTTCTATGGTGGTGGTCTCATCAGTAAATACTCAAATTTAAAACTGTGATAGTCCTCGATATAAATAGTACATTATTATTTTTAGACTAAAGTAAAATTCTGTTTCTTCTTCTGCGTTCACCCGGATTTTTTTTTCCGGATGTGACTGCGTTGTGCCTGTTTACATCAGAGCTGCGTTCTTGCGCCGTTAGGCCGACACATCCGACTTCTGCGGGCATTTGTTGACCAGGTTAACCTTCCCGGGGACATTCTGTTTAATAAGTATTAACCCTTTACAAGGCAGGACGGCCATTTCCGTCCGATACCGTTAACGGGCGAAACGTCTCAAAACGGCTGGTACTATTATGCATTGTAAAAACGCGATCTCTCGGCTTTCCGATACTTCCGACGGCTACTTTCACCGACAGCTTGACAACGTGGCCGCCATTTGTAAACGCGCTATTATGAATTTCAACGGACTTTTACGGACTTTTTTTGAGTTTTCGGGTTTTTACGCTGTTTTCCAAAACGGATTTCGGCGATTCTTCAAGTGATAGCCGAGATTTCGCTCTGTTCAATTTAAGTGACATTAAAGGGCACGAAGTTGACTATTAATCGGAGCTAGATATCAGTGCAAAGCGTTACTTTGCTTAGCAGTCTGAATCGGACTTTAAAGAAAGTGATTATGATTCTGAAAATGTGATTGTAAATTGCCGTATAGATGACGGAAAATCACAAACAACATGCTGTATTTCGTAAATATTTGTGTTCATATATGGATTACCGACAACAATCACGTGAGTAACATATTCTGCATGCTTTCCCCTTCATTGTGTTGTTTATTTAACTAAAATCGGTTGACTAACACCTTATTTGTGATGTTTTTACTAATGCGACCCGAAATTTTACCGAACCTGAAAAAATCTTGCCCGTTCAGGGCTAAAAAATGGACAAGCGTCTGCCCTGTAAAGGGTTAATTAAGTATACTATTAATTCAACCATTGAATTGTTACATTTTATCACAAAGGTGAAAATACAAATAACTTTTTTTTTTTTAAATATGCCATAAACATTATCTTTGCCTCATGATGGATAAGGATTAATGGTAAATTATCCATCTGTGGGTATCTCTTGCAAAATGAAATTCTAACTTGTAACTACCAACATCAAGTGAAAAAAAATAATTAAGACTAAACAAATCAAAATTAACTTTTAACACTAAATGAAAATGTGTGAAAACATCTTTATGCATTATTATTTATACACATCATTTATATAAAGTTACATGCAAACTGAATTACTTCCAGCTAAAGCTTTAGCCTTTATAATCCTGAAGAAAAAAATATACCACCTCTTTGGAAAGCAAACAAAAAATGTTTTCTCCTAATTGTATTTAACAAATATTAAATACAGAAACTAACGGCTGACTGGGACATTTAGCCACAATGCAGTTACAAATAAAACATATAAATCTTTACAATCCTGAAAAAATATTATATATATTATATTACTTGGGGGAAAAAAACGATGATGCCAAATTTATTATAATTTACTACAAACAAATAAATAAACACTAAACTAAATATAATATTATTAATATTAATAATACACAAACCGCTGACGACATTTTTTAGCAGTAAAGAAAGCAGTCACGAACAAAAAATTTGATTAATTAGTGACATAAAAGAGTGTTCACTCCCACAATAGTATATTATTATTACACAACGTATAATAACAGGACATTGAAAACAAGCAATGGCACTCTTTGTTCTAACCAGAAATGTACTGGCAGTCGTAGACCAAAGATCACAAAGGTCAGAAAGAGAAACATTTTTACCCTGCTTCAGCTTGGTTGTGGCAGTCGTAGTAGGCGGTTTATTTTCCTCCATGTTACCACAACAGTAATTACCGCTATGACACAACAAAATGATATGTTTAATATGCAATGGAGATTGTTTAAAAGCCCGTAGCCCAGCGGTAATCTAGCCGTGAACTGACAAGAACACTAGGGCTTCATAGTTGGCGCCAACATTCCCTCCCTTCCCTCATTTTTTTAACGTTAGGATGGCCAGGTCACCTCTGCTGTGTGCGGAGGCACCAGACAAGCCAAACTTGCTTTTATATAAATATATAGCTGTACATTATTTTTTTAGTAATACAATATAATGTTTTATAACAGCTAACAAAGTTATAATGATAGTTATCTTATAATATTTTTTTGTATTCTGTCTTTCCTTTTTTAAATGAAATAATGTCTTTAGTAACTCGTTCCACTTCCGATTTTGTTTCATGGACCACTGGTCTTACGGCTCTCGTGCCTTGAGAACGCGGATCACAATTAGTATAGCCTTAAAACTCAACAATTGTAATCAATTTGAAATTGATAGAATAAGTAATAGACTTTCTATGGTTGAATGTTTGACTTTTTCATAATGTTCATCATAGAAATGTATCACCACCCCAACCCCCACTTTTCGTTTCACTCCCTCCTCACTTCACACTCTTTTCTTCCCAGGGTTCACCACTGCAGAGGTGTTAGCCATGGGTAACTAACCTTTGCATCAAATCACTACGCTGTATAGTGGCATATGGCGACTGACTACACACGACGAAAAGGACTAGGTCACAAGGGTCTAGTAGCATTCCATTTTAATTACCGTTATCGTAGATTTTTAAAAGAACTAGCCTAGGGAAAGGCAAGCTGCAAGAGCCAGTACAAGCTTATTAATATTACTGTGCATCTCTAAGATATACGGGATCTGAAAAGGGCAATTCGCACGTCAGAAAAGTATTCTTGTAGACATTTGCTTTGTTGCCCAAAATTGCTCCAAAATAGGAAAGCTTACCACTTCCGCTTCTCATCCCCGAATTTGGTTACAAAGGTGTGGGGTTGTAACTATGTATCTTTTTTGGGTGCATGTATATACAGCCAAGTGTGGGGTGCAGACCGCTGATATGTCTAAGGTATTATACGGACGTTGTCTCTCTTCATCTCCCCGTAGTGCATCCTAGAAATACTAATAGATACATCTGGCTGACGAACAGATGACGGCCATAATGTCCGCTGTGGTGAAACATACCGAAAACTACAAGCTGTAGTGTGACATGTAAGCTGTGACAGCCTCTGTGGCGAAGTGGTTATGTCGCTTGCCTAGCGTTCCTAAGGTTGTGAGTTCGATTCCGGGCTACTTTTTCGGTTCACGAGAGCAGTTTTCTCAGGAGACTCCTGTGGTCGTCGCTGGAGCTACGGAGTTCGTGCTCTGCGCGATGCTTTCGACAGATCACCCTGTGGAAAGAGTTGCGCAGCCCTGTTTGGTTAAGCCTGTGGCTATTGGTTAGTTCATGGATCCCTATGATACAACTATTGGGTATATGGTGCTCATCATCATCAGCATGTGCATGCCAATAAGCGTGGGCAGCCACGGTTGGTCATCCAATACGATCACCAGTCTCGGGTCAGGTCTGTGTTCTTGTCCCGATTATGCCATTTGTGTATTTATCGCTTTGTTTTCCCTTTACTTCGTTTACATCAAGTTTGTCAGTTGTTACTACATTGTCAAGTGTATTTCTCTAAATAAGATGCGCTGTCTATTTTACTTTCTTTAATCAGTTTACAGTTTTCACTTGCTTCTATAAGGATTGCCTCATTCATGTTTCTGTCTGTCTTGCGTTTCCGCACAAACCACATTTCCGCTGCCGTAAGATTTCTTATTCTTTCGTTCCCTTAAACAAACATTGTCAGCTTTATATTGGTGAGTATGTTATGACGATCGACATCCCTGGACGGTAGGTGTTTACATGCATGCTCATTCCTCCGATGCAGCAACCATCACACAGTATCTCTACTCATTGCTCCTTGTGTGTCAGGTCTTAATCAGATATGACTGAGCTACCGTATGACAGTTGATGGTACTACCTGCTTTCTGTTAGCGCCGAATTTTGGGCGGCGATCACCAAATCCGACACCCAACATTGTAGGCCTACCAACGGCTTTGGGTGGAGGATTACAATTGGGAGGGTGCAGCCTTACCCTTGTGTGAGGAAATGCAATCTAGAGACTAAATGTCATGGCAGGGCAGACCATGCCCTAAGCCTTATCGGCGATTGGTCTAGGATGGAAGGTCCGACATGCGGACAGTTAGAGTATTGCTTTGCTGATCCGGCAGCTTCTGCAGCTTGTATTGTTCCAGATGTATTGTTGTCACCTTTCCTCTGGAGTAAACCAGATATGATGAGAGGGGGATCATGCTGCAAGGGCACCACATGGTCTCTAAACTCAGCTCTCAGCCCAGGCTTTGTGTTATGAAGAGGTATAAGTCCAATTTACAAACTATTGTCTGTCAAGACGGCAAGGTGCCAAAGTCAATCAATCATTGCTACTAAGACGAGCTGGTTGCAAATCTCCTTTCTCGCCAGCCCTTGAAGACAACATCGACATGCTTGGCCAGGCTTCACTTTCACTTTGACAAAATCGGACATGTCAGTGCATGTTGCCGCTTGTATTGGTTGTATCGTGCGTTGCTTGCCAGCTGGCCATGGCCCTTTACACAGCGTGTCCGGGTGCATACATCCTGGTGAATCATGTCAAGCGTGACTTCCGAATGCTGTCTACCCATGCAGCACGGAGACTGCCCATTGCAATGTTGTTGCATGTTCGTATCCTGATATGACGATCGCGTTCTTGGCTTCTTGTTCTACTACCCATTCGAGTACGTCTTGAGGAGGCCATGATCTCCTTAGCCATGCTTGACGTAGTTGTCAAATATGCGTTTGTATTTTCTTTGATTGTTTTCTCCATGCTGAGTGGTGTCTATGCCTACATTGACCTTGACAATTTTTTTGGGTGCTTTTTAGTGCTTTTTTTGGGTGGGTAAAAATTACTTTAAAAAATCATTTTGGGGACACTAAAAAGCCGAATTTGAACTGAAGTGCGGGAGTAAAACAGTCTTAGTACATTACCGTGCAACATTCAAGTAATTTAACTCCCTTTAATATTTCTTCTTTGCGTTCATCCGGAGTGTTTTTTAAGATGTGATTGCGGTGTGCGTTAGGCACCCTTGGGTCGAAACCCTTAGGTCAACACATCCGGCTTTTGCGTGCACTATTTTTACCAGGTTAGCATTCCTGGGAGACTCTCACTTTTGTGGTACCGTCCACCTCCCAATTGGTCAAGTAAGTTGGAACAGTCGAAGACTTCGCAGTCATCCCTCAAAGGAAGGCAGGGACAGTCCATAGCATTGAACGCCATCCTGGGTGGCTTCCATAATTGCAGGGCCGACACATAGCGCCCTGGTGCTGGGCTCACGTCCTGCTCATGGCTGCTTTAAATCCTGACTTCAATATATTGGGCTTTCCTTCACCACGGGCCGTTCTCGCACAAACCAGACAGTTCTGCAGACGGTATCCACTCAGCGAGTTTTCGGTTCGGACGTGTGCTTGTCTTTGTGCCCGTCAGAGCTGTTCCAGGCACGATGGACATTCGGAAAACTACCTAGTCAGAGCTGTTCCAAACAAGAGCGGCATTCGGAAACTAGGTAGTCAGAGCTGTTCCTAGCACGAGAGACATTCGGACGAGACGTTTCACTCGGACGTAAATGCGTAGTGCCAATTTTTATTTTGCCACCCGTAGGACGGCACTTCCGGCTTCGGCGGGCATTTCTTAATGAGGTTAGCCTTCCTCGGGGTTCGAGGCACGGTAGACTTATTGTTGTGATGCCGTCCACATCTCAGCTGGTCAAGATAGAACGGTCAACGACATCATGGTCAACCCTCAAGGGAAGGCAGGGGCAGACCAAGGGCATTCCCTCACTATCCAAGGAGGCTTCCATAATTGCAGAGCCGGCACATATTGCTCTGAGACTGGGCTCACCCGAGGAGTTCCAACGTCCTGCTCATGGCTGCTTTAGTTCCTCACTTCCATGTGTTGGGTATCTCGCTTGCCACTGGTCGCTCAAGCACACACCAGGAACGGTCAGACTGCGGGCGACATCCACTCGGTAAGCTTTTGCTTTTGACTTTGGACCACGCAACAGGTTCGCTCGCCGTGCGTTCCATTTCGTGTTATTGAGACGTTTTTCCTCTTTTGTCTACACTCTCTATGAGTTAGATACAGACAGTTTTCGTAGCCATTTCATTCGACTGAAGCACCTTTCTGACTTTTTGTACTCGCTCACGAGGTAGGCTACATGTGCTGCCGGCTCAGCACCTAACCTTCGTGCAGCAGTGAACGAGAAACGGCCAGGCCCTCTCATCCGGAAATCCCCCAGCTGAGAGCCTTCGAAGATGTATCAGATCTGAGCATGTAGCTTGCTCAGTATCTCACCTCTATTTTTCGGTAGGTGGGTATCGGCCCGGCTCTCAGATCCGAGTGTTTGTGGCTTAGAGGCTTTCAGCCACAGCCCTCGACAGAGAGCCTTAGTGTATTGTCCGGACCAAGGTCTTCTGCCTTCGTGTACCTGATTTAATCTTTTGACTACTATCCTCAGTCTACCTGCAGAGAAGCAGGTTGTGTCTCTCTTAGTCTGGCCCCTATCCCATAAGCTGTCCGATATGTAGTTTTCATCCATCGGCAAGCAGATGGGGTCAATGGGACACGCAATCTCCCCCACCACGGCAAGGTGGAGACACATCGGGGGAGGAAAGTAGTTCTGATTGGGATTTCTCGGATCTTGAATAAACTTCATTGTAATATGAAGTGATAATAATAAATTATACTGTGCTACCTTGTTACATGTGTAATAAAAACAGTTAGTGCTTTTTTTTGTGCTTCCTAAAATTGTTGGTGCTTTTTTGGGGTCGATTTTGGTGCTTTTTCATGAAATTGATGTAGCAACACTGGCACCAAGGGTTTCGTACCATGGTGGTTAAGAGAGACAAAATGGACACACGTATAATGGCCGTTTATATCCTTTTTTTTTTTTTTTTATAAACTTTTATTGAGTATTAAAATCGTTGCAAAGTGTATTGTTTGTGTTTTTACAGAGCGTTGCGTGTGGGCGTGTAGGTGACATATGCGCAAAAAATACAAATATTTTATACATTTTAACATTTCTACATAGAATTTGTTGTAGGGTAACCCCTTACTGAAACAAACGCATGATGCTAGTGCACCGATATTATTTCCCCTGCCGTCTCCCTCTCCTGTCGGCTCTAAAACCTCCAATTTCATCACCACCACTCGGTAATGATGAAACTGGCAGTATAAAATGTCTGAATCGATCGGAGATGGCGGCAACAGGATCAACAAACAGACAGTGTCAAGATAGTGGGAATGGGAGGAATAAACAGTATCGGGGTAGTGGTTGCATTTATAATGTTTGTGTTGTTACATGCGTTCTGTTTGTTTAGTATTTGTGTAGGTGTGTTTACGGAGCGTTGCATGTGGGCGTGTATGTAACCGTACGTGTGCATATTTTATTCATTGGGCATATTTACATGTGAAGGGGGGTTGATAGGGAGAAGGATAAACCTTTCCATTTTTGTTTCCATTGTCACACTCTCACCCATTTGGACCTACCATTCTAGTTTCTTCATCACCACTCTCTGGTGATGATGGTAAAGGCAGGATAATTTTTGGAACCAAAGGGTGATTGTATCAGCAAAGGCAAACAAACAAACCATGAGCAAGGGAGGGGGGGGGGGGGGGTCACATGGGAGATGAGGTTATATATTAATAAAGGTAACTATAATACTAATAATGGGAGATGAGGTTATATATTAATAAAGGTAACTATAATACTAATAATGCAAATAAGACCAAATACATCAATAATAATGATGACCACCACATAACCTACTAAGGGTGATAAACAGTACTGATAGTAACAGAAATGATAATAATAGTTGTGATAATGATCCACTTTCCAAAACTGATTCCATTTGCTAGAATGATTTTCCTAGGAATGGTGTTAGCATAGCATAACAGGTACATATAATTGCAACATGCAATATTCAATAATAGTAGAAGTAAAAGGAGTTGGTTATCTTTTTATCCTTGCTTATTTCTTTTTCCTTATTTGTAAGGGTTCATTCATTTTTTCCCTTTTTTTTTTTTTTTTTGTAAAAAGTAAACAAGCATCTGAATTTGCACACATTTTTACAATCTCATTGGTTTGGTAAACATATGTGGTTTTGTATTCATTCATTCACTTTTCACTCACATTTTCTTGTTTCTTACTCGCACTCATGTGTACTAAATTTTACAATCATAAAGAAGTGTACTTGTGTTTACTCTGGGGATATCTGTTTATATCCTGTTTTTTCCCGGGAAGGTTAACCCGGTCAACAAATGCCCGCAGAAGTCGGATGTGTCGGCCTAACGGCGCAAGAACGCAGCTCTGCTGTAAACAGGCACAACGCAATCACATCCGAAAAAAAAACTCCGGATGATCGCAGAAGAAGAAGAAGACATCCTGTTTTTTTTTTTTTTTCTTTCTTTATATATTAATATGCTGGTGGGGGTTCTAATGTAATGTGGCCTTTTATAGGCCGGACAAAAATTATATATTTAACACGTACATAACAGTACAAAACCAAAGTTTATATCCTGTTGGCATGATACTCTGTGATCTGAGCAAAAGACTCCTGTTTTTTTTTTTTTTTTTTTTTTTTTTTTTTTTTTTAAACCTTTATTGAGTGTTAAGAAAACTTTTGCATTTGTATTGTTCGTGTTGTTACAGAGCGTTGCATGTGGAAGTGTAGGTGACATATGCGCAAATTTTTACAACATTTGTTTCAACATTTTTACATTTTATATGGGGGATAACGAAATACGAGTACAAACAACAGCAAGACGATAGTATACCATTTTTTCCTCTCTGCCACCCTCTCACCCGTCAGCTCCAACCCCACCAATACCATCATCACCACTTGGTAATGAGGAAAA
The DNA here is from genome assembly GCA_963921405.1 of Cepaea hortensis. Lineage (NCBI taxonomy): Eukaryota > Metazoa > Mollusca > Gastropoda > Stylommatophora > Helicidae > Cepaea > Cepaea hortensis. The sequence goes on from OY992878.1 coordinate 32,767,540, forward strand.
ATGGCAGTAAAAACCTGTTGGAACCAACTGGTGAAGGCGGCAGTAGCATCAAAACCAACAGTGTCGAAAAGGTGGTGGTAAAAGGGGGGGGGGGTCGTTGTCAAGGGGTATACTAGTTTACAATGCAGAAAGGTAGTTGTTGCATTTGTATTGTTCGTGTTGTTACATGCGTACTGTGTGTTCAGTATATGTGTGCGTGTATTTACGGATCGTTGTGTCTGGGCGTGTAGGTGACATATGTGTAATATTGCAACAATTTAATTCATTTGCATATTTACATGTCAAGGGGTGGGGGGGGGGGGTAACCCACAATTTATTTATTACCTGTTTGTTCCCCCTGTCACCACCATCTCCAGCCGGCTCCAAAGCCACCAATACCATCGCCACCTTTTCAGGTAATGATGGCAGTGGCAGCCAATTGATAGAACCAACCAGCGAGGGCGGTAGCAGCGTCAAAACAACCAACGGTAAACAAGCGGGGAGGAGGGGAACTGAGGGGGCATAATAGTAATAGTAACCATCCATACAAATTAACAATAAAATTGATAGCAATAACCCTTAATAATTGAAAGACGAAAAAATAATAGACGTGTAGGTGACATATGCGCAAATTTCCAACATTTTATACATTTGAACATTTCTTCATTGACATTGTTGTAAGGAAATGTTTTAAATCAAAAGCGTGATGGTAGTGGGCTGCTATTATTTCCCCTGCCGCCCCGCTCTCCTGTCAGCTCCAAAACTCCTACCAAGTACCATCACCACCGCTCGGTGATGATAAACATGGCGGTGCAAAAACTGTTTAGAACCAACCGGTGAGGGTGGCAGCAGAGACAACAATCACAGTATCAAAAAGGTGGGAAAGGGGGATGTGACAGTATACGCGTTTACAAAGCCATATATATTAATAGTGATTACAATGATAATAATGCAAAGTAACAACCAAATACGTAAATAAATATAATAGTGACAAGGAATAACACTGCTAAGGCCTAAGGCTCAATGATAATAATAGTTTTAACATGTGATTCCATGTGCTAAATTGATTTTCTTAGGAATGGTGTTTACATAAAATACATCTTATAATAATTATGACAAAGAATAAAACTACTAAGAGTGATAACAGCAATGCTAATAAACACAATGATAAAACCTGTTTTGATAATGATCACATTTTCCAAACATGTGATTCTTCTTCTTCTTCGTTCATCCGGAGTTTTTTTTCGGATGTGATTGCGTTGTGCCTGTTTACAGCAGAGCTGCGTTCTTGCGCCGTTAGGCCGACACATCCGACTTCTGCGGGCATTTGTTGACCGGGTTAACCTTCCCGGGGGTTTCTTAGGACGTTTGACTCTCACTGTTGTGGTGTTATCCCCCATCCCAGCTGGTCCATATAGAACAGCCAAAGATCCTGGTCAGCCCTCAAGGGAAGGCAGGGGCAGACCATGGGCATTCCCCGCCATCCAAGGAGGCTTCCATACTTGCAGAGCCGATACATAGCGCTCTGGTACTGGGCTCACCCAAGGAATCGTCACGTCCTGCACATGGCTGCTTAGCCTCACTTCCGTATATTGGGCCTTCCGTTCACCATAGGCTGTTCTTCCGGAAACCAGAAGTATGCAGTCTGCAGATGACATCCATACAGTGAGCTTTCGATTCGGACTTTCCATGTAATGGATTTGCTAGCCAAGCAATATTCCATTTCGTGCCACTAGGACACTTTTCCACCTTTTATGAAGCCCACACAGTGGGCTTTTGATTCAGACTTTCCACGTAATGGATTTGCTATCCAAGCAATATTCCATTTCGTGCCACTAGGACACTTTTCCACCTTTTATGAAGCCCACACAGTGGGCTTTTGATTCGGACTTTCCACGTAATGGATTTGCTATCCAAGCAATATTCCATTTCGTGCCACTAGGACACTTTTCCACCTTTTATGAAGCCCACACAATGGGCTTTTGATTTGGACTTTCCACGTAATGGATTTGCTATCAAAGCAATATTCCATTTCATGCCTCTGGGTCTTCATGCACCTTTAAATGTCAACCTGTATATAGTTAAAGTAATCTGCGGTCAACTTTAGCTTGTTGATATCTCCATAGAGCTTGTCCTCAAATGAAGCAGGTGTGGGCCAAAATATCTTTCTCTGTTCTGCATACGTTGGGCAATTCTGCAGCAAATGTTTTGCTGTCATTTTTCCAGTTCTACAATTACATTCATCGGTATCTCCTATCTTTAGTTTATTGAACAAGTGGTATTTCAGCCTGTTGTGTCCTGTGCGGAGTCTGAAGATTGCTACTTGTTCTCTTCTGTCGAGTTTGTAATATGCATCATCCTTCTGATGGCCTGGATGCTCTGATTCCCATTTGGTTCTATAAGTGCTTTTTATCAACCTCTTTGCCTCATTATAGGTTATGTCTATGTCAGGCTGTGGTAGTCGTCCGCCCTCTTTTGCCAGTCTGTCAGCCTCTTCATTTCCAGGTATACTGCAATGTGATGAGATCCAATGTATTACAACTTTTTTGGATTTCTGGCATAGACCATGGAGTGCTGCTCTTAGGTCAGCTATTTCTGTGCTGTTATTGCTCTTCAGTATTGAGACAGCTGACTTTGCATCTGTGAAGATAGCTATTTGCTTCTCTTTATTTTCCTCCATCAAGAGCATTTCTGCTGCAGTTTTCAGAGCCTCTACCTCCGCTTTGAAGTTACTTGAAAACTTTCCAGTTGCCACTGAATGTGTTTTTTTCACTCCATTTTTTAAATTTAGGAGAATTCCTCCTCCTCCATTCTCTATTGAATTTTTGGCTGATCCATCTGTATATGCATGGGTCCAATTGCTGCTTGGGTAATGTTCTTTTATGTAGTTTAGGGTTATTTCTCTTCTTTCGGTTTCATGCTGAGTGTTCTTTTTCTCAATACCAGGAATGTTTTCTATCATCTCAGGGAGTTGCTGCTGTCTCCAAGCTGGGAACTTGTGTGCATTGTGTATGGGCTTGACTGTTGATATGTTAAGAATAGGATCTGACCTAATCCTTCGTTTTGCAGTTTCTACAAAGTTGCTACGCTTCAGTCTTCCCTTTCCAAAACCATTAAATCTGTTGTACATAGGGTGGTCTGTCAATCTTCTAAATTTTTCTGCTTGTTGCTGGGCTCTGCTATCTCTTCTATCCTGCATTGGTTGTAAACAAGTGATCTTTTCTAATTCATTAATAGGCGTTGTCTTCAGGCTTCCAGTTATGATTCGCATTCCTTGATTTTGGACTCTACTTATTTTGTTAAAGTTTGACTTAGCTGCTGTTGCCCAAGCTGCAATGCCATATTCCAGTACTGGCCTCACCCGCCCAGTATATAACTTCTTGAGAACTTTCTCATCTGCTCCCCATGTTGTACCAGCAAGCTTTTTCATGATTGCCATTCTTTGCCTTGCTCTTGTTCGATTTTTCTCAACCTGTGTCTTCCATGTCAGGCGACGATCAAAGGTGACTCCTAGATAGTTTGGATTTTCTTCATGGCGCAATATTTTTCCATTCAATACCAGCTTAGGTTGCTGAGTTTTAGTTGAGAGGGAGAACACTGTGCATGTTGTTTTCTCCTCACTTATCTTCACTAGCCATGATTTAGACCAGTCCTCTAGCGCTAATAGGGCTTGCTGTATTCTGCTGTTAGCTGTACTAATATATTCTTCAGATGTCCATATGGCTAGGTCATCTGCAAAGGATGATGTGTGTACTCTGGCTGGAAAATTTTCCGTGATGTCGTTTATATATGCTAGGAATAATGTTGGTGAAAGAACTCCTCCTTGGGGGACACCTTGCTCCAACAGCATCATTTTGCTGGTTTGTCCTTGTACTTTTGTCCTGGCAGTTCTGTTCTCAAGGTAGTGGCTGATCCATTTGTACATTTTCCCGCAAACATGCATTTTTTGCAGTTTTACTTTCAGTCCTTCCATACTTTATCAAATGCTTTTTCTAAATCTATCCAGACTGCTAGTGTGTGCTTTTTCTCTTGGAAGGCATCCTCTATTTCCTGAGCTATATAGGTTATTTGATCTTCAGTAGATCTGTACTTTCTGAATCCTGCTTGGTGAGGTGTTAAGAGTTGGTTTTCTTCCAGATGCCATGTTAGCCTGCCATTGATAATGCGTTCCATTAATTTTCCTACACAGCTAAGAAGACTGATAGGTCGATAGCCATTTGGTTCTTCCAGGTCTTTTCCTTTCTTTGGGACTGGTATTAGTATAGCTTCCTTCCATGCCCGTGGGACTATTCCCCTCTTCCAGCTGTAATTTAGGACTGCTAGTAATTTCTTTTTTGCCTTAGTGCCTAGTCCTATTAGCATTTCATTTGTGATTCCATCCTTTCCTGGTGATGTCTTCTTTTTTAGGGTATTCATTGCCTGTTCCATTTCTTCCATTGTTAGATTTGCCATCATATATTCTGCTGCTGTCTCTGTATATGTATGATGCATCTGTTTATCTTTGATTGCTTTCTTCTGTTCGGCTGTAATATCAATGTGGTTTGCACTGGCATAGTGTTCCATTAGTGCATTTGCAGCCTTTTTTCCTGTAAGCAAGGAATTTCCTTGTTTAATTGTTATTTGTTTGTTTCTAGGTCCTTCATTGTTCATGGCTTTCACTAGTTTCCATAGTTTGTTTCCATCCCTGTCAAAATTCAGGTTTTCTGTTTTTTTCCTCCAACAATCTCTTGTTGTTTGATTTACTGTTCTTTTATATTTTGCTGAGATGGCTTTGAGAGAGATGTTCGCTTCAGTTGTTTGTTCTCTCTCTGCGGTCTTCCTAGCATCTTCAACTTTGTCCTCCAAAAATTGTAGTTCTTCAGTCCAGTATGGTTTGTAATTGTTCCTTGCTCCTCTTGGAATAGACTCAGTGGCTGCCTGTATTATTGCTCTGTTTAGACTTTCCACCATTTGCTTCATGTTGCCATATCGTGTATTTACGTTTTCACAATATTTGTCTGTTAGTATGGCAAATCTGTCCCAATCTGCTCGTTTGTAATTCCAACGGGGCAAAGGCTTTTGCTCCTGTGGAACATACTCCATATGTATTACAAGCTTGATTGGTCTGTGGTCACTACCTGCTAATTGGTCCAGCACATGGCGATCGATTTTGTGGAGGATGTCTCCTGTGCAGAAAGCTAAGTCTGGAGTAGAAGTGGTAATCCATCTTCTGGAGTAGAAGCTCGGTGTGTCATCCGCTTTGTTAAGTAGATGGAGATTTGAGTCTATTTCCCAGTCCTCCACTTCATCTCCTCTTTTGTCAGTATCTGGGTATCCCCATCTTTCTGAACGGCTATTAAAGTCTCCGACAACAATGCAATTTGTGTCAGTTATTTCCATGTTTGAGAGTGTAAGATCCTTATCTGCCGGGCTATATAGATTGTAAATTCTTATTTCCACGTCCTTTATCATTATATCAACACCTATAATTTCCGTTTGGTTGTCAGAGATCACAGATACTTCGCTGCTAGGTATTGTATTTCGTGTAAGTATTACAACTCCTCCTTTATGTCCTTCGCGGTCGAAACGTGTGGCCTGATATCCCTCGACTGAAAATGTGCGATTGGCGTTGAGGTGTGTCTCTTGAATGCATGCCACATCTATTCTATCTTTATGAAGACGCTGTGTTAGGGAGGCTTTCTTGTTATAAACTCCTTCTGCATTCCATTGTAGTATGTTGAGTGTCCGGGGTGTTTGGTCAATAGCTCTTAACCTACTCCTCTGTGCCTTGACTCCACAGCACAGGGGAAGGTGACCACCAGTAGTCATGGGTGGACCCCCTCGAGGCAGGGGGCCCGGCACTATCACCGCCTGATGGGACTTCACGGGATTAGCACCATATCGATTAACTTTCATCTGTGGCATCATGAAATGATAAAGTTACGTTGCACTTCTTTGTCAAGCCTGTGGCTCAGTACATCCGATTTTGACAAGCATTTGTTCGGGATGCTTTCCCTAGCCTTTGACTGTCCCCAGTCTACCTACAAGGCAGCAGGTTTGTGCGTCACTTCGTCTGGTCCCTCTCCCTTGACCTGTCCGACATGGGTGACCCTACCAGTAGCTGTGCTACCGTCGGCATAGCTCTTGGGGTCATTGGAACGCTCAAGCCCCTCTACCTCGTCAAGGTGGACGCACGGCAGAGGGGACATGTGATTCCATTTGCTAAAATGATTTTCTTAGAAATGGTGTTTTATTATGGCTGGTACATACAATAACAATTGCATCCTGCACTGTTTAATAATATAGTAGGTGTAAAAAGGAGTTTGTTATCTTTTTTTCTCCTTGCTTTTTAAAATTTTTTTTTTTTTTTTTTTTACATATACTTGCAACATGCAATGTTCAATAATAGTAGAAGTAAAAGGAGTTGGTTATCTTTTTCTCTTTGCTTATTTTTTTTTTTTTCCTTTGGTCTTATTTGTAAGGGTTCATTCATTTTTTCCCTTCCTCTTTTTTTAAACATGTTTTTTAACTTATTGTAAAAAGTAAACAAGCATCAGTATTAGCACAAATTTTTACAATCTTTACATTTTTGTTTCCCTTGCCACCCTCTCACCAATTTGGTTCCACTCCACCAATGCCATTACCCCCCTCTCTGGGCAATGATGGTAAAGGCAGGATAAATATTTGAACCAAACCGGTGTGGGTATCAGCAAAGGCAGCAACAACTCATGAGCAAGGGGAGCGGGGGCACATGGGAAAGGGGTTTTGGTTTATTACTAATGATGATAATAATAGTAGTGACAGGAGGAGATATACTGAGGGTAATAACAGCAATTATAAAAAAACAGCAATGGTAATAATTTTGAAAATGATAAACATTTTAACAATATGTGATTCCATTTGCTAGGATGATTATCTTTGTAATGGTGTTAAACATAGCCTAGCAGGTACATATACATGCAGACTGCAGTTTTTAGTAATACTTGGAGTAAAGGAGTGGGTTATATTTTCCTCCTTGTTTTTGTTTTCCTAAATGTAGGGGTTCATTCATATTTTCCTCTTTGCTCTCTCTTTCTTTTTTTTTTTTACTAAAAATTAACCAAACATTTGTATTTGCATAAGTTTTTACAGTATCATTGGTTTGATAACCATATGTGTTTTTGTATTTATTCATTCATTCAACACTCACTCACATGATTCAAAGGGGGTGATTAAGAGAAAGGGAAATCTTTACATTTTTGTTTCCCGTGCTACCCTCCCACCAATTGTTCCATTTCATCAATGCCCTCCTGACCACCCTTAATGATGGCACAGGCAGGACAAATGTTTGAACCAACCAGTGGGGTTAGTAGTGAAAAAACCCGATAATTTTTTTTTTTTTTTTTTTAAACTTTTATTGAGTGTTAACCGGTGAGGGTGGCAGCGGAGACAACAATCCCAGTATCAAAAGGGTGGGAAAGGGGGATGTGATAGTATAACGTTTACAAAGCCATATATATTAATAGTGATTACAATGATAATAATGCAAAGTAACAACCAAATACATAAATAAATATCATAGTGACAAGGAATAACAGTGCTGAGACTAGTGATAGACTCAATGATAATAAATAATAGTTTTAACATGTGATTTTTTGTGCTAAATTGATTACCTTAGGAATGGTGTTTACATGAAATACATCTTATAATAATAATGACAAGGAATAAAAAACTACTAAGGGTGATGACAGCAATGCTAATATTTATAAACACAATGGTAGGATTTGTTTTGATAATGATCACATTTTCCAAACATGTGATTCCATTGGCTAAATGATTTTCTTAGGAATGGTGTTAAACCATGGCAGGTACATACAATAACAATTGCATCCTGCACTGTTAAATAATATAGTAGGTGTAAAAAGGAGTTGGTTATCTTTTTTCTCCTTGCTTATTGTTTTTGTTTTTTTTACATATGCATGCAATGTTCAATAATAGTAGAAGTAAAAGGAGTTGGTTTTCTTTTTCTCCTTGCTTATTTTTTGGTCATATTTGTAAGGGTTCATTCATTTTTTCCCTTCCTCTTTTTTTTTTTTTTTTTTAACTTTATGTAAAAAGTAAACAAGCATCAGTATTTGCACAACATTTTAACAATCTTTACATTTTTGTTTCCCTTGCCATCTTTTCACCAATTTGTTTCACTCCATCAATGCCCTTATCACCACTATCTGGGCAATGATGGTAAAGGCAGGATAGATATTTGAACCAAACCGGTGTGGGTATCAGCAAAGGCAGCAACAAACCATGAGCAAGGGGATGGGGGGTACATGGGAAAGGGATTTTGTTTATTACTAATGATGACAATAATAATAATGACAAGAAGAGACATACTGAGGGTAATAATAGCCAATCTAAAAAAAAAACTAGCAATGGTAATAATGGTTATGAAAATGATAAACTTTTTGCAAATTGTGGTTTCCATTTGCTAGGATGATTTTCTTTGGAATGGTGTTAACATAGCATAGCAGTGTACATACACAAGCCAAATATAGTTTTTAATAATAGTTGTAGTACAGGGAGTTGGGGATTTTTCCCCCCTCATTTCCTCATTTTCCCTGAGACTCCTGTTTTTTTTTTTTTTTTTTTTTTTTTTTTTTTTTAAAACTTTTATTGAGTGTTAAAGAAAACTTTGCATTTGTATTGTTCGTGTTGTTACAGAGCGTTGCATGTGGAAGTGTAGGTGACATATGCGCAAATTTTTACAACATTTATTTCAACATTTTTACATTTGAGATGAAGGGTAACGGAAAACGAGTACAAACAACAACAAGACGGTAGTATACCATTATTTTCTTTCTGCCACCCTTTCACCTGTCAGCTCCAACCCTACCAATACCATCATCACCACTTGGTAATGAAGAAAAGGGCAGTAAAACTTGTTAAAACCGACCGGTGAAGGCAGCAGCAGCATCAAAACGAACAGTATCGAAAAGGTGGGGGGAAAGGGGTGGGGGGTGGGGGGGGGGGTTGTCAAGGAGTTTCCTAGTTTACAATGCAGGAGGGGAGTTGTTGCATTTGTATTGTATGTGTTGTTACATGCGTACTGTGTGTTCAGTATTTGTGTGCGTATTTTTACAGAGCGTTGCATGTGGGCGTGTAGGTGACATATGCGCAAAAAATTACAACTATTTTATACATTTAAACATTTCTCCATTGACATTGTTGTAAGGAATTATTTTAAATCAAAAGCGTGATGGTAGCGGGCTGTTATTAATTCCCCTGCCTCCCCGCTCTCCTGTAAATTTTAAATAATAATCAAAATTGTGTAAAGCTTTTATAATGGTAACATTCAATTGATACCCTCCAAAATATGAATTAAATTGTTAAGAAATAAACATATACTTCTCTTGCAAAATAGCTATCAGTACAAGTATAGTGAAATCTATAGTTGTTCCCCTTGATTGCTAAAGATTGACTTCAACCTAGATGAAATTATTTCCCTTGTAATAAAGGAATAAAAACAGTTTTAAATATTGAGCACAACCCAATACTGGCAACGCTGATCGCATTCATGATATGAACCTAAGGCCCATCCACGTCAACGTGGAAGCACTAGACTCGAGTTTCGCTCTCATCTGAGCTCGTCAGTAGTGCATATCCTTGACCGGACCCGGAAACAAACCCCGGATCACTGGCGTGTGATACGGGTGTGTAACCACCAGACCACGCTGGACGCGACCACATTATCACAACAGAAACTAGACATACAGCTCTGTATGTGTCGTAAATCTGTTATGTAAAGCTGCACTGCTTTGTGTCATTTTATATTGTTTACATTTTCACAGCTTTACCGCAGTTACACCCAATTTTATTCATACCATTTCGTAAAACACCAACGCAAGGCGGTTTGCTGCCAAATCGTCTGCAGCTACGTTTCGAAAGCGTGTATGCGGGAACTGCGCCCGTAACTCCTTTGACTCGAAGCCAGAAAGAAAAAAAATATTCGTACTAATAAACCATTCTGTTCACGATATCTTGGTAGATATGCTTGCTGATCTACAAATTGATGGGAAAGACATTAGACTTATAAAAAAACATATATTGGAAACAACAAGCTGCCATAAGGATTGATAATAAAGTGGAACAATATCAGCCTATTAAGAGAGGTTTTAGGCAGGGATGTGTAATGTCTCCAGATTTTTCCCCTCATCATTATCAAGTGCCGTGCCGGCTGGCGTAGGCGTTCATGGCTTTCCACAGATATCGGTCTTTGGTGTTCTGGATCAATTCTGCTGATGATATTCCTCCATGCCACCGTCTCAATCTGTCCAGCATCATTTCTCTTGGTCTGCCTCTGCCTCTCTTCCCTTCGATCTTTCCAGTTGTCACGATGTTCTCCAATGCCTCTCTTCTCATCACATGACCAAAGAAAGCTGTTTGTCTCTTTCTTATTATTGTATATAGTGTTCTAGTTTCATTAGCCTCTTTCAGGCAATCGTTGTTAGTTACTTTGGCAGTCCAAGGAATTCCCAACATTCGTCTTAAAAACCACATCTCTGTTGCTTCTAAGTTCTTCCTAATTTGTTCATTTACATTCCAAGATTCGCTGCCATACAGCAAAACTGGTTCTATATAGCATTTCAGCACTCTCTTTCTTACATTCATTGATAGCGACGTATTGCATAAGATACTCTTCATTTTCAGAAATGCGGCTCATGCTATTTCATTGTAATATGAAGTGATAATAATAAATTAGAATGTGCTACCTTGTTACATTTGTAATAAAAACAGTTGGTACTTTGTTTTTTGTGCTTTCCAAAAATTTTGGTGCTTTTTAGGGTCGATTGTGGTGATTTTTCCTCAAAGGGAGATGGCAACACTGTGCAAGACAAAGCAGTTTATTCTGCACATTCCGAAGTTTCATTACTTTCCACTGTTCCAGTCTAAAGGCAGAAAACATGTCGATTTTTTTTTTTTTAATGTTTCAATATTTTTATTTTATCACCAACATATATAGGAAGAATAAGTTGATGTTTCATACTAACTTTATTATTATTATTATTATTATTATTATTATTATTATTATTATTATTATTATTATTAGAATTTAGTGCTCTTTACTAAAATGTTCACTCAATCACTCACCTACACCAAACAACCCCATCAAAGACAAACAAGGTAAACTACTGATATCTGATGACCACCAAAAGCAATGATGGGCAGAGCATTTCAAAGAAATATTAAATAGACCGCAGCCTGACAGTGTTCCCAACCTGGATGGAGAAATCACCATGCCACCACTAGATGCCTCCTGTGAGTCATTCACCATGGAAGAGATTAAAGCAACCATTAAAAAAAATTTAAGAACAACAAAACTGTTGGTGAAGACGACATCTCAGGTGAAATGCTCAAAGCAGCAGATGAGAATACCTTACAATGTTTGTTACAACTGATCAATGAAATCTGGCAAAACGAATCCCCACCACTACAGTGGTGGGATGGTGTAAGTTTTAAACTGCCAAAAAAAGGTGAATATGACTGATTGTAATAACTGGCGTGGTATCACCCTACTGTCAGTACCAGGAAAACTTTTTGTAGCATGTTACTTGACAGATTGAAAAAGTCTATAGATGAAAGGCTCAGAGAAAAACAAGCTGGCTTCAGACCAAAACGGTCATGTATAGACCACATTTTCATTCTTAGAATAATCATTGAAGACTGTAGAATTCCAGTCGAAATTAATCACTAACTTTGTCGACTTTCAAAAAGCCTTCGACAGTATCCACCGTCCTTCACTTTGGAATCTACTTAACATCTATGGTTTTCTGACCAAATATACCAACGTTGCTGCGTGAGAACAGAATCAGGCAACTCTGACTGGTTCTCCGTGGAAACGGGAGTGAAACAGGGTTGTGTAATATTTTTCACATACAAGAGCACACACATCTGTGTGCAATAAAGCCCCAAACATCCCCCAGTAAGGCGCTGCTGATGACTGCCACCGTTGAGAAGCCACCTTGCCCTACTGACTGAAGTGAAGCAATTATATGGAGTCCAATTTGCTTTTTGTACGCAATAGACATTGATTGATTGATTAACTGACTTAGGAATCGACATCACAGCATTCGGGGCATTCCCATAAGTGCTCCGTCCCCATCCTCAGCAGCCAGTGAAGAGTTCCAACACTAATAGTACCAGTAGCAATCTGATTATAAGTCCGTCTCACCTTTCCTCTAAGCGTTGAGCGTCGGCCAGATCCCCTCGTCACTCCTCGCTGTCTCATTCTTGCCAGACCATGGTAATCGATTTGCTCCTCCGAGGTGTGCACGTGCTCCCACAAGGCCACAACCACGTCTGCCTTGTCATGTATCAATACTCCACCAAGTTCTGCAGAGCCAGCCAATCTGTCCGCCTGTTCATTTCCCAGCACTCCCCCGATGTGTCTCCACCTTGCCGCGGTGGGGGAGCTTGTGTGTCCCTCTGACCCCATGTGCTTGCCGATGGGTGAAAACTACATATCGGACAGCTTATGGGATAGGGGCCAGACTAAGAGAGACACAACCTGCTGCTCTGCGGTTAGACTGAGGTGAGGATAACAGTCAGAAGTTTAAACCAGGCGCACAAAGTTCCTGGTCCGGACAAAACACTTAAGGCTCCCTGTCGAGGGCTGTGGCTAAACGCCTCTAAGCCACAAACCCTCGAATCTGAGAGCCGGGCCAATACCCTCCTACCGAAAAATAGAGGCGTGATACTGAGCAAGCTACATGCTCAGGTCTGATACAAGTTCGAAGGCTCTCAGCTGGGGGATACGAGAAATCCCCGGATGAGAGGGCCAGGCCGTTTCTCGTTCACTGCTGCACGAAGGTAAGGTGCTGATCCGGCAGCACATGTAGCATACCTTGTGAGCGAGTACAAAAAGTCAGAAAAGTGCCCCAGTCGAAGGAAATGGTTATGAAAACTCTATCTAACTCATAGAGAGTGTAGACAAAAGTGGAAGAACGTCTCAATGACGCGAAATGGGACGCACGGCGAGCGAACCTATCGCGTTGTCCGAAGTCAAAATTAAAAGCTTACTGAGTGGATGTCACTCGCAGTCTGACCGCTCCTGGTGTGTGCTTGAGCGATCAGTGGCAAGCGAGACTCCCAACACATGGAAGTGAGGAACTAAAGCAGCCATGAGCAGGACGTGGCAACTCCTCGGGTGTGCCCAGTCTCAGAGCAATATGTGCCGGCTCTGCAATTATGGAAGCCTCCTTGGATAGCGAAGGAATGCCCATGATCTGCCCCTGCCTTCCCTTGAGGGCCGACCGCGATGTCATTGATCGTTCTATCTTGACCAGCTGAGATGTTGGCGACATCACAACAGTCTAACGTGCCTCGAAACCAGAGGAAGGCTAACCTCATTAAAAATGCCCGCCGGAAGTCGGAAGTGTCGTCCTACGGGTGGCAAACTAAAAATTGACACTACGCAATTACGTCCGAGTGAAATGTCTCGTCCGAATGTCTCTCGTGCTAGGAACAGCTCTGACTACCTAGTTTCCGAATGCCGCTCTTGCTCGGAACAGCTCTGACTAGGTAGTTTTCCGAATGTCTGTCGTGCCTGGCACAGCTCTGACGGGCGCAACGACAAGCACATGTCCGAAAACTCGCTGAGTGGATACCGTCTGTAAACTTGTCTGGTTTGTGCAGGAATGGCCCGGGGCAAACGAAATGACCAATATATTGAAGTGAGGATTTAAAGCAGCCATGAGCAGGACGTGACGATTTACCTCGGTGAGCCCAGAATCAGGGCGCTATGTGTCGGCCCTGCAACTATGGAAGCAACCTTGGATGGCGGAAAATGCTATGGACTGTCCCTGCCTTCCTTTGAGGGATGACCGTTGTCTTCGACCGTTCAACCTTGGCCAGCTGAGCTGTAGATGGCACCACAAAAGTGAGTCTCCCAGGAATGCTACCTGGTCAAAAAAGCACGCTGTAGCCGGATGTGTTGGCCTACGGATTTCGGCCCAAGGGCGCATAACTGACACACCGCAATCACATCTGAAAAAACACTCCGGATGGACGAAAAGAAGATTTCCCAGCACACCGGCATGCCCCGGAGAAAAGATCCAGGCGATGCTTGTCACCCGTGACCTCCGAAGCGAAGCGAGCCACTCTGCACGAAGCTTGCCCGTCCTCACCCTCGTCAGCATGCTTTCTGAGTCAGTTAAAATTACGATGTGTGTGTGTGTGTCGTATTCTCCATCCAGTGGAAAGCCGCAGTGACTGCCTCCACCTCCATTCTTAAGCTGGATGTTGTGGTATCATATGCCAGGCTCTCCTGCCCCAAACGTCGACCATTAGCTTTGGCTATGAACTCCCAGCCACTTTTCTCACCTCTTGACACCGAACCATCTATGTAGATAATCACATCACCCGAGTGAGCATTGTCCTGAATTAGTTGCTGGATTTCCACTTCCGTGGACCCTGCTGGCCACTCCCTGCACTCCCGGCTTAATGTGATTATAACTCTGCAACGCAATAGACATTGCTCTTGAAGCCATCGAACCTTTCTTTACTCCACTGGTTGTGAAGCCAAAAACACACAGAGAACATCTGGCTGCCACGGTTAAAGCCGTTATTCCACAAGCAGCACCAAGGGTTTCCTACCATGGTGGGCAAGAGAGACAACATGGACAAATTGACATTGTTGCTCTACATCTTGTTTTTGTGTGTCTCGAAAACATGTCAAATTTTTTGAAATAACGGCTTTAACCGTGGCAGCCAGATGTTCTCTGTGTGTTTTGGGCTTTACAACCAGTGGAGTAAAGAAAGGTTAGATGGCTTCAAGAGCAATGTCGTTTGCACACAACAAGCAGATTGGACTCCAAATAATTGGCGCGTTGCAATCAACTGGACAAATTGCAATTTTTTTATTTTACACGTTTATTTCATACAAAGCAATGTATATTTACAAGGTGTAATGTGTGTTTCTTTGTTTGTGTATATTACAGAGCGTTGCTGTTTGTTAGTGTTATGTGTCACATGTGTTAATAAAACAAATACATGCATATACAGTTATGATAATATGGCATTTATGGAATAGTGCATGTAAACACATTCCTCGTTTCATTTCCATCTCCACAAGTGGAATGAATGTTACACCTGTCCGTCTCTCTCTCTCTCTCTCTCTCTCTCTCTCTCTCTCTCTCTCTCTCTCTCACACACACACACACACAAACACACATTCTGTCTTGATCTATCTCTTGCTTTCTGTAGATAATAGTACATGGATTTCCGAGATCTTGGGCAATAACCTTTACATTTTCATTCTATTTAAATTGTGTCTTCCAAACATAGGTGTATTCCCCCCCCCCTCCCCCCGTTTATTATGTACAAAAACAGTGTCTTTTTACATTGCGAATAAAGGATATACATTCATGCACATGTGACATTATATTCTTGGTAAGGTGTAGTAATCATTTGCTCCCATGCATACCAAACCATTAATTGAAACTTTCACACCGCAGGCACCTCATGCAAGCTTAGTTTCATGTAAGCAAGTTCCATAGTATTGCTGAATCACAGCATTCCACTTAATCACAAATGCGAAATATTTGTTTGTGGTGGGCTGGGCTGAGACCGGGAAAGCAGTCAAACAAAGAGGGAGAGAGAGAGCTGGGGAAAAGGGAGAGAGAGAGAGAGAGAGAGAGAGAGAGAGAGAGAGAGAGAGAGAGAGAGAGAGAGTAAACAGATTGGAATTTATTTAGTTCACTACGCAAGATGGCAGATATTCCACCACTACAAAGCGTTTACCTGAGCTCTTCTGGCGAAGGTCAAACCTCGGTCGACAAGACAACTGACTCACAAAGGGCACCTTCCCATCGTTCTGTCTAGGTTGGGCCAATAGACTCAGTAACAAAGAAGGGACATTTATTCAGTTATTTGGCCCTTTGTTCCCCAATGATTGGGCTTAGTGGTAAACATTCGGAGTATAGAAATATCTGTGAGAGTGTGTGTTTGAACATGTATGTTATGTAGTGTGAACTTGATGGGGGTGGCGCTTGCTTAATCTGGGAATAGCTGGTTGATTTTCTGTTGAAAAATCTCTGATATTGTGTGTGAGTGTATTGTGTCGTGGTTGTGGGTGGCCGAGTTTCGACTCGACCATATTATGTTTCTATACTCTGCTAGTGCTACGAGAAGTTTAGTGTGTTTGTATTTTGTGGTTGAAGGTATTGTATTTAGGAATATCGCTTTGTATGCGTCAGTTTTCTTGTTTGTGTGTGTTTCTATTAACTGTTGTAGTGCAGTCTTATTGGCTGTGATTGTTGGGCATTCATAGAAGAGATGGTTCTCTGTTTCCTGAATATTGTGTCTACATAATTTGCATGGGGCTATGTGCTTGGATGTTTGTGCTCTCTCTCTCTCTCTCTCTCTCTCTCTCTCTCTCTCTCTCTCTCTCTCTCTCTCTCTCTCTGTGTTATCGGGGTCATATTATAAATTAGCCTGTATGTTACTTCTTTGGATTTCGATGTCATATGTTTGTTGTGTAAGTTAGTGAAGGCGCAGCTATAGTCTTTCATATAATATTTGTATCCTCTTTTGATTCTCAAATGTAGTGGTGGGGCTTGTTGTTTCACTAAATATTTGTATATCTGCTTGGTTGTCTGTTGTATTAAATGTTCATTACCTTGAATTGCTTGTATACATGTTCTGTAGAAGTGCGGTAGTGTGCCGTAATAGTGCGGTGTTGTTTTGTCTATTTCCTTAAGTTTATGTAATCTAATTGCAATATAGTATAATGCTAGATTGTGTTGATCTGGATGATTGATGATTCCTCCTATGTGGTTGATTCTTAATGCTTGTATTTTTGTGTTTATGTCCTGTAAAGCCACTCCCCCCTTGTTCTTATCTTGTATTAAAGTCTTGTGCTTTATACTGTGGATTGTGTTGCTGAAGATGAATTTTCTGATGTGTTTGTTTATGTCTGTGATTGTTTGTTTTCGTGGGGGGGGGGGGGGGTCTAACTTTTTTCCCCGCGTTTCCATCCTGTTTCAGGATATTGCGGTCAACACCAGCATCTTTCAGCTGTGTGTTGATTCCTAGGCTAGATTACGCTCATCAGCACGCCACGACTTTCTGAGCGACCGGCTCCATACTCTCATAGTCACTTTTGCAATTCGAACCACTGCTAATTCTCGTCGCGTCACGTGACGAGAGTATTCGGGGTTAGCGGAGAAAGCTGCTAACTCCTCGGCCATGGAGCCGGATCGGGGGGGGGGGGGTCTAACACTGTGGCTAAATATATTATTTTAGGAATGATGAAGGTGTTTACAATTGTGCTTCTTACAAAAATTGTTGATGTCTTGTATTTGAACCTATGTAGTATGTCTTTAATTTGTTTTGTCAGTGATTGCCATTTTTCTGTATGTGTTTATCTGGGATTGGATGGAAATGTGATCCCATAAATTTTCATGTTATCTGTGACTGTTAGATCCGGGGGGGGGGGGGGATATCTGCTTTATTCTTCCACTTCCCGAGACCCATTATTTTAGACTTCTGTATGTTTATTTTGGCCCCACTTCCTTCACCAAACTGTCTGAAGGTGTGAAGTATGTTCGTTATGGAAGTGTTGGTTGTAGGGAAGAAAGCGGTGTCATCTGCATAAGCAATTAATTTCTGCTCCCCAGACCCTTGTATAAATGTACCTTAAATGTTAGTGTCCTGTCTAATTGCTCCTAAGAGTGGTTCTAGTGTGAGTACATATAGGACTGATGATAGTGGACACCCTTGTCTGACAGATCTAGTGATTCTGAAACTGCCAGTGAGTGAATGATTCACCAGTACCTTACTTTCAGGATTTTTATACAATATTTCTATCCACTGTCTATAGTATTGTCCTATGTTACAGTGTCCCGGGAAGGTTAACCCGGTCAACAAATGCCCACAGAAGTCGGATGTGTCGGCCTAACGGCGCAAGAACGCAGCTCTGTTGTAAACAGGCACAACGCAATCACGTCCGGAAAAAAACTCCGGATGATCGAAGAAGATGTTACAGTGTGCTAGTGTTTTGTGTAAGTATGAGTGTGAAATTCTGTCAAAGGCCTTCTCCTGGTCTAAAGATAAAAGGGAGGATTGACAGTCTTTCTGGTGGGTGTATGTAATGAAATCTCTAATGAAGTGTGTATGTTGGTGTATGTTTCTGTGTTGAATACTGCACTATTGGTCTGGGTGGATGAGTGATGGCATGAAGTTTTTTTAAATTTTGTTTGCAAGTGATTTTGCTAGAATTTTGTAGTCTGTGTTTAATAATGAGATGGGTCTATAATTTTTCAGCTGTGTTTTGTCTGTGTTGTCTTTAGGTATGAGTGTTATATATGACATGTTGCAAGTGTTTGGGAGTTCTTGTTTATGGAAAGCTTCTTGGTAGACTTTCAGAAGGAAATTGCCTAGGATAGGAAAGAAATGTTGGTAGAATTCTACTGTGAGTCCATCTGGTCCTGGTGTTTTGTCTTTTTGCATTTGATTGAGTGCATGTGTTATGTCTGCTAATGTAATCTCCGTGTCTAGTGTGTCCTTATCTGTGTCTGACAGTTTCTTTGTGTATTGTAAGAACCTATTTTGTGTTTGTGTGTTGGCGGGTTCTGCTGTATATAGGTCAGTGTAGTACTGTTGGATGTTTCTAGTATATGTATTGCCTCTGTTTGTGTGTTTCCTTGCGTGTCTGTTATTGCTCCTATTTGTCTGTTAAGTTGAACGTTTTGTTCTAATGCAAGGTGTTGTTTACTGGGACTTTCTTCTGATATGTTAGTAAGTTTAGTTCGAAGGAGTGCACCACGGAATGTGTTGCTGGTGTTGTTCTAATTGTGATTATAGTGTGTATAGGTGTAGTGCATTCCTGTCAGTCTGTTTTGTGAGTTGTATTACTGTCTGTATGATATGTTCTTGTTGTTGTCTGTCTTTATTTATGATGGATGCTAAATGTTGTGTTCTATAACTATTGTATTCTTTAGTAACTCCCAAATTTGTGTTATGTTGTCGGTGGGTGTACTATTAGTGTATGTTAGAATAAGGTGTGTCATGTGTTGTACATAACCTGTGTTTTGGAGTAATGTGTTATTGAACTTCAAATGTTGTGTTCTTTTTGGTGGCCTTGTATCTGTAGTGTCTGTAGTGATGTGTGTTAGTACTGCTTTGTGATTTGTATATTGTAATGTTTCTTGTAGATGTTTTGTGTGTATTATGTGGTGTGTCTAATGTGTGTATATTCTATCTAGTCTGGCTGATCTATTGTAGGCCCTATTTTTGTGTGTTGTTGCAATGTTATTAGGGTGTTTGTATCTGAAAGCGTCTGTTAAATTGTGTGTGTCTAAGGTATTTTTTAGTATATCCAGTTGATGTATTCCATTTCTGTCATTTCTCCTTAATTGTGTCTTGATTCCTGCTTTGCCTCCCCCTACGATATCCAAATCTGAGAGTACAAAATTGAAATCCCCTGCAAGGATAACATTTTGCCCTCTGTATGTTTGTATAAGTAAGGTGTCTAATTCTTGGTAAAAATTTGGTTGATGATTGTAATTAGGTGGTGCATGTATGTTCACTATGGTGTATGCATGTATAGTGTTTTTGACGTGTATTATGGAGATTCGTCCCTGGTTATCCGTGTGTGTTTTAATTATATCCCACCTGTCTGATGTCTGCAGAATAGCTGTTCCTACCCAATTTTGTGTTTGCCTAAACTAAAGCATGAATGTTTGAGGCCTAGCTGTGTGGTGATATGTTGTGCGAATGTTTTTGAACATATGTTTGTTTCTTGTAGTAGTATAAAGTCTGGTTTGTGTTTGTTTATTAGTGTGATAATGTGTTGTAATTTTATACGTATGCCACAAATGTTTAAAGTAATAATAATTAAATCACTAGACATTGTAATTTAAGTAAAAACAATAAATGAGATATAATAACTATATCGCTTCTCACACAAAGTTGTTATACATGATGGGTACATTTAGGCGAGCAAGTCTTTAGTGGCAAAGGTTTGTGTGAGAGGATCATCTTGATCCTCGTTCTGATCACTTGTGTCGGTGTCTACAAAGAGAGTTTCTGGCATGCTGTATGTGTCGTCTTCGTCTTGTACTTGTGTCTCCTCTTGTTGTTCTTGTTCAGTTTCCTTTGTCTTGCCTATAGTGGCTTTGACTTTTTCTTTCTTTGGCAGTGATAAGTCGTCTGTTTCTGTGTCATCGCTGTGTTTTGACTGCAGTAGTCTTCTGTTAGCCCATGTTCTCTTCTTTGGTTTGCTGACGACTTGAAAACCGTCAGATTCTTCATTCCTTGGATTGATTTCTTGTGTGTTATTTTATTGTGTGTTATTTTCTTGTGTGTTGATTTGACTATTAAAAGTTTGTGTCAGTTCAATCTCTCCCTGCGGAGGAGTTTCTCTTTCGAGTGGTGGGAAATCTTCTTGGCTTTGTACACTGACTGCTGCTGCTGGTGGATTCATCGGTTGTCGTCGGCTTGGGCATTTATTTGCCCAGTGGTTGGTTTGTCCACACGCTGGACAATTGGGCGTTCTCCCCGGCATCGTGATCAACACTCTGTGATTATTGTTCGTAATTCCAGGAGTGTAGATCCGTATACTTCTTCTTTTCGTTCATCCGGAGTGTTTTTTTTTTTAGATGTGATTGCGGTGTGTCTGTTATGCGCCCTTGGGCCGAAACCCGTAGGCCAACACATCGACTTTAGCGTGCTTTTTTGACCAGGTAGCATTCCTGGGAGACTCTCACTTTTGTGGTGCCATCTACAACCATGCTGGCCAAGGTTGAACGGTCGAAGACAACGGTCATCCCTCAAAGAAAGGCAGGGACAGTCCATAGCATTTTCCGCCATCCAAGGTTGCTTCCATAGTTGCAGGTCCGACACATAACGCCCTGGTTCTGGGCTAGCCGAGGGAATCGTCACGTCCTGCTCATGGCTGCTTTAAATCCTCACTTCAATATATTGGTCATTTCGTTTGCCCCGGGCCATTCCCGCACAAACCAGACAGGTTTGCAGACGGTATCCACTCAGCGAGTTTTCGGACATGTGCTTGTCGTTGCGCCCGTCAGAGCTGTTCCAGGCACGACAGACATTCGGAAAACTACCTAGTCAGAGCTGTTCCGAACAAGAGCGGCATTCGGAAACTAGGTAGTCAGAGCTGTTCCTAGCACGAGAGACATTCGGACGAGACATTTCACTCGGACGTAAATGCGTAGTGTCAATTTTTAGTTTGCCACCCGTAGGACGACACTTCCGGCTTCCGGCGGGCATTTTTTAATGAGGTTAGCCTTCCTCGGGTTTCGAGACTCTTGTTTCGGCTTCCACACAGCAAGCTTTCGCTTCGGACTGCCACGTAATGGATTCCCAAGACCGGCGTTCCATTTCGTGTCAACGAGACAATTTTCCACCTTTGACTACACTCACTCCATGAGTGTGGTTACAGACTATCGGACGTCTGCGAGACGTGCGACCGAGGTGTTTTTCCACCTTTTGTTCTCACTCACGAGGTAGGCTACATGTGCTGCCGGCTCAGCACCTTACCTCCGTGCGTCTGTGGGCGAGTAACGGTCAGGCCCTTTCATCCGGGAATACCTCTTATCCCCCAGCTAAGAGCCATCGAACGAATCTGCGCCGAGCATGTAGCGTTCTCAGCACATCATCACAATTTTGATGTAGGTTTGTGTCGGCCAGGCTCTCACTTCCGAGAGTTTATGGCTTAGAGACGTTCAGCCATACACCTCGGATGGGAGCCTTAGAGGTTATGCCCGGACTGAGATTTAGGGATCGTTTGCTTGATTTTGACTGTTATCCTCAGTCTTACCTGCAGAGCAGCAGGTTGTGTCTCTCTTAGTCTGGTCCCTATCCCACGAGCCGTCCGATATGTAGTTTTCACCCATCGGCAAGCACATGGGGTCGATGGGACACGCAAGCTCCCCCCACCACGGCAAGGTGGAGACACATCGGGGGAGCGGCGAACTATTTAATAGGCTAGAGTCTCGTTCGTTATCGAAATTAACCAGACAAATCGCTCCACCAACTAAGAACGGCCATGCACCACCACCCACCGAATCAAGAAAGAGCTATCAATCTGTCAATCCTTACAGTGTCCGGACCGGGTGAGTTTTGCCGTGTTGAGTCAAATTAAGCCGCAGGCTCCACTCCTGGTGGTGCCCTTCCGTCAATTCCTTTAAGTTTCAGCTTTGCAACCATACTTCCCCCGGAACCCAAACACTTTGGTTTCCCGGAAGCTGCCCGCAGAGTCATCGAAGCAACTCCTGCGGATCGCTAGTCGGCATCGTTTATGGTCAGAACTACGACGGTATCTGATCGTCTTCGCGCCTCTGACTTTCGTTCTTGATTAATGAAAACATTCTTGACAAATGCTTTCGCAGTAGCTCGTCTTGCGGCGATCCAAGAATTTCACCTCTAACGCCGCAATACGAATGCCCCCGTTTATCCCTGTTAATCATTTCCTCCAATTCCGAAAACCAACAAAATAGAACCGAGGACCTATTCCATTATTCCATGCACCATTATTCAGGCAGCCGAGGCCTGCTTTGAACACTCTAATTTTTTCAAAGTAAACGCGCCGGCCACCCGGGACGCTCAGCGAAGAGCACCCACGGGAGAGAGCCGGCAGACGGTAGGGCAGGACCACGGCAGTGAACCGGCGCGAGCCGGACCGCCCGCCTGCACCTGAGATCCAACTACGAGCTTTTTAACTGCAACAACTTTAATATACGCTATTGGAGCTGGAATTACCGCGGCTGCTGGCACCAGACTTGCCCTCCAATAGATCCTCGTTAAAAGGTTTAAAGTGTACTCATTCCAATTACGGGGCCTCGATAGAGTCCCGTATTGTTATTTTTCGTCACTACCTCCATATGCAGTGTTATAAGTTGCGCGCCTGCTGCCTTCCTTGGATGTGGTAGCCGTTTCTCATGCTCCCTCTCCGGAATCGAACCCTGATTCCCCGTTACCCGTTACAAACATGGTAGGCATGTCACGTACCATCGACATTTGATAGGGCAGACATTTGAAAGATGCGTCGCCGGCACGTAAGGCCATGCGATCAGCACAAAGTTATCCAGAGTCACCAGTGGGAACGCCGCGCCCCGCGAAGGGCAACGACGATTGGTTTTGAACTAATAAAAGCGCTCTTTCCGCGAGGGTCGGAGCTTGGTAAGCATGTATTAGCTCTAGAATTGCCACAGTTATCCAAGTAGGATCGTGTCATCTAAGGAACCTCGACTGATTTAATGAGCCATTCGCGGTTTCGCCGTGAGACAGTGTGAACTTAGACATGCATGGCTTAATCTTTGAGACAAGCATATGACTACTGGCAGGATCAACCAGATATCTATCGGACAGACGGACTATTCACGCACACGCAAGCCAAGAGTAGCATCGCTAAAGCGCGCCCTCCCGGTACAAGGTGATACATGCAAAACCACTGGACGCCAGTGGTATGCCTCGCTAACTTACGTTGGCTAGGAAGATCCCATTTTGGTGCACCTCACACAGCCATCCGAGACAACGAACGCTAGACGCGGAACTGATCTAGCGAACCAGACCAGCCCCACAGATCCGTATACAATGGGGAATCCTTTTTTTGGGTTGCAGAGCGCTCCCTACTTGCCAGCCCCATTTTTTATCCTAAACACCTCGGCCTTTTCATCTCCTGTGATGCTGTGCACCAGTTTTTTTTAACTCCTTGGGGAGCAATCGTGACGGGTAACCAGTGGATGGTCAGCCTGTCTTTTTCTTTCTCTCGGTGCTCCAGAGATATGTCTATCCCTAGACTTGGTAGAGAAAACTTTTTGCCGTGTAACTTGTCATACACGGCTTTCTGAACCTCTGCTGACAGGTGGAAGTAACACCTTGAGGGAACTTCGGCCCTATGCAGGTCGACGACTCCCCCAAAAGGTACACCTCCTGGACCAGTTAGGGCACTCATAATAAGTGCCGGTTTTGCTTTAGCAGCAGCTCCGGGACCAGTTATGGAACACACTATCGTTCCGGACTGGTTAAGTAGCTGGACATCGTAGTCATTTATCGAGATCCCGACTTCAGTGATATTCGAATACATCTTGAAATTTGTTGTTTCCGGTAATAATTCCGGGGAAATATCTAGAATATCAACTCCAACGAATCATCATCATCATCATCTTCCACTTCTGTCGTCAAGCGTAGTGGGGAGGAATAATTTGCGATCCAGCGCCCGGTGGGCGGCACTGGATAGTGTCATTTCGTGTGGTTATACAATGTCTCTGATGTCGTCAATCCATTTTCTTCTTGGACGTCCTCGTGGTCTCGTCTCAGATGATCTTTGATGTAAGGCCAGTGATGGTAGTTGCTTATGTTGCGTTCTAAGGACATGGCCAAACCACTTGATCTTCTGTCTTTCGAATACGAAACGAATATCACCACAAAATCCGGAAACAAAATACGCAAGTTTATATTATAGTATGTTAGTTAGTCGTTCCTCTTGAGCCCAAGGCGGCGCATAGGGCAGAAGTCCTGACTCTCCATGCTTGGTGGTTCGCTGCTACCTGTGACTCAGCCATGTGCACATGTGGTTTGGCGTCGCAGACAGCAGAGCACATACTCCAGGGCTGCCCAAACTATAACATATCCAGGCGAACCTTCTGGCCTAGACAGACATCAGTGGAAGATAAACTCTATGGACCACTGAATGAACTAAAAAAGACTGTTGGATTCATACAAGAGACAAAATTGCAGTTATAAGCATATTTCAGGCGAACGAAAGAAGAAGAGGAAGAAGAAGCTGCTACCTGTTGTAGATCTTGGATATTTACTTGGCCATTGAATGAGCCTTCTCTAATGATGGTTCTACGCAGGGTCTCTCTTGGTCTTCCCCGTTTTCTTTTCCCTACCGGTGACCATATGAGGGCTTGATAGGGGAGTCTTGTCCATTCTGAGTATATGGCCGATGTAGTTCTGTAGATGTAGATGTTCTATGTGTGCGTTTGGCTTTACAACCAGTGGAGTAAAGAAAAGTTCTATGGCTTCAAGAGCAAAATAGCAGATTGTACTCCATATAATCAGTGGAATACAGTCAATTGGAGAAGGTGCGGTGCACTGAATTTTTTTTTTTTTTAAACTTTTATTGAGTGTTAAGAAACATTTGCATTTGTATTGTTCGTGTTGTTACAGAGCGTTGCATGTGGAAGTGTAGGTGACATATGCGCAAATTTTTACAACATTTGTTTCAACCTTTTTACATTTGAAATGGGGGGTAACGAAAAACGAGTACAAACAACAACAAGACGGTAGTATACCATTATTTTCCCTCTGCCACCCTTTCACCTGTCAGCTCCAACCCCACCAATACCATCATCACCACTTGGTAATGAGGAAAATGGCAGTAAAACTTGTTAGAACCGACCGGTGAAGGCGGCAGCAGCATCAAAACCAACAGTATCGAAAAGGTGGGGGGGGGGAAGAGGGGGGTTGTCAAGGAGTATCCTAGTTTACAATGCAGGAGGGGTAGTTGTTGCATTTGTATTGTTTGTGTTGTTACATGCGTACTGTGTGTTCAGTATTTGTGTGCGTGTTTTTACAGAGCGTTGCATGTGGGCGTGTAGGTGACATATGCGCAAAAATTACAAATATTTTATACATTTAAACATTTCTCCATTGACATTGTTGTAAGGAAATATTTTAAATCAAAAGCGTTATGGTAGCGGGCTGTTATTTTTTCCCCTGCCTCCCCGCTCTCCTGTCAGCTCCAAAAACTCCTACCAAGTACCATCACCCTCGGTGATGATAAACATGGCGGTGTAGAACTGAAACAAAACGGTGAGGGTGGCAGCGGAGACAACAATCCCAGTATCAAAAGGGTGGGAAAGGGGGATGTGATAGTATAACGTTTACAAAGCCATATATATTAATAGTGATTACAATGATAATAATGCAAAGTAACAACCAAATACATAAATAAATATCATAGTGACAAGGAATAACAGTGCTGAGACTAGTGATAGACTCAATGATTAATAAATAATAGTTTTATGTTAACATGTGATTTTATGTGCTAAATTTATTACCTTAGGAATGGTGTTTACATGAAATACATCTTATAATAATAAAGACAAGGAATAAAAAAACTACTAAGGGTGATGACAGCAATGCTAATATTTATAAACACAATGGTAGGATTTGTTTTGATAATGATCACATTTTCCAAACATGTGATTCCATTGGCTAAATGATTTTCTTAGACATGGTGTTAAAACATGGCAGGTACATACAATAACAATTGCATCCTGCACTGTTAAATAATATAGTAGGTGTAAAAAGGAGTTGGTTATCTTTTTTCTCCTTGCTTATTTTTTTTTTTTTTTTTTTTTTTTATACATATGCATGCAATGTTCAATAATAGCAGAAGTAAAAGGAGTTGGTTATCTTTTTCTCCTTGTTTATTTTTTTTTTCTTTTGGTCTTATTTGTAAGGGTTTATTCATTTTTTCCCTTCCTCTTTTTTTTTTTTTTTTTTAACTTATTGTAGAAAGTAAACAAGCATCAATATTTGCACAAATTTTTACAATCTTTACATTTTGTTTCCCTTGCCACCCTCTCACCAATTTGGTTCCACTCCACCAATGCCATTACCCCCCTCTCTGGGCAATGATGGTAAAGGCAGGATAAATATTTGAACCAAACCGGTGTGGGTACCAGCAAAGGCAACAACAACCAAGGGCGAGGGGAGGGGGGCACATGGGAAAGTTTTTTTTGTTTTATTACTAATGATGGCAATATTAATAATGACAAGAAGAGACATACTGGGGTAATGACAGCAATAAAAAAAAAACAGCAATGGTGATAATAGTTATGGAAATGGTAACATTTTTACAATATGTGATTCCATTTGCTAGGATGATTTCCTTTGTAATGGTGTTAAACATAGCCTAGCAGGTACATACACATGCAAACTGCAGTTTTTAGTAATACTTGGAGTAAAGGAGTGGGTTATATTTTCCTACTTGTTTTTATTTCCCTAAATGTAGGGGATTATTATCATGTATGCGGGATTATTATGCAATGTGTTTTTGTATTTATTCATTCATTCAACACTCACTCACATGATTCAAAGGGGGTGACAAAGAGAGGAAAGGACATGACCACTCTTTATGATGGTACAGGCTGGACAATTATTTGAAACAAAATAGTGGGGGTAGTAGCAAAAGCAACAAACCTTAAGCAAAGGTGGGGGGGGGGGGACATGGGAGATGAAGTTGTAAATTAATAATGATGATATCCTTAATACTTTCCAAATTAATGATACTAAAGATAATAAGGGTAAGATAATGATAGTAATAATAATAATGATCATAATAATAGTAGACATTTTCATAATAATAAAAATAATAATAAAAATAATAAACAACAACAAACATATATTAATAATAATAGTAATATTAAAAATAATAATAATAATAATAAATAGTATAATAGATATGTGATTCTATTTACTAAGGTGATAATCTTAGTAGTGGTGGTAGTATAGCACAACAAGTGCATTTAAAGCAAAACATTCCATAAATAGTAATTGGAATGGGAGGAGTTGATTTTCTTTTCTCCTTTTTTTTCTTTTCCCCTTATCTATGAGTGTTAAAACCATCATTTTGAAACAAATAAAACACGCATTTATATTTCCACTATTCTTTACATAAGGGATTTGTCATTTGTCTTTTGACCATATTTAATCATTTACTCATCATTCACTCACAGTTTCTTCTTTCTTTCTCGCGCTCATGTATACCAAATTTGTAATACAATTAGGAATACATGTGGTTTAATCTGGAAATAGTTGTGATATTTTGCGCGTGTACATAAATGATATTAAGTGTGTGTTATATGTGTAGTGTTTGTGTCTGGCTGAGTTTCTGCATGTCCATATGAGATGTCTATAGTAAGAAAGAGCTATAAGTAGTTTTGTGTGTATGTCTTTTGCTGACTTTGGTAAAGTGTTGAGAAATATTGCTTTATATATGTCGGTTTGTTTGCCTGTGTGTGTTTGTATGAGGTGTTGGAGTGTTGCGCGTGTGGCAGTAATTGTTGGACATGTAAAATAAATGTGTTCCTCTGTCTCTTGTGTGTTGTTTCTACATAGTTGGCATTGTTTGTCTATGTATTGTCCCTGTGTTGTTGGAGTCATGCTGTATACTAACCTATATGTGATTTCTCTAGCTGTTGGTGTTATGTGTTTGTTGTGTAGGTTTGAAAAGGTGCATGTGAAGTCAGACATGAAGTATTTGTATCCTCTTTTGATCCTAAGTCTGAGTGGTGGTGCTTGCTCTCTAACTAACTGTTTGTATATTGTGTGTGTTGTTTGCTGTATTAACTGTTCATGTCCTTGTATTGCCTGTATGCATGTCTGATAGAATGTTGGCAGTGTTCCCTGATAGTGTGCAGTTGCATTGTTAAGTGGTGTGAGGTGTTTGATGTTGTGGGCTATGTAGTATAGTGCTAGTCTGTGCTGTTCTGGGTGTCTGATGATTTTACCTATGTAACTAATCCTAAGTGACAGTATTTTTGTGTGGATGTCTTGTAGTCCAATACCCCCCTGTTTCCTGTCTTGTATGAGAGTTTTGTGTTTAATGCTGTGTATTGTGTTGGTGAAGATAAAGCATCTGATTTGTTTGTTTATGTTTGTGATGGTCTGTTTGGGAGGGTCCAGTACTGTCGCTAAGTATATTATTTTGGGTATTATGAATGTGTTGACTACTGTGCTTCTACCAAATATTGTGGATGTTTTATACCTATACCTATGTAGCATGTCTGTGATCTTTTGGGTCAGTGCGTGCCATGTCTGTGTGTGTGTTTTTGTGGGATCACAAGAAAATGTGATCCCATACAGTTTCATGGTGTCTGTGTGTCTCAGATCTGGAGGGAAATCAGACTTTTGTTTCCACTTTCCCAGACCCGTTATATATGATTTCTGTACATTTACTTTGGCTCAACTGCCTTTTCCAAAATGGGTAAAGGTGTGAAGTATGTTCCTTATGGATGTGTTGCTAGTGGGAAAGAAAGCAGTGTCATCTGCATAAGCGATGAGCTTCTGCTCTCCTATTCCATGCAGGAAGGTGCCTTTAATACTAGTGTCTTGTCTTATCTTCTCTAATAAAGGCTCTAGGGTGAGCACATACAGTAGTGGTGATAGGGGACATCCCTGCCTTACAGATCTCGTGAGCCTGAAGCTGGCTGTCAGTGAATGGTTCACCAACACTTTGCTCTCAGGATTTTTGTACAAGATCTGTATCCACTGCCTGTAATACTGTCCTATATTACAGTGTTCTAGTGTTCTATGCAGGTATGTGTGGGAAATTCAGTCGAAGGCCTTTTCCTGATCCAGGGACAAGATGGAGGATGGACAGTCTTTCCCGTGCGTGTAGGTGATGATGTCTCTAATTAGATGGGTGTGGTTATGTATATTTCTGTCTTTGACACTGCACTGTTGGTCAGGGTGTATTAGTGTTTGCACGAAAGGTTTAAGTTTGTTGGTGAGTGTTTTGGCAAGTATCTTGTAGTCTGTGTTTAGTAAGGAGATTGGTCTGTAGTTCTTCAGTTGTGTCTTGTCAGTTTTGTCTTTGCATATGAGTGTAATGTAGGACATGTTGCAGCTCTCTGGAAGTTGTTTTTTTGTCAAAGGCTTCCTGATAGACTTTGAGGAGAAGATTGCCTAGGATAGGAAAGAAGTGTTGGTAGAATTCTACTGTCAAACCGTCTGGTATTGGGGTTTTTGTCTTTGTTCATTGTGCTCAGTGCCTGTGTTATGTCTTTCAGTGTTAGTTCTGTGTCCATTGTATCTCTGTCTGTGTCAGATAATTTCTTTGTATACCGTAAGAAGTTGTCTTGTATCTGTGTGTCGACTGTCTCTGCTGTGAATAGTTGTGTATAGTGTTGCTGGAAAGCAGTCTCTATGTGTGGTGTTTCTGTCTGCATGTTTCCTTGCATGTCTGATATTTTGCTTATTTGTCTGTTACGTTGTACACTCTGCTCCATTGCTAAATATTGTCTCGTAGGTGTCTCTTGTGTGATTGTGTCGAGCTTTGTTCTGAGACGAGCACCCAGATATCTGTGTTGTTGGTGTTCTTCTAGTTGTGTTTCTAGTATGTGTAAGTGTGATGCATTCCTGTCTGTCTGTTTTGTTAGCCGTATGGCTGTCTGTATGATACGTTCCTGTCTTATTCTGTCTTTGTGAATCATGGTTGCTAAGTGTTGTGTTCTGCTTCGTATGGTGCTTTTTAGTAAGTCCCAGTATTGTGTGATGTTCTCAGTCGGTGTATTGTCTGTGTACGTGTGTATGAGCTGTGTCATATATTTTACATATTCTGGGTGTTTCAATAATGAATTATTGTATTTCCAGTGAGGTGACCGTTTGTATGTCTGCGTGTCTGTGCTGTTTGTGCTGATGTGTACTAGTATGCCTTTGTGGTCTGTGTAATCTAATGTTTCCCGTAGATGTTTGGTTTGTATGATGTGGTGTGTTGCGGGTGTGTAAATCCTATCTGCGGTGCACTGAAAGATTTATACGTTGTGAAGAGAAACCAGTGTAAACAATTCTTCTGTTTAGAAAGACGCGGCCTAGCAGATAAAGAAATAAATGATTTACTAAACAATATATATTACACAAATATTTAGTTCTGAAATTTTAAATAATAATCAAAATTGTGTAAAGCTTTTATAATGGTAACATTCAATTGATACCCTCCAAAATATGAATACAATTGTTACAGAAATAAACATATACTTCTCTTGCAAAATAGCTATCAGTATAAGTATAGTTAAATCTATAATTGTTCCCCTTGATCGCTAAAGATTGACTTCAACTTAGATGAAATTATTTCCCTTGTAATAAAAGAATAAAAACAGTTTAAAATATTGCTCACAAGCCACTACTGACAACGCTGGTCACATTATGGTATGAACCTAAGGCCCATCCACGTCAAAGTGGAAGCACTAGGCTCGAGTTTCGCTCTCATTTGAGCTTGTCAGTAGTTCATATCCTTGACCGGACCCGGAAACAAACCCCGGATCACTGGCGTGTGAAACGGGTGTGTAACTACCAGACCACGCTGGACGCGACCAAATTATCACAACAGAATACTACAACGTCACCCATTAAAAAAAAAAAAACAACCCAAAAACATAGTTGCATATCTTTTACAGGGCGTCGCATCAACACCAGCATGTTTTGCTGTTGTGATCACTTGGCAAGTTAACGTTCAGTAGTTTTCCATTGCTTTCTGAATGACCAGCATCCATACCATTTCGTAAACAATATAATAGAATGGCACAAAGTAGTGCAGCTTTACATAACAGATTTACAACACATACAACTCTGTATGTGTCGTAAATCTGTTATGTAAAGCTGCACTACTTTGTGTCATTTTATATTGTTTACATTTCTCAGATTTACAGCAGTTAATGTTCATACCATTTCGTAAAACACCAACGCAAGGCGGTTTGCTACCAAATCGTCTGCAGCTGCGTTTCGAAAGCGTGTATGCGGGAACTGCGCCCGTAACTCCTTTGACTCGAAGCCAGAAAGAAAAAAAATATTCGTACTAATAAACCATTCTGTTCACGATATCTTGGTGGATATGCTTGCAGATCTACAAATTGATGGGAAAGACATTAGACTTATAATAAACATATATTGGAAACAACAAGCTGCCATAAGGATTGATAATGAAGTGGGACAATATCAGCCTATTAAGAGTGGTGTTAGGCAGGGATGTGTAATGTCTCCAGATCTTTTTTCCCTATACAGTAAAAATATTTTCAGAAATGTAGAAAATATCAATGGAATCAGCATTGGAGGACGAAACATCAATAACATTAGATATGCAGATGATATAGTATTGATTGCAGACAATGCGCAGGATCTGCAACAATTAGTAGATGCCGTTGTTGCACACATTGAACAACTGGGGTTAGAATTCAATTGTAAGAAGACACAGATTATGGTCGTCACCAGGAAGGAAGAAATACCACAATGTAATATACAAGTAAATGGGCATATTCTTAAACTAGTGAATCGGTACAACTATCTTGGAACAGTCATAACAACTGATGGGAGATGCCTTGAAGAGATTAGAACAAGAATTGCCATGGCGAAGGTAGCATTTTGCAATACTGACCAATAAAAAGATATCAACTGAAACGAGAAAAAGAGTGTTGAAGTGCTGCATAGAATCTGTACTTTTATATGGATGTGAAGCGTGGACAATGAACAGACAAGCTGAAAAACATCTGATGGCTGTGGAAATGTGGTTTCTGGGGAAAATGCAAAGAATACCATGGACAGATAGAAAAACCAATGAACAAGTCCTTCAAGAAACAAATGAAGATCGTAAAATGATTAGAGACATTAGATGCAGACAGTCAAAAATGTTGGGCATATTATGGGAAGAAATGAATTGGAGAACTTGGTGACAACTGGCAAGATCGAAGGGAACAGACCAAGGGGAAGACCTAGAAGTAAATACCTGGATGGCTTGGCCACGTGGCATGGTCGAGACAGAAACACGGAGCTGATCTGGTGATCGAGTGAGATGGCAGAAAATGACCGCCCACGCTTATGGCATGGCACATAATGAATGAATGCGTCTTCCATTTGCTGTTATTTAAGTACCCAAATACTTATATACATTCACTGGTTCGGATTGGTTCCATTCACTGTGATGTTGTATTTGGGTATACAATTGTTTTGCAACAATTATTACTTCTAATTTTCCGTTAATCACGCTAAACCTTTTGTTTTGACTTTCTATAGCAATTATATCTTACATTTCCTGTAATTGCGTTTCATTTTCAGTGACTACAACTCTGTCAGCAAAAGGCATGTTTACATTATGCCCACCAACTGATATTTATTCCTGACATGTCGTGTGTGGATCACACTATTAATTCACTGCACAAATGGAACAGACTGGATAATATACACAAACCTGTCTGGCACCTTTTTTAATGTGTTGAAAAGTCTGCAATTGGTTGTAAATTCTAATGCAGCTCTTTGTTGCCACTACATGTTCCTTATTATTCTCAGATCTTTACCTTCAATGTTTAACATTTCCTAAATTCTATTAATAGTTGACGGAAATAAGTGGCTTTCCCCGTTTTTATTAATAAACATATAGCTGATAGGCCAGGTAGGCATTTACACAATATTTGTTGCTGTATAACAATTGAAGTGTTGAGGAAAGACATTACAGCACTGGGAACATTCACACATATGCTCCGTCCTCATGTTGTATAGCCAGCGAAGAGTCCCAATACTAATGGTACCAGTTTCAGTCTGATTATGTGTCTGAGATACGAAAGCCAGCAAACTAGGGGCTGGGTGCAATAGTAAGAAACAGAAATTAAGTTACTGTTAGATAATAAATTCAGCCTGGTCAAATTGATAAAATTGCTCGTTCTTTAATATCCGGTTTGCTGGTGCCGAGGTAGTGGGTTAACCCCCTACACCAGTCAGTTGGACTAACAAGTTGATTTCTCGTCCTTGACTTGGGGACTTAAATTACAAGTACCTCTGGGACGCAGGGGTGTTTCCAAGGCACCAGGGCCAAGTTTTACACTGGCCAAGACCTACTAACACAGGGGGTCTCAACCTTTTATGGTCCGTGCCCCCCTTCACCATATTTTCAGAACGTCATTCCCCCCCCCCCCCTTTCGTATTTCGTACCTAAAAATCTCGCCCCGGCCCCTACACAGTATACGTAATAATGGAAGCTAAATTTAATAGTACATACTAAAACAAGTCTAGACGTCCACATAAAACATGATTTGTGGGTCTACTTACTCTATAAATTGAATTTTAGAAGGGTGAGACGTTCAGAACCGTACAGTATGAAGGGAAAAACAATATCAAGTAATCGGTTCTTGTATTAATGCGATCTTGAAATAATCTTAATCCCCCCCCCCCTGGAAACCCTAAAATCCCCCCCTGGGGGGGGGGGGGGATTCCCCACCGGTTGAGAACCAATGTACTAACACGTCTTAGTCGTGCGTCCTAGGCGACAGGTCCCTTCGGGGTCCTGGCTAACGTAGTAGGATCGCTGATTCTTCTGAGGTCGGAGAGTATCTGCCTGCACGGCGAGGAACCACCAGTCTGCACACCAATAAGCCAGACATGGGACAACGGATACTCACGCAAACCTCAGTCCGGTATGACATCACACTGATGTTGGACAACAGCATGTCTTCAGCCAACATACAGGACTTCGCGCTAGAGTTCACAGCCAGCGAACGCAAGCAAGCACAAGTACCTCTGAAGTCTGAGTGGGTTCGCCTGATGGCGAGGGACACTGGTAATCGTCATCATCAAGTGCTCAGCCGGCTGGCGTAGGTGTTCATGTCTCTCCACAAATCTCGGTTCTTGGTGTTATGGATTAAACATTGAGCACAACCCATTACTGGCAACGCTGATCGTATTCTGGCATGAACATAAGGCCTTATCCACGGTCATATGGAAGCACTAAGGGGACCACCAGTCTTCACACCAATAAGCTTCCATATTGACGGGGATAGGCCTTAGGTTCATGCCAGAATACGATCAGCGTTGCCAGTAGTGGGTTGTGCTCAATATTTAAATTTCAAATCCCGAAACAACCAAATAAATGGGTTAAGGATTAAGTCTGCTGATGATATTCCACCATGTCAATATCCCAGTCCATTCAGCATCATTTCTCTTGGTCGGCCGCCGCCTCTCTTCCCCTTGATCTCTCCAATTGTCACCTTTTTCTCTAATTCCGGTCTTCTCATCACATGACCGAAGAAAGCCGTTTGTCCTTTTCTTATTGTTGTATATAATATTCTAGTTTCATTAGCCTCTTTCAGGCAATCATTGTTAGTTACTCTGGCAGTCCAAGGAATTCGCAACATTCGTCTCAGGAACCACATCTCCATTGCTTCATTTACATTCTAAGATTAACTGCTATACAGCAAAACAAGTTTAATATAGAATTTCAGCAATCTACTTTGTACATTCAATGATAGTGACTTATTGCATATTATACTGGTAATATGGAAAGCTAATCCAGATGCGAGATGATAAACTGTTTGTGTATGTTGAGATTCTGAAATATATGTACAGAGACATACAAGTTCAATTTATGTGTTATACAGATTAATAGTTCCTGGGAAGGCTCACTCAGCGAAAGAACCCCCTTAGAGGTCGGATGTATCGGCCGAAAGGTGCAAATGTCGCAGCTCAGCTGTAAACTGGCACAACGCAATTACGTTAGAAACAATAACAAAATACAGGACAAACAAAGATGAAAATAGTCCGTACAATATGAATGAAGGAAATACAAGTCATGAGACGTATTGGGTATAAGATGTCAGCATTGTATGTTTGCTGCCCA
Source organism: Cepaea hortensis (assembly GCA_963921405.1). Classification (NCBI taxonomy): domain Eukaryota; kingdom Metazoa; phylum Mollusca; class Gastropoda; order Stylommatophora; family Helicidae; genus Cepaea; species Cepaea hortensis. The sequence continues at coordinate 32,802,887 of OY992878.1, forward strand.
ATCAGATGTCAGCATTATATGTTTACTGCCCAATCAGCACTTGAGGGGAGTTTGTGGTTAATATCACTCCGGCCTCCTTTATTTCCCGGAAGCAATTTTAGCCTCGGAGCCCAGGTCTGTTGACATTGTAAAAACATCACCGCCAGGAGGAGGGATTCAAATACCTGGCCACCTGGCAGCCAGGTAAGCGTGCTAATCACTAATTTAGTTTAGTTTAGTTTAGTCGACGGATCAACATCACGGCACACGGTGTAGCCCATAGGTGCTTCGTTCTACTCCTAACTCAAGCCTGAGTCCGGAGAATCTCAGTGCACGAACTCCGTAGCACCGGCGAGGATCTTGAAATACTTTGAATAGATTTTTAACTCGAAATTTTTCCCGGGCAGCGCCGTTAGGCGACTCTTTTTCGACAATGGCAAACTACTGAGCGTAATCTTGCCAAGAGATCAACATACAGCTGAAAGATGCTGGTGTTGACAGCTAAGTCCTGTAAAAGGATATGCTAAAAAAAAAAACAATACACACGGGCGTCTGATCTCATTACCCAGAGACCACGGGGAATTTTGTTACAAGAAATCCACGTGAAAAAATCCCGACCCTCACCAGGGCTTGAACCCAGGACCTCCAGCACTCGAGGCGGACACCATACCTCGAGACCACTCAACCCCCATGCGCTCACCACTGCACTATGGCGGCTCCATTTTAACATCAGATTACACACGTGTCCATTACAGATCCTATAAGGGCTGCAGCTAGATGTACTTATGAACATTTGCTAGCTATAGTCACGTGGTTCACCAACTATCAAGAGTAATCCCGCCATGATATTGTGAGAAGTGGTAATCTTCGTTTCCACAAGCATCTCTGCAGGTCATCATTATCATTATGTGTCATGCCCATACACGTGAGCGGTCATGTTTCGCCATCTTACACGATTATCAGAGTCGTGGATCAGCTCAGTGTTCTTGTGTCATCCTTACCCCGTGGCCAAGCCATCCAGATATTTACTTCTCTGCCTCCCCCTTCTTCTGTTCCCCTCAATCTTGCCAGTTGCCACCAAGTTCTCCAATTTATTTCTTCTCATAATGTGTTCAAAAAATTGTGACTGCCTACGTCTAATTTCTCTAAACAGTTTACGGTTGTCATTTGTTTACCGTAGGACTTGGTCATTGGTTTTTCTGTCTGTCCATGATATTGCAGGTAAGTATTGAAAAACTGACAAAATCAGTCACGAGTATCACACTGAATAAAGTTTACGCATTTCAAAACATAGTTATGTACTGGCGATATGTCCCTTTTAATAGGGACTGTTTAGAAGCGTTAAGACTGGCCATAACAATGCACAGGGCAAACAGTATGAAGAATCTAGGGCACAACACTAGCAAGCAAATAAAACTAACATTTGAAAGCACGCGCCTTTCTCGTGGCAACATATGGATGTCATTAATGGACCATTTCAAACACACTCGAAAAGAAAATCACGGTCTTTGAACAAACATGTAACAAAAACATTCTTAGAATTCAGCGAACCAAGAAGAAGAAAAAATACTGACATTCTATAAGATCTAAAAATAGTTGCATATGCTTTACAAGACGTCGCAGTCAACCCCGGCATTTTTTGGCTGTTTGTGATTTCTTGGCAAGTTTACGTTCAATAGTTTGCCATTGATTTCTGGACTGCTGGAACTCATACCACTGTATGAAAACTAGCGCAAGACGGCCTGCTTCCAAATCGACCGCAGCTGTGTTTCGAACGTGGTATGCGGGATTGATAAACCCCTTTGACACAGCGCCGGCTAGATGTTAATATCATCGTTAGGATAAGAGAGCTGGCTCTGAAACTGTTGTTGGCCAGGTAGGCGGTTGAACACCTACACTGGCATTGTTAGATCTCAACGTTGACTCCTCGTTCAGAAAGCAAGGGCAAACTACTAAACGTACACTTGCCTAGAACATCAACCTAGGGTTGATGCGACGTCCTGCAAAGGACATGCAACATAGGATCTAAACGTGGAAGAAAACTGGCTCATAAACAGTACTGTCTGGCAACTAAATGATGTTGCAGATCATAGGCGACAGTTGTTTGAGAAGAACAGGAAATTGAAGGCATGATTCCTGGTAAACGAAACAGGGGTCCACTAAACGACGGTGGACACAGGAAATTAAAGATACACTGGGCATAACAATCATGAGATGGGGCAATTGGCGAAGCATCGAATGTCTTTTTTTTTTTCTGTCCGAGATCAGAGCGGCGTTTTGTAAATGTTTAACCCATTTAACTTGTAATTGTGATCTAAACTAAAATTAGTTTAGATTGTGTTTTTTGTTTCCTTGTTAATTAATTCCGTTCATGTAGTCTACTTTACTTCAGCGATCAGTGTAAAAATATGGTTTCTGTCCATTTTCTACTGCTACTTAATCACATTGTTTAGTTTTCCGACATTATCAACTGTTTTAGTACATTCTGTTAATTTAGACCAACGACAACAAATGGGTGGGCAAAGACATGTCACTGAAAGTGTTCTTGCGATTGTACAGGAATATGAATGGTGTAGATTGAGGAGAAATGTGCAAGGGGAAAGCAGAGAAGTAAATACGTGGATGGTTTGGGCACTTGGGGTGGCTGAGACGTGAACACGGAGCTCATCTTCGACTCTGGTGATCGTGCGAGATGGCGAAACATGACCGTCCGTACTTATCAGTATGGCACATGATGATGATGAATGGTATAATAAAGAATAGAGGTGTTCCTGACTTACAGAATGCAGACTTACATGGCAGAAGACGGACAAAAATAAGGATATGGCGTTGTTATCTTACTATCTACAGCAAAGCGAACAGAAAGACAAAGCGGTGACAGAACGGCTATCTCGCGATACGTGCAGGAGCCATGAAATGGAGGGAGAAAACTTAGATAGTGGACGAGATCAAGGCTGCGCTATGACAGGCAAAAAATAGTCCACCAGGTCCAGACGCCACAGGGTGGTTTACAGACGTAATTATTCCGAGGAAGAGTTGGTGGAAGTGGCCAGTACCTACAACAGCAGCATTAAGAGCGGCTAATAGAAGAAGAGTGGATACACAGTTATCTGATACATCTGCCTAAGCTTAGCAAAAGCCCACATACATTGTTCTAGATATCCACATTTTCACGGCATTAATTATTTCTTCCAACTGCTCTTCATAATCTACACTCCGAATCTTATAATATTGTATATTATTAATAATATACATTAGGCATCAATGAATTGTTCTACAGAGTAGGGAACCCGTCTTCCGTGGCTGCATTGTAGCCGTAGAGGGGCTTGTATGCCCTAATGACCACAAGAACTAGCTATCGAGCCGAAATACCAAGTCAGGTAATGGCCAGTCAAAAGAGACAAACCTGCTGCTTTGCGTGTAGACTGAAAACAGTCTGGAAATGAAAATCAGGAATGGGATTTGCAGTGCCAAAGAATTTTTAAAACAGGCCAATGTAGTTTGCTTTATCATGACATCATGAATTACAATAAAACAGACCGGTACTAATTCCGCGTAGTCACATAGGCGGTGATAGAACCGCGTCCCTAACAAATCGTCTGTCTTTGTGAAGACACAATTGATGTGACATGCATTCAAGAGGCACACCTCAACAAATCGTCTGTCTATGTGAAGACACAATTGATGTGACATGCATTCAAGAGGCACACCTCAACAAATCGTCTGTCTATGTGAAGACACAATTGATGTGGCATGCATTCAAGAGGCATACCTCAACAACCACCGCAGACTCTCCAGCATTTATTTGACTGTTTGTGATTCATGGGCAAGTTTACCTTCAGTAGTTTGCCATTATTTTCTGAACGACTAGCACTCATACCATTATATGGAAACCAATGCAAGGCGGTATGCTTCCAAATCGTCCGCAGAGGTGTTTCGAACGCGGTATAGGGGGTTGCGCATTCGCAAGCCCCATGATATCCGTCAGAGGAGATCAAGCGACATGAAGGCGATAAAGGAGAATGTGGGAGAAACATGCCGAACTCAGAACCAAGCTATTAACAAGCAAACAGATGGTGTATGGTTTGATAAATTTATAACATAAGTGAACACCAAAATTTAAAGTTTATTTAGCATAGTGTAGTCGATGGTAAAAGAGAAAGGGAGACAATCATAAAGACTGATGCTTCTTTCACTACGGTGCTAAGAGGTAAAGAGTAGTTCTGACTTCGTTACGGCCAAAGAAGAAAAATAGTGAAAAGAGAGAGAACCTCACACCGCCTCAACCAACAAAAAAAGATGATAGTGATTAGATAAGAAGATATACGAGATCTCAGACAGGGGCCTCAACTCTGGACTGACTGTCATATTTGAGACCCAGACATTGGATTAAGGTGTTAGATTGTGGTAGAAATAGTGACTGTAAAAAGTAAAAACTAAAAGAGACTAAACAAACAAATCAAGGACAAATAAACAAGCTCTTTATTTATTTCTTCTAACAGCACATTGCATGTCAATAACAGATACAATAGACAACTGCATATATCAAATCACCACAGTGGGTAACCCCTAACCAATCAACATCACTTAAGACAACAGGGTACACCAAGTACCACAACACAGGTGCTCCAAGCAATAGCTGGTTAGACTGACAATAAAGAACCTTGACACAAGCAACACTGCACAGACAATAAGGCACTACAAAAACATAGGTTACACAACATAAACCCCAAGACACGACATAAACAAAGAGTTGTGACACAATTTACTATCCCACCAAGAACCCAGGCCTGCTGACACTAACTAGTCAGCCGCTCCTGTAACAATGGAAAACACAATCTATGATTATCATGGTAAAGGCAACATATTAAACACATGAAGCAATGAGCACATGCAATATAACATTTGAATTAACCTACATATAACAAATGTCTTCCATCAAATTATCCACTTTGCTATTCACTCTAGTTGTACTACTGCTATCATGAGACTACATCTCTAATGGTTAAATGCAGCAATCAATGCTGCATCATCAGATCACCTACTATTGTCTTCTCCAGTTGTGCCACTGCTGTCATGAGATTACACTTGATATTGCTAGGATAGAACACCTTCTAATGCAACAACCTCAGCCTGCTCCACCTCCCATACAGCCCAGCATTCACTTACATAATGTCTTCAGTTCAGGGAGGTCATTACCTACAGGTTTCTGGTCCAACACAACTTATCCCCAACAGCCCAGGCTGACAATACCCCCCATAAATGCCAATGTTACACAGCAACACTAATCAACTTGTCAAAATCAACACCGAACACAACTCAGCTACACCGGTGTACAACAACTCTAACAGGACAACACCATTTGAACATGTACATAGGGGACATAAATACAGTCCAATGCACCAACAGCAATCAAGCAGACATAGGATATGCAATTCAACATGACATCACCAGGACACACACCTTTGTACTGATGACAGCTAGACAACAACATACCAGAGGTAGTTCTACACATGACACCAGCAACAATCAGGACACAGGCTATAACATAAGTCACTGCCAACAACTCAGACATATAACATATATCGCCACATAAAACATCACACTCATCAAATGATTGCTCTCACCATAGCCATCACCACAATCACAATCCCAATCATCTTAGCTGATATCACTACATGATCAGCCTCAACATAGTCATCACCACAATCATAATCACCATCATCAAATGGTCACTTTTACCATAGCCATCACTACAATCATAATACTCAATGCTCCACCTTTCCTCTGTCATTTAAATACCTAAACTTATGAGGGATGCCATATGATATAGGACACACTGCTCCTGCAATGTCCATGTTTTGATAAAGGATATCAACAACAATATGACATCACACATTACCGCATGATATTATAAATTAATAACCAACAGGCAAAACATGTTCAACCGTGAAAAGCAATGGACACATATACCCAGTGGAATTACCATATTTGTAGAATGTGGCAATGTAACATTTGCACATAAAAGAATCACCACATTCACAGAAAGTTGAAGATAGACATGTATTACACAGGAACTCAACCGAGGAACTCTGAGGCTACTAAGACAGTTCATAAAATAAATACACCATAGTATCAAGTAAGAGTGCATCATCCATATGAGACAGGATCAAAGCATAACCATGTTCATGGGCAGAAACAGAATATCAGCACTAATATAACAACCAGTATACTATATATATTATGTCCTTATTATTACACACTAATGCCAACTACACCAGTGTACTTTTATCTGTGAGTGGACAGCAAATGTGCAGTTATGCCCTCTATTTCCCATCATTCTTCCTACGATACACCGGTTATACATTTTCTTCTCGTACGCTTCGTGTCGCATCGCAAGTGCATATATCTTTGCGAAAGGTGGTACGTAGCAATAAATCACCCCCTTCCCCTGGTACAACAAACACCCTGTTTTACTACACATAAAACTCCCAGTTTGATACACTAGCACAAACACTACTGCATTCTGGTAACAGATGTGACACCAGACTTCAATGCTAAATAAGAAACCCCTTTACCAATATCAGTTCCAGATGCACCTGCCTGTTCTCCCTCAATACAGCCACACTTCATTCGCAGTTACGATTGCACTATGATTGCTGACATCTCTATGAATTAAATGTTATATTCCTAAAACCTCAGGGACGTTACATTGATCTGTAGAACAGCTCACTTTAGTAATACTCATCTACATTATCTATTTATATTTCTTTGTTCCTACAAGCTCGCCTAACAATTTTGTTCACCCATGCAAACACTTTCAAATTGGTAAACTGGCGTGTGCTGCGATTATACAAATATTTATTAAATTAAACATTTTAAACTTAATCAGTTAAAACTTACAGTTTTGTCACAACATTAGTTGACACAGATCAACTCAGGGAATTGTTCCCACACCTGACAACAACAGAACAGCACTGAACTGAAGGCCATGCTGCCCGCATCTCTCATCAGCACAAAGGACTGCTAAAACAAAACTGGCTTCAGATTCCTTTGTTAAGCCGAGTTCCGGTGTGGCCAGGTTTTTAACTCGAGATAGACCAAACCAAAATTTCGTTGGTTTGGCGCTATCACATATCCAACCCCTTACTTTTATTTGTCGTCCCGACAAAAGAAATGGACTATCGTATCTCCTTACCCCAACTATCTCTTTAAAAGTTACCATCTAGCTAGTTCACCTCAAAATAAAATCATTGGTCTTCAGTAACCACATCAAAAAGTAAAATCACTAATCAAGCAAGCAAGTACTAACATCTACACATAAACCGTCATCAAAATGACAAATGCCAAAAAAAAAGTAATGTCACCTGTGACCACACTCAAAAACAATCATCAATAAACCAAGGATTCAATGAAATTTACACACAAACCGCCATCAAAATGACAAAGGCAAAACAAATCTATGTCACATGTTACCTCCTCCAAAACCTAAACTGCTGGTTATATCCCTGAAGAGTACCACTAAAAAAAAATAGTCTTTCCTTTCATACATCACTTACAATGTGAAACAGTGTAGATTACATCACCAGGCTTCAGTCAGTTCCAAATACCAATAATCTGAACACAAAAGTATAAACTATACTAACTCAGTTGTTGGTATTAATGACTAAAATAATATCAGTGATGAAACATAGCTCTTCTGCTATAAGAGCACCAATCATAACAAAATGAATACAACCCTCACTTCTTACATAAAAATAAATAAACAAACATAAAAGCTAAATAAACATTAAACCAGTAACCTTTATATTGGTTACTACTTCCCTTAACTCTGGAAATTCAACACAAAATGTATTTAAAAATAATACCATTTGTCTCTTCAAATATAAGCTTCCTGCAGCTACTGTGGTACCTAAATGACCTGTTTTTCAATCAACCTGTATCTCTACACTAAAAAGAACATTTCATCATGTGTCACCTGTAACCTGAATATAAACATAAAGGAAAATATACCGGGCCAACAAAACATTGTTATTTCAATAATATCCCACCTCATGAATTCACCCTGGAATATACTCTCTTACTGGACATGATGGTAATGACAACACCATATGAACAACAGAACCACCCCTTTCACCTGGTCTGCCTGGTGTTCTTGCGCTCTAAAAGAAAAACATGTCATCACATGACACCATCTACCTGTAATGATAATACATAAAGACAGCAAAACATATCTGATAATTAACCAACTACACTAAGGCTGTCAATCCAAATGACTGGAATTCCTAAACAGATGAAAACAGTCTCTATCTTTCACAACCATGTCTAACGGGCAAAAGTTCTTGCTGGTGGTCTTTCACAATCCCCTTTCGCACAAAGTCACGAATTGACATATCGGTATGCGGAGAATTTTGGCCCACACCAGTCACACTACACGGTCCACCTGTCACATTTCTGACACCTTCTAACTGGTCGACCACACTGATACAAGGAGACTTCCATCGTCCCCTCCTCCTCCGCCTCTTCCTGCGAAGGAAATTTCTCTGGTTGCCACGCATAACCATCCGGCTATCAGAAGTTGACACTGCACCCACCTGAACTGCTGGAGCTGATCCTTTGGAAGGATCAACCTGGGGCGGACTCTGTTGTCGCTTAAGGCCCTGCTGGTCTCGGTGGCTTATGCTTGCAAATACTTTGCTACAATTAATTCCAGAGGGGTTCTGAATAACACTAACCCCTCTCTTTGGACACCTGTTCTGGAGGTGGGTGCGGCTTCGACAAACATTGCACCTCTTACGTCGTACCGTGGGCTGCAGCAACGAATCAGCTAAGGCTCTCATCCGACCTAGCTTAGCTCGAAGCTCCCCCACCACCGCATCATCATGGTGGACCCCTTGACACTCACCACTGGCACTAGGCCACCTCTCTGAGCTGTAATCTTGAGGTTCGACATATTGGTATGCACAGACTTCTGGAGCTAATGACACACTAGCCCATCGCATAGCCAAGTCTCTAACACAAAGGAAAGTCACTGATGGGTCTTGCGATATCCTCTCCTCTGCCATTCTCCTGCTGAGAGCATTATGTAGTTTTGTGACAAACCAGTCTCTTAGGATCACTGGGTCCCAAGCAACCATGCCCCTCTTTCTTTGTGCTTCCAGCACCAAACGAAAGGCTTTGTGGACCCGGTGAGAGAAATCCATGATGGATTCCCCAGCATCTTGTTTCACTTGGAAGAAAGCTGCAGCAAGTTCCACCATGCTGCGCTGCTCTCCATACACCTGCTGAATAGTCTGCAGCATCTCTTCAGGGTCATTACAAGCTGACCTAAGTTCAAGTTCCGCCCACACACTGGGAGCAACACTTTCACAAATAATGTCCACTTTATCTTCATCGCACACTGCACCAGCCCTCCAGGCAGATCTCACCTTCCTCACATACTTCTCAACAGTTGGCCCACCTTTCTGGCCAAAACAAGGAACTTCTATCTTCACAGGTGCCACTATGTACCTGACTTCACCAATGGGCCCTGTGACGTCAGGGGCACCAACTGGGAGGGGAACTACGGTCCCTAACGTTGAAGACAGAGCCATCCTTGCTCTGGATAGGATACAGTGAAAATGTACTAGGAGGCAATTTATCTGAGCCCACTCACCATACAGGGGACTCCTCTCTTGTGCAGGATTGCCTGGGGCGTCTCAGCAGCAAACCTGGGTTCTAATGTCACAACTCAAAGACAATGGACACCACAAACATAAACACTGACCTATTACACAAACAATCACTAGATACTAAAACAATTCTAACAGAACAATTCAAAGGCTGCCACAATATCTCGTCGGGGTCGCCATTTTGTAGTCGATGGTAAAAGAGAAAGGGAGACAATCATAAAGACTGATGCTTCTTTCACTACGGTGCTAAGAGGTAAAGAGTAGTTCTGACTTCGTTACGGCCAAAGAAGAAAAATAGTGAAAAGAGAGAGAACCTCACACCGCCTCAACCAACAAAAAAAGATGATAGTGATTAGATAAGAAGATATACGAGATCTCAGACAGGGGCCTCAACTCTGGACTGACTGTCATATTTGAGACCCAGACATTGGATTAAGGTGTTAGATTGTGGTAGAAATAGTGACTGTAAAAAGTAAAAACTAAAAGAGACTAAACAAACAAATCAAGGACAAATAAACAAGCTCTTTATTTATTTCTTCTAACAGCACATTGCATGTCAATAACAGATACAATAGACAACTGCATATATCAAATCACCACAGTGGGTAACCCCTAACCAATCAACATCACTTAAGACAACAGGGTACACCAAGTACCACAACACAGGTGCTCCAAGCAATAGCTGGTTAGACTGACAATAAAGAACCTTGACACAAGCAACACTGCACAGACAATAAGGCACTACAAAAACATAGGTTACACAACATAAACCCCAAGACACGACATAAACAAAGAGTTGTGACACAATTTACTATCCCACCAAGAACCCAGGCCTGCTGACACTAACTAGTCAGCCGCTCCTGTAACAATGGAAAACACAATCTATGATTATCATGGTAAAGGCAACATATTAAACACATGAAGCAATGAGCACATGCAATATAACATTTGAATTAACCTACATATAACAAATGTCTTCCATCAAATTATCCACTTTGCTATTCACTCTAGTTGTACTACTGCTATCATGAGACTACATCTCTAATGGTTAAATGCAGCAATCAATGCTGCATCATCAGATCACCTACTATTGTCTTCTCCAGTTGTGCCACTGCTGTCATGAGATTACACTTGATATTGCTAGGATAGAACACCTTCTAATGCAACAACCTCAGCCTGCTCCACCTCCCATACAGCCCAGCATTCACTTACATAATGTCTTCAGTTCAGGGAGGTCATTACCTACAGGTTTCTGGTCCAACACAACTTATCCCCAACAGCCCAGGCTGACAATACCCCCCATAAATGCCAATGTTACACAGCAACACTAATCAACTTGTCAAAATCAACACCGAACACAACTCAGCTACACCGGTGTACAACAACTCTAACAGGACAACACCATTTGAACATGTACATAGGGGACATAAATACAGTCCAATGCACCAACAGCAATCAAGCAGACATAGGATATGCAATTCAACATGACATCACCAGGACACACACCTTTGTACTGATGACAGCTAGACAACAACATACCAGAGGTAGTTCTACACATGACACCAGCAACAATCAGGACACAGGCTATAACATAAGTCACTGCCAACAACTCAGACATATAACATATATCGCCACATAAAACATCACACTCATCAAATGATTGCTCTCACCATAGCCATCACCACAATCACAATCCCAATCATCTTAGCTGATATCACTACATGATCAGCCTCAACATAGTCATCACCACAATCATAATCACCATCATCAAATGGTCACTTTTACCATAGCCATCACTACAATCATAATACTCAATGCTCCACCTTTCCTCTGTCATTTAAATACCTAAACTTATGAGGGATGCCATATGATATAGGACACACTGCTCCTGCAATGTCCATGTTTTGATAAAGGATATCAACAACAATATGACATCACACATTACCGCATGATATTATAAATTAATAACCAACAGGCAAAACATGTTCAACCGTGAAAAGCAATGGACACATATACCCAGTGGAATTACCATATTTGTAGAATGTGGCAATGTAACATTTGCACATAAAAGAATCACCACATTCACAGAAAGTTGAAGATAGACATGTATTACACAGGAACTCAACCGAGGAACTCTGAGGCTACTAAGACAGTTCATAAAATAAATACACCATAGTATCAAGTAAGAGTGCATCATCCATATGAGACAGGATCAAAGCATAACCATGTTCATGGGCAGAAACAGAATATCAGCACTAATATAACAACCAGTATACTATATATATTATGTCCTTATTATTACACACTAATGCCAACTACACCAGTGTACTTTTATCTGTGAGTGGACAGCAAATGTGCAGTTATGCCCTCTATTTCCCATCATTCTTCCTACGATACACCGGTTATACATTTTCTTCTCGTACGCTTCGTGTCGCATCGCAAGTGCATATATCTTTGCGAAAGGTGGTACGTAGCAATAAATCACCCCCTTCCCCTGGTACAACAAACACCCTGTTTTACTACACATAAAACTCCCAGTTTGATACACTAGCACAAACACTACTGCATTCTGGTAACAGATGTGACACCAGACTTCAATGCTAAATAAGAAACCCCTTTACCAATATCAGTTCCAGATGCACCTGCCTGTTCTCCCTCAATACAGCCACACTTCATTCGCAGTTACGATTGCACTATGATTGCTGACATCTCTATGAATTAAATGTTATATTCCTAAAACCTCAGGGACGTTACATTGATCTGTAGAACAGCTCACTTTAGTAATACTCATCTACATTATCTATTTATATTTCTTTGTTCCTACAAGCTCGCCTAACAATTTTGTTCACCCATGCAAACACTTTCAAATTGGTAAACTGGCGTGTGCTGCGATTATACAAATATTTATTAAATTAAACATTTTAAACTTAATCAGTTAAAACTTACAGTTTTGTCACAACATTAGTTGACACAGATCAACTCAGGGAATTGTTCCCACACCTGACAACAACAGAACAGCACTGAACTGAAGGCCATGCTGCCCGCATCTCTCATCAGCACAAAGGACTGCTAAAACAAAACTGGCTTCAGATTCCTTTGTTAAGCCGAGTTCCGGTGTGGCCAGGTTTTTAACTCGAGATAGACCAAACCAAAATTTCGTTGGTTTGGCGCTATCACAATAGCATGCAAAGATCTAGCATTCTCAAGCGTGAAAAAAAAAATGAAACAAATTGCATAATAATCATAGTCGTGGGACTATACTCATCATCATCATCATCATCATCATCACCCCCATCATCATCATCAAGTGCCCTGTCAGCTGGCGTAGTCGTTCATGGCTCTCCATAGATCTTGGTCTTTGGTGTTCTGGATCAACTCTGCTGATGATATTCTTCCATGCCACCGTCTCAATCCTTCCAGCATCATTTCTCTTGGTCTGCCTCTGCCTCTCTTCCCCTCGATATTTCCAGTTGTCACGATGTTCTCCAATGCTTCTCTTCTCATCACATGACAAAAGAAAGCTGTTTGTCTCTTTCTTATTGTTGTATATTGTGTTCTAGTTTCATTAGCCTCTTTCAGGCAATCGTTGTTAGTTACTCTGACAGTCCGAGGAATTCGCAACATTTGTCTCAAAAACCACATCTTCTAGTTCTTCCTAATCCACGGAAGTGGAAATCCAGCAACTAATTCAGGATAATGCACGCTCGGGTGATGTGATTATCTACACAGATGGTTCGGTGTCGAGAGGTAGGAGAAGTACCTGGGGGTTCATAGCAAAAGCTAATGGCCGGCGTTTGGTGCAGGAGAGCCTGGCATATGATACCGCAACATCTAGCTTAAGAATGGAGGTGGAGGCGATCACTGCAGCTTTCCGCTGGATCGAGAATACGATACACACACACACATCATGATTATAACTGACTCAGAAAGCATGCTGAGGAAGGTGAGGACAGGCATGCTTCGTGCAGAGTGGTTTGCTTCGCTTCGGAGATCACGGGTGGCAAGCATCGCCTGGATCTTTTCTCTGGGGCATGTCTGTGTGCTGGGGAATGAACAGGCGGACAGATTGGCTGGCTCTGCAAAACTTGGTAGAGTATTGATGCATGACAAGGCAGACGTGGTTGCGGCCTTGTGGGAGCACGTGTACACCTCGGAGGAGCAAATGAATCACCATCGTCTGGCAAGAATGTGGCAGCGAGGAGTGACGAGGGGATCTGGCCGGCGCTCAACGCTCAGAGGAAAGGCAAGACGGACATATAATCAGATTGTTACTGGTACTATTAGTGTTGGAACTCTTCGCTGGCTGCTGAGGATGGGGACGGAGCACTTATGGGAATGCCCCGAATGCTGTGATGTCGGTTCCTAGATCAATCAATCAATCAATCTTCTTAATTTGTTCATTTACATTTCAAGATTCTCTGCCATACCGCAAAACTGGTTCTATATAGTATTTCAGCACTCTCTTTCTTACATTCATTGATAGTGACTTATTACATAAGACACTCTTCATCATTTTCTGAAATGCGGCTTTTGCCTGCCCTATTCTGCTCTTAATCTCTGTTGCACATCTTCCATTTGATGTTAAATATCTATACTAGCCGCTGAAAAATATGACGATATCCATACACTAACAACAGAGCGGATGGTATTAATTACTTGGCAATATGTTATAATCTAAGTGCAATCGCTGGTTGACAAGGCCATCTCTAGTAGATGGCAAGCCACTTAAAAATCTAGACTTGGCCTTCTGCACAGGAGACATGCTTGACAAGATGAATCATTATGCGTTTGGATAATTAGCTAGCAGTAACCACTGACCAGCAATACAGATAATGAATATGGATTATATTTTGCAGGTACAAAATTTTTTTGCCTCGGTGGGAAGACAAACGAGCTGATGGGTTAGATCTGCCACGATAACTGACAAATACAGTTAAAACATAAAAATATAATACGAGAGATTGAAAACAATGGTGGAAAGTTAAAACAAAGCAAAACCCTAAGAAGCCACGGAGTCCATTTCAGGATGAGAAAAGAAAACACACAAATCATTCTAAGCTGAGGATTTAAAAAGTCTGGAGGACAAAGTCACTGTGATTTAGAAAGAATAGTAACGGAAGGCAACGTCCCTGGAAGACGAAGCATTGGTCCTCAAACACAATGGCAGACAGAGAGCATTGAAGACATCCTGGACACGAACATTCATGAAGCAGGGGAACTGGCCAGAACTGACAATCTTTCTGGGGGACTATGATTAGAGCGAGGATTTGCTGCATGAAAATGATGTCTATGACTCTATAATTGTAGCATCAATGTCTATGAGCGTCCTCAATGTATTCCTTTTCTAGCTTAATGATCGCCTCCAAAGAAACAAGCTTTGCATCTTCAGGGAGTCTCCGTGGCGAAGTGGTCAAGCCGTCTGACTCGGGCTCCAAAGATTGTGGGTTCGATTCTGGGCCTCGTCCTTCGTTCACGAGAGCATTTTCTGAGACTCCTGAGGGTCGTCGCTGGAGCTACGGAGTTCTTGCTTTGTGCGACGCTTTCCGCGCTGCGGAAAGGGACTGAGCCATATGGGATAAAATACGGACTTCTGCACTGGTCGATCATGTCGTATGATAAGTGTTACATCATCCTCAACGGGCAATCAAGACGTAGGGCAAGTGTTAAACAACACATGTCGATCAAGTCGTACGGCAAGTGTAACAACAACACATGTCGATCAAGTCGTACGGCAAGTGTAACAACAACATATGTCGATCAAGTCGTACGGCAAGTGTAACAACAACACATGTCGATCAAGTCGAACGGCAAGTGTAATAACAACACATGTCGATCAAGTCGTACGGCAATTGTTACAACAACACATGTCGATCAAGTCGTACGGCAGGTGTTACAACAACACGGGTCGATCAAGTCGTATGGCGTGTGTTACAACAACACATGTTGATCAAGTCGTACGGCAGGTGTTACATAATCACTAGTTGACCAAGTTGTAATGCAAACATTACATCATCACATCATCAAGTCGTAATGACAACAAAAGTCCCGACAGCATTTCGTTTTGTGTGTATATGCATAAAACTAGCCTCATAGTCATAAAGATATAACTTTATTGTTAGTTAACGTTTCGAATACTTTCATATTCTGTTTTTCTTTCAGTTTCATGCACAAAAAGAATTCTTCTTCTTCTGCTGCGTTCATCCGGAGTTTTTTTCCGGACGTGACTGCGTTGTGCCTGTTTACAGCAGAGCTGCGTTCTTGCGCCGTTAGGCCGACACATCCAACTTCTGCAGGCATTTGTTGACCGGGTTAACCTTCCCGGCAAAAAGAATATTCGATTCTACCATAACCCATACCCTGTTCAACCTCAAAGAGAAGTTATATTAGGGTCCATCCCTGGCTCAGATTAACGATCCAGTGACTGAGTCAGCCGAATATAGCAGCTGCCCACGGTTTACCCTCACAAGCTGATTAATATAAAGATTATTGTTGTCCATAAGTTAAAGTTAGGTGCATATCCCTTACAGGACGTCGCAGTTAACACCAGTATTATTTGCTGTTGTGATTTCTTGGCAAGTTTACGTTGAGCAGTTTGTCATTGCTTTCTGAACGACCGGCACCTATACCATTTCATAAAGAATACACGCAAGGAGGTCTGCTGCCAAATCGCCCGCAGCTGTGTTTCGAACGCGGGTATGCAGAATTACGAACTGCGTCCTTAACTCCTTAGCCACGTAGCCGGCTTGTCCATAAAGGGTAATGTTGAAAATAAAGAATAATACAAATGTCCCAATATTCATGCACCAACAACTGAAATAGCACAAACGGGAAAGCAATCCCACACTCAAAACTCAGTCCTTTACTACTTTAAACAGTGTGTAAGGACTACGCTCGAGTTTAAGCGAGCGAACAAAAAGAAGAAGAAGAATATTAGACAGGAGAACATTCATATAATTCTGTAGGTCCACGCGTGTGTAACCCAGAGGAAGAGGATAGGAATGTGTTCAAATCTTCCCTTTCCAAGATTATTAAACATTTTATATACGGGGTGGTCTATTAACAGAGAATGCAGGAATGTTTCTTGTTCACAATACATTTTCTGCATTCTAGAATTGTCATTCCTGTTTTCAAAGCCGGTTTGAAGAGATAGTGAGGAAAATGAATCGATTTTTCGTGTGCAAATCACAAAAGAGGTGATATACCAAGCAATAAACTGATAAGTATAAAATATAACATTTTTCAAATTCAATGGTCCATTAACAATATGTAACCTAGTGACCTATTACCACTTTTCAATACGTCATCATCTCTCTCTTTACGTCAGTTATGTTATAATACCTAAGTCAACGTATAACAAAATAACCAAGTTAATCCGTCCTTTCAGATGTCATGCTTTTCTGTAAAACTTCTTTGTAATTGTCAACTTTTTGTTACTTAGTGTTCATCGTCACGTCCATTAATTACAGTTATTTCAGTAGTGGTCGGCATGGCTGAATGCATAGGCGAGTTCGCTCTTCAACTTACAGTGTGCTGACTCTGTGGTTTAACCCTGTCATCTCATCTCATCTCATCTCATCTCATCATGTTCCTCTTGTATTTTGCGGTGTCGAGGTGAAGTATAAACAACGTGAGAGTGCCCTGTCAGCTGGACTAAAATGTTGACTCCTCGTCCTTGAATTGGGACTTAAATTACAAGTACCTCGGATGTCGGATTGGCTTCGCCTGATGGCGAGGGACACTGGTAACAGGGACACGTATAAATCAGTATGAACTAATCTTGAGTTCAAAGCGAGCGAAGGAAAAAAATAGTTATTTCAGTTTAAAAAAAAACAACAACATAAAACTGTGCTTTCCGGTCTGATAGACCTGTATTGCCGAGATATAAAGTGTATCTGATTGTCTAATTTAGAATCGTGATATTGCAATAGTTAGTGTACCGATTTACGAGACATGGTCAGAGGTTCAATTCCATGTAATGTCAGTCTGGATTTGTATCCAACCGGCGCAGAGTCCGCGTGTTATCTAAGGATAAAACTATTAGTCTATAAACTCTCCTACATTCTACGGTCTCAGAGTTAGTGCAGGTGGCAGTCTGTTACATTACTGATGACACTAACACATATACAAATCCGCATGTTACCAGGGTCCATAAGGAAAGCAAAGAACAGTAACTCTGTAACCCACCAAGGAGGCCGTAAGAAATGACCAAGTAGGGTTGACATGAGAGTGTAAAACTCTTTAGCTGAAAAATGATGAACATCATGAACAAGTTTACACAGAGACTATGCTCCATTGAAAGATAAAAAAGTAAAGAAGCAGCAAAAGAAAAAGAAGAAATATTTTAATTCTTAAGCCTGCTCAACTTTGGAAAATGAGTTCTACAAATTTTTATGGGACGACAAGCTAACGAGGCAAGGAGTTTGTCACAATGCATCATAGTAAAAATACCAATTATATGTGAAGATGTAACACTCCATATGACAATGGCTTCATATGTTTTAATTATGAGATTCTCAGGATCGTTCTGATATCAGGACGTTCAGAAAGCAATGGCAAACTACTGAACGTAAACTTGCCAAGACATCAACAACAGCAGTAAAATTCTGGTGTTTACAGCGATGTCCTGTAAAATGGATATGCAAAAAAAAAATAAAAAAATACTAGAGGCAGTGTGTATTGATATTTTATTCATATGTTACAGTATTATTATTTTTTGCTTCCTTTATGGGCCCTGTAACACACGGACTCAGGTAGGTCAGTATGGCCGAATGGATAAGAACGCGTATTCTTAAACATCCGGTGTGCTGATGCCGAGGTAAGGGATTCAACCCCTAAACCAGACAACTGGACTAAAATGTTGACCTATTGTCCTTGACTTGGGGACGTAAATTGCAAGTACCTCTGAAGTCGGAGTGGGTTCGTCTGATGGCGAGGGACACTGTTAATAGGGAAAGCTAGTCCACACGCATAATTCAGTCCAGCACTAATAGAAGTGCCTGTCTCCGGGGCGAAGGCGTTACGGACTTGGTTCGTAATCCTGCTCACCGGCGTTCGAAACACAGCTGCGCGCGATTTAGCAGCAGACCACGTTGCACTGGGTTTTAACGAACTGGTAGGCTATAGGCACCAGTCGTTCAGAAAGCAATGGCAAACTACTGAACGTAAACTTGCCAAGACATCAACAACAGCCGTAAAATGCTGGTGTTGACAGCGATGTCCAGTAAAGTGGATATGAAAAAACAAAAAAAAACAAACTAGAAGTAGTGTGTATGGATGTATGGATTACGCTAGAGCGGACTCCAAACTGCGCCGGTTAGGTACACATTCAAACTGCCACTATTTGGAATTGAAACCCTGACCATCTTTGGTAAGCCAGCACACTAACAATTGCAATACCACGAGATTACCTTTCAATCAATCAATCAATCAATCAATCAATCAATCAATCAATCAATCAATCAATCAATCAGATTCTGTCTCCACAGTAAAAGTTGGCTGCATTGCATCTCCGACACTCTTCTTCCCTTAGTCTAATAGTATACGTTGACAGTTTAGCTTAGTTTAGTTTAGTCGACGGATCAACATCACGACATACGGGTGTAACCCTTAAGTGCTCCGTTCTACTCCTAATTCAAGCCTGAGTCCGGAGAATCTTAGCTCAGTGCATGAACCCCGTAGCACCGGCGAGAATCTTGAAATACTTTGGGTAGATTTGTAACTCGAAAGTTTGCCCGGACAGCGCCGTTAGGCTACTCTTTTTCGATTTCAAACTGCCAAGGGATTTTTTTTACAATATATACGGGTGTCCGAACTCACTACCCAGAGACAAGGGGAAATTTTGTTACTAGAAGTAAAATCCATGTGAAAAAATCCCGGTGGAGGCTCTAGGGGGAGCGTTGGGGATACGTTGACAGACTGTTGTCTTTCCATCTCTTGAAGATTTCTTTCCTCTTGCGCCTCTCTCAACCTCTTCCTCGCCTGCCTTTACAATTGTGTAATTTAATATATGAACTTCACTGCGGAGCGGGATCGACAGGGGGTTTCCAATCGTCAGATATTGTCCACCCCTCGCCGAATGTATCGACCCCTTTATCTCATTGACAGATCTTCAGGCTTACAGATTACTCTATTTGCTTGTTTGTTGATCGTATATTTTTAATTACAAATTCCGAACGCCGTCTCATTATGTGTGTGTAGATGTTTCGTGTTTATTGAGTTGAGTTGAGTTAAGAACCGACATCACTGCACTCAGGACATTCCCATACGTGCTCAGTCCCCTCGTTCAACAGCCAGCGAAGAGTCATACTACTAATCGTGTTTATTGTTAAACAAGATACTATATTATAATATTCACACAAACTGTGTTATTACGAGTATGTTTTTTGCATATCCTTTACAGGCCATCGCTGTCAACATCAGCATCTTTCAGCTGTAGCCTATGTTGATTTCTTGGCAAGATTACTCTCAGTAGTTTGCCATTGCTTTCTGAGCGACCGGCTCCATACTCTCATATGTCACTGGCGCGACTCGAACCGCTTCCAATTCTCGTGCGCTCAGTTATTACGAGTACATTAAATAAATGCAGTGTTAAGTATAATTTAAAACGTCAGTTTTGTGTATTTATGTCTTAATGAAATTCCAGTCATACTGGAAAAGTGCAACGAAAGATTCAGCAATATATCGCAAAAACAAAAATGCATATTTAGGGGATCAATATCGCAAAGCAAAATAATAAGTCACTTATTGAAGAGCAGTAAATATAGCGACAGATGTGAACATGTGCACAATATGAATACTACAACTGTCTGAAAAAACACGATTATATAATACACACGATAAGAAATAGCAAAACGGTATGTTAGAGAAACACAAGCACCCATTATACGAGATAACAATAAACACTAAATATCCCAATTATAAGAAAGAAGGGCTGAAGAGGATATTGTTGGTATAAATACAATACAACACAATGTTCCGTGTTGATTATTTCGTTTGACTGGCGAAACGTATGAAGCCCTGGCAAAAGAAGTTTGTCATTTTCATTTCCGCTTTCTCATTTGTGTGGCTCTATTATTAAGAAGAAAAGGATGGTCGGGTCTTGTGGAACTTTTTCGTTGCCTGGATAATGTAACGTTTCGTATTATTACAGTTTACACGGTGGAAGCCTTTCGAATTCCACCATAAATGCACATGATGGGAAATTCGGACAGCCGAAACCTCGACCATGGACATAACCGTTATGACGGTCGGGGGGCAGGGCTGGAGTTGCAAAGAAAACCATCGGTTCCAGTGCCGAGGCTACCGATGCCCGATATTGGGGAGCTTGAAAGGCGGTTTACTAAAGTTCTGGTTAGTATATGTGTTATATTATAATTAAAGCAGTGTTATAAGTGTGCTTATTTCGAGTATCAAAAGATGGTAACATTTCGTAATAGAAGTTTACATGAAAATAAATACTACTATACTAACTAATGACTTAGTACCGCAGTACCGGTCGTATCATCTAATAAAAATAATTAAATATTTTATTTAAGTTAATGTGTAGTCTTTCTTTTTTACATTCCTTTAATTTATCAAAACGTTTTAGACTACTCAACAAAGACACTTCACTATAGCATTTGCAGTACAGGACGAATTATGGAACCTAATGAAAGTAATGAGCTTCCCATTAAATTAATACAAATCATAACAATAACAATACACTAATAATACAGTGAACAAAAGGCAGCCGTGAAAATGTGATGATACAAAATACAACATATTAATATTGGTTTAATATACATAGAACAAGGAGTCAAACAGGGTTATTTGTCCCCTTATCTGTTTAATTTATATTTTGAAACCATCATAATGAATGCTAGAATAAATATAGATAAGAAACAAAGCAATTTCTTTGTAATCAGAAGATTCATATGCTGCGGAACAGTATTACTCTCAACATCTCGAACATAAACTATATTAATGTCAGTGTAAGAACAAGGTGAAACAAAATACATTTAAATTTCAACGCAACGATAAATATGTCAACAGATGTATTTATCAATGTAGAAAAATTGCAGAAAGGGAGCAGTTTTAAATATCAGGATTCACTGCTCACATGCAATGGAAATTGATATGGAAACGATGACAAATTAAAAGCAGAACAAACATTGCTTTACAAAAAAGTAGACAAAGCTTTCATCCTTTGTAGATTGGAACAGATACAAGACAGGCCAGAGTAAAAGCATCTGTATTTCCTGTGGCATCATACGGGTATGAAACTTGAACATCACAAATCAGCTGAAAAGCACATATGCACTTTTGAATATAAATGTAACAGAAGATTATTACAAATTAATCGCAATAAATGTCGGTCTCCGTGGCAAAGGCATTAACGGACATGGTTCATAATTCCGCTTACCTGCGTTCAGATCACAGCTGCGACCAATTTGGCAGCAGACCGTGTCATGCTAGGTGTTAAGGTGTTGGTTGGTATGGGAGCCGGTCGTTCAGAAAGCAAATTACTGAACGCAAACTTGCAAGACATCAACAACAGCAGTGTAGGTGTCCTGTAAATAGGATATGCAAAAAAAAAAATGCAATGAAAGGAGAACAAATAGGTATAACAAACAAGAACTAAATTTAGAAGAACATTGGTTATTAAGACAAATAAATATAAACAAGTAAAACTGAGGAATATGACATTTTTTGGAATTGTAAAAAATAACATGAATGTTTGGAAAAGATAACTATGGGAAGATATGTACCAGGAAAGTGGAGAATGGGAAGATGATAAGATAGATGGATTCAACATATGATAGATAATTTACACACAAGATGGGGCACTTAGGACACCTGGCTTATGATAGCAAGTCATTTAGAAAGACTTATGGTGGCAGTGATAAATATAGAATGGGAATACCCAAATTATGACAGACAGAAAGTGACAAACCTTTTTCTGAACAGAGTTAGTGTTGGATACTGTTAACAGCTAACAACAATGATGTTAGATACTGTAACAGCTAACATAACAACTGTTTGATACTGTAACAGCTAACATGACAGCGATGTTAGATACTGTAACAGCTAACATAAAAACAGTGTTGTATACTGTAATAGCTAACATAATGATGTTTGATACTGTAACAAGGGGAGCGGCTGGCCGAGTGGCTAGAATGCCAGGCTCTCATTCGGGAGACCCGAGTTCAAATACTCGTTAAGGTGTGGCGTTTTTTATGTCTGGGGCAAAAAGAAAACTCTAACCTGCACAGTTTGCTGCGACTGCGCTAGCTATGCGGCCATAATTCCTTAGGCTCAAGACCCCCCCTGTCCTACACCGCAAGGTACTATAGGCAGTAAATGACAGTTTTTTTTTACACTGTAACAACTAACATAACATCGGTGTTAGATACTGTTAACAGCTAACATAACAGTGTTATGTACTGTAACTGCTAACATAGCAATGATGTTAGATGCTGTAACAACTAACATAACAACAGTGTTAGATACTGTAACAGCAAGCATAATGATGTTTGATACTGTAACAGTTAACATAACAATGATGTTAGATACTGTAACATAGGAGAAGAAGTGGGGATTGATGTGGGGTTGGCTACTTTGTATCATAGAAAACTTATGTTGCAAAATTTAGCCAATCATGAACAAGTTAAGAAGTTCAGGAAACCGTCATGTATGCAGCATTCAGTAAACTTAATGGTCAGCTGCTTGGTAAAGGGTGAGTAAGAAGGTAACATATCAAACGTAATACATATGTGTCAAACTCAAGGCCTGCGGGCCACATTCGGCCCGCCGTACAATCATATCAAGCCCGAGAGGTCTCAATCGACGTACAAATATATTTGGCCCAAGAATTTTAGGCAAAAATATTTTATGGTCACGATATAAAGTGCAAATCAAATTCCCAAATTAGCAGCCTTCTGAATGATAGGCTACCTGAGAGCGTTCTCGCTTCGATCAGAATAAGCGAAAATAAAAGTTGTGTAGTGAGTTAGTGTTCGTCGTTATAGTTACCTAGCAACGTTCAGATGCTTGTTTTGGATTGGCGTGTAAAAAAATGAAAGTAGTGTAATGCCTGGATATTACATCACCTTTTCCTGCTACGGCTAACCTGATATCAATCAAGCGCCTGTCGGTAGATACACAATCTTTTAAAATCAAAGCTAGCCTTTAAAATGGCTAAGAGAAAAGATGATTCTGAAAACAGAGCCTTTCAAAGTCGCTGGGAGGCTGAATATATGTTTACTGATATTGGCGGTAAACCTGTGTGTCTAATTTGTGGAGATAATGTGGCTGTGATCAAAGAATATAATCTGAGACGGCACTGCGAGACAAGTTAAACAGCCTGAATGCAGAGCAGAGGCTACAGAATGTAGAAGAATTGAAGAGGCATCTAACATCACAGCAGATGTTTTTCACTAAAGCAGAATCACAAACTGATGCTGCAGTCAAAGCACATTTTATTGTCAGAGGTGATCGCAAAATCAGGCCAAACCATTTACAGAAGGAGAGTTTCTGAAGCGCTGCATGATGAAAGTGTGTGACATCTTGTGTTCAGTCAAAAAGCTGATGTTTGCAAAGAGAGAGCCTTAGCAGAAATACAGTTGTTGATCGGGTTTGTGAGATAGCCACTGATGTGAAAACAGCTGATCGAAAAAGGCAAAGACTTTATTGCATTCTCCTTTGCTGTCGATGAAATTAATGATACGACTGACACTGCACAGCTCGCCATCTTCATCAGTGGAGTGGACTCCAGTTTGAATGTTACAGAAGAAATATTGGACATGAAATCCATGCATGGGATGACAGGAAAAGATATTTTTGACAACGTTTGTCAAAGTTTAACCAGCATGAACCTGCCTTGGGACAAACTCATTGGACTGACAACAGATGGAGCACCGGCGATGTGTGGCGAAAAAAGTGGACTAGTTGGAAGTATGAGGTTAAAGATGCAGGAGGACTGTACTGGTGAATTGATAGCATATCACTGCATCATACACCAAGGATCCCTGTGTGGTAAAGTCCTCAATATGGAAGATGTAATAAGCATTGTAACAGAAACCCTCAACTTTATCAGATATATTAATGTTTAAAAAAGGAAAAAGGTTTAATTTTCAGCTTATTTAATGTTTATCCTGTCAGGCCTGCAACCTTATGTGTGATTTAAGTTTTGGCCCGCTGAGTGATTGAGTTTGACACCCCTGACATAAGACATTGAAAAGAACTATTTAAAACACATAAATAACTGATATATATATATATATTTAATAGATAAGCGCCAATGAATGATGTGGCAGACAACTCTGAATTAACAACAGGGATATAAAAAGAATAACCTATTTAACTATGTAGCAGTAATACAATAGAGCTATAAAAACGCTACTGACAATGAACAGAACTGTTCACATAAATTTGACATTTCTGTGGGGATAACACTTACTTATAGTAACACAAACAAACAATAACTGTGACTGTGTTTTAAGTGTTCCAGCCAAAGTATTATTCATTTGTTGACTTCACAAGATATATAACTCTACAGTAAACACCTGACAAGATGCAGCAAAATATGCCAGGCAATAAATCGTGCAACATATTGTTTGTGGCCTCAGTATTTGAACACAAATAAACAAAATAACAAAATGCATTCCTAACTTGCATCTTAATGTTTAATTTTCAACCTCTTGTGCTCGAATAAAGATAATCGTGTAAATTAACAAATGTGTCTTTACATTAATTTTTCATTAACATTTTCATTAATCATGAAATTTCAATTTCTATAAAAGTATTTCACAGTATCGCTGGCACATTGCCATCTTGACAGATGATAGTTTTTACATTGTGCTACACAATAAAAGGCATAATTATAACCCATGGCGAGAAGTCCAGGGATAGAGTTATACCTCTGCATAGAACAAAGCTTGGGCTGAATTGTGGAAATCATGTTTTGCCCATGCAGAATTGATCTCACTCTCTCTCTCTGCCTGCCTAGTTTACTCCAGAAGAAAGGTAACACCAATACATCTGGAACAAGACAAGCTGCTGGATCAGCAAAGCAACACTCTAACTGTCCACTTGTTGGAGCTTCAATCCTAGACCAGTTGCCGACCAAGACTTAAAGACTGGTCTGCCCTGCCATAACATTTAGTCTTTAGGTTGCATTTCCTCACACTAGCATAAGGTTTCTCCCCTCCCAATTGTTCTCCTCCACCCAAACCTGTTGGCACAATGTGGTTTTAGTTTAGTGAGCGCCACCAAACATTCGGCGCTAACTGAAAGTAGGTAGTACTGTCTGTTGTTATACGGTAGCTCAGTCATATCTGTCTAAGACTTGACATAAATTTCATGGTATAAACTGTAATAAAAGGGTAGTATGTGATTCCACATAGAAGCAATGAATACCACATACTGTAACCTCATAGAAAGGATTCTTGAAAAAGCCCATTAAGTTTGTGAATCCGGTTGCTGGTCTTTATTAACTGCATTGTATGTTAGTTTGATGAAACAATATATCACAGAAACCAAAATGCACATAAAGAATCCCACATGTACAATAAAATACTGATAATTTGAAGCCAGTCAACTGTCATAAGTATTAAAGCAAAAATAGCAAGAATGGTACACAATATGAAATAGAAAAGTGTAACACAACATATGCCTATGAAAGACTAGAATCAAGCTATGAATATCATAATTGCTGGAAAGCCATGAATAAACAAATAAAAAATCCATCATCTTAATAATAGACATTATATATCCTGGTAATAATCCAAAGACCGGTGCTGTGTGGATTAGAATTTTAAAATTTGACCTGGACTCTCAGGTCAGCCCAGCCTAAAATAGGTCCCAGGAAAGTCCTGGGAGATAAAGGTGTCTGCATGACCCCATCACCCATCGAGTGCCAGTTGGTCTATACAAGTATAGGTGAAGCACCATATGTCCAGTGAGCCTTAAGGTGTGTAGAAGGGTCCTATACTTTTACTGTTTTGCTTCCTTTCTGTGCCATTATAATGCAAAATAGTTTGGTAACGTGGCTCATTAAACTGATGGTTCTATGTAGTTTACATTCTACTGGGCCTGGTATTTTAGATATTGTGTTGAAGACTGATCTGTTTATGTTTGAAGGAATCTCTCCTGTGTCATATATCTATTTCAGGATCTTTGTAATTTTCTCTTTGTCAAGTTCTCCCATCACATACTATATTTCTACAGGGATATTGTCTGGCCTTGGAGCTTTACTATGTTTCACTTTCTTGGTAGTATTGTCTACCTCACTTTCAATATGGACGGGCCTTCTATATTGTTATTTATAGTTGGTTTCATTTTCACTTCATTTGAGTCAAGAACTGACATTACAGCATTTAGGACATTCCCATACATGCTCCGTCCTCATCTCCTACAACCAGCAAAGAGTCCCATAACTGGATCTGCTATATGGTAAAAAATAAATAATCCTGCCTTTACTGGGGATTGAACCTTGACCACTGTCTTGGCAGGTAGACACTCTAACACTCATGCCATTGCAGCTGCTTGATATCTCTATACATTCACTGAATTCTTGCCATCTCTTTTCTATTGAATTGGAGAATTCAAGATGTTTGGATGCTGACTGATATGAACTTTTCTGGGATATTTTCATAGGTTTTCGGTATATTTGTTTGAAACCTGGATGTTATTAGAATTTCTTGTCTTCAGTTTCACTCTCAGATTGCACACTACTGGAATATGGCCACTATCACTGTTTGCCTCTGACATTGATTTTGGTGATCATACTGCATTCTTAAATCTCTGTTGAATCGGTATATAATCAGCATGATTTCTAGTTCTGTCACCTGGAATTTTCAAGGTCCAATGCCTCCTCAAATGATTCTAGTACCAGGTATAAAATGACATAAAGTAGTGCAGCTTTACATAACAGATTTACGACACATACAGGACGTTGCGGCAATTAGCCTTCATCAGCAAACAAACACATTCACAAACACAACATATAGTCAAGGATATCTCCTGTGACTACATCAAAAGGTGACGACAGGACGAGAAGAACAAAAGGATGAAAAAAATTAAAGCAATGAAGAGAAAATGAGAGTTGAAAAAAAATGTGTTCAAAAGGGGTGAATGATGATGGAATATCGATGGAAGATCAGAGGTGGGTCTAAATACAACTAGAAAAGATAGCTGGTAACAGCTAAGGTAAAGTGAATAAATCTAACATGCAGATAGTCACATATAACCATTAACAGAAGAAGATGTCGTAAATCTGTTATGTAAAGCTGCACTACTTTGTGTCATTTTATATTGTTTACATTTTCACAGCTTTACCTCAGTTCCACCCAATTTTATTCATATTAGTACCAGGTATGTGAGATAAAAAGTTACACTCTTTGCACACATTCCGTACGTTTCCCTGTGTGTGTTTATTTGGTTCTTCGAGTCCAAAAGGCTGATAGTGTTTTCTATTGTTTCCCATAAATTTATTATTTTAACACCTTCGTATAATTTCCATTCATCATCATTTTTCAGGTCCTGTACAGAACATCGCTCTCATTAAGTCTATCTCTTGCCATTTCCCCAGTCTCATGTCCAAGGTGTCTGCAATGTCCTGTGTCCATCTTAGTGCTGGTTGACTGCCTGCCTCTTCTCTCAGGAACCCTGCCTACCATCACTGTTCTTTTTAAGCCACCATAACGCTTAATATGGCCAAAGTATTTTAGGTTTCACTTCCATTACTTTGAGTAATAACTCCTTGGGATAGAAAAAAGTAAAAGTACCAGCTACCTAGAGCATTATGGCTTATTGAATGTTTATATTGGTACAGTGACCATCTTCTTTGTCATTATCATTGATTTGCTTTCACTAAACATCACCTCCTGGTTATATAAAATAACTGAAATATATGTTTTTAAAATAACCTTTTTTCATAAATTTAACAATATTATTTTCAGAATTCCATGGACTTACCGCCGGACAAAGCAAAAGTACTTAAAGGATATGATGATGAACGAAAGTGGGATCTCATATGTGATCAGGTGAGCGGTATGATTTTAATTAAGAGTTATGATTTTCCTTGAATATCAAGAAAACAGAATGGGACGCAAAGGTGTTTCCAAGGCACCAGGGCCGGGTTATATACTGGCCAAGACCTATTGACGCGTCCTCGTCGAGCGTCCTGGGCAACAGGTCCCTTCGGGGTCCTGGCTAAGGTCAGTAGGATCGCCGATTCCTCCGAAGTCGGAGAGTGTCTGCCTGTACGGCGAGGAACCACCAGTCTGCACACCAATAAGCCAGACATGGGACAACGGATACTCACGCAAACCTCAAGTCCTGTATGACATCACACTGATGTTGGACAACAGGATGCCTTCATCCGACATACAGGACTTCGCGTTGGAGCTCAAGCCAACGAACACAAGCAAGCAAGAAAACAAGCTGGTTATATCAAAGAAAAAGAAAACACCAAATGTGATGTAACAGTGCTCTATTAGGGAAAATGCGTAACCATGTTGATAGATTTAAATACCTGAGGGAAATCATAACATGAAATAGAAGATGCCTGACAGAGATTAAGATCAGAATTTGTCAAGCAAAAGCTGCATTTCAGAAATATGTATCATTGAATGTCAGAAAAAGGGAACTGATTGATTGATTGATTTAGGAACCGGCATCACAGCATTTGGGGCATTCCCATAAATGCTCTGTCCCCATCCTCAGCAGCCAGCGAAAAGTTCCAACACCAATAGTACCAGTAGTAATCTGATTATATGTCCGTCTCGCCTTTCCTCTGAGCGTCGAGCGTCGGCCAGATCCCCTCGTTAATCCTCGCTGTCTCATTCTTGCCAGACTATGGTGATCCATTTGCTCCCCTGAGGTGTACACCTGCTCCAACAAGGCCGCAACGTCTGCCTTGTCATGCATCAATACTCCACCAAGTTTTGCAGAGCCAGCCAATCTGTCCGCCTGTTCATTCCCCAGCACACCGGCATGCCCCGGAGAAAAGATCCAGGCGATGCTTGCCACCCCTGACCTCCGAAGCTTGCCTGTCCTCACCTTCCTCAGCATGCTTTCTGAGTCAGTTATAATCACAAGGGAACTGAAATGTTGTATACTTTGTTGAATGGCAGTGAATCATGGAACATGAATGAACAAATTAAGACGAGCTTGGAAGCAATGGAGAATATAATGCAGGACAACAGTATTCATCATCATTGTTGTCTTATTCTTCATTCATCTTTCAAGGGCAGTGCATCTAGTTACCCACCTCAGGGGTCAGCTTGTCCCACTTTGACATACGTTTGTGTAAGGTTTTTTCCCCCCGCATATCCTACTACAGGACATCGCTGTCAACACCAGCACTTTACCGCTGTTGTTGATTTCTTGGCATGATTACGCTCAGTAGTTTGCCATTGCTTTCTGAGCGGTCGGCTCACATATCCCATAAGTAACGGGCGCGGTGAGAACCACTACCGATTCTCGCGCAGCTGAGTTTGCTTACGTGGATAAACGGGATTACGGAGAAAGTTGCTAACCTCTCGGCCAGGGAGACCGGCTGTGTGAGGTTTACTTCCTCTAAACAGATTCCATCCAAGGCATTAGGATCTATCTACCCATGGACTGGTTTACTTTTCCTAACAATATTGCCAGAGCAGCGGCCTTATGACGTACATCAATGGTCCCTGGAAAACTTATCATTCCTATGCAGGTATCAAACCTGGTACCTTTGAGGCTGAGGCGGACACCATAATCTCTCATCCACAGCTCATCCCATTGTTTTATTTTATTGAGTGAAGTGCATAAAACTGTTAAGTCAGGTCTGGCCCAGGTCTTCTGTTTTAAAAATATATTTTTGTCTCTGCCTTTCCAAGCATTTGACTGTCTCCAGTCTATGTCTCCGGTCTACCTGCATGACATATCAGATTATTCAATTTGAAGACTGATGTGAAATGTCTGAACAAGCCAGTCCTACATTCCATATTTGGGACCTGCCCATTAAATTATTCTTGGAAAGGAAGAGATGGTGTGGTGGTTTCTCCATGGCTTCCACATTCAGATGGGTGGTTTTTGACGGCAGTTTACTGTTGTAGGAAAGTGACATATCAGAAAGAGAGCACTAAAATGTTATTTAGAACCTGTACTACTGTTGGCAGTAAATCTTTGAATGTGGACGAACAAATTAAGAAGAGCTTAGAGACAATGGAGATGTGGCTTCTGGGACAAAGGTTGTGAATACTTTAGACTTCTAGAGTAACTAATAATTATTGTCTGGAAATTGCTAATGAAAGTAGAAAATCATGAACAATTATAAGAAAGAGACAATATCATAAGAGGACAAGCATTGAAAAATAACGTGATGACTAGAAATATCAATGGTAGGATAAGCAGACTGAAAGAAATGATGCTGGGTAGCCTAAGACAGGAGGGCTGACATAGATAGAACCAAGATCTATAGAGACACATGAATGCTCATGTGATGAAGCAGGACACATGATGAAGATAAGTGAAAGCCTGCTGTGCTCAAGCACACATATCCTGGTGGGTACTATGTCCCCTGTTAGTCAGGTATTAGTCAGATATGACTGAGCTATCGTATGACAGTAGATGGTACTTCCTGCTTTATGTTAGCGCTGAATGTTGGGCGGCACTCACCAAACCTGACGCCCCATATTTGTGCCAATGGTTTAATGCAAGCCTTATTCTGGTGCGAGAAATTGCAGCCTAAAGACTAATGTTATTGCAGGACAGAACAGGCTCTTAGCCTTGGTTGGTAACTGGTCTAGGATGGAAGCTCCAACAGGCAGACTTGTTACAGTAACATTGCTGATCTGGCAGCTTCTGCAGCTTGCCTTGTTTCAGATGTATTGGTGTTACCTTTCTTCTGTCGTAAACTAGGCAGGCTGAGAGAGATGGCAAGGTGATAGCACAGTAGTAGTAGTGCTATGACTCCTGAACTGTTTGCCGCACTCCTGTGCGTCATCCTTCTTCAGCCACAAAGAGTTTTTCCAGTTGGGAGTTACCTTTCATCGAGCTGAGACTGATGGAATTCACACTCTCTCCAGCACTTTAGATGAAACCTTAGCTGAGCCATATTATTTGACCTTTCAAATCCACCTTTAGATCTCTCCAACTTGGAATGTTCTATGAAATCTCAAGTTGCCAAAATTCTGAATGTCATGGAGATACATGACCTAATCTACCACTACCATATGGAAACATGCATGATTGCTTTATTTTGTTTGATCATCATGTTAAAGAAGTAAGAGGAATGCCAATGCAGCATTTGAATCAATAACATCACATGAATGCTGCACAAATTTCATACAGTCAAGACAACATATTTCACTAAAGAGTTGAAACTTCCAATTCTCCTGCTCTTCTATTTCTACACTACATTTCATTAAATCATGTTAATATGTACACACATGAATTTAAAATATGACGAGGAAGCTTATCATAAGAAAGACGCACACAGATAAAAGTGTAGGTTTCGAAAAATGTTTTATTTTCATTGAACACTTCATAAGGAAACAAGAATAATTAGGTAAACACAGAAATATCAAGACCCCCAAACAGGTAATCTGAGCAGTACATTTAAATAAAAATAAACTAAAACCAGAAGTCCAGGTAATGAAACAAGACAGAAAATGAGGAGGGAAATACAGAAAGGTGGGAAACTGATAGGGGTGAGTCTAAAATATTGCGTATACACATATATTCAGCCTATCTGTACATAAAAGCATTTGCTTTTATCTGTGCGGTTATTTACGAGCTTCCTTGTCATATTTTACATTCATGTTTTTGGGTATCAGCTTGACAGCAAGCACATGCAATTCTGATATAAAACGATTGAGATGACGGTAGTTAGGATACCAGCCTTGCACCCTAGAGACTCAGGTTCTTATCCACAGTAAGGTAAAGGGTTTTTAATCAGACGGTCTCCTTGGCGAAGTGATCAAGCTGCCTGCCTCAGGCTCTGAAGGGCACGGGTTCGTTTTAGGACTCCTTTCATGAGTGAAGTTTTTTCAGAGACCTCTTTG
The DNA here is from genome assembly GCA_963921405.1 of Cepaea hortensis. Taxonomy (NCBI): domain Eukaryota; kingdom Metazoa; phylum Mollusca; class Gastropoda; order Stylommatophora; family Helicidae; genus Cepaea; species Cepaea hortensis. The sequence continues at coordinate 32,835,561 of OY992878.1, forward strand.
GTTGTCGCTGGAGCTCTGTGTGATGCTTTTGGCAGACTGCTCTATGGAAAGACACTGAGCCACATGAGATGAAACTCTGTGCAATAAAGTCAATACTTTCACCTTTAAACCCACCTGTAAACCTTTTTTTTTGGGGGGGGGATCTCTATCTCATCCCATCTTGTTCCTCTTGTACCTGGCATTGTCGAGGTGAAGTATAAACAGTGGGAGATTGCCCGTTTTTTTTATGTGGGGGAGTAGTAATAAAGCTTCTTTGACCAGTGGGATGGACTGCCGTAAATAAACATCTTTTAATCCTCAAATCTTCAAACACCTGCAATGGCATAAATATTGTAATGATTTAGTTGCAGAAAATAGATATTAAAAAAATTGTTTCATAGAAAACAAAACAAAAGTCCTCGTCTATCAAGCCTGTGTCCTTAGTACTCTTCTTTATGGCAGTGAAACCTGGACAACTTACTACTCACGCCAAGAGAAACGTTTAAACAGCTTTCATATGCGGTGTCTGCGAAGAATACTTGGTATTAAGTGGCAAGACAAAATCACAAATACTGAAGTATTGGAAAGATCAGGTTGTGTGACGGTGTATTCCATGCTCAGTCTTCGTAGACTTAGATGGATAGGACACGTTAGGAGTATGGATGATGGTAGAATACCAAAGGACATCTTTTGTGGTGAATTACAGACGGGTAGGAGATCTCAGGGTCGGCCTCTACTACGATACAAAGATGTGTGTAAGCGGGACATGATTGATACAGGCATTGATAATGCACAATGGGAGCATGTCGCCGCTGAACGTGTTGCATGGAGGGCAACTATCAGAAATGGAATAAAGACAAAGGAGAAAATGATTGCAGATAAAGCACACATAGAGCGTGAGAGACGTAAGATGGTGCAAAATGGTGTAAATGACCATGTTTTCACATGCACCTACTGTGGGCAAACATTTGCAGCAAGAATTGGCCTTACCAGCCACACTCGCCACCTCCATGGATCGTAGTTATTGCCATATGACAGTTATTATGCCTTTTTGAAGCACAATGTACCAAACTATCGTCTGTCAAGACGGAAAGGTGCCAATGAATGAGAAAACAGATTTAATTTGATGATAATTTTTAAGTCGGTGTTTGAAATTTTGTCATGAAATTTCATTAGGAACGTGTGCATGCGAAAGACCCTCCACATGTATATTTGGATAAACTTAAGACATATCTGGATCCAAAGGCTACCAGGAGTTCTCGGGTAAGCATACATACACATTTCCTAATCCATGTCTGTATTCATACATTATGATTCATCATCATCACGTGCCCAGCCAGATGGCTTATATGTTCATACTTCTCCACAGCTCATGTTGACTAAAAGTATGTGTCAGTTCATGTTCATCTTTCTATCTGCTTTCTTCACGTTTAGATTATAATACACTGGGTATACGTAGTACAAGCCATGAAAAACGTATGTGTGTTGTGTATGTAGTAATATTCATAATACTATGAGCATGCGTTGTTATACTTTGAAATTATGTGACACAGGTGTGATCAAATTGACAACACATTTATATATGTTTGTTTTATGAGTATTTATTATATTGCAGAACTGGTTGGTCTTACTGCTTTTCCATCCCTTCCTCCTAGTATTTATCTGTGTTTAGTAGTAGTAGTATTGTTGTTTCATAGACTTTGTTTGTATCGTGTGTTATTAGACTATAGGTTTTGTCTTTAATTTGTAATTGAGAGAGAGACTGATTAATTGATTTGAAGTTGGGTATTCTGTTTGTGGACAATACTGCAAATCAGGAATATTAATTACCAGCAAAAGGTGGGAAAATATGGGTTGAAAACTGGGGACACATTTCCACTCCTGGAGGGACAGATGTGAATATATAATAGTAGAATGGACACACGTGGACAGGAAGCCACTGTAGTGTGGTGGCTAGCATGCTGGTCTGGTGGTCATGTGTTTGAATCCCCATCGGCTCCCAGCTTTACCTGGCCTAGAGTACCTGGAAATGTTTTGGGAAGTAAAGGCAGCCAGCATGATATTGACCAGGTCACCCATTGGGTGTTTTTCATTCAGTAAAAATGTGGGGCTAGCACCATATACCCAACATATCTTAAGGCATGTGAAAGAGTCCCTCGGACACGTGCGGACACATGTGAAAGAGTCCCTCGGACACGTGCGGACACATTTCCACTCCAGGGGAAGCAGGCGTGCATGTGTGATAGTAACATGCCTGCGTCCAGTAAATACAGTTAGATGCACTGGCCATTAACTATGAATTTGTTATACATACACCTAGTACATGAACTAAGGAAATTCTGTTGGCTTTTTAACTATGAATTTCAGATCCACATATCTAATTAGTGAAATAATGAGACCTAATGACCCTTTTTTCACTCTTAATTTGGTACACACATGTCTAGTCAAAGAAATGAGGAGATCCAATGTTAACTATCAGCTTGAAAACATAAAATGTTAATTGAAAATTATACTTTGACAGTAGCTGGCATAGTGTTGTGGTTTGTATAGTCGTCTTTTGTGATCAAACTCTGTCTTCTCTCTGTCTTTTGTGATCAAACTCTGTCTTCTCTCTGTCTTTTGTGATCAAACTCTGTCTTCTCTCTGTCTTTTGTGATCAAACTCTGTCTTCTCTCTGTCTTTTGTGATCAAACTCTGTCTTCTCTCTGTTCTTGTGTGTATGTTTTGTTTGGTTTTCTCACTTTGAATTCAAGCGCAGTCCACATATGTGCTGCTGCTGTTAGTAGTCTGTTACTACTAGTGAGTGCACCGGACAGATTTTCCACGAGGGTTAGCTTTCTCTGTTACCATGTTCCTCGCCACCAGGTGAACCTTGATCTGACTTAGAGGTACTTGACTTGTAATTTTTGCCACAAAGTTTAGGAAGAGAAGTCAACATTTAATTCCAATTTAAGTTCATCTGACCGGCATGTGGAACAAACCCACTAAAGCCATGGTAAGAAGAGAAATTTTAAGCAAGCTATACCTCTCAGTTGTACCATTGTTGAATAGCACATTGCTATAAGAACAACCACAAGGGGGGGCCAGTTGAACAGCAAGAGCGTCTTGGAAGAACAATGGTCCTGTATTTCTGAAGCTGTCTCAGTGATCAGTTCCTATAGTATAATGGAAGACGTCAAAATGTGTGTCTTCACTTATGTCATGGAGTTAGTCTTTTAATAATTTGATAACCACCTCTTCTCTTTATCTTCTGTCTTTCATTGTCAATCCTTCTTAGTTGCCTCTTATGATATGCATAGTAGAGGACAATGTTACTGCTCTTTGCTTCCCTTATAGGCCATGCAACACATTTGCCATATAATTTCCTATTTGTAATGTTTTTTGTTGAATTATTTAGTATTGGACCATTATGAAATTAACTGCTGAAATAATTGTTGTAGCTTCACATGTGCATATATGTTATTGTGAAATGCTACATCTTGCTCTTTATATGAACAGGATATAAATTCTAGTATTTGATCATTGCTACCCGTTCTTATGCGCCATAATTTTATCCTCTGCTATTTGTTTCTTCTAAAACACACATTTCTTTTGGTGAGTTGTGCTTATTTGCAGCTGATTGTTACTGTTGTGTATATATAACTTTCTTAGCGTGCTGTTTAAACACAAAGTTGTTAATTGATGATTTTGATGTCTGAATTTGGATATTGATATGTATAACATTAACAAACAAAAAAAAAGAAAAGAAGAAACACACTAGCGTTTGTAAGTTGTTAATTTATGGTTATGATAATGTATCAGTTTATGTGCATCAGGGGAGTCATGGCTGAAAGATTATGGTACCTACCTCAGGTTCAATCCCTGCATAGGGCTGGACATCTTTCTAATAATATCACACGGCCATGTGATTTCTTGGGCATTGAGACAGGAACCAAGCCTTCTCAGATAAGGATGAAAAACATTGGTCCAATGTGAAAGTTGTGCACGTTAAAATGTCCCGAGGCAATGGCTAGGCCATAGGACTGCTGCCCTGGGAACACTGTCAGGAGGAAGTAAACCTACCCACGGGTGGATTGAGCTGTTGCCTCGGGTGAAATCTGTCAGGAGGAAGTAAACCTACCCACGGGTGGATTGAGCTGTTGCCTCGGGTGAAATCTGTCAGGAGGAAGTAAACCTACCCACGGGTGGATTGAGCTGTTGCCTCGGGTGAAATCTGTCAGGAGGAAGTAAACCTACCCACGGGTGGATTGAGCTGTTGCCTCGGGTGAAATCTGTCAGGAGGAAGTAAACCTGACAGGAATGTTGAAGTCTGACACACTGACCTCTGAGTTGCATAACTAGGTGGGACTCATTCCCCTTGAAAGGGGACAGAAGTAGAATCTGTATGCCAGTTTAACACAGACAAACAGTGCTGCATGTTGTTAAGTGATGGTTATGTTGTCAGAGTGTTGGTCTGTACGCCAGTTAAACAAAGACAGAAAGTGCTACATGTTGTTAAGTGATGGTTATGTTGCCTCTGTGTGTGTATTGGTTCATTGTGCTGACACATCTGGTTCGTAGGTGACGACCCCCAGTTAATCTATCTGTTGCAATCTCCTGCAACACAATAGATTGGCCGTTGTCTAAGGTCCCGATGAATTTCAGATATCACTGCGTAGTGTAGGATGGCTCAGCCACAGGTATAACAACACAGGTCATTACTTTAATCAACAACTATGAGTAACTGGAGAACATCAATGTTGCACACACAAACTCGTTTAATTATAGATCAACATGGTGACATGCAGAACATTATTCCAGGAAGTTTTGTCGTACAGAATACATCGTCCTTATGAATGACTCTCTAATATAATATTGCCTTCTCCAGGCCTTATTAACATAGTGCACATAGACAGTTAGCCAGTCTCTCCAATAGCCCGACCAGAACTCAATCCTTCCCTGTCTGCTCAAGACTTCGACTGACTGCTCTCACTCAGTCCAAACCACACTCTCCTGGCTCGTCTCTTTTACTCAGCCCAAAACTCAACTGTCCATAACTCAGACCTCTACTGTCTGGCTCAAAACTCCACTGTCCAGAACTCAGATCTCTACCATCTGGCTCAAAACTCCACTGTCCAGAACTCAGACCTCTACTGTTTGGCTCAAAACTCCACTGTCTCTCATTTTTCAGACTTGTCTATTTATTCCTTCTTCTCAGACCTCCCACAAAATGCCATTTAACCATAATTTACATTACATTTCTAGACTTCCTTTGTCTCCTGGTTTCCAACCACGTTTTCGCATCTCATTAGTGATTCTCTCTTAACCCCGTACGTGTTCTAACAATCTAATATTTCTGAGCTATCACATTTTCTCTGTTGTGTTTCAGGCCCACCTTAGTCTTGGAATTCCTTAATCGACTTCTCTGACCTCACATCCGCTCTAATCTTCTCTTAACATCTATGACCCTTTGTTGTCAATCTCATATTCTTAAGTAGGACAATCATCCCCGTTATGCTTAGACCCACGCACGTTACACTGATATCTCACGTGTTCCTTCTCTCTCTCCCTCTCTTTCTCACGCTCTTGCGCGCGCTCTCTCTCTACCCTCCCCAGTCTTTGAGGTTGTGAGGTCCAATACCTAGCCATTTCTGGTAAACGCAAAAAACAGGAGGTCCAGTGTACAAGATGTGTACGTCTTCCTACGACAGTTGCACATTGCAAAAAGTAGGCCACAGGATAGTGCCCTGGCAAAATTGTTAGGAAAGTAAATCAGTTCCCTTGTAGATGGAGCCGGCTACCTTGGGCGGATTGTGCCTAGAACAGTGGTTCTCAGCCGGTGGGGGATTTAAGATTATTTCAAGACTGCGGTAATGCAAGAACCGATTACTTGATATTGTTTTTCCCTCCATACTTTACGGTTCTGTTCTTCTCACCTTTCTGAAATTAGTTTTATAACTTAAATAGACCCGTAAATCACGTTTTATGTAGACGTCTAGATTTGTTATAGTATGTTTTATTAAATTTAGTTTCCATTTTTACGTATACTGTGTAGGGGGGGGGGGGTTATAGGGAGGAAATACGAAAGGGGGGGGGGATGAACTTCTGAACATATGGTGAAGGGGTGCATGGGCCAAAAAGGTTGGGAACCACTGGTCTAGAAAAAATAAACCGTACACAAATGCGTGCCGAAGTAGGATACAGTGTCCTTTGAGTTGTATAACTACACACGACTCCCCCTACATAGAGGAAATGAAGAAAGAAAGTCAAAACCAGTACAAGTGTTTCATTCTGGGTTGTGCGATGCAGTTAAACAGTTAGTTGCATATCCTTTACAGGATGTTGCAGTCAGCACCAGCATTTTTTTCCTGCTGTGATCTCTTGGCTAGTGTACGTTCATTAGTTTGCCATTGATTTCTAGTGTACGTTCATTAGTTTGCCATTGATTTCTGCGCGACCGACACACACATCATTTGGTAGAAAACCAACGCAAAGCGGTCTGCTGCCATATCGCTTGCAGCTGTGTTTTGAACGCGGGATCACGAACTGTGTCCGTAACACCTTCGCAACGGAGCAGGCGTGCGATGTTTTTGTTTTTATGTTGCATATCCCTTACAGGACGTTGCAGTCAACACCAGCATTTTTCAGCTGCTGTTGATGTACTAGTCAAGATTATGCTCAGTAGTTTTCCATTGCTTTCTGAGCTCACATACCCCGTAAGTTACCAACGCGGCGAGAACCGTTACTGATTCTCGCGCAGGTTACGTTCCTCACTATTATATACGGAATTACGGAGAAAGACGTTAACACCTAGGCCAGGGAGACCGGCCGTGCGATGTAGAATATAGAAATATACGTCGCCGGGTATGGAGGCCACTTGTTAACGCCAATCCTAAAGGATAGCGCTTCTCAAAAGTTAACCCAAGTCCACTTTACGTAATTATTATAATGACTAGAATCCGCTAAGCTTCCGAGCACATGGGATGTACAGTTAAGTGCCTACATGCCATATAGTTTTCCACAAACGGTTAAGGCTCCGGTTCATTGATCTTGTTTGGCACACCCCTGGGGTCCGCCGATTTCACTTTGAGAACCCCCGTAGTATAGGACAAGGAATGCCGCCAAACAGTGCTCTATAGAGCAGATGTGTTCAACTGTGAAATTCGTTGTGCACCCACTGTTCTTGCCTGGGATTTATTTTATCTCTGAAGTGTGGCTTTCCGGGCGGTCACGCTGTTGACTCGGTATTGTGCTTGTCCTGTAGAAGGGAGTGTTGTGTCTGCCACTTGCACTGACATTTGTGCATTTAATAACTGGTTGTGAGTGTGTGTGTCTGTTTATTTGTACGAACTTATGTAATGTGTGTGTGTTCGTGCCGGCACGCGCGCGCACACAGGTGTTTGTATAACTGTGTTGGTGTTTTTGTATGTACTCGTGTTCATTCCACACAACGGTCAGTTGGACACCAACGTTAACTTCTCGTTCAGGAAGCAGTGGTAAATTTCTGAACGTAAAATCACCAAATAAATCACGAACCGGGACTGGGGGGGGGGGGGGAGTTCTGCGTCTCACATGTTGAGTACAAACACATCGGAGTTTAACTGGTTAATTTACAGACAGGCAGTGACAGTTTTTGTTGTAGCTTGCCCCTCAGTAAGACTTCAATGTCAATCTTTCTTGACTTGCAAATGGGAATACGGGCGTTGTTTGCTCATCTTTTTGGCATAAGCTTTCTCTGTGTCTGTCTGTATCTCTCTCTCTCTCTCTCTCTCTCTCTCTCTCTCTCTCTCTCTCTCTCTCACTCCCCTCTCTCTCCTTTTCCTGTACCTCTCGTTGTTATCGTAAGTCTATACCCTCTTTCCAGTCCATCTTTTGACGATATCCCTCCCTTCTGTTCACCGTACTGCATTAAAAGCATTAATGGGTAACAAAACCCTGGTAATACTGAAACCAGACAAAAGGAGTGGTGTATTATTGATAGACATGCCAGACTACCAGAGTAAAATGGAAGAGATTTTATCAGACGAATCTAAATTCCAGTTAGATCAAAAAGTAACCAAACAAGTCGGAGGACTTGGATGCGAAAAAGGAGGAAAGAGATCTAGTCACTTGTGAATGAGGGCTCATCAGTGAGGCCACTGCAAAAATGCTCACACCACGCGGCTCCCAAACTCCTCGGATGTACGGTCTACCCAAACGTCACAAGTTCGGACTCCCGCTATGACCGATCCTATCCATGGTAAACTCTGCACAACACCGGATGGCGAGCTGGCTAGCTGAAATTACAAAGCCAGTACGACAGTCCTTCGATCCAAAAATACTCAGAGATACATTCTAACTGGTGGAATTATTGGATACTATGGACATACATAATAAACACATGGCATCCATGGATATAGCCTCCCTATTTATCTACGTTCCATTACACGAACAGTAACAATAATACGTGGACGCATTAAAGACAAACAACTAAAAGTAGGCATAACAATATCTGTTCTGGAGAGGCTATTATTACTATCTACCGCCTTCATAAAATTCAGTTTTCTAAAAGACATACCGCCATATTGACGGGTTGGCCGTGGGGACTCCTCTTGGTCCTGTTCTAGCAAACATCTTTATGGCACGTTTAGAAGAAAAGAGATCCTCAGACATTAAAAATTTGGTTTTCTACCTTCATTTTGTAAACAATATAATAATAATTACCACAACAGACAAGCTACACGCAACATCATTTCAGACCATAATGAACCAGACACATAAGAACATCTCTCTATCTATGGAACACGAAAACAACGAAGCGTTGCTGATCCAAGACATTCTAATGAGACGCAGAGCAAAAAGCACAATTCAAAGATCGGTGTACCACAAGGAAACATGGACTGGCCAATACTTAAATTTTCAGAGCTTTGCACTTGTCCAGTACAAACGGGGCTTAGTACGGACCCTTTTTGAACATGTCAGGCAGATATGCACTGAGGACATATTGACAGAGGAATTTGAAACTGAAGAAATGCCTTACACTGAATGGGTACTCCACAGGATTTATAAAGCGCCACTGCCAACAGCCGAAACCAAAACCCGACGAAACTTCAGTCCCTAAACTCAATGTACTTATCCAGCTAACCTTTCGAGGAGGTGACATAATGCAACGTCTACAGGACCGGCTCATTACAGCAGTCGGCCAAACATTCTATACTGCAACTCCAGTTATTAGGTACAAAACCACACCTATTCCCACTCCAGCAGTAAAAGAACCTGCCCCTCTGTACGCCAAATCCAATTGCATTTACCAATTCACATGCAGGTGTCAGTCTACCTACTTCGGCAGAACAGAGGCACTAAAACAACAGGGTAGTCGAACACATACCCAATTGGATTGACAAGATAATACGCAAAGGTGATGGGAATCTGGCCAAGCCGACACATCACAAACCTCCTACGTCATCGATAGGACGGCACGTTTTGGAAACCGGTCACATGATTGATAGAGACAGTGAGTTTCATGTGTTGTTTAACACACAAAATAGTAGTTTGTTAAAGTTTGCAGAAGCCATCATGATTAATCTGCATAGGCCAGTTTTGTGCAAACAGAAAGACATGACAGTCAGTTTAAAATTACCGTGGTAGACAGTTGAAATTGCTGTGCGAACATGTGCATATTTCAGCTTGTAGGATTTATCTAGTTACCTTTGTGTGATTTAGTTTTAGTTTTAGTCGTTCGATCAACATCACGGCACACGGTTTAACCCATAAGTGCTCCGTTTTCCTCCTAACTCAAACCTGAGTCTGGAGAAACTCAGCTCAATGCACGAACTCCGTTGCATCGGCGAGGCTCCTGAAATACTTTGGGTAGATTTTTAACTCGAAATTTTGCCAGGGCAGCGCCGTTAGGCTGCTCTTTTTCGATTTCCAACTGCCAGGGGATTTTTTACATGCGCAACAATACACACGGGCGTCCGATCTCACTATCCAGAGACCAGGGGAAATTTTATTACTGGAAGTCCAGGTGGATTTTTTAAATAAGTCCCGGTCCTCACCGGGACCTCCAGCACTTGAGGCAGACACCATACCTCGAGACCACTCAGCCCCCCGTATTTGTGTGATTTCTGCAGTATGTACCTCTCGAGATGCAGTGACAAGTGCCAGGCACAAAATCGTGCAATCTATTGTTTGTGACTTCGTTATTCAAACCTATGGAGATATTCGTGTGCAGTGATTATGGTTCTGTGGAAACTCCTAACGCCAAGAACACATTCGTTATCACGGTGTTTGCACGGCCTATGTGAAAATCACAACTTTCAGCAGTTGTTTTCCATCGATTTCTGTTTGTGAGCTGTCTCTTTCAGCTTTGCCCAGCGTGTTAGCTTTATCTTCTATTGTTTCTCTTCAGGTTCTTTTTTAGTCCTAGTTTCAAGATTGAGCGATATTATTTTAACGTGTTTTATTTGGTTTTGTTTTGTCAGTGGAAGTGGCAGTTTCAAGTGCACGAACCTCTTGAGGAATGTTGTTTTGTTAAATTTTGTGTGTTCAGAATGGTATAGTTTGTTGTCTGTTATGCTTGTTTTGTGAATCATTTCTTGTACCCAAGACGACGCAAAACATTGTTCAGTGAAGCTGAACACGTGCAATTTAACAGATCGGTGATTTTCAATACATTAGCTAGAGCGGTGGTTTTTAACACACACATACGTACGCACGCACGCACGCACAGACACACACACACAGAAAGAGAGAGAGAGAGAATAAGTAACACGCACACAAACACCCCTCCCCCCTCCCAAACTGGCTCCTTTATGAATCTTGTGTACCTTAGTGACCGCCCCAACCCGGATTCCTCACTTAATTGATATGGCAAGAAATAAGAGACTTTATAATATGCATTATTATTTAGTTTATTACATTGAGACAAAAAAAATATTAACTAACAAAATGAGATACATGTAGCACAGATAAAATCGTGTCATAACAATACACACCGTCTAGGGGCGGAATAAACCGTGCAAGCAGAAACAGACTGTAGTAATCGGTCGTACATTAGATACTTGGCAGGGACATTGAGAATATATTGTGACGCCGAGAAGTGTGACACTGACGAGCCTTTTATGATAGTTATGTCTAGAAATATGACCTTGCTGCCGTCAGAAATATGATGCATATTTGTCATCGTTGGTAGCTCTGTCCCAGAAATATGACCTTGCTTCCGTCAGAAATATGACGCATATTTGTCATCGTTGGTAGCTCTGTCCAAAAATATGACCTTGCTGCCGTCAGAAATATGACGCATATTTGTTATCGTTGGTAGCTCTGTCCAGAAATATGACCTTGCTTCTGTCAGAAATATGATGCATATTTGTTATCGTTGGTAGCTCTGTCCAGAAACATGACCTTGCTGCCGTCAGAAATATGACGCATATTTGTCATCGTTGATAGCTCTGTCCAGATATATGACCTTGCTTCTGTCAGAAATATGATGCATATTTGTTATCGTTGGTAGCTCTGTCCAGAAATATGACCTTGCTGAGCAGTGTGACGCATATTTGTCATTCATTGTAGTTCTATATAGAAATTTGGCTTTGCTGCTGCCGTCAGAAATATAACACTTATTTGTCATTAGTGGTAGATCTATATAGAAATATGCCGATCTCCCTGGTGAAGGGTTTAACGACTTTCTTCGTAATCCCGTATATCCACGTAGGGGAACACAGCTGCGTGAGATTCGGTAGCGGATCGCAACGCGTTGGTTACTTACGGGGCTATGTGAGCCGGTTGCTGAGAAAGCGGTGGCAAACTATTGAGCGTAATCTTGCCAAGACATCAGCAATAGCGGTAAAATGATGGTGTTGACAGCGATGTCCTGTAAATAGGATATGTGAAAAAAATATAGAAATATGGCTCGTCGGCCGTCAGAAATATGACTCTTTGGCCGTCAGAAATGTGACCCTTTGGCCGTCAGAAATATGACACTGTTGGTCGCGAAACAAATGACACTCCGACCGTCTAAGCTTATGACAGGACTGCCCGATAACTATATGGCCTGCATAGGGAACCACTGGAACAGTTGACAAATAAACACTGATCCTTTACACAGAAAATAAGGAACAAAGTTTACTGCACATCCTTTACATGACGTCACAGTCATCCCCATACATTTCTTTGGTTGTTTATGTTTTCTTGGCAAGTTTACGTTCAGTAGTTTGCCATTGCTTTCTGAACGACCGGTACTCATACCATTGTATAAAAACCAACGCAAGGCAGTCTGTTGCCGAATCGCCCGCAGCTGTGTTTCGAACGGGGTATGCCGGAGTACCAATTGCGCCCGCAACCTCTTCGCCCAAAGCCGGCTCGGCTCCCCGGCGCGGAATCGATCAAGCTAGCGGTAATTATAGCTGGTTGATCGTTTAGAAAAGGTGCAATAGCTTTCGGGAATGCTGTTATTTAAATGCCCATGTTGCTTTCTGGTGTGTTTTATTGGGAAGGGAGAATCACCAGGTTCTTCGTTAATGCGTTGTTCTGATCCCCTTCTGGCCAAAAAGAGACGTCGAGTCCAGAATTAGATATTACCGTGGCCACGCCATAGAGCTCTCAGATTCCTTCCTTTTTGCCTGACCTTCCCGAAATCCTAAACCTATCATACGTTACGGTGTGCCCGAGTGATGCCTTGCCCTGATGTAAACCACGAAAGTCAAACAACCCCGTGCAGTTTGGAAAACCCCTTTGTTACTGTCTACCGCTAATGTATAAACTCCATGACAGATACTGTCGTTTGATTTTTTAGTGTTACATCTGCACATATACTAGATCGCAAGATTCCGCGAATCATCCAGGAATGATCTAACGAGACTGGTCGGGTCCCAGGTCAGGGAAAAGAAATAAACCAGGTGTGCCGACTACTGGGGGTTGAAGATCTTCTGCCATTTATATTTTATAGGTGGTAGTGGCAAGCTGGTGGTCTCTATATTGAGTTTGGCGTGCAAGTGATATCTGATTCTACTGTGGTTATTGTCTGTCTGGAGACATGTTGATAATTTTACTATACATACGGTAAAAGGAACTGTCCCCACTCTTTGCTTGTATTGGGTGTATGGTGTTAATCTCATATAGACCAATCCCCGCTTGATAAGTGATTTAGCAATATCGAACCGGCCGCTTTTTCTTTCCACAACATTTTCTGGTACCAGTTTTATCCTGGGTATGGCTGGAAGCCCAGGCTAATTAAAAAAATATCCGAGTCGATGGGGATTCGAATATATGACCATGGGACGGGCAGGAAAGTGCTAGCGCCATCCTAAGGGTTCAGCCGACCGTGGTTACGGACACAATTCGTAACCCCGCACCCATCCATCATGTGCCATGTCGATAAGCGTGGGCGGTCATGATTCGCCATTTCACTCGATCACCAGAGTCATGGATCAGCTCCGTGTTCTTGACTCAACCATGCCACGTGGTCAAGCCATCCAAGTATTTACTTCTCTGTCTTGCCCTTGTTCTCTTCCCCTCTATCTTGCCAGTTGTCACCAAGTTCTCCAATTTATTTCTTCTCATAACATGTTCAAAAAATTTTGACTGCGTCTAATTTCTCTAATCAGTTTACGATTTTCATGTGCCTCTTATAGGACTTGGTCATTGGTCTTTCTGTCTGTCCATGGTATTCTTTGCATTCTTCTCATAAACCATATTTCCACAGCCATAAGATATTTTTCAGTGAAACCTGCTCATTGTCCACGCTTCACATCCATACAAAAGCACAGGCTCTATGTATCACCTCATCACTATTTTTCTCGTAGCAATTGACATCTTTTTATTGGTCAGTATGTTTTTCATCTGGCAAAAGGCTACTTTCGCCATGGCAATTCTTGTTCTAATCTCTTCAAGGCATCTCCCATCAGATGTTATGTCTGTTCCTAGATAATTGTACCGATTCACTTGTTGAAGAATATTCCCATTTACTTGTATATTACACTGTGGTATTTTCTTCATCATAGTGACGACCATAGTCCCGAATAGCGCGTTCGAAACTCAACCGCGGGCAATTTGGCAGCAGACCACATTATGTTGGTTTTTATAAAATGGTTTGAATACCGGTCACTCAGAAAGCAATGGCAAACCGCTGAACGTAAACTTGCCAAGAGATCACAAACAGCCAGGAAATGTTGGGGTTCATCCTATAACGCAGTGGTTCTCAACCGGTGGGGAATTCCCCCCTCCCCCCAGGGGGGAATTTTAGGGTTTCCTGGGGGGGGGGGGGAATGAAGACCATTTCAAGATCGCGTTAATACAAGAACCGATTACTTGATATTGTTTTCCCCTTCATACTTTACAGTTAAGTACGTCTCATCCTTCTAAAATTCATTTTATAAAGTCAGTAGACCCACAAATCATGTTTTATGTGGATGCTATTAAATTTACCTTACATTTTTACATATACTGTATAGGGGTGGGGGATTTTTAGATAGGAAATATGAAAGGGGAGGGGGAATGACGTTCTGAAAATACGGTGAAGTGGGGCACGGGCCAAATTTTTGATAGGAAGGGGTGGGGGGAATGACGTTCTGAAAATATGGTCATGGGCCAAAACAGGTTGGGGACCACTGCTATAACGGATATGTAACTAACGTTTTAAAGGGTTTAAGGAACGCGACGATGACTATATTCTTGCCACGTTAAATACCGTGTTATATTCTAGAAATTAGTAACGTAAGTGACAAAACTACTGGGCACGATTGTAGTTTCAACAGAGTGAATGCCACGATTGCGTGAAAGAGGTGATGTAAACACTTCTTCCTTGCTAACAGCTCGGGAAGACTAATTTCCTCGCGGAAAAATGCAAATTGCCGGCACGCTAATTATTAGCGTTGTCAGCGTGGAAGGTTTACCGTTTCATTGAAGTGTATGTCCGGAAGCGGGAGTACTTGTGGAGATGAGGAAAAACAGACACGCGAGTCTCTCTTCTTGTGATCGGCAATATCATCCTTATCAAGTGCCCTGCCGACTAACGTACTTGTTTATGTTTTTTCCCCACATCTTGCGATCTTCAACGGCATCAATCAATCAATTTGTATGCTGACTCATTTAAGTGCGGTGACAAAAGAATGTTTAAGAATCTGTTCTCTCTCTCTCTCTCTCTCTCTCTCTCTCTCTCTCTCTCTCTCTCTCTCTCTCTCTCTCTCTCTCTCTCTCTCTCTCTCTCTCACTCTCTCTCTCTCTCTCTTGGTCTTTCTTTCTGACAACAGTGCAAGAAATGACGCTGCAACTTTCAACTGTTTATAAGTTAGTCTCTGTTTACATCCTCTTTCAAAATATTTAGATTACGCATTATCCAATGAATTTTCAGCATTTTTCTGTAATACCACATCTCTCCTGCCTAAAACTCAAAAGGATTGTTGTGGCTTTGCTTGTTAAGGAATATATAAATATATAGGGTGCCGGTGTAAATGGAATCGTCTAGCCTGGAAAGGTAAACCCGATCAACAAATACATGAAGTAGTCGGATGTGTCAGCCGAAAGGTGCAAATATCGCATCTCTGCTGTAAACAGGCACAGCGCTATGACCAAAACGGACGGAGGAAGAAGATTCGTTTAGCATTTCTTCTTTGCCTAGAGCCTGTCTGTGAACGAATTAACATAATTGAGTAAACAACATGAGAGGAAGGCCGTGAAAAGTGTCTCATGTTTGCTCGTATTAAATTCTACTGCTGTGTTCCCCGTGGATTGTAGGAGCCGCGTATTCAATGTAGTTAATAAAGTGTACATGAGTAATTATGTATGCATGTATGCACGCGTGTGTTATGTATTGTTGACGAGTATGCATGTATTTAGGTAGATGCTCGATTTCCCTAGCGTGTATGTATGTGTGTGTGTGTGTGTGTTTGTGCGTGCTTGCGTGCGATTGTTCGTGTGTGTGTTGTTGTTGTTTGTTTTTTGTTTGTTTACTGACAACCGAACTAAAAATGTCATATATTTTATAACTTTATGTGTGTTTTCCTAATTTTCATACATTGTGTGTGCGTATGAAATTTCATTCGCACAGACAACAAACGTTAGTAAATATGTTAATATACAACTCCCTGTATATTCAAGAAAAGCAATCGTGAAAAAGTTCGTAACTCTGATTATTGCAAAATGTTTATATTGCTTAACAGCTAGCAATTTCTGCATTGTTTTCTTTCGTTTCAGCAAGCCATGTGCATAGCCATTCATACAATGGTGTGTAACTTTTCGTGTTTTCTCCGCATGTCTCTTGATGTCTGAGCTTGTTTGTTTTCTGCTGTTTGGTGTCGTCTGCAGTCGCGGTAACACATCTGTTAGAATTGCCCCTTTCCGGTGTTGAGGACATGAAGTAAATAGCCGTGAGGTTGCCTTCTTGTCGTACTGCCTTTTTGTTGTATTGCCTTCTTGTCGTACTGTCTTCTTGTCGTACAGGGCCAAGCGTCGTTGTTTTTATTTCGTAAATAAACTATTAAGTACATTAATTTTGCTTATTACATTCGTTCTTGTAATATTACATTCAAATTTGAGGAAAACCAGAATTGCGTTAGGAGTAATTCTTCCCAGGTTTCTGTATTTAAATGTTACATTGGCCACACAGCACTAAAATATTAAGAAAGTTAAACAGTTAAATATACAACTGGCGTGTGTTAAAAAAAAAAAAAACTAGTAACATTTATGGGAAAATAAATAAGAGTGACATAGAGAAAAGATACAACATAGTCCGTCATACTGAGACCGAGGCACGAGTATGTAAATTAAATAAAACTGCTAGAGTATACGGTTGTGCGGTGACTTCACCATCGACTCCAGTCCTAAGACAGGTCTTATTTCAATTTTAATCATACACAACACATCTGGTTCTTGGATTGCATTGGACTGTACGTCGAGGAAAAATAAGATTAGTTCACATCTTCGTCTTTTATGCTATGAGTGGGAGGGACAACCACTGTAGTAGGCCGCCATCCTTACTGTTGATACTCCAAACTTCAAGTGTTCATTCTGTGGTTTTTCTTGAGGTTAAAAAAAAATAAAATTAGGTGCTTCTCTTTTTAAGACGTTGCAATTAACCCCGGTATTTATTGCCTGTTTGTGATTCACAAGGCAATAGTACTTTAGTAGGTGACTAAAGCTTTTTGAACGACCGGCGCCTTATACTATCAATGCTGAACGGTCTGATTTCACATCTTCCGCAGCTGATTTTTAACCTGTCGTGAGGTACTTACAGAAAATTAATGTGTGGATTTAAAAACTGCGCACCACTAAACATGTAACATCAGGCTTAATGTACGAAACAATATATGTTACCTCCACCGGGATTTGTAAAGGTGTTTGATTAAATGTGTCTGTATCTAAGATGACATATAGATATATTAAAATAATATAGAAGACAAGAGGATCTTTCAAAGTATTGTTGCATTTGTAGAAGTAACAAGAATTAAATGTAGCACGAAACTTTGAATATTAAACTCCAACGTTAAATCAGGAGCACTGTGTGGATCAGAGCACGGAGAATGGGTTTATCGGTTATTGATAAACAACAACCATTTGATTAATTGGTCCCTGCGCTGAATAGGACAGAAATGTTATGACAGGATCATCAGTGTAGGGCTCATGAAGGGAGATAACAATACTAGTAGATCAAGAGGTAAAGAACAGATGCTGGCTCGGGATAGGACACGCATTGAGAGTACTTGATAATAGTACAACCAGATAGCCCATTTGTGTGTAACACACAGAGCCAACGAAATAGAGGGGGACCTAACACACACGGAGACGAGAGTGTGACGAGAGATGTGAATAATGGGGGTGAGTAAGGGTGGAGCTGCGTGAGATAGCAAAAGTTAGGACGGCCTGGAATAAGTTGGCTGAGGGCATATGCTGTACTGTAGTTTAATGGGAAGAAGTTCTAAGAGTGCAATTGAAGCTCGTAGAAACATTGATCTTGTAAAACTTTGCAAATCATTACTTAGAAGTTCAAAACAATGCATTACCTTAGTGAAATTAAGAGACAATATATTGCAGGATTTATTGCCTGGCATATTTCGCTGCATCTCTTCAGGTGCATACTGCAGAGTGATATATCAAAATAAGCGTACAAACAAATAAATCTTTGGCTGAAATAGTAAGTACATAGTCGTTGATGTTGTTCGAAGGTCGAGAACGTTGGCCCCCCACGGATGTCTAACACCTAACAGGAAGTCCTCCTGTTTACATTGCAACGACTGAAATCGCCTAATAGATAATGCTTCGATATGTTTGCTCAAATTGTTTATGGCGTCTGTGTTTAAAAGGACTTAGAAGTTTCAGAAGGTTTCAAGGGAAGAGACCCAAAGGTGAAAATTACCACTATAAAGCATCACGTGGGTAACATTGTTAAAGAGGTTAAATACACAGTGGAAATGATTACTGGGAGGAACCAAATGTCGTTAGTACACTGTGACACAATGTAAAACATTACGCGATAGTTGAGAATCATTACCAAGAGCCAACTGGGACTGGAAGAGTTAAGCACACGCTGGAAATCAATTGAAGTAGGATTATCAATTATTTTAGACAAAATAAAAGATATTAAATTCAATAATAAAGCAAACACAACTGGCGCAGTTTAGTGGCTACGTGATTGTGAAAGTGTGAGGCAGAAATGTGGACAATGAGTAAACAATGTCAGATAAAACGGAAGTTTCAAGCTGAACATAGGAGGTACTGATGAATATAGCTGTGAAACTGGGTTCCAAATGTTGCTGTATGTAGCCGAGGCGCGGTGTTGAGGTGAGCGCCCAACATTGCTCAAATACCTCAATGGCTCGTGAATACATAACCTATGCAGCAAAAGTCCAACTCCTGGCCTTCACGTGGCGGGCCTGTTTAAACTAACAGGAGAAGGGGCGACGGCGAGTCTCTGGCGCCGGAAAATAACCAGTATGCTCTAGATGTGTATGCACGTACATGCATGCGCAGACAGGTGTGTGCGCGCGTACACATCTACACTCGAGTGAGACCACAGTCTGCTCTAGCAAAGAAAGGTGCTGAAGACGGAGGCAACCAGCCAAGAGGCGCACCACAGAAATCAGGATGCCACGCAATCACGCAAAATGGAATATGTCGACTACTGCTAATCGTTATGGTGCTCGCCCTGCTTTGGACCCCCAGGCAGGTGCAGTGCCGGGCCCTATGTCTCGAAAGGGTCCAACCCCAACTACTGGAGGTCCTTCTCAGATGTCCTGTGGAGCCAGGGGACATGAGAATAGGACGACTGGCCATACTAAACGAAGACTTAAAATAATGCACTGGAATGCGGAGGGAGTCAGCAACAAAAAAATAGAATTAGAAAAAATCTTGGACCAAGAAAAAGTAAGCATATGTTGCTTGCAAGAAACTCACCTCAATGAAAATATAGCCTTCAAAATCAGAGGCTACCAGTGTTACCGATCTGACCGAAAGAACAGGCGAAAAGGTGGGATACTGACCCTTGTAAGAAATAACATCATGGCTTCCCAAATCAAAGTCTACATGGAAGGGGCTGAGTATCAGACACTTAAACTTAAGACAGGTAATACAGATCTACATCTGATCAATTACTACTGTCCAAGTGACCGCCCACAGGCACTGGACACCCTACCACTAAAAGAAAAAATGATTGTGTGTGGCGATTTCAACAGCCACTCGCAGAGCTGGGGCTATGATCACATGGACCAGAGAGGAGAGAGACTGGAAGACTGGCAAGATGAGAATAGATTCATGTTGATTAACAAGCCGTCCGACCCACATACTTTCTACTCGAGATCATGGCACTCTACAACTACACCTGACCTGGCTTTTCATTCACCAGACCTGGAGTGGAACATTACACGAACTGTTGGGAAACAACTTGGTGGCAGTGACCATCGGCCAGTCTTTCTAACCGTAGAAAATGAGCTTGTAAGTGAAAGCAGCACCCTCTCGAGGTGGAACTACAAGAAAGCAGACTGGGCAATGTACAAGCATCGCACCAGCATACTGGTTAGAAACCTGAACACTGAGAAAGACATAAATAAAGCAGTTGAAGAGTTTGGGAAATGCATACTACAGGCAGCGCGAGAAACAGTACCAAGAGGAGCCCGTAAACAATATAAACCCTACTGGAGTAGTGAACTGGAACAGTTGCATAATGATGTTGAAGTGTGTAGAAAGCAAGCAGAGGCCACACCCAGCCAAGAGCACCACAATAAATTCCAGCATGCAAAAGCCAAATTTCAAAGGGCCAAGCTGCAGGCTAGACGGAAAAGCTGGCAGGAGAAAACGGAGTCTCTGAACTTTGAAAGAGACACAAGGAAATTGTGGAAGCTAATAAAACAGCTTAATGACGAGGGCACAGGGAGAAACTCAAAAATTGCACTACATAAAGATGGAAACATCTTAACAAGAAAGCAAGCAGCTGACCATTTTGCGGACTCGTTCGCACAAGATAGCAATATCAAAATTAGTCCAGAGAAACAACAAGAGATTCGAGAGAAACGACAACATACAGGACAGAAGGAAATAGTACATGAGGTTCTGGAGGCACCCATCACAATCAGCGAACTGGAGCTAGCCATATCAAAACTGAAAATGAGAAAGTCACCAGGAGCTGATGGTATCTCCAATGAAATGATCAGGAACCTAGGAACAGAGGCCAAAACAAAGCTGTTGCAGATCTTCAATAACAGCTGGACCTTAGGCAGTGTTCCACAAGCCTGGAGAGAAGCAATCATGATACCCCTCCTAAAATCAGGGAAAGATGGTTCCATTGCCTCTAGCTACAGACCAATTAGCCTCACCAGCTGTCTCTGCAAAACACTGGAGCGCATCATCAATCACAGACTGCAGTGGTACATTGAAAGTAAAAACATCCTTGTGCCACAGCAGGCTGGCTTTAGGCAGTGCTACTCTACGGAAGATCAGACAACCTACCTCTCTCAAGAAATTGAGGATGCATTCCAAGAGAAGAAGCTGGTGCTTGCGGCATGGATAGATCTGAAGAAAGCCTTTGACAAAGTCTGGAAAGAAGGTCTGATGAAGAAACTGAGAAACTGCAAAGTCAATGGAAGAATGTACAAATGGGTGAAAGCATACTTGCACAACAGAAGAGCCCGAGTACAGATAGACGGACTCAAGAGCAAGAAAGTACTACTGCGTCACGGTGTCCCCCAGGGCGGAGTCTTGTCCCCCACACTTTTTCTAATCTTCATCAATGATCTTGTTGCTCACCTACCGCATGGAATTAAAGCGGCAATGTACGCCGATGACCTGGTTCTATGGAGCACAAATGAATATGCATCAGTGGCCACCAGATTGCTACAAAGAGCTGTAGATACATTTGCTGCATGGGCAAATAGATGGTGTGTCAGCATAAACACTGACAAGTGCAGCACCACCCTATTTACCCTCTCTCCAAAACAAAAGGCAGGGATCATCCAGATAAATGGAACACCCCTAAGAGAAGATAAAGAACCAACATACCTTGGAGTAACATTTGATGGCAAGCTGACATGGAGAAAGCACATCAACAAAGCAGTAGCAAAAGCCAGAAGGAAAATAGCCATCCTGAGAAAGCTAAGTGGAACCACATGGGGAGCCAGTACGAAAATACTTAGCAAAGTTTACCAACAGAGCATACGACCACACCTGGAATATGGGTCAACTGCGTGGTGTTCAGCATCAAATACCACACTACAAGAGCTGGACAAGGTGCAAAATCAAGCACTTAGAGTCACCACAGGAGGGATGAGATCAACCCCTATAGTGGAAATGGAGAAGATGGGGAGGACACAGGCACTGAGTGAGCGCAGAGATACGAAAACGCTAATACAAGCAGAAAAGTTCCTCAGCTTGCCAGGCCACCCTATGAAGAACAGATTTGAAAACCTAGCTATGGGGCGGTTGAAAAGAAGTAGTTTTATCCACCAGGCCAAACGACTCTGCAGAGAAACCACTGATCTGCCCACAGTTGGTATCCCCCTAACAACTATTCCAGAGCAAACTCCATGGAAAGATGAGCATAGACTATCGTTACAAATCCAGACAAAAGTGAGAGGAATATTTGACAAGGAAGAACAGAACAGTGTGCAGCGCAGAACAGCCACTCTCAGCTTCCTTGATGAAGAATACCCACAGGACCTCTGGATCCGAGTCTACACAGATGGGTCAGCACAAAATGCTGTTCGAAATGGAGGAGCGGGAGTGTACATAGAATACCCAAATAATACTAGGGACACAGCCAGAGTACCGACAGGAAAGTACTGCCATAACTATGATGCCGAAATTGAGGCAATCAAGATAGCAACAGAGAAATTACTAAATAACAGCAATGGTACACAACCTGTGGTGCTACTAACAGATGCTTTATCAGTACTCGAGGCGCTCCTCTCTGGGAAATTGCCAGTACTAAGGACACTACTTTCTGAACTTAGCAGTCAGCATAAAGTCACCATACAGTGGATACCATCCCACTGTGGAGTACCCGGAAACAACAGAGCTGATCAATTGGCTAAGGAAGGAGCCAAAGAGGAACAGCCTGATGTGCCCGTTACATACCACCAAAAGAAAAGAATGATCAAATCAGTCAGAAAGCCACCAAAACCTGCTCAAGATGACTACCACATTATGGACAGACCAGAACAAGTCATTATTCTGCGCCTCAGAACAGGACACAATAGATTACGCAACCACATGTATACAAAATTCAAGATTGGTGAAACAGCCATGTGCACATGTGGATTGGCGTCGCAGACAGCAGAGCACATACTCCAAGACTGCCCAAAATATAACATATCTAGGCAAACCTTCTGGCCTAGAGAGACGACAGTGGAAGATAAACTGTATGGACCACTGTGTGAACTGAAAAAAACAGTTCAATTCATGCAAGAGACGACATTGCAGATATAGACATATTTCAAGCGAACGAAAGAAGAAGAAGAAGCTGTGAAACTGGTAACATGAGGCTAAACATTTGCTGCAAGAGTATCCATCATATCAAAAACAGAGACAATTAATTCGGCCCACACCCTCTCCAAAAAAGTCCAGTAGCAGGGACACGCTGCGAGTATGTGAAATGTTAGGACCATCATTTTGTTTAAGTCTGATTGCATGGTGGAATAGGAGGTCAATGTTTCCCTCCCACAGACTGCGTCGAGTGCAGGTATCGAATCATCGCCCGACCGCGTTTTCGCCATTGTCAGAGAAACCTCCCAAGGATTTCACCAACTACCCCGCTTACATACGCTCCATTTGAGCGTTCAGCGTTCAGAATCTGTAGAGATGTCAACAGCCCAAGTTGATGATGCTTTCTTTAAATATATTCAGTCTGACGTATGAAGGTGTACGAAGAAGAAGACAAATGACAGTCCGACTGCAGGTGTTGAAAACTCCTCACGTTAACTACAGATAATTGTTTGCAATTGTCATTTCCCATATTGTCTGATTGTGCCTAACATTAGCAATTTGGTTCGTCTTTACGGGGAAAGTGTGAACAAACTAAATTCACGTGGAGGTAAAAGAGGGTACTAAAAAGTGTATACAGAAGCCAATGTGTGATAGAGAGTGTGTCCTAGAGATGGAGGTGAAAGAGGGTACTAAAAAGTGTATCCAGAAGCCATTGTGTGATAGAGAGTGTGTCCTAGAGATGGAGGTGAAAGAGGGTACTAAACAGTGTATCCAGAAGCCATTGTGTGATGGGATCTGCGGAATACAAAAGATCAAGGTCAGTAATAGCAGAAGACAAAGCAGAGAATAGTTGTTTACGGAGTGGAACTTTTGAAGTCGTGTAGTCCTATTTGATTCATTCATAAACGTCTATGTAATGTGTATGGAAGTTTTGCAGTCTACAATATTAGAGTCAGTCGCTGGGTTCAGAGAATCAAAGAATCAGGAAGTGGAGATACTGAGCTGCTAAATCGGACACGTTCGTAGACGTCCAGCCACAGCCACCAACGCAGACAAGTTGAAATGAAAAACAAAAGAGCAAGGATAATACTAATAGAAGACAAGGCAGAGAATAGTTGTTTCCGGAGTGGAACTTTTGAAGTCGTGTAGTCCTTTTTGATTCAGTGCCAACAAAAAGTCGGTCTGGACCAAACACAGTACACAATCAAATGAACAAATGCTATAATGTAAATTGGGAGTCTTCGTGGCGAAGTAAACAAGCCGTTTAACTCGGGCTCCGAAGGTTGTGGGTTCGATTCTGGGCCGCGTCCTTCGGTTCACGAGTTACATTTTTCGGAGACTCCTGTGGGTCGTCGCTAGAGCTACGGAGTTAGTGCTTTGTGCCACGCTTTCCGCGCTGCGGGAAGAGACCGAGTCATATGGGATAAAACCTGGTGCAATGAAGTCGACTCTGTCGACTTTTAAGCGACTTTTATAATGTAAATTCCTATTCACTGAACATTGGAATTGCCTAGGGTATTAAAAAACAAAACAAATAAAACGACGACCCTAGTATGGCGGTATATCGTCCTTCTGTTCAAATGTCAGGTCACTTTTGGCTATATATTATCCTTCGGTACTGAATGAGTTCAGGTACATAAATCATAGATCAAGATAGCGAAAACATTGCAATAATATTTGTTTAAAAGCAACCGTTGCAATCACGTGAATCTACGTGTGTCATACAACAACAGCAGATTCTACTTACAGGACACGCATATAATGATAGTTGTTTTACCGGAGCTGTGGCTTAGTGGATGGTGAGACGCGCAGTTTCATCATTCCTTGCCACTCTGAGTTGAGCACTCGAAATCAGTTGCGGGAGATTTGGAAGCAGACCGCTTTGGGTTGATTTCGATGGAATGAGGTGTCGGCTGTTTAGAAGAGCAATGGCAGACTACTGAACAAAATTGCCGAGTAAATTACAAAAAGCCTGCGGTTGATTGCAACGTCCTGAAAAGGACATGCAACTAACTTTAAAAAAAAATAATTTAGAACGCATGCTAAAACAAGATTTATCATTATGCTCCGAACACCAAGCTTCACGTAGATAATAAGAGAGACATAATTACATAATGCCACAGGCGCGAAAAGTTACATTAAGTGAACAACAGATTATAGATAGCGTGTTTGTGTTTTGCATAATAAGATTCTCCAGAGGCTTATTCTGGCCCGTTCGCTGTTGTTTTAATGTTGTTTGTATCTTCCGTGTACCGGTAGTACCAAATCTAAAGCATGGACATTTCGCTGTTTTTGTTGTATGGTTCCAAATTAAATTTAATGTTTAAAATCCAGCACATGTCCAGGTAATTGTACAGGTATATTCCAAGGCAGGTACTGCTGCAGGATTGCAGGTGATATGGTTTTATATATACTATATCACGGCGTTGTGAGGTGGGGTGACCAGCGCCCTTCTTCGCCATCTGTTGTGATCAGAGAAATCTCTGGTGTCTATCTATAGCCTGTCCCTAGAACTGTATGTTAAACATACATTTTCCTCATCAACATACCATCACACATCTGGACCCATGTTCTATCCATAATGACAGCGAGGAATCAAATAAATGTGTGTAGTACACTTGGGAGTCTCCACGGCCAAGTGGTTAAATCACCTGCCTCACGCTTTGAAAGTCGAAAGTTCGTTCCCCGGCTCCTTCATTCGGTTCATGCGTGCGATTTTCTTGGAGACTCCTGAGTGTCGTCGCTGGAGCTACCTGCTCTATGTGACGCTTTCAGCAGGCCATGCTACGGATAGAGGCCTAGCAATATGGGACAAACCAGGCGCAATGAAGTCGATCTTCTCGCTTGTAATCCCCGGTTTTATTAATTGAACTCACATGTTTCATTTAGTGATGAGCCATTGATGTCGACATAGCACGAGAAATAATTTCACAGGTAAATATTGCTGCTTAGAGGAGTACACAAAAGAGATCGGAGAACATACATAAAAATATGCACATTAAAAACTATGGGGATACTAGGATTCGAATCTCCAAATGTCATTAGCAGCACGAGGAGGAACTAGTGTGCTTCGATGCACAGCCGTATAGACACTCTTCTATGAGCGTGTTTCAAAACATATACTTTAATGTCTCATGCAAATGTATATACACGTCTTTTAAGGATCGCAGTGTCTTGGACTTGCGGCGTCATTTTTTATTTTAGTTTACATTTTACGTTCACTCGTAGTATACATACAGATCTTCAAGCACTTGGAATCAACGACTGGCAAGAGAAGGTCCACCACAGAGACGAATGGAGACGGATTGTATCTGCAGCAAAGAACCTCAAAGGCTCGGAATGCTGAAGAAGAAGAAGCAGCAGCAGCAGCTCACTCGTAGGCCTGCTACGTGTTACGAGCTACTACTTCTAATACATTGGACTGATTTTGCGTGCGGATTAGCTTTCCCTATTACCATTGTCCCTTGCCATCTGGCGAACCCACTCCGGCTTCTGAGGTGAACGGGAATCAGAATGTAGACAGTATTTCCCGACCAAGATTTTCACGGCGTTCACTTATACCGCGCGTCCGTCTCTCTGTGAGAGCACATACTTAGCACGCAAATACAAAGGTGAACATTCAGAGGCTCCGTTGACACGTTGGAAACTGCGAAGAGTAGATCGTATTGGCAACGGCAACGGCAAGATTTCAAGGATAGAAAACCTATTTGGAACAGAACCTTTAAGGTGTGTGTCAAGAATGGAAGGCATATCTAAACACACATATTGGGCTGAGAGATTTGTCAACTCAAAGGTGCAAATATCGCATCTGCGCTGCAAACTGACTCAACGCAACTTATGCCATTATCAGGGCGAATGAGAAGACAGAAGAAATAAATACTTCTTTTCCATGATTTCACATTTCGTTGCATGTCATTTGTCTAATTGGCATGTTAGAGTTCATTTCTACTGTAGTAGTTTGTTTGAATTTTTCATGTTCGTGTTAGTGTATGGTGTATATTTGGTGTCATTTTCCGTCAAATAACACTGCAGGGTGAGACCTTTCTCTCAGATCATCTGAGGAATTAGATTCAGTTGTAATAATGTCATGTTGAGTTTGTTTGTTGACGAGAACTTTCTAGCAGCAACACCCATCCTGTCACTTGAGGTTGTATTCTTGTAAAGCTAACTCTTTCGGATTTCCGTCTTTGTTTCATTAAGGTGTGTACGATTGTGCGCAAGTCTCTAATTACAAGGATTCGCTTCCGTGTCTCTAGAAGTTTATGAGGAGCCAAATTGAAGGTCTAAAGGTGGCCTAGCTTAACGTGTGGTTAAAGCTATTTGCATAAAAGGATACGCGTTTCTTGTTAACGTTTCAAGTTAACGAAATTACAACTAAAAGTGGTTTTCTGAAAGTGATCGCATTTCTAAAGCATTTTCCATCTCCTCAAACTAAATTACAAGCTCGTTTTAAAAAGCTCGCTCTTAAATTTCTGTTGTGCTGATGTCGAGGTAGCAGATTCAACCCCTACAGCGGTCAGTTGGACTAGAACGTTGACGTGTCCTTGACGTGGAGACGTAAATCACAAGTACTTCAGAAGTCGGAGAGGGTTCGCAAGATGCTGAAAGACAATGGGTGTAGGGAAAGCTAATTGAAACGCAAAAATCAGTTCAGTTGCACTGGAAGGAGTAGCACGGGTATGGACTATGCTTGAGTTAAAGGCGAGCGAAAGCAAAAAACAAAACAACATATTTCCATCTCCCCTCACTAAATGACTAGCCTCACTTCTCGTCACTGTCCCCGCGCCTGTTCTGTTTGAATCAGCGCCGTTAGCAGTGTTGTTCTTGTTCACGCCTGACCTGAAGGCAGGAGACGGAAGGTTATTTAGTCATAGGAGGGCCACACAAAGGATCTGTTGATATATTTAATAGGCACGGAAAGGTTGGGCGAGGACAGGACAGGCAACAATTGTGCTTACAGTTGAAAAGATATGTCAAGTCATTAGTTTAGGCGAGTGAGTGGTTGGTGGTTGTTTATTTTGATTCTTGTCCTCTCTCTAATCTTATGTGTGACAGACAAATTTGGTACAGATCATCAAGTGTGTCCGCCATTCAGCTGGTCGTATATCTTCCTGATAATTTCATTGTTGTATGACTTGTGCCGCTTTCTTTAACTTCCGTAAACCTCAATTTATAGATCTATCTCTTTTCCCCCTCGCTTATCCTATTTACAGGACATCGATGTCAACACCAGCATTTTACCGCTGCTGTTGATTTCTTGGCAAGATTACGCTCAGTAGTTTGCCATTGCTTTCTGAGCGACCGGTTCACATACCCCCGTCAGTAACCAAGGCGACGCGATCCGCTACCGAATCTCGCGCAACTGCGTTACACTAGGTATGGATCTATCTATGCATGTTTAATACATTTCCTTATGGCTCATGTTCTTCTCCTGCGTGCCCAATTCTAAACCCTTTGGTAATAAAGATTTTCGTTCGTTCGTTTGTTCGTTCGTTCTCCTCTTGCTCCTCCATCGTGTGTGTTTAGGTCTCCCTGCAATCATTTTACCCTTTGAGATCCAGAATAAGGACTTATTAATAAGGCTATTATGTTTTCTCAGTTTGTTCCCTCTACAGCCCCAGAGTCTGTCCCCCCTCCTTTATTGATTTGCTGCAAATATGTTTCTCTTCACGCGTCCTACAGTGGTGGTTATGTCATAGCATATTAGTTCCACAATTCTCTGTAGATACCAGTTAACGAATATTTTTAGTTTCCAAAGTAAAGAGACCGGTCTCCGTGGCGAAGGGTTTGCGGACGCGGTTCGTAATCCCGTATACCCGCGTTCGAAACAACTGCCCGCGATTTGGCAGCAGACCGCGTCGCGTTAGTTTTGCGTTGGTATCGGTGCCGGTCGTTCAGAAAGCAATGGCAAGCTAATGAACGCAAACTTGCCAATAGATGATAGCGGGAAAAATGTTGGTGTTGACTGCGATGTTCTGTAAAACCGATTTGAAAAAAAAGTAAAGAGACAAGGTCTTAATTCCATTCCGCACCCAAGCCTGAAAGCAAAGTATGAAATAAATAAGGAGACATACACACCCGATAGTGTCACCTTTAAACGGGGAAGAAGGAAGTTCGACCTCACACCCTTTTATGTTTGAGTCGCTCCTCCTGTTGTGTCATACGTGAGTAGGATTATGTTAATGCGTGGAACCGCAATATGGTGGTGTGGGGTATTTTCTGGAACCTTTCTGTACCATGCAGTACTCCGTACGCTCATTGGCCACTCCATGCACTACGGGCATTTCTTTAATTCTTTATCTCAGGCAGTTGCTACTGTAAAGTGATGATGCCACTTATAGGAGTAAATTGACTGTAAAGTGATGTTGGCACTTATAGGAGTAAATATACTGTAAAGTGATGTTGGCACTTATAGGAGTAAATATACTGTAAGTGATGTTGGTACTTACAGGAGTAAATATACTGTAAATTGATGTTGCACTTATAGGAGTAACTATATTGTAAAGTGATGTTGGCACTTATCGGAGTAAATATACTGTAAAGTGACAACTGTCTGGGTTATACAGGTGTTAAAATAATATCTTTCTGGACAGAATGAGGTTCAGTAACACTTGTCTGGGATATAACTATTATGGGATAAAATAATGCTCAATGATTAGTCTCTGGGACAGGATGAGAGTAAACAATAACTATACGGAGACGAATGCGGCTCAGTGATAAATGTCTGGGACATAATGCAGTTCAGTAACAGTTGCCTGAGATACAATGCTGCACTAACCACTGTCTGAGGAAGTTAAACAACCGCTGCCTGGCTCAGGGTTGAAAATCATCGTGTCATATTCTGATCGTGTTACTGATTGATGTTATGTGTCTAAATATTGTGGGTGTAATGTTGTAGCTCACCAGCTTTAAGAATGTGTAAACTGGTGTGTTAGATTGCTGTTTAAAACTATCCTCTTTCCGCTTTCTTCGTCGTCGTCGTTGTTATCGCTGGTGTTACTTTTGTTGTTTAACCATGCATGTGCGGTTATAGTTATATGTCGTTTATATGTTCATTGAAATGCATATTTGAATATTTGACACATATTTTTGTAATTGTTGGTGACACCTTTTCACGAAGCATTCGTGTGTGTGTGTGTATTCGTGTGTGTGCGCGTGTGTGTGTGTGTGCGCGTGTGTGTGTGTGCGCGTGTGTGTGTGTGTGTGTTTTTATACACACGTACTAACTGATATTTGAAACAGATCCAGCAGGGAGTTTTCTTCTTCTTCTTCTTCTTCTTCTTCTTCTTCTTCTTCTTCTTCTTCTTCTTCTTCTTCTTCTTCTTCTTCTTCTTCTTCTTCTTCTTCTTCTACCCTTTATCCCCATTGGGATATAGGCCCACAAGCAACTACCGTAATCTTGCCATTGTCACACTTTCATTTCTGTGTTGTTCATCTGAATATCGAGTTATATGTAAACCTTGTACGAAATGACGGAGTCTGCAGAAGATAATGCCTTGAATGCCATTCCGGCAGGCAAACTAGGCGAATTCTGAGCATTCTCTGAGCTTCCTGTGCAAGACTTGTGTAGGTTACCTACCATCGTCATGAAAAATTGCTGTGGCTATCTTGCAGTTTTCCCAGCATTAAAAGGAAGTTAAATGTCCACTTAGTACTCAGTCTGTCATTACAGCCTGTAGTAACTAGCAGCGTGGGGAGGTGGGGGAGGGAGAGATAGGAGTTGTGAGCCTGAGCAATTAAGGCCACTTGGCCAGTGCAGTCGCCACGAACTGTGCAGGTTAGGATTTTCTTCTACACCAACCAGACATTAAAAAAATCCATCACTTTACCGAATATTCGAACCTCTCGGACTGCCTCTCCTCCTGGTATTGTAACACACAATAACTGATGTAAATGAGACTCTAGGAAATCAAACATACAACATCAAATAGGTGGACTGTGACAGCCTTGACAGCGTAACAAATATTCAGCCAGGAACACTGGCGAGGGAGCCAGTAGTGTAGTGGCTAGACTCCCGCCTGCCGGACTGGTGCTCTTGGGTTGAGATCCGCATCGGGGCAATTATTAAAATTTACCTGGCCTTCCGGGTCGACCCAGCCTAAAATGGGTACTACTAAATGACATGGGAAGTAAAGGTGGCTACATGACCCACCGAGCGCCGAATGGTCTATACAAATATAGTTCTAGCATCATATGCCTAATGCGCTTATGGTGTGTAAACGGGTCTTGTATATTTTATAATGATGATGGAAATGTTCACGCCGCGGAGTGATACTTACAGTGAAATTAAGAAAATTTAAACACAGAAGGGAGGGGCGAGGACAGGGCTGCGAGTGGTGTAGAAAGAATACTACATTGATTAGATATTTTGACACCGCGGAACCTTAGGTCTTTCTGGTACAGAATTAGAGCCACACCGCGAACTCAATCAGCCAGCCAGTAGGGTGCGGCCGCCAGGGAGCTGTAGATTAAGGCGTCAGAAGTCGCTGGGAGGTACTTGGTGACCCACTTATTGGGTGGAAAATTGAACATCGTGGGAGGAAAGGGAACGCGACAGGGCGTAATGAGCCAGTTGGCATGAGAGGATATATAGCAGGAAGTGAATGGTCTTCAGGGATCAATTGCGTGAGATTCTGATACCGTCCTTATGGAATAACATGGTAGCACCACTCGAGTGTGTGAGTGACATACATTTAGTAGACACTATTATATAGTGCAATCATCATCAGCATGTGCACTTCTGGCTGGTGTAGGCGTTCGTGTCACCGTCTCAGTACATTCAATATCATTTTTGTTGGTCTGCCTCTGACTCTTTTACCATTGATCTTTCCAGTTGTCGCGACGTTCTCTAATCTTTCTCTTCTCATTATATGACCAATGAAAGCTGTTTTGTCTCTTTCTTATTGTTGTCTATAATGTTCTAGTTTCATTAGCCTGTCCCAGGCAGTCGTTGTAGTTACTCTGGCAGTCCAAGGAATTCGCAACGTTCTTATCAGGAACCACATCTCTGTTGCTTCTTAGTTCTTCCTAATTTGTTCAGTAATATAGATTGAATAAAGATACCCTTAGTATGTGTGTCATATATACAGTATATTATATAATGCAATCTAAGTGGCGCCTGTGTGTTACCGAGACTCGAAAGGAACCTGCCTTGCATGACGTAAGGAGGGTTTGTGTGTAACTGGCTACTATCCTTAGACAACTTTAGCTGGATACTGCAACCAATTATCAATATATCTACATAGGGCTTGGCGTTAGTTGGTTGGGGCCTATGTTCTGTTGGAAGATGAAAAGAAGAAGAATGTAGGTGGGAAAATAGGTACCCCGGGTACCTATATGTGTGACGTGCATTCACTGTATTACGCAACCCAGTTTAAATAGAATACTTAGTTACAATCACGAGAGAGAGAGAGAGAGAGAGAGAGAGAGAGAGAGAGAGAGAGAGAGAGAGAGAGAGAGAATAGATACTATATTATTTACTGCCATCTAGGTATTACCCGAAGGATGTCTTACGTTCATTCACTATTATCCGATGCCATCCGGATATGCTTCTGTAATTGTCACAGGTTTAGTTTTTTCACGTTTCCAAATTTGTAATAGCATATTTTACACGCGTCTCCCTTCCTCCTAGTACGGTTGTTAAAAGCCAGTTAGGAATGTTAACTATAGTCGTGAAACGGTAACGGCAGGTTTCTAGCCCATCTGGCACTGCCAGTCAGTTTGGCTACCTGCATGCTTCACGTCTGCTAACTGATAACACCTTGATACGCTTCGGCCAGGTTTCATCGACTTTGTCCGCCCCTTACACATAACGGAACTAGGTATCCGCGTTACAGCAGATTCGTTTCCTCTTCTTACGCCAGTTTTGACAGTCGTCACTCCGAGGTAAAGCAAGACGGATATATAATCAGATTGTAACGGGCACCATTAGTATTGGAACTCTACACTGGTTGTTGAAGATGAGGACTGAGCGTTTGTGGGAATGCCCCGAGTGCAGTAATGTCGGTTCTTGACTCTACTCATCTCCCATTGCAGCAAAGGCCATCAGCTAAATAATTCCACGCCCTCCAATCCTTAGCTGTCCTAAGCAGCTCCGGCTACGTAATTGTCTCCCCATATTCATTTCTGCCTTTACTTCCGAGTCGTTTAAATTTATGATGAACCCTTAAAGGGCGTACCGGGGTGTATCTATTTTGAGTTTTCCCACACTCTAAAAGTGTCGGTGTCCGTTCTTTTCATTTTCTGTTGTATAACCTACTTTGCTGTTGTTCGTGGATATAAAGAGAATGTGCACTGTGCTGAAATTTTCTGTCTGATTTTCAGGAAGTATCTAGAGCACTTATGGGGATGCCTGTATGCAATGAAAATTACCTTTGGTCAGAAGTCAGGAGAGAAAGAATGTTTACAAATTATAACTAAAAATATCGCATGTTTGATAAACTAAAGATAAGATCTACTGATGAGTGTAACTGGAATTGGTAACATGACAGCTAAGCAATTGTTGAAGGAGTGTCTAACATTCGCAGAAAAGATGGAACTATTTTGGCCTATACCGCTGCATGTGTGGACAAACCATGGAGATGTCAGCAAGCTCAAGTTGCTGCTGTTTTCTTTAGCTCCATATTGTGGTCTGAAGGTCTTCGAACTGTTATAAAACAAAGCGAACCATTTGGTCACAAATGCTGATTCCCGTCAAAAATGCTTGGAAATATCGGCCTCCAAATACTGACATTTCATTCTGTAAGAGTTAAAACTAGATCCTGCCTCAACAGTCAGCGACTCTTCTCTGTGGCTCATCATCATCATCAAGTGCCGTGCCGGCTGGCGTAGGCGTTCATGGCTCTCCATAGATCTCGGTCTTTGGTTTTCTGGATCAACTCTGGTGCTGATATTCCTCCATGCCACCGTCTCAATCCATCCAGCATCACTTCTCTTGGTCTACCTCTGCCTCTCTTCCCCTCGATCTTTCCAGTTGTTACGATGTTCTCCAATGCCTCTCTTCTCATCACGTGACCGAAGAAAGATGTTTGTCTCTGTCTTATTGTTGTATATAATGTTCTAGTTTCATTAGCCTGTTTCAGGCAGTCGTCGTTAGTTACTCTGGCAGTCCAAGGAATTCGCAACATTCGTCTCAGGAACCACATCTCTGTTTCTTCTTAATTTGTTCATTTACGTTCCAAGATTCACTGCCATACAGCAAAACTGGTTCTACATAGCATTTCAGCACTCTCTTTCTTACATTCAGTGATAGTGACTTATTGCATAAGATACTCTTCATTTTCTGAAAAGCGGCTTTTGCCTGCCCTATTCTACTCCTAATCTCTGTTGTACATCTTCCATCTGATGTTATAAATGCCCCTAGGTATCTAAAATTATCAACTTGGTTAAGGATTTTCCCTTCTATTTCTATGTCACATTTTGGTGTCACCATTTTCTTTGATATTACCATTGTTTACTGTTTTCTTGATATTCAAGGAGAGTCCTTTCCTTGCACTCTCTGTTACTACAATGTCTAATAATTGTTGTAGGTCTGTTGAATTATCCGCCACCAATACTGTGTCATCTGCATAGCGTATATTATTTATATTATAACTTCCAACTAGTATTCCTGGCATCTCTTTGATCTCTCTCATTATTACTTCGCTATACAGGGAGAAAAGATCTGGTGACAAGACACACCCTTGTCGTCCTCCTAGCTTTATCTGTTCTTAACTACCCTCTTTATTTCCCATTTTAATTGCTGCTACTTGGTTCCAGTAAACATTCTTTATTATTCTTAAATCTTTTCCATCAATGTTGATATCTTCCAACATTTTAATCAGTTCATCATGTTTTACTTTATCAAATGCCTTAGTATAATCTATGAAGCACAAATATATGTCTCTCTGTTTCTCTATTGACCTTTCTATTAGTGTCCGTAATGTATAAATTGCATTGTTTGTGCCCTTTCCTTCCACAAATCCATACTGTTCTTCACTAATTTCCATTTTTATTTTCTTTTTGATTCTTCTCATTATGATTCTGAGTAGAAGCTTAGTGATATGGTTTATAAGGTTAATTGTACGAAAATCTTCACAATCAATTGCTCCTGGTCTTTTTGGTATAGCTATAAATAAAGATTTCAGCATATCACTGGGTAAATATCCACTGCTGTAAATATCATTCAACATTTTGGTTAATATATCTACTCCAAATTCTCCCAATACTTCTAATTCTTCTATTGTGATTTCATCTGGCCCAGCTGTTTTTCCTTTCTTCATACGTTTCATAGCGTCAGCGACTTCTTCTTTCAGAATAGGTGGACCTTCTAAGTTACTATCTTCTGTTAATTCTCCCCTTTCTCCTTCATATAATTCTCTTATATACTCATTCCACCTCTTCATTATAGCATCTTCCTCTAATATTATCTTTCCTGTTTTTGATTTCAAACACCCTGTATTTATTCTTATTTTTCTTCCTGTAAGCTCACTGATTTGTCTGTGCATATTTTTTGTATCTTTAATGGAATTTAATTCAATTTTTTTGCATTGCTCGTTTAACCAACTTTCTTTAGCCTTCCCACATTTATCTTTTATTTCTTTATTTATCTTAGCGTATTCTTGTTTGTCATTTTTACTCTGTTTTCTTTTGTCCATCAGTTTTAAGATATCTTCATTCATCCATTTTTTCTTAGCTATTTTGCCTCTCTCCCGTAATACTTCTTTGCTAGTTTGATGAATGGAGTCCCTTAACATTTCCCATTGTTCATCTATACTCTGTATTTTAGTTATTGCATTGTACCTATTTTTCACAGTCACTCTGTATTGTTCTTGCATTTCTTTATCTATTTTCAGAACCTCTTTATTAAGACTCATGTTCTTAACCATTTTTTCCCCTCTCTTTAATCTTACTTTTATTTGTCCACATAGTGGTATATGATCACTATTACAGTCAGCACCAGGCATTGTCTTTACATTAATTAAAGCATTTCTAAATCTTTTATTAATTAGTATGTAGTCAATTTGGTTGCGTATTTTCTTATCAGGGCTTATCCATGTGTACAGTCGTCTTTTATGGTGTTTAAACCATGTGTTTCCAATTATCATCTCATTGATATTTGCCCATTCTATTAGCTTTTCCCCTCTTTCATTTCTTGTACCTAAACCATAATTCCCCACTACATCTTCCATTTTTCCCTTTCCTACTTTTGCATTAAAATCACCAAGTATTATTTTTATTTCTTGTGATCCAGTTTGAGCCATCGCCATTTCTATTTCGTCGTAAAAGTGTTGTATTTCTTCATCACTACTGCTTGCTGTTGGTGCATATACTTGTATAATATTTATGTCTATTGGTTTGCCTTTGATTTTTACCATAATAACTCTATCTGAAATACACCAGTATCCATTAATTGACTTGGCTGTTTTTTCATCTAATATTATTCCTACACCTTTTTCATGTGTATCCCCTCCAGAATAAATTATTGTGTGATTGTCAGCTATAATTTTGCCCGATCCCTTCCATCTCATCTCACTAACGCCTAGTATATTCATTTTCATGCTATCCATCTCTCTTAGAACATTGGTCAACTTTCCTAGCTCATTTAATGTCCTAACATTCCATGTTTCTACTCTAAATTTATTTATTTTAGTTAAGATTTTGCCATCAGTAGCTGGATGACGGTCTGGTGTCACCTGTGGCTCATGACTGTCCCTACCGGACGAGGATGCCCTAAGACAGCCATTAACGTCCTTCACTAACTTTGATATATGTTTTGCCATGAAGTCTTGGGAAGATAATGTGGTGGTTTCCCCTTGCGTTCCACATTCACATGGTGGTCTTTTTACCTCTGCCTTTGACAGCCATTTCCGACTGTAAGGACAAGTGAGTGCCCTGCTCTGCTCAGTTGCAGAGTTGTCCACTTATTCCGGTGGATACTCGGTCCCCAGAGCTGTGTTAGCCACACCGTGGTGTGTTTCCATCCTCTACCGCGGGGAGGTGCAGTTGGGATTTTCCCTTCATAAAGTTATGGTCTCTGACCAAAACTCTCCAGTACTTTTAGAGGACTTTTTTCTGTGGCTATCGTCCCAAAACGCCCTCCCACACAATGTGCTGTAGAGATTGTGTAGAATTGTGAGTAAGACCTTTAACCACGCATGCAACAGATTTCGTTAAAACAAATGTAGCCAGAAGAGGAGATAGATTATGTCTTAGACAGAAGACAAGCGAAACTTAACTGCCAAAACAGGGTTCATTGTGCTTTATGTTGTGAGTCATAAGTGGCTGAGATACCTGTAGCGTTAACTAACATACCGGTAATAGCGCTTGGCTTTCGCAACTGTATACGGTCCTTAATTATTTGATGGAGAGACAATACGGTCGTATCATGTCAGCCTAACGAGGTAGCTGAGAAAGGCTAATAGTGGTTTTAGAATATGCATGGTGCCACACGGCATTAGCAGTTTGATAGGCAAAATATCAAACAGATAAATCATCGAAAGATAAATATATCTGTGTGGATATCATATGAGAATGACCCATGTAATGTGTACGCAACGTCTAGTGATAGAGTGACTTGCGTGTTTCAATGGCCTCAAGAGCTATACCGACTGTAGCGAAACTACTGGTTGTGGTAGTGTTTCCCATGTCGGACACGTCAATGGATGGGGATCAGAGGAAGAGATACGCAAACCAGCTGCTTTGTAGATAGACTGGGGGAGGTCAAAGGCTTGGGAAAGCAAAACCGAAAAAAATGATTGTGGAAGTCGGATGTACTGAGTCATATGCTTGAAGAAACAGGCCAACGCACTTAATAGATGATGATATGAGAATGGAATGTTGACATATTACTGACAAGAGCGTACAACGAAAAAATGTCTGAGTATAGAGCCAGATGAAGACCAAGACAACAATGCACAGACATCTAGGTTGCCAATTTTTTTTTTTAAATGTTGCATATCCCTGACAGGACGTTGCAGTCAACACCAGCATCTTTCATCTGCTGTTAATGTACTAGGCAAGATTACGCTCAGTAGTTTGCCATTGTTTTCTGAGCGACCAGTTCACATACCCCGTAAGTAACCAACGCGGCGCGATCCGCTAACGAATCTCTCGCAGCTGCGTTACTCACGAGAATATATGGGATTACGGAGAATGACGTTAACTACTAGGCCAGGGAGGGCGGCTTGCCAAACAATATATACCCTTTAATGAATTTAAACAAAGATGTATTGCACAATTTCACGCCTGGCATATTTATCTGCATCTCGTCATGAAACGACATTTGCTTATTAACCATCAACAAGTTGATAAGCAAAAAAGCATTTCGATTATTGCAATCGACAAACAGTAATCGATTGCTCAATTATATCGACTAAGCGATTCCAGCCGTTGCTGTGCAAACAGAAGGGCTTCCTGTTAAAACTTAGATTTCCATGGGGATAAGATACTCCACATCTGAACAATATCAGTGGCCGTGCACTTAGTATTTCAGCCTACATATTAAACGTGTATTCACTTTATATCATATACAACTCTGCAGTGTGCACTTGACGAGATGCAGCGAAGCACATCTAATGTGCACTAATCAAACACGAATACGATACTACCGAGGCAACGAATATGACATTGAAACGCAAATTTATCCTTGGCAATTGAGTTGAGCTAAGAACCGACATCACTGCACTCATGACATTCCCATACGCGCTCCGTCCCCATGTTCAACAGCCAGCAAAGAGTCATACTACTTATCGTTCCCATCGCTATCTGACTGAAAGCTCTCCTGGTTTTCCCTTTGTTTTGAGATTCTTCCAAAACCCCCGCCGATCCCCCGCCATATCATTCTGTCCACATACGGGTTCTCAATCTGCCCCCCCCTCCCTTTCTCCACCTGGTCACCCAGACACTCGACCACCTCTCCCATGTTCAAATGTAATGCATTCCCTGCCAGCATATCAGCCTGTTCATTCCCCCGCATTCCCGCATGGCTAGGGCAAAAAATCCATACAATTCTCACAGTATGTGACCTCTGAAGCGAGGATTAGCTATCCTTGGCAGTTATTGCTTCAACTTGTTATAATATCTAAAGTCGTCGTTGTCACATGATTAAAACTGTTGGTCTAAGCGAGTTACGACGATAGAAAAGACTGAAAAGACGGGCTCAGAAGGGAGTGAGTAGACACACACGCACGTAATCACACACACACGCACAGAGAGAGAGAGGAGGGGGGGGGGGGAAAGAAAATTTGCGTTGTTTCAAAAACAAAAACCGGCAAGTTTCCTTAAATTTACGCCACTTCACATCAGAAACTGGCGAAGGAAATGAAATCTGGTGCCACGTACACTATACCGTTGCACGTCGGTGGCCGTGCTTATGGGATGGCGAAGGCAGTTTCACAATCTCGACATATCAGGCTCGAAGTCAGACGCAGGAGCAGATCGCTTTACTTTTATTTTCACAATGCTGTGAATGTCGGCCGCTCAGAAAGCAAAGGAAAACCACCGAACGCAACATATCCTAGAAAATCACAAAGTTAGTTGCATATTCGTTACAGGACGTTGTAGTCAATCCCATCATTTTTGGGGGCTATTTATGATTTCTTAGCAGGTCTACTTTCAGTAGTTTGTCATTTCTTTAAAACGACCGGCACTCATAATACCATTGTATGAAAACCAGCGCAATGTGGTCTGCTGTCAAATCAGCCGAAGCTGTGTTTCGAGCACCATCTGCGGGATTACGAATTGCTTCCGTAACCACTTCGCCACAGAGCCCGCAGAAGACGCCCATAAATTCTGGGGTTGATAGCGAGGTCCTGTAAAGGTCATGCAACTAACTGTTGTACTCCACGAAAGCGTTATATATAGTCACCCATACAAAACAGCACTGAAGCAACAGGTACAGAATTAAACGGCAGTGACATATGTAATCAGGTTGACTCACTGACACGAGACATAACGTACCAGCGTGGCCTATACATCCAGAACCGTAACATCTTGAGACTATGCACTACACGGAACTAAACCGTTGCACCCCTTGTTTTTGTTGAATTTACAAGACAGGAACATGTTCCCCAAGGCGGGAACTCTTATTGCCAGCTGATTTAAATGTGTAACTCCGGGGGAGAAAACAAAACTAAACTAGAGTTGCTGCTTGGAATAGACAGTACCTGGTTTCTTTTTCTTTTCTTCGTGGCTAAATGTTTGCATTGTGAGACTTCGTGTCACGCGGCCCATAGCTTTTTTGTAATCCACGAATTCTATGTTTGAATATCATGTTTTCAGAACTTTAAATAGAATGTCGTTTTCATATTCTAGCTTGTTACGATGTAAATTTGAATGCCTTTTTTTTTTAACGAAACAGCGCATGCTAGCGTTTCTTTCTTTCTTGTTTGTTTGTTTTTTGTTTTATTTTGCACATATTGTTTTCATAAGTTTTAATACATTGCCGTTTGTACATTGCAGGTTAGTTTATGTATTTATATGTTACATTATTTAATGTGTTACTTTTTTTGAACAATGGATATATATTTTTGAATTGTTTTATGGTTGAGTGTTGGCTTCGTCTCTCATTCATGTTTGCACATACTGTTTTAAGAAACTTACATAGAATGTTGTTTACCTATGTTGAAGATGTATTTTTGAACTTTTTATAACGAACCAATATATATTTTCGCGTCTTGTCTTTCTATTTCGTTATTCCGTTTGTTAACTTTTAATATCTAACTTTGTGAAACTGAAATGCCATATTTATATCCTTTCCTAGATACCAGTTCCATTTATTGTAAGTACTTGGTGGATAAATTGGCGTCCATTTTCTAGCATGCAGCCATATATTGAATAATTCCTTCGCCTGATTTCTTCGTTACAAGAACGTTCTGTTGTAATGAGCTTGTTGTCCCTTCTTGTATACTTATACAGTTAAATCTGCATGTAATCCCGATTTATACTTTGTTCCATTTTATTTCACTATCTTATAGTTCTGAACTTGTTTTTTTTTTCTGTATGTAAGGTTATAACCGCCTCTGCAGTCTGCTGTGTTCAGTTACTGATGTGTGTGGTTTCAGTTTGATTCATTTCTTTTTTTGAATTTGGGTACTTTATGTTTGCAGTAGCTTTTATCAACCCGTTGTTTTGGAGTAGCGCAAATATCGATTGTGTGACTGTATGTGTACAGTGATGTCTACGGTTAATTTTCGTGTATTAATAGGCTATTCTTGTCCTACACAGCCACGCACATGAGTATTATATTCCACATGCACACCACAGAGACAAGAGTATAGAGATACACACACGCGCGGACGCGCACATAGACTGGGTATAGACATACACACACAATGTATACACACACATATATAATGAACGAGTCACAGTGGCTTCTTGGAAGGAACAGTGACGACAGTTATTGTTCCTGGAAAAAAGTTGGAGGTAGACCAGCATGAAGACGGACACAGGCTAAACTGCACGACATCTTGGGCATGAGGCAAAAAAAAAAAAATGGCATGAGAGCAAGACGATTTTCTGGGGGGCTGTGATGAGGGGGGCGTTCTGCAAAGAGCCTGCTACAAGATGATGGTCATGATGATGATGATGATATGAAAATGAACGAGCGGGGGACGACAGCCTAATTGGCGTTCTGGTAAACACTTGTAATAAACAAAGTAGTCCCTCAATAGACGCTTGTAAAGAAACTAATCCACTATAACTCTCACTGTTTCCTCTCATGGCGTGTTCTCAGTATCATTTCTCATTACCTGTTTTGACTACCTGCTGTCACGATTTCCTCTCATTACCTGCGCTCACTACCTCCTCTCATTACCTGTTCTCACTACCTACTCTCACTACTACTTTCACTACCTACTCTCACCTGAGAACAAAGCAGTGTGACTATGTACCGACTAGATACCGCCAGGTAACAACCCCTGCAGTGAAGTTATATACACACTGCTGTCAGACTACCACCTATCAATTAAGCTGTCATTGAAGACAGAAGACACATTGAAGTAATTACCGACTTTCATCATTGCTTAGTACATTGAGCAAGAAGGCACCCGAGATGCGATCCTTCAAAATAGTTGACAGTCCCACCACCAGCTTAACTCATTCTGTATGGGCAACGCATCATGCGTTGATCTTTTATATCTTCATACGTTGATCTTTTTATATAGCCGACGGACTTTCAGTCGCAGATAGTAATTATGTTTACAAACTCTTAGTTGTTACTTGAAATGTTTTTGTTTTTGCTCTGGTGTCTTTAACTCATTCAGCGTATATTTTGTTAGGTTCACATTAAAGATGGCCTGATTCACATCAGTAACAAGTAAAGGGCCGCTTTTAAAATTATAAAGTGAATATTGTAAATGATGCTGGCCCCACATTCTTAGACCCGTGGGCATTCGATGGCTGATGTGATCAATACCACACCATTCGCCGTATTTGGGAAATTTCCTGGTATCCATTTTAGACTGTTCGCAGGTACATGAAAAGAAAATATTATCACCTTGGAGGGGATTGGAGCACATTACCACCGGGTTGGTGGGAAAAAGTACTAGTCATTGCGCTGCCGCGGCGTCCGAACGCTGGTTGCTTGCCAGAGCAATATCTGGTACTTAGTTTACAAGGCTGGGTCCACCCCATTGTTATATAGGGGAGGGGGCATATGCATGAGGCATGAAAAC
Source organism: Cepaea hortensis (assembly GCA_963921405.1). NCBI lineage: Eukaryota > Metazoa > Mollusca > Gastropoda > Stylommatophora > Helicidae > Cepaea > Cepaea hortensis. The sequence continues at coordinate 32,878,058 of OY992878.1, forward strand.
CAAAGCGCGAGAATATGTTTTTGGAAAAGATAAACACTTATTTGAGCGAATGATTTGGTCATGTAAAAAGGCTCCGACAAACAGTATACTGCAAAAAGCTTTGACATTATGGAAAAAACAAAAACATATTAAGAGGCAGATCCTATAAAAGGATACTAAGAAAGCAGAGGCGACGAACGCCATCTTATAGCCACATACGACCTTTGTCCATAAAAGTTAAAATGCAAGAGGTTCTACATCACATGTTCCGATCTTCTTTTGGCAGAGCGGCTTGCCGTGGGCGGCGTATAGACCACAAACTCCAAAGCTTAAGCGACGACCCCTGAGTGGTCTAAAAAAAAATACACCCGTGAACCGAACGACAGAGACCGAATACGAACGTATGATCTTCGAAGCGCAAGGCAAGCGGCCCCAGGAAGCTCTTTAACCTGATAACATGTTTGCATATCCTTTACAGGACATCGCTGTCAACATCAGCATCTTTCAGATGATTGTTGATTTCTTGGCAAGATTACGCTCAGTAGTTTGCCATTAATTTCTGAGCGACCGGCTCCATACTCTAAGTCACTGGCGCGACTCGAATCGCTTCCAATTCTTGTGCGCTGACATCAACCACGAGAGTATTCGGGGTTACGGGGAAAGCTGCTAACCGGCCTTTAACCTGATACTGAAAGGCATAACCGTGGAGAGAGAGAGAGAGAGAGAGAGAGAGAGAGAGAGAGAGAGAGAGAGAGAGAGAGAGAGAGAGAGAGAGAGAGCATTCTGTTGCTGTCATTATCACCTGCATAAGCAAAATATATGCAAGATGTTAGGGAAGAATCATCGTGTCGCCTACAGTATTAACACCTTTAGCGTCCCCAGGTGAGGCATTAATCTTCATGGTCATGAGATAAATGGAAGCAGCGCTGCTGATTATTTTGTTAATGGATGAGATTACCGTGATTACAGATTATCATTAAGGTGTGTTTATTTTGCGCTTTTTAAGATGCCTGTTTTGATGAACGTAATCTGTTCTCCAACTTCGGTTACTCGTGGTTCACTTAGCTCCCTCGTCTATTGTGACTTGTTCGAAACGAAGCCAGCCGCCGTCGCTTCAACGCAGGGAATTATTGGGGTGGGGTGGGGTGGGGGGGGTGGGGGGGGGTGTGAAAAGGAGATAACCAGTGTAACCAGAACACTATCATAAATAGCAGAAAGGGTTGATGGTGAGGGGGGTCTTCATCAGTAAACAAAAATAACAGACGAAGGCATATGGGACAATAAAATAAGGATTTGGCATAATAATTTTATGCAAACCTCTGTAAAAATAAGTACATAAATAAAAATGAATTAGAGTGCAGTGTAAGGTATTTTTATCTGGATGTGTTGGATATTTTGTGTGACCTTTACCCATGTTAGGTAAACGGTTACTAGATATATCTAACGTCACTGTACTTGCGGAGGACATGACAGTGTGTACTTTTGATTATGGTGGATGGTAAATATACTGATTTTGGCTTGACACTCCGGCTGTGTTTACACCTTCTCTCTTATGTTCTTCCTTGTACCAGTGTCACGTCTGGTTCTGTGTAGGTGGTCTCGTTTGAGCTGTAGCTTAGTAAGCTTATCCATTTTTATTGACCTCTTTATCAGAGATCAGTTGCCATCTCCACAACGACGATCGGTAGCAGTGTGTCTCCAGAATTCTGTTTCGCGGTATGTCCATACGGTATAGTATCCTCTTTCCTGCCAGTCTCTTCATCATATCCTCCAGTTTAAACATGTTTTTCTCTAGCACCTTTGCTTTCATCCTTTCCTTTTAGTTGTCTCTTTATATTCCCAAAATAAAATAAGTAAAAAGAATGTCCACATATGAAACCACATGACAACCAAAAATCACAATCAACAATAAAGAAACGATGGCGCTGTAATCAGCTTCAATGGGGGAAGTGTTCAAAGGAAACCAGGCGTAGACTGGCCATAGCAATTCCGAGATGAAGCAGCGTTCAGAGCTTTTGGTACAGCACAGGTAAACACATTAAAGTAACATTTTAGGGGACGTGCGCCCTTTTCCGTTGCTGCGTATGGACGTGAGTCATGGACCACCAATTCAGTCACCGAAGGAGAAAATTGGGTCTTAAATGTTTTACAGAGACAGCGTTAGAATATCGTGGACCCAGAAAAGGATTAATACGGAAATTCTACAGCAGCTGAACATGGAAGAAACACGGCCCACAAACAGCGTTATGGCTCAGAAAGTGAAATACGAGGGGAAGTCAATAAGTAAGTCACAAATGGCTGTAGAAAAATAACTAAATATGATAACAACTTGAAACAAGTTTATTTTTAGACATACATTGTCCCTTTATTTCTCAACATAATTTCCACTAACATTGATGCATTTATCCCATCGTTTTATCAGTCCTCCCAAACCGGCCGCATAGAACTGCGTGCTCTGTTTTATGAACCACTTTTTCACTTCACATTAAACTTCGGCGTCATTCGCAAAATGTCTCCCGCCAAGGTAGGATGTCAGTGTTTATGCTGACAAATGTTTGTCCCGTAAAGCGGCTCATAGCCGTGTAGAAAAAAGTTACGAGGGTGAGTCAATAAGTAAGTAACACAGTTCTGTGGGATGACAGGTAAATGAAAACAAAGCACGCAGTTCCATGTAGCCGGTTTGGGAGGACTGATAAAACGATGGGATAAGTGCATCAATGTTGGTGGAAATTATGTTGAAAAATAAAGGGACAATGTATGTCTAAAAATAAACTGGTTTCAAGTTATATGTAGTTAATTTTCTACAGCCATTTGTGACTTACTTATTAACTTACCCTCGTACTTTGGCTATATTTGAACAGTATTGTGGTTTTGGGAAGACCAGTGATGGCTGGCGTGGTTCTTAAAAGGCACGGGTCGACCAGCACGAAGAAGGACGTGTAGGATACCTCGGCATGAAAATACATTAGATAGGAGAACTGGCGATAGCTGGATAATCTGACCAGCGGATTGAGATGAGAACGATGCTATGCAAAGAGCCTGCTACACCATGAAGCATTTATAAAATATACGTTATTTGCGTAACATTGGTATCGCTTAGAAATTATCTTTTCGTTTATAGTGTGCTTTTTTACTTTTGAATTATTTGCCATTGTTTTCCATTATACTCGTCCCGCCTTGCGAAATATTATCCACTGTATTTTATTATTTGCCATTGTTTTCCATTATATTCGTCCCGTCTTACGAAATATCATCCACTGTATTTTATTATTTGCCATTGTTTTCCATTATACTCGTCCCGTCTTACGAAATATCATCCACTGTATTTTATTATTTGCCATTGTTTTCCATTATATTCGTCCCGTCTTACGAAATATCATCCACTGTATTTTATTATTTGCCATTGTTTTCCATTATATTCGTCCCGTCTTACGAAATATCATCCACTGTATTTTATTATTTGCCATTGTTTTCCATTATATTCGTCCCGTCTTACGAAATATCATCCACTGTATTTTATTATTTGCCATTGTTTTCTATTATATTCGTCCCGTCTTACGAAATATCATCCACTGTATTTTATTATTTGCCATTGTTTCCCATTATATTCGTCCCGTCTTACGAAATATCATCCACTGTATTTTATTTAAAGCTCGCTCGCTTTGAGCTCAAGCGTTGTCCATACATGTGCTACCACTTCAGTGCACTAGACTGATTTTCGCATGTGGATTAGCTTTCCCTATTACCATTACCCCTCACCATAGGGTGAACCCACTCCGACTTCAGAGATACTTGTAATTGTAGTCTTCATGTCAAGGACGAGAAGTCAACATTTTAGTCCAACTGACCGGTGTAGGAGTTGAACCCGCTACCTTGACATCAGCACACCGGATGTTTAAGAGCAAGGGCGCTTTTCTATTCGGTCATGCCGACCTCCTATGTCCACAGTGTAAATGTACGCTATACATGTTCTGTTGAACAATATATAGATACACAAGTCCCGGAACATTATTCCCCCGTGCTAATCGCGTCTCTACCGTGCACTCTTAGATAGCAAGCAACACAGCTGTGTTCATCTTTGCCGGCTTCATGTTTCTTAATTTACTAGGTGCAGCATCAAGTATTTTGTCAGCTTGTTCTGGGGATGGTTTTTCTCTTTATATAAGCGTGACTTTATTACAGGAATACTTTTTGTGATGTTTCCCACGGCCACTATAAACTTTCATGACACTTTTCTTGTTGTCATAGAAGTGTCAAGCCCTGAGTGGTGAACTGTAGATACGCCAGTGATAGGGGCCTTTCCTCTTGGCAATGCACTAGAAAATAGGCCACGATGATTGATAGACGATTTGTTGGTGGCTTCTCACATTTCAACAGTTAAGTTACGAATGAAAACTATCATTGATCAAGTGTAACATTTCATCATCATGTTCCCTTCAACCGCTGTGTGTGTTTGTCCATCCATCATGTGCCATGCCGATAAGCGTGGGCGGTCATGTTTTGCCATCTCACTCGATCACCAGAGTCGCGTATCAGCTCCCTGTTTGTCTCGACCATGCCACGTGGCCAAGCCATCCAGGTATTTACTTCTTGGTCTTCCCCTTGGTCTCTTCCCTTCGGTCTTGCCAGTTGTCACCAAGTTCTCCAATTCATTTCTTCTCATAACACGCCCACAAAATTTTGACTGTCTGCGTCTAATGACTCTAATCAGTTTACGATCTTCATTTGTTTCTCGAAAGACTTGTTCATTAGTTATTCTATCTGTCCATGGTATTCTTTGCATTTTCCTCAGAAACCACATTTCCCCAGCCATCAGATGTTTTTCAGCTTGGCTGCTCATCGTCCACGCTTCGCATCCATACAAAAGTACAGGTTCTGCGTAACACCTCAACACTCTTTTTCTAGTTTTGATTGGTATCTTTTTATTGGTCAGTATGTTTTTCATCTTGCAAAAGGCTACCTTCGCAATGGTAATTCTTGTTCTAATCTCTTCAATGCATCTCCCATCAGATGTTATGACTGTTCCGAGATAGTTGCACCGATTCACCTGTTTAAGAATATGCCCATTTACTTGTATATTACATTGTGGTATTTCTTCCTTCCTGGTGACGACCATAATCTGTGTCTTCTTACTATTCAATTCTAACCCCAGTTGTTCACTGTGTGCAACAACCGCATCTACTAATTGTTGCAGATCCTGCGCATTGTCTGCAATCAATACTGTATGATCTGCATATCTAATGTTATTGATGTTTCGTCCTCCAATGCTGATTCCATTTATATCTTCTACATTTCTGAAATTTTTTTGACTGTATAGGGAAAACAGATCTGGAGACACTACACACCCCTGCCTAATACCTCTCTTAATATGTTGATATTGTCCCACTTCATTATCAATCCTTATGGCAGCTTGTTGTTTCCAATATATGTTTTTTGTAAGTCTAACACTAATGTCTTTCCCATCAATTTGTAGATCTGCAAGCATATCCACCAAGATATCGTGAACAGAATGGTTTATTAGTACGAATATTTTTTTTTTCTTTCTGGCTTCGAGTCAAAGGAGTTACGGGCGCAGTTCCCGCATACACGCTTTCGAAACGCAGCTGCAGACGATTTGGCAGCAAACCGCCTTGCGTTTGTGTTTTACGAAATGGTATGAATAAAATTGGGTGTAACTGCGGTAAAGCTGTGAAAATGTAAACAATATAAAATGACACAAAGTAGTGAAGCTTTACATAACAGATTTACGACACATACAGAGCTGTATGTCTAGTTTCTGTTGTGATAATGTGGTCGCGTCCAGCGTGGTCTGGTGGTTACACACCCGTATCACACGCCAGTGATCCGGGGTTTGTTTCCGGGTCCGGTCAAGGATATGCACTATTGACGAGCTCAAATGAGAGCGAAACTCGAGCCTAGTGATTCCACGTTGTCGTGGATGGGCCTTAGGTTCATACCATAATGCGATCAGCGTTGCCAGTGGTGGGTTGTGCGCAATATTTAAAACTGTTTTTATTCTTTTATTACAAGGGAAATAATTTCATCTAGGTTGAAGTCAATCTTTAGCAATCAAGGGGAACAATTATAGATTTAACTATACTTATACTGATAGCTATTTTGCAAGAGAAGTATATGTTTATCTCTGTAACAATTTTATTCATATTTTGGAGGGTATCAATTGAATGTTACCATTATAAAAGCTTTACACAATTTTGATTATTATTTAAAATTTCAGAACTAAATATTTGTGTAATATATATTGTTTAGTAAATCATTTATTTCTTTATCTGCTAGGCCGCGTCTGTCGAACCCGAAGACTGATGTACACTGGTTTCTCTTCACAACGTATAAATCTTTCAGTTTCGACATTTACCTAAATATTTTTCCTAAATTTTTACCTAAATTATTATTACCTAAATATCAATCGCTTCTCGGCCTTTTGGCTAAGATCAAGTGTATTTGCTGGCCTCCAGTAGTGCGCTTGGTCTGGTCGGAGGCCGGGATGATCAATCTCGGTCCCTTGGCTAAGATCAGGCGCATTTGCTGCATCCCCCGCAGTAGTGCGCCTGGCCTGGTCGGGGGCCGGGTGATCAAAAAAAAAAAAAAAAACCCTCACATTAGCATCACTTTAAATGTGGGCCCGGTGGACCACTGTGGGCAATAGCTCACAGTGGGACTAAGGGTCCACGCCAAAAACAGGGGAGGCGGGGAACCAGCTAGTCTGGGATGACCGCCAAACCCTAAATCTAAAAAAAAAAAAAAAATTACCTAAATATTTTAACACTTGGAATGCCGCAAACAGCACCAAGTCAAATCAAAAGAAAATTTGACATGTTTTCGAGACACACAAAAACAGGATGTAGAGCAACAATGTCAATTTGTCCATGTTGTCTCTCATGCCCACCATGGTAGGAAACCCTTGGTGCTGCTTGTGGAATAACGGCTTTAACCGTGGCAGCCAGATGTTCTCTGTGTGTTTTTGGCTTTACAACCAGTGGAGTAAAGACAGGTTCGATGGCTTCAAGAGCAATGTCTATTGCGTACAAAAAGCAGATTGGACTCCATATAATTGCTTCACTTCAGTCAGTAGGGCAAGGTGGCTTCTCAACGGTGGCAGTCATCAGCAGCGCTGATGATTCTGTTCTCAGTCAGCAACTTGGTATATTTGGTCGGAAAACCATAGATGTTAAGTAGACAGAAAGGACAGAACCACAACTGTTCTGCCTCCAAGCGCTTCCTAATCTGTTAGTTCACTATATTATGGTGCGGTTCAGAAACATACACATTGGGCGTTGATTGTGAGGATAATAGGATAACTTTGAATCTTCCAGAGTGTCGTTACATAGACGAATAGGAGGCAGGATAAGGAAAACAAAGAAGAATGACAAAAACTGGTGTTGAAGAAAACACTGCTGAATGAGATCAAAGCCAGGCGGCTATGACACATCAGCCATATCATCATCATCAAGTTCCCTGCCATCTGGCATAGGCGTTCATGTCTCTCCACAGATCTCAGTCTTTTGTGCTCTGGATCAACTCTGCTGATGACATTTATCCATGCCACCGTCTCAGTCCATCCAGCATCATGTCTCCGGGTCTACCTCTAGTTTTCTTCCCCTCGATCTTTCCAGTTGTCAGGATGTACTCCAATGCATTTCTTCTCATCATATGGTCAATGAAAGCTGTCCGTCTCTTTCTTATTATTGTATATACCGGTCTAGTTCATTAGCCTCTGTCAGGCAATTGTCGTTAGTTACTCTGGAAGTCCATGGAATTCCCAGCATTCTTTTGAGGAACCACATCTCTGTTGCTTCCAAGTTCTGCCCAGTTTGTTCATTTACATTCAAAGATTCACTGCCATACAGCAAAACATGTTCTACATAGCATTTAAGTACTCTCTTTCTTACATTCAATGATAGTCACTTATTGCATAAGATACTTTTCATTTTCTGAAATACAGCTTTTGCTTGCTGTATTCTGTTCTTAATCTCTGTCGTGCATCTTCCATCTGATGTTATAATTGCCCCTAGGTATTTAAAATCATCAACTTAGTTAAGAATGTTTTTTCGTCTATTTCCATTGCACATGTTGGTGCCACCCTTTTCTTTGATATAACCATTGTTAATATTTTATTGATGCATCGGTCATACACAAAGACATATGTTCTCGCTAGAGGACGCGCTGAACGGAAAGGGAAGACAACGTGGCATGTGGGTGGACAAGATCAACTGACATCAAACTCGGTGTGTGTGAGTTGTGAGACTGCGTTCACCTCCCCATATCATCAAGGAGAAGACCCTCCAGTGCTACATTAAGGCATAAGAACTTTCCCATAACATGTTTGGTGTATTGAGGTGCGGGAGGGGTTGCCGTAACCCATATGTGTGTGTGTGTGTGTGTGCGCGCGCGCTCGTGTGTCTCTCTGTCTGTCTGTCTGTCTGTCTGTCTCTCTCTCTCTCTCTCTCTCTCTCTCTCTCTCTCTCTCTCTCTCTCTCTCTCTCTCTCTCTCTCTCTCTCTCTCGCTCTCTCTCTCTCAAGTAGCGTGAGAAACTGTTTGTTGAACATTCTTAAACTACAGCTGAAATTGTAAACTTATCTCAAGCTAAAAGCATGTAAATAAATGATAACATGTATGTTGAAATCTCCTAAATTGCAGCTGAAGTTTTATACTCATCTCAGACCGAATATGTATGCATTAATGAAACCTGCTACGAAATAAAACTAATTGCCACTGTGATCACGTAGTAATAACCTGATACTGAATCAATTATTCATGGTGGGCTGAATTTTGTAGCTAATGCTTTTCTACAGAATGGGGAAGCCAGCCTTACGCCCAACCCTCCTTCGTCGCCTCTTACGACATGTATAGCAGATTACAGTGCCCACCTATTGTGATCTGTCCTTAATTGTCCTGGTAAGATACGGACGGAGACCTGGCAGGCCACACTAGGCAGTGACCAGTGAATCAGGAGGTGAAGACAGGGCAATGAACCTGAGATTAGTATTTTTATTATGTGCGCCAGCTCGCCTTTAACTCAAGCGTAGTACATACACGCCATCTCTAGTAGCTCTAGACTGAATTTTGCGTGTGGATTAGCTTTCCCTATTACCAGTGTCCCTTGGCATCAGCCGAATCCACTCTGACTTCAGAGGCACTTGTCATTTACGTCTCCAAGTCAAGGAAGTAAAGTCAACATTGCAGTCCAACGGATTGATGTAGGGGTTGAACTCACTACCTCAGCATCAGCGCATCGGATGTTTAATAACGAGTGCTCTTATCCATTCGGCCATGCTGACCTGATCTGAGAATAGAAAGGCCTTTAGCTGGATTTCACAGAGCAAAAGGAAATAGAGGAAGGCATAAAACGCACGGAGAAGAGAAGCAGAGTCGGGAATGAGTAATATGGAGAGGACGTGGTCAGGGCTGCATGGGCTAGCTGGTGGTGGAGCGGCTAGGAGTGAGTTGGTTGACGGATTATGCCCCATGGGAGTTAAAGGACAGAGAAAGAGAGAGAGAGAAAGAGAAAGGTATATATATATATATATATATATATATATATATATATATATATATATATATATATAGAGAGAGAGAGAGAGAGAGAGAGAGAGAGAGAGAGAGAGTGTTAGTTAACTCATGCAACAAGGAAATAAGCGATCAGACTGTCTGGAATTTGAAATAAACACTAGCACTGGGATCGAGGTTAATGTAGCAACTGACAACAAGAGTTAATACAGTAAAAAAAAAATTAGTTGCATGTCCTTCACAGGATGTAGCAGTCAACCCCAACATGTTGGCTGTTCGTGATTCCTGGACAAGTTTTACGTTCAGTAGTTTGCCATTGCTTTCTGAATGACCGGCTTCTATACCCTTATTTCTTTGAAAAAACCAGCACCGCTGTGTTTCGAACCCGGGTAAACGTGTTTACGAATCACGTCCGTAACCTCTTAACCGCGAAGACCGGTTGTTAGGAGATTAAAGTAGCAACCGACAACAAGAGTGAATACAGTAAGTGCGCTTCAAATATATGACAACGCTAAGACTTACGTATTTTGTTGTTGCTCTTAGTATTCTTCTTTTCCTCCCCCTTTTCCTCTGCTTCCTTCTCCTTCTCCCGCTCTTTCTCCTTCTTCTCCTACTTTTTGTCTGACTCCCCCTTTCTCCTCTACTCATTCTTCTGCTGCCCCCCCCCCCCCCGCTTCTGCTTCACCACTTCTCCTCCTTTACCCGTCCTCCTCCTTCACTCCTCCTGCACCCCATTCTTCTCATTTTCCCGCTCCTTCTTCTCCTCATTCTTCATCCTCTCTTCTTCTTCTTCTGTCCTCTCTCCTTTTGATCGTTCTCCTTTTTCTGCCCCTTCCACCTCATTCTAATTCTTCTCTCCTCTTTCTCCTGCCGGCCCTCCTTTTGCTCCTCCTCATTATTCTTCTTCTTCGGCATCGTCTTCTGTTTCTTCTTCAGTTGCCTGGCCTTAGTAAACATTGGTAGTTATGATTGTCCATTCGTCTCTGTTATGTAATACTAAATTGAAATTGGTGTTATTTTTTGTTATTCAGTTAATTAAGCTTTCCATATACATCTTTCCCAGGTCAAATTTCATTTCTGTTTAAATTGTGGTCTTGGTGAGTGATCTAGTAATGCCTGCAGCTGACATGTTACATCATTCATTTCCCTCTCTGTCGTCGATATTCTCAACGTTGTTTTTAAATAGTTTGATAGGATAGAAGAAAGAGGTGGGAAGATAAACATAGAATGGCATTACATTGACGCGGGATGTAGTAGACTAATTACTGTCGTTGAAGAAGTGGGTTTGAAGGGCGTCTTGGTGAGAAACTGTGACTCATAAAGAAAGGTTGACGCACCGGTGTAGATATAGTGAAGTGAAACAAGCGCCACATCATTGACAGCCTTCAGAGCTGGGGAACAATACGGGATAATGGATAGTAGATACATTGAGTAGAATAACAGATACGTTGAATAGAATAATAGATACACTGAGTAGAGTAACAGAGGCATTGACTAGAGTAACAGATACATTGAGTAGAATAATAGATACACTGAGTAGAGTAACAGAGGCATTGACTAGAGTAACAGATACATTGAGTAGAATAATAGATACACTGAGTAGAGTAACAGAGGCATTGACTAGAGTAACGGAGACATTGAGTAGAGTAACAGATACATTGAGTAGAATAACAGAGACATTGAGTAGAGTAACGGATACATTGAGTAGAATAAAAGATACATTGAGTAGAATAACGGATACATTGAGTAGAATAACGGATAGATTGAGTAGAATAATAGATACATTGAGTAGAGTAACGGATACATTGAGTAGAATAACAGAGACATTGAGTAGTGTAACGGATACATTGAGTAGAATAACAGAGACATTGAGTAGAGTAACAGATACATTGAGTAGAATAAAAGATACATTGAGTAGAATAACGGATACATTGAGTAGAATAACGGATACATTGAGTAGAATAACGGATAGATTGAGTAGAATAATAGATACATTGAGTAGAGTAACGGATACATTGAGTAGAATAACAGAGACATTGAGTAGTGTAACGGATACATTGAGTAGAATAACAGAGACATTGAGTAGAGTAACAGATACATTGAGTAGAATAAAAGACACATTGAGTAGAGTAACGGATACATTGAGTAGAATAATAGATACATTGAGTAGAATAACAGATACATTGAGTAGAGTAACAGAGACACTGAGTAGAGTAACAGATAAATTGGGTAGAATAAATTAAATAATTGCTTTATTGAAGAGACCAAACTAATATTGAATAAGGCAACCGGGAGAATTACGTTATAATTATTTCAGTCGGAGAGGAGACGAGGCGGGGGAGGCGAAAAGAGAAGAAAAGAGAAGACACTGGGCAGTTTGATATCATGGCATAGAGAAGCTTCAGTATCAGAAATACTTGATAGTTGACGTGGCAGAAGGCTGTGGACGTGATGATCACCAACGCCTCACCGCGTGGAGTGTAAGAAGAAGATTGAGATTGTTTCAGACGAGTGGGGAGTGGAGATAGTAAAAGTAGTATAACGGGACTTGATCGTGCATCAGGAAGAAGAACTGGCCAAGGATAGAGACACTTTTCCGCGGGCTGTGATATCGGCGTTCATCAGAGGATCTGCTGTTTGATGGTGACATAACATAATAAACAGTTTACAATAACGAACTAATGATATTTCTTGCATCAGACCTGTTGTGATACCTGTTAGCTCTTTCATGATGTCACCTCTACACGGCGTTTACAAAGACAGCGAGATAAGAGGCGATCAGAAATATATGTATTTTAATAGTCTTCTTGCAGCACTATTTAAAGAATGGGGCGATGGAAATGTGCATATCTATTATACACCATGTCTAGGTCATTGTATATAAAAAGAAGAGTGGAGGTTGCTGTGATCTCTGTTACGAGCATGAATGGATTTAGCCACTCAGTAGAAGCCCGGTCTCCATGTTAACATGTGGTAGATAATATGTATTGTAGTTACTCTCTGTCTGTCTGTCTGTCTGTCTGTCTGTCTGTCTGTCTGTCTGTCTGCCTGTCTGTCTGTCTGTCTGTCTGTCTGTCTGTCTGTCTGTCTGTCTGTCTGTCTGTCTGTCTGTCTGTCTGTCTGTCTGTCAGTCAGTCAGTCAGTCAGTCAGTCAGTCAGTCAGTCAGTCAGTCTTTCTGTCTAGTTTTAGTTTAGTTTAGTCGACGGATCAACATCACAGCAGTGTAACCCATAAGTGCTCCGTTCTACTCCTAGTGTGTGTACGTGTGTGTTTGTGTGTATGTGTGTGTTTGTGCGCGCGTGTGTGTGTATGTTCGTGTATGTATGTGTATATGGTTGTGTGGATATGTGTGCATGCATGCAGTGTATGCGAGGGAGTGTGTATTTGTATGTTATAGAGTATGTGCATAACTGTGAAAGTTTGTGCAAATTATGTAAGTATGTGTGCAGTTATGTATGAGTGCGTGTGTGTTTATGAATGTGCGTGTGTACGTGTGTCTGTCTGTCTCATAACATGGTAATATACATTGTTTATGTTTACAAAATCAATTTGACAATGTTTTTTTTTTCTTATGTGAATATAACATGCACACTTGATGAATGGCAGATGAGTGATTGGAAGGGCCGAATGTAAGACGGGCCTGCGTGCCCAATTTGTTAGTCTTTGAAAATAAAGATCGTTCGTTCGTTCGTTCTCCCCATGTTAAGATATCGAAGATAATATGTATTTTAGTGTGTGTGTGTGTGTGTGTGTGTCCTCCATGATCTTCCCCCACCCTCCCCCACCCTCTCTCTCTCCCCATGTTAAGATATCGAAGATAATATGTGTTGTAGTTGCTCTCTCTGTCTCTCTCCCCTCCCCTCTTTCTCTCCATGTTAAGACATCAAAAATAATATGTATTGTAGTCCTCTCTCTCTCTCTCTCTCTCTCTCTCTCTCTCTCTCTCTCTCTCTCTCTCTCTCTCATACACACACCCACAAGACTAAACTTGATAGAATTAGGCGGCCAGAGTTTACCGGAGATGCTGCGATGAATACATTTATAAGTATTGATTTGCACTTGTGGACAAGCTGTGACCAAGTAGATACCAGATAAGACACTAGACACCAGAAGAAAATTAGAGCCTGGCTTTTTCTGATAAAGCTTTAATCTCACTAAAGGAAAGATGTGTCCCCGATGTCCGATAAGCTAGTACACACGCACACACACACACACACACACGCGCGCGCGCGTGCGTATGTGTGTGTGTTAATTTATAGTCCTCGCAGGTCTTTCAACGTTCTTCACCGTCTTGTCTAGTATGAAGTGTGTATATTAGTGCTGTGAAATTTGCAAGGAAGGAGATCAATCGCTCGGTCTCGAGTGATAATTTGACACTGTTAGGTTGGCAAGGAGGAAGTGTAACTAGACTGAAGTGATTCGTGCGGGAAGTTCAGGTCGGTAAACAGAACGAGCCACTCGCTGTCAATATTGTGAAATTAAGAGTCATTGGCAAGACCAAACAAGGATGTTGGGGTAATAATAGTTATGGGACGGTTAGCGCTAGACCGTTTCCACGCTTGGTGGGAGTGTGTTGGGGAGGCCGTGCTAGCCAAGGTTGTCGCATGTTCTTTGCTGGGTGTTGCAATCATATGCAACTCCAGGTTGATTTTCTGGGCATTTTTCACCCGTTCAGTTGTTTGCCATTGCTTTCTAAACGAGAAGTCATTGTAGAAGTAGTTTTATTTGTTTCGTTCACTTGCTTTGACATCAAGTGTAGTCTATACATGTGCCACTACTTTTGATGCATTAGACGGCTTTTTGCGTGTGGGAAAAAAATCCCTATTACCAGTGTTTCTCGCCATCAGGCGACTTCTGAGGTACTTGTAATTTATGTTCCCCAAGTCAAGGGTGAGAAATCAACATTTTAGTCCAACTGACCGATGTAGGGGTTGAAGCCGCTACCTCGGCATCAGCGCACCGAAATTTTAAAAGCATGTGCTCGCATCCATTCGGCCATGCTGACATAATCTGTTCCTTTGGTATAACCGTTGTTTCTGTTATATTGATAGTGAAGGAAACTAAAATCGTTGCGTCAACACATCTTGTAGCTCTTTCGCATTTTAAGTTATCGTTACAATGCCATCTGCATAATGTAGATTGTTTATATTATAACCTATAACTTATATGCATGGTCTACCTCTGATCTCTCAATATTTTGCTATAGAGAGACAAGAAATCTGGCGACAAAAAACATCCTTGTCTTACTCCTTGCTTTACCTGCTCACAGATGCCCGGTTTAATTCCTCTTTTATTTGCTGTTACTTATAAAAATCAGTATCCATCATTGCTATGTTTTAAATAAATTATCTCATGGTTTAATGTCGACTCTTGATACAATAATAATAATAATAATAAATAATAATAATAATAATAATAATAGTATGACATACACTTTATTTTAAAGCCAACAAACGAAATAGCACATTAAGGCCTCACAAAAACAGAATAGTACATTTTCAGTCTTCGCGTGCGTTCGGGTAAAGAATGAGTTGAGAACGGACAGCCGCGCGTTAGTCACTCTCTACCTGAACAGGCCAGCATTAACGCCGTGAGAAAACGCGTCTGCAAATACTGGATTGAGTACCGAGATTAGCCTGAGCATTCCCGCTCCTATCTTTGCTGGGTTGTCAGTGAAGTACAGAAACTAACATTGAATGAAATAATGTTGCTGTAGTTGGTTTTTCACTGAGCATTTCGTCTGACTTGGAGTGTAGAAGGGTGACAAAATAGAAGGGCTCATAGGCTCTTTAAACTTGGTCCCTAACCGGTACCGAAGTTCCATTTCTAGGGGCGTGTGCTGTAAAGTGTGATCCTCCCTGCAAGCTCAGAAACCATCGGGGTGGGCAAATCAGGGACTGGAACTGAGCTTCAGTGGAGAGGCATTTCAAATGTAACCAGCTCTTGATATAGCATATACAGGAAGGGTGGGATTAGGCTAGGGTTGGTCGTGTTTCTCCCATAAGTGTTAATGTATTTCAGAGTCAAAAACTACAACACAATGCAGAGAGAGAGAGAGAGAGAGAGAGAGAGAGAGAGAGAGAGAGAGAGAGAGAGAGAGAGAGACCCACTCACGCGAACGTTTAGACCCTAGTCTTCATCATCATCATCATCTCATCTTGTTCCTCTTGTACCGTGCCGTGTCGAGGTGAAGCATAAACATATTTCTTTACCCCGGTTGTATTACTGTTGTCTTGACTTTGTGACGATTACCAGTGCCAGAACCACGGTGATATGTATTTGTGGTTAATATCGTCACCAGATTGCCTTTTATTGTTAAGTTCCGCATTATTTTAGCATCTAGTTCATTGTTTACGTTACAAAGCACCTACGTATCCGAACATGCTCGATTGTTGGCTAGATCTTTGCACAGGTGTTAAAGTTAGTTGCATGTTCTTTACAAGACGTCGCAGTCAATCCTAGCATTCTTTGGACTGATTTACTAGGCAAGTTTACGTTCAGTAGATTGCCATTGGTTTCTGAACGACCGATAAGAAAGCAATGCACACGTGTATTTACAGCAAATTGCACATTGCCATTTGTGATATAAAAGGTAAAGGTAAGCCAGTAGCGGGTACTGCCGTCGGGGCTTCAAGCAAAGATGAGATTCACATTTACCAGTTCACTGAATTATACAGTAAGTTGACCGTATCCGTGTCACTTTGCCGTATCTCTTATTAAAAATGTGGTGGCCATTTTACGACACTAGATCCATCCAAAATCCCTCATACTGTGAGGAGTAGGGATTCCCTCGTTGGCTGAAGATTGAACTGGGACCTTAGTTTTGAACGGGGACCTTTGTGTATCATGTGCAATATCCACTACACTGGGGCAGCTTCGTTAATAGTGCAAGAATTGTAGTGACTCTGATATGAACCACTGATATCATTTAATGTACAACGTCTGTAGCATTCAACGCGTAGATAAGTCGCCTTCACTCCTGCATGCGTTAGCTCCCGATGAACGTATTATCTGATAAACGGCAGCAGAGCTAAAGTATTTGAAGCAGCTCGCACATGCCAGACACACTCATGTTACGCAGGCTCCGAAATACGTTATAAATAAGGCTATAAGATTACGTATATTTACGTGTATGGGACGGATATGATGCTATGTAGATGTGAATGGAAAGGTATTTCTAAGAAACCCTACACACTAATGATGTTCCTTAGATGCCAACAACACAGCCATTCGACAGGGTAATGTTCCGTAAACTATTCTGCTTGTGACCAGATAATGTTAAGATCTCTCGGGTAAATAATGTGGTAGTGGTTGGATCACAGCACGTTTGTGTGAAATTAAACTCCTCTTGAGCATTACCGCCCATAGGGGCATCTCCTTATCAGTTCAAGTAGCGATGGGACTGGAATGTTCATTCCGCTGGTTGTTCCCCCCCCCCCCCCCCCCCCCCCCAGTCAGCCTGTTAGGGGCTTGTTCATTTGCGGAGCATACATTTTTGTATAAGGATTTGTGGAATACATAGAAGAGACAAGTATTCTGTGTCAAAACATAAATAATTAAAAACAATTTTCGGCGTTCTTGTTTATGTCTCAGGTAGTTGTTACTTCCAGTAATAACAATATTGAACAGGAAACTTTCAAGACACAAGAGATTCGACGAAGAAGTTAAAGTAACAATGAGAACCAAGACACATACAGTCTTGTTTCTAGGAATTATTTTATTTTCTGGCGAGGAAAGGGAAGTGAAGGGGAGCGACGACCCCATCTCATTATGCCGAGGACTAGAACATATAACGGTGTAATATTTCACAAGCATTGGCAGTTTTTTTTTTCCCCCATTAGAAAAGGTTTGAGAAAAGTTTAAATGAGAGAGTATCGACTTCATTGTACCGGATTTGATCCCATATGGCCTGTTGAAAGCGCCGCAAGAGCACGAACTCCGTAGCCATAGAGTACTGCACTTGTGAACAGAAAGGCGGTGTCCAGTAACGAACCAGCGAATTTCGGAGCGCGAGGCAGGTGGTTTAACCTCTTCGCCACGGAGACCACGCTTGTCTATACAGCAGACTACGCTGACCCTTAAATGGGTGAAGGTAATTGTTTGGAATTGAAAGTGACAAGGAAATAGAAAGAAATTTAGTCATGTAAGTAGTAATGTTTCCGGCAGAAACAAGCACTTCTGTGTGATGACATCACTGTTGAGCTGTGGACAGAAATACTCATTACACACATCCGGCCCGTAGCACTATACGGTTCTGAAACATAAACTAATAAATAACAAATAACAATTACAAGTTATTGGGACGCGGTTGAAATGTGTTATCTCAGGATGAGACCTCTTATATCACGACTTACCAGGTGAAAAGGGATTACGTTGTTATGTTTTTAGCAATCATCTTTGATGCAGTTACTCTTTCTTTCTTTCTTTCTTTCTTTCTTTCTTTCTTTCTTTCTTTCTTTCTTTCTTTCTTTCTTTCTTTCTTTCTTTCTTTCTTTCTCAAGTTTACAACGCATAGACTTAGCACCCCAACTGTAACTTATATGTCAGATCAGATCCGGATTAAGACTTTGTCTGTTCCCGAGTTACAGACACTTATTTAAGAGAGTCCACAGGGCTGCAGTTCCTAACGCCGTTGCGTGGATCCGACCCTGCTTTGGGAATACGTCATTTAGCCAGTTCTTGCTCCTTAAACAAACGGTGACGACTTTAGAGTCGCACGGCAAGCGTGCATCCTGTGACCTACTGTATCTCCCGGCTGTTTGAAATATGGTGAGCGCAGTTAACCCGTGGTCATGTGTCCCGC
Source organism: Cepaea hortensis (assembly GCA_963921405.1). Classification (NCBI taxonomy): domain Eukaryota; kingdom Metazoa; phylum Mollusca; class Gastropoda; order Stylommatophora; family Helicidae; genus Cepaea; species Cepaea hortensis. The sequence continues at coordinate 32,896,367 of OY992878.1, forward strand.
CCCGCTGGATGTACAATCTTACCGCCTGCTGGCATTCCAAGTATGCCGGCCTGTCCTTGTTTACCCTTCCAGTGTATCTGCTAGTTTGTGTGTGGGTGTGGGGGGGGGGGGGGGGCGGCTTGTCATTTCCACTTCATATTTTGTTGTTGTGTCACCGGTCATTTTTAGATGTGATCAATACGTATGCGTTTTATGTGCGCGGCAATTATTTCAAGGTGTCTGCGGATATTTGTATGAACGTAGACATAATTTCAATACGTCAACGTGGGTCTATGTGCTTCATTCTCCTCTTATTCTCCCCCTCCTCACCTTCTTCTTCTTCTTCTTCTTCTTCTTCTTCTTCTTCTTCTTCTTCTTCTTCTTCTTCTTCTTCTTCTTCTTCTTCTTCTTCTTCTTCTTCTTCTTCTTCTTCTTCTTCTTCTCATCCTCCCCCTCCTCCTCCGCCGCCATCTCCTCCTCCTCCTCCTCCTCTTGTTCTTCTCCTTCTTCTTCCTCTTTTTTTATCGCCTATTCCTCCTCCTCCTCCTCTTCTTCTTTTTCTCCTTCAGGTGCCTGATCCAGAGCAGACATGGGTGATCATGACCCTCCAGTCTGTTGCTGTCATCTGATATTATAATAGTTTAAACTTTCCACGAACATCCTTCCTTGTCATCCCCTGCCTCTCTGGTCTAGTATTTCCCCAAGTAAGACTATTGTCTCTATTCTGTGTATGCTGCAAGCACGTAGAAAATCCCCCCCCCCCCCCCCCAACTGTGGGAATTCAAAAACAGCAAACTGAACAGGCTATTGCCCACGCTAAGTTTCAGAATTAGGAAACACCCACAAAGAAAAAACACATTTATGGTGTTAGGGATTCTGGTTTACACACATTTGGACCTGCATTGGTGCCACAGAGTTAGTGCACTGTGGTAAGAGTCTTTTTGTGTGGTCTGTTTTTGGAGACAGAAGCACAAGTGAAGGTATCCGCGAAAGCGATTTTGTTTACCTGAAACCAAGAGTTTGTGTTGCATTGATGTTAGCTGTGTTAACACAGATTTGCACATCAACAGCACCATCATAATCGTCTCGATCATCATGATCATCATGATCATCATAATCATCTACATAATCATTCATCATCAACATCATCATCATGTGCCATCCTGGTAAGTCTGGGTGGTCATGAATCACCATCTGACACAATTTTCAGAGTATTAGATCAGTGGTGTGTTCATGTCCCAGTTATGCCAAATGACACAGCCATCCGGGTATTTGTCTCTTTGTCTTCCCTTTGCTCTTTTCCAATAAAGTTTACCAGTTGTCACTAAGTTTTCAAATGTATTTTCTAATAACATACCCAAAAAATATTGATTATCTGCATCTAATTTTTCTGATACATTTATGATTTTCGTTTGCGAGCTGTATGATCATAATGTACTCAGGCCCAGGAAAGAATGTAGTCTGCCACTTCGTTCCACCTTGGCAGTAACCATGCTTGTTGGTGACCAATGTCCCTATAGATATAGTCTGCCTACTGTCACAAACTTAGGAATGTTACCAACAACTATCTTAGAGCTGCTCTCAAACAACCCATCTCCTGCTCACATGGTTTCACATTACTCATGGGGGTGAAGGGTCCTCTACCTTGCCGAAGAGTGTTCCGTGGGCTAGCGGAGGGAAGGAGGGGCTTTACTTCTCTTATCATAGAGCATACCACTGCCCCAGCACTCACAAGTTACATATCCTTACTCTTTTGCCTGCTAAATAGAAGGAGTAAAATGGCATGACAGAACCACCTTGTTTTCTCTTATGGAGAGAATAAGACAGATAACAGTGAACTTAGAGGTGAAGAGGAGAAGTTAGAGCTAGATATATCATAAATATAAATACATTGAGAAAACATGAGATTAGTATAACTAGAAAGGCCTCTAGCTATTCCATTCTAGCATTATTACCCTTACCTCGTTCAACCTCAGAAGAGAATTTATATTAGGGTACATCGACAGGTTCTGATTAATAATCAGTCAAAACTGTTTTTGGTTTTGTTTTTGGAATGAGGGTTCACAGTTCCCCATGGGCCAGAGCCACCCCATGTGTGATGATCTCTCTGCTGATGGCCCTGGCCAGATCAAGTGCAGATGACATCACTTTGATCTGAGCCAAAAGACAGAGGAACTCAGCCACAACTTGGACTTACATTTGATGGTAATTGTTGTCCAAAGAGGCCTCTGTTCGGATTCCACAGAGGGAAGACCTAAAACACATGAAGAATAGAAGTAGAAACATATTAATAATATAGGGAGGAGATGGATGTAGCTGCATGGAACAGCTAAGGAAAGTAGTGCTTAGAGTGAGCTGGTTGACAGCCAATGCCCCAATGAGGGATAAAGAGTAAAAAAAGAAGAAGAAAATAACTCTTAATTACATGAGGCTGTCACTCTCCTTGCTTTCCCATTGGAAAACTGATAATTTCCCTTGCAGGTTTAAATAAAATACACATTACCTAAAAAAATACAAATGGTAACTGGTAATGATTATGTTGTTTCAGTATATTATGTTTGCCTGTCATTCGGTATGTAATCTTTTTCTACAGTGACACTATATTGTCAACCGCATGGCATGACTCAGTACATTTTACTATTAATATTAACTTGAAATAGTAACAAAGCCAAGAATGTTCCAATCTAACAGATTGTTACTGATTACTAATAATAATTAAGAACGGCATGGCAATTCAACATGAAACAAAAAAAAAAGGTATGTTGCGGAGGGACAACAAATATTAACCCATACATTGTATCATGTGTCAACATGAGGTCATGTGAACTGCAATATTATATCACTAACCCCACTTATAAATTAATGAAAAATATAATTAATATATATACAAAGAATACATTAAAACCGGGAAGAAAGTAAGAATATTCAAAATTTCCGTTATGGTCAATCTTTGAAAGAGATAAGACAACACGGATTATGAGTAAAACATATAATAGAAAACAATTATAAACAATAGAGGTAAACGAATGCAATCCGAAAGAGTGCAGAAAGGGTATGCTCCTTCCACTATTAGCATAATCAGACTTCTACTGGTACTATTAGTAATGGGACTCTTCACTGGCTATTGAAGATGAGGACGGAGCACATATGGGAATGTCCCCGAGTGCTGTCATGTCAGTTCTTGTCACAACTCAACAAGCTTAGCTCAACTCGCTTGTAGTGAACATGTGTTATGGCCCTGCAATATTCATCATTACAGTGATTCATTAAAAAAATTAACTTATTTTCTGACATATGTTGTCATGGCTGTGAGTTACTAGAGCCCTGAAGGGAAGCAAAGAATAGGACCACAACTGTAACCTGTCATGCTGTGTCGTAAGAGGTGACTGAAAGGGCATTACCTCATCCTGTAGAAAACTGTAGCTGCAAGATCCAACCCATCATGGCCAGGTCTGCATGAGTTGGTTGTGGGCGTAAACTCTATTGGGGGAAGAGAGGCACTTGAAGAAGAATATTTTGTCAGTTACTGGCATCAAAGACCGGCTAAAGATGTGAATATGGTCAGCAACTAATAGCTTGACTGCTTATGTCAGGGTCAGTGAGCTAGAACTGGTGAAGACTCCACTGTACCTAGAGTATTGTACACTGCGTCACTGCAGTCTGACCAAAAGAGTCAGGGTCAAAGCTAACAGGCAAAACTCGACCTAAAAAAAAATACCTCGTGGAAGTCATATTTATTGACAGAAAGGTGCAAATATCGCAGCTCCAGTGTAAATGAACACAATACAGTGAGCCTCATTGTCAGGACAAATAAGAAACAACGAAAAATGGGACATAAGTAATATTATAAAAGAAGTACCAAAAATGATATATTATAAAAGAATTACCAAAATTTAATTATAATAAAAGAAATATCAAAAATTAAATATAATAAAAGAAATATCAAAAATTAAATATAATAAAAGAAGTATCAAAAGTGAAGTATGAAAAAACAGAGTCAGTCATTGTCAGTGGACTGATTAATGTTACCTTGATTCATTTTATATTATTTTCTGCTCTTTTACCATTAATCACATTTTTGCGTGTGTTTGTTGTTATTCAAGTGCTATTGCCATCCGGAGTACATTATTGTATTGTTATTTGGTGCATGTTTTGAACTATACACGCAGATATACTTTGTATTTGTAATCATAACTTTTGTACATTATTAGCCATGCGGCAACTAACACTGATGTAAAGTCATCAGTTTTATACCTGGGTTTTTCTTTTACATTAATGTGTGCTTCTTTTAACCATTGTACATATTTTTATCTTGTTACCTTATTTGTTGTTACTAAAGTGTCAAGTAAGTCATTGCTAGATAATTGTATTGTTATTTGGTGCATGTTGTGAACTACGCACACAAAAATACTTTGGAATCATTATTTCTATTTAATTGCTTGTTGATTATTATTGTTTTGCACAATTCATCCCTAATTGTTATAAACATTATACATGTGTTTGTTGTGATCCCTGGCGTAGACAATTCAGAGTTAACCTCTCAAAGTTAAATATTTTGTAATCGTTATTTGTCAGTAAATGATCATCTCATTGGTGATTTAAGCTGGTTCTCCTGTCTTCTGTGTGAATCTTTGATTGTAATCCAACTTTTTTGTATTCAGAATGTTGTGACATGCCTATGTTCCTCAAACATTTTCCCTTTGCATATCAGGACATCAACAATTATTTTGTTGTTAGTGTAAATGTTTGCATGCACTTACATTTGTATTTACATTTAAGGGCGCAAAGTGTGAATAATAGTCTGCAAGCTAAATTTGCTTTCTTGCTAGAAATAATTAACGTCATTGGGTGTAGTTGAGGGAAAGTATTATTTAACCGATCGAATACATTTTAAGATACATATTTTTGTCTTTATGTTATATTATTACTTGATATATTTATAACAACAACAAAAGCAATAATAATAATAATAATAATAATAATAATAATAATAATAATAATAATAATAATAATAATAATAATATTTTCATGAACAGTCTTTTAAAAAGTATGTTAGTTAATTTCAAGCATATGGTTAAACAAATTTTTTATTTTTAAACTAGAAAGTTTAATATATGTAATTTCATATGAATGTAAAGGTTCGGTTGAAGATTTATGAACCCTTCTGAAAGTTTTCTAACATCTTATTGACCTTTAATCTTGTCTTTACAGAAGCGGAAAATGCTGGGTGACTCTACATCAACACAAGTGCTCCGAGACCTTGAAATTTCTCTTAGAACTAATCACATCGAGTATGTGAGGAAGTACTTTGTTATATGTTGCTGTTTATGTTGTAGTAAGCCACACTATAACTCTGTTATGGCCACTTGACAATTATGCATCTTTCATGGCACAAGCACTTGATTTGGGGGAGTGGGTGGGGGTGTTTCCCCAGTCAAAAGTGTATCTGTCAATGTGAAATTGTTGATGGTCATCATAACCATGTCCTTGAACTAATGTCTGGAATCTGGGTGCAAACTTCATCAGTCAATCAAGTGTCGTCTCCACATTGAAGGTTGGCTGCAATGGATCTCCAAAACTGTCTGTCTCTCGCCCTGACTGTACATTCTGTCAGACTGATGTTCGTCCATCTCTTGATGTTATCTTCCCACTTGCATCATTGTCTACCTCTTTCTTGTTTGCCTTCAACCTTAGTATAAAACTTAATAGCAGTATCCTTGTCAGAGCTAGTAGGTTCATCAGATAGCTAAATCCGGGAAGGTTAACCCGGTCAACAAATGCCAGCAGAAGTCGGATGTGTCGGCCTAACGGCTCTGCTGTAAACGGGCACAACGCAGTCACGTCCGAAAAAAAGAAACTCCGGATGAATGCAGAAGAAGAAGAAGAAGAAGATAGTTAAATATTACAGTATCATTATTGTCTGAACTAGCAATTGTGTCACATAGATAGTTGTTACAGTTTAATCCGTATCTGAGCTAGCCATTGTACCACATAGCTAAACATTACATCAGCATCAATGTCTGAGCAAGGAGTTGTTTCACATGGCTAAACATTATAGTTTAATCCATGTCTGAGCTAGCAGTTATGTCACATAGCTAAACATTACAGTTTAATCCATGTCTGACCTAGCAGTTGTGTCACATAGCTAAACATTATAGTTTAATCCATGTCTGACCTAGCAGTGGTGTCACATAACTAAACATTACAGTTTAATCCATGTCTGAGCTAGCAGTTGTTTTATATAGCTAAACATTATGGTTTGATCCATGTCTGAGCTAGCAGTTGTGTCACATAGCTAACTAAACATTACAGTTTAACCCATGTCTGAGCTATCAATTGTACCATATAGCTAAACATTACATCTGCATCTATGTCTGAGCTAGCAGTTGCATCACATAAAAAATCTTACCGTTTAATCCGTGTCTAAGCTAGCAGTTTAATCACATTGCTAAACATCATAGTTTTGTTCATGTCTGAGCCTTTTCAGTAAACTAAAGATAGGAGATACCGATAAATGTAGCTGCAGTTTTGGTAAAAACACCTAAATATAAGTTGCAGGACTGTCCAACATTTGCAAAACAAAGAAAATTGCTTTGGCCTACACACGCTCCATTTGAGGACAAACTTTAGGGGGCTGTCAACAACCTCAAGCTATTCAGATTGTTGCCTGACAGCGGGGAAGAATATAACATTTATCTCCTTTTATGAACTTTTACTGAATGTGAACTTGCCAAGAAATCACAAACAGTAAAACAAAGTGCTGTGATTGACTGTGACTCTTTTAAAGGATATGCAATCATTTCTCCTCCTCCTCCTCCTCCTCCTCCTCCTCCTCCTCCTCCTCCTCCTCCTCCTCCTCGTCCTCCTCGTCCTCCTCGTCCTCTTCCTCCTCCTCCTCCTCTTCCTCTTCCTCCTCCTCCTCCTCCTCCTCCTCCTCCTCCTCCTCCTCCTCCTCCTCCTCCTCCTCCTCCTCCTCCTCCTCCTCCTCCTCCTCTTTATGAATGTCACTCAATCACACTGGGATTTTTCACTCACTAGCAATATCTATTTCAGTCCTAATATACAGTTTAGTTTATATGCCATTAAAAACTATAGTTTGAACCACATTATCAAACTTCAGACTTGGTGTTTAGAGTGTGTGTGTGTCACAGCTGTGCAGAGTGACCATCACCTGTATTTATTCTGTGCAGCTAAATACAGCACTAGAAAAGCTCTGACCTTGGTCACCTAATCCATAGATTAACATAATGTGCCTAATGGTTAGGATTTTTGAACAGTGTTCCTGTAATAACTTGTTGTTGCAGTTCTTACGTTTTGATTAGTTCATAATTTTGTGTGGTCAAGCGGGCACATTGGTAGAATGTTTAGGAAATTCCACCGACAATGGCTTGGTTAGACGAGCATTTGATACCTGGACTCACCACTCGCTACGGCAGGGAAAGACTGATCACTTATTCCTCCATGCACTAAGCCTACAAAATGTGAATGTTCTAACACGTCACAGACTCATAGCAAGTTCCTGATTCAGGACTTAAGTGGTCATTACTCGCAGTGACCATTGATATATTTCAGTTGAACTGGGTGTGCCATGGCTGGCTCATGACGTTAGACATTGAAGTACATGATTACAAGGATTAAGAAGCCATGCAATAGGGATTCTGGACAGCCTTGTATGAGACATGAATTGTCAATCTTGGTAAAGGTGTAGTTTTTTTGTTTTCTGTTGGAAGATCTGTTTCAACATACAGATAATAGTCATAGGCCATTCCGCAATCACTGTAGAAGAAAATTGGAGCTTTTGAGCTTCAGTGTTACAGATAAGTTTTTAGAAAATTGTGGGCAGAGAAAAAGAATATGCTGACATTCTACAGGATCTGAACATTGAAGAAAACTGGCTTATAATCCGCATCATGTTTCAGATTCCCCATCCGCCACTACAGTTGGTTACAGTAACTAATTCCAACCCCTGCTGCCTTGTAGGAGGATACCTTTTCACAGGAAAGACTTTGGAAGCAACTCTGATGGAAAGTTGGAAAATGGAGTTTATAAGGCTCAGCTTTCTTTTAGCATCGCCTACTGTATTATTGATCCTAGACTGTATGGTGCTAGTATCATAGCCTTGGATCTGTCAGTGACATTCAAGGTGAGAACATGCTGCATGGGCAGCACTTTATTCTGCAAACAGACAGACCCAAGCTTGCGTCCGGGAGAGATGAACATCTGTATCCAGCGCCACAATGTGGGTTTCTAGCTGAAGGATTAAAAGTGTTGGTGAAAGTAGACTACTTTAACAAGCTGAAAAGAAAAGATTCTGCCAAAACAAACACTAGACTATGTCGCTGGAGGCTCCTTACTCATATGTTAACGAAACCCTCAGTCAGATATGACTGAATGAGACTATTATTGTTATTATTATTAGTATTATTATTTGCTAAGCTGTTACCTATTCTGTTTCTAAATCAGTTTGTACTTTATTTTTTAGCCAATGTGTTTGCAAGTTAGTTATTTTGTTTCTTCTTTTAATTATCTATATGGATTTTGTTTTTCATGCAGGTGGGTACGCGAATTCCTTAATGAGACTAATAAAGGCTTGGATGTACTAGTGGATTATTTGTCCTTTTCTCAGGTAGTAATGAGGTAGGCGGTGTTCTCATTTTTTAAATTGTACTGCATAATTTGCAATTATTAAAGCTATTAATAAAACTTTCTTTTATGTTGATCATATTTAATGTATCATATTAAAGCCTAGTTTAGATATATGTTTCTCTGCAATAAAGATTACTCAAAATTTCTGAAAATATTCTGTATAACTGTAAAAAATGATAGGTCAACTAGGATGATTTGTCTTCATATTAGGTAGCACTGGACTAGTTTATCTGACCTTATTTCATCTTTGAGAGTCATGGTAGTGCAGCAACTAGCGCGCTTGTCTACTGGCCTGGTAGTAATGAGTTCAAATCTCCATCAATGCAGGGAATTGTGCAACTTGACCTGGGCACCCATGTTGAACCAGCCTAATTTGGATACCAAGGGGATATCCTGGGCAGGCAAGGTGGCTGATGGGCTCTTGATAATATCACCCTCTGATGCCTGGTTGGTCTAAAAATATGAGGCTAACACCATATCCCCAGTGTACCCCATGGCATGGAACGGGATCCATTACTGACTTTTATTTCATTCTCTTTGAGAGCACTACCGGCAGCAAGAGTTCTCAGTTGTTGTTGTTGTTGTGTGTGTGTTTTTTGTTTGTTTAATTGACCCCAGAATTTGATAGCTTTCAGGTTGTTTTTGTTTAGCTCAACATGGTGATGTTGTTGATTGCGGCACACTAGAGAAGTTGATGGTGGCACGCTAGAGTAGTTGATGGTGGCACACTAGAGAAGTTGATGGCAGCACACTAGAGAAGTAGATGGTGGGCACACTAGAGAAGTTGATGGCAGCACACTAGAGAAGTTAATGGTGGCACACTAGAGTAATTGGTGGCACGCACACTAGAGAAGTAGATGGTGGGCACACTAGAGAAGTTGATGGTGGCACACTAGAGTAATTGATGGCGGCACACTAGAGAAGTTGATGGTGGCACACTAGAGAAGTAGATGGTGGGCACACTAGAGAAGTTGATGGCAGCACACTAGAGAAGTTGATGGCAGCACACTAGAGAAGTAGATGGTGGGCACACTAGAGAAGTTGATGGTGGCACACTAGAGAAATTTATGGCGGCATGCTAGAGAAGTAGATGGTGGGCACACTAGAGAAGTTGATGGTGGCACACTAGAGAAGTTGATGGCAGCACATTAGAGAAGTTGATGGTGGCACACTAGAGAAGTTGATGGTGGCATGCTAGAGAAGTAGATGGCGGGCACACTAGAGAAGTAGATGGTGGGCACACTAGAGAAGTAGATGGTGGGCACACTAGAGAAGTTGATGGCAGCACACTAGAGAAGTAGATGGTGGCATGCTAGAGAAGTAGATGGTGGCATGCTAGAGAAGTTGATGGTGGCATGCTAGAGAAGTAGATGGTGGCATGCTAGAGAAGTAGATGGTGGCATGCTAGAGAAGTAGATGGTGGGCACACTAGAGAAGTTGATGGTGGGCACACTAGAGAAGTAGATGGTGGGCACACTAGAGAAGTTGATGGCGGCATGCTAGAGAAGTAGATGGTGGGCACACTAGAGAAGTTGATGGTGGCACACTAGAGAAATTTATGGCGGCATGCTAGAGAAGTAGATGGTGGGCACACTAGAGAAGTTGATGGTGGCACACTAGAGAAATTGATGGCAGCACATTAGAGAAGTTGATGGTGGCACACTAGAGAAGTTGATGGTGGCATGCTAGAGAAGTAGATGGTGGGCACACTAGAGAAGTAGATGGTGGGCACACTAGAGAAGTAGATGGTGGGCACACTAGAGAAGTTGATGGCAGCACACTAGAGAAGTTGATGGTGGCACACTAGAGAAGTTGATGGCAGCATGCTAGAGAAGTAGATGGTGGGCACACTAGAGAAGTTGATGGTGGGCACACTAGAGAAGTAGATGGTGGGCACACTAGAGAAGTTGATGGTGGCACACTAGAGAAGTAGATGGTGGGCACACTAGAGAAGTTGATGGTTGCACACTAGAGAAATTGATGGCGGCATGCTAGAGAAGTAGATGGTTGGCACACTAGAGAAGTTGATGGTGGCACACTAGAGAAGTTGATGGTGGGCACACTAGAGAAGTTGATGGCGGCATGCTAGAGAAGTAGATGGTTGGCACACTAGAGAAGTAGATGGTGGGCACACTAGAGAAGTTGATGGTGGGCACACTAGATAAATTTATGGCGGCATGCTAGAGAAGTAGATGGTGGGCACACTAGAGAAGTTGATGGTGGCACACTAGAGAAGTTGATGGCAGCACATTAGAGAAGTTGATGGTGGCACACTAGAGAAGTTGATGGTGGCATGCTAGAGAAGTAGATGGTGGGCACACTAGAGAAGTTGATGGCAGCACACTAGAGAAGTTGATGGCGGCACACTAGAGAAGTTGATGGCAGCATGCTAGAGAAGTAGATGGTGGGCACACTAGAGAAGTTGATGGTGGGCACACTAGAGAAGTAGATGGTGGGCACACTAGAGAAGTTGATGGTGGCACACTAGAGAAGTAGATGGTGGGCACACTAGAGAAGTTGATGGTTGCACACTAGAGAATTTGATGACGGCATGCTAGAGAAGTAGATGGTTGGCACACTAGAGAAGTTGATGGTGGCACACTAGAGAAGTTGATGGTGGCACACTAGAGAAGTTGATGGCGGCATGCTAGAGAAGTAGATGGTGGGCACACTAGAGAAGTAGATGGTGGGCACACTAGAGAAGTTGATGGTGGGCACACTAGAGAAGTAGATGGTGGGCACACTAGAGAAGTTGATGGCAGCACACTAGAGAAGTAGATGGTGGCATGCTAGAGAAGTAGATGGTGGCATGCTAGAGAAGTTGATGGTGGCATGCTAGAGAAGTAGATGGTGGCATGCTAGAGAAGTAGATGGTGGCATGCTAGAGAAGTAGATGGTGGGCACACTAGAGAAGTTGATGGTGGGCACACTAGAGAAGTAGATGGTGGGCACACTAGAGAAGTTGATGGTGGCACACTAGAGAAGTAGATGGTGGGCACACTAGAGAAGTAGATGGTGGGCACACTAGAGAAATTGATGGCGGCATGCTAGAGAAGTATATGGTTGGCACACTAGAGAAGTAGATGGTGGGCACACTAGAGAAGTTGATGGTGGGCACACTAGAGAAGTAGATGGTGGGCACACTAGAGAAGTTGATAGTGGCACACTAGAGAAGTAGATGGTGGGCACACTAGAGAAGTTGATGGTTGCACACTAGAGAAATTGATGGCAGCATGCTAGAGAAGTAGATGGTGGGCACACTAGAGAAGTAGATGGTGGCACACTAGAGAAGTAGATGGTGGGCACACTAGAGAAGTTGATGGCAGCACACTAGAGAAGTTGATGGTGGCACACTAGAGAAGTTGATGGCGGCATGCTAGAGAAGTAGATGGTTGGCACACTAGAGAAGTAGATGGTGGGCACACTAGAGAAGTAGATGGTGGGCACACTAGAGAAGTAGATGGTGGGCACACTAGAGAAGTTGATGGTGGGCACACTAGAGAAGTAGATGGTGGGCACACTAGAGAAGTTGATGGTGGCACACTAGAGAAGTAGATGGTGGGCACACTAGAGAAGTTGATGGTTGCACACTAGAGAAATTGATGGCGGCATGCTAGAGAAGTAGATGGTTGGCACACTAGAGAAGTTGATGGTGGCACACTAGAGAAGTTGATGGTGGCACACTAGAGAAGTTGATGGCGGCATGCTAGAGAAGTAGATGGTTGGCACACTAGAGAAGTAGATGGTGGGCACACTAGAGAAGTTGATGGTGGGCACACTAGAGAAGTAGATGGTGGGCACACTAGAGAAGTTGATGGCAGCACACTAGAGAAGTAGATGGTGGCATGCTAGAGAAGTAGATGGTGGCATGCTAGAGAAGTAGATGGTGGCATGCTAGAGAAGTAGATGGTGGGCACACTAGAGAAGTTGATGGTGGGCACACTAGAGAAGTAGATGGTGGGCACACTAGAGAAGTTGATGGTGGCACACTAGAGAAGTAGATGGTGGGCACACTAGAGAAGTTGATGGTGGCACACTAGAGAAATTGATGGCGGCATGCTAGAGAAGTATATGGTTGGCACACTAGAGAAGTAGATGGTGGGCACACTAGAGAAGTAGATGGTGGGCACACTAGAGAAGTTGATGGTGGCACACTAGAGAAGTAGATGGTGGGCACACTAGAGAAGTTGATGGTTGCACACTAGAGAAATTGATGGCAGCATGCTAGAGAAGTAGATGGTGGGCACACTAGAGAAGTTGATGGTGGCACACTAGAGAAGTAGATGGTGGGCACACTAGAGAAGTTGATGGCAGCACACTAGAGAAGTTGATGGTGGCACACTAGAGAAGTTGATGGCGGCATGCTAGAGAAGTAGATGGTTGGCACACTAGAGAAGTAGATGGTGGGCACACTAGAGAAGTAGATGGTGGGCACACTAGAGAAGTAGATGGTGGGCACACTAGAGAAGTTGATGGTGGCACACTAGAGAAGTAGATGATGGGCACACTAGAGAAGTTGATGGCAGCACACTAGAAAAGTTGATGGCAGCACACTAGAGAAGTAGATGGTGGGCACACTAGAGAAGTTAATAGTGGCACGCTAGAGAAGTAGATGGTGTCACGCTAGAGTAATTGGTGGCGCGCACACTAGTGAAGTTGAATAGCCTCTATTTGTTGTTCAGTTAAACCTGGAGCATGTTAATTATGGAGACATACATTATGTTACATATATTATAGCTTTTGAGCTGCTGATTTTCAATTCTCTTCTGATATCCTAAGTGTTTCATGTATTGTGACATTTTCAGGCGAGAACAACTTTTAAATAATGAGAAAACAGCAAGTTTAGACTCGGGGCTCAGCCGAAGTCCTAAAAGGCACCTCAGACGGTCTAACACAATAGGGTCACCGCGCAGCTCAAAACACATAAACAAGCTCAACATGGGGGAAGCCAGAGATGATGTTCACGTGTGCATTATGTGCCTGCGGGCAATCATGAATCATCAGGTGAGTTGAGGCTGCATTGACACAGTGCATAAACACTGAAGCTCTAGGAAAGTACGCAGTGGTGCTAATGGCACGAGCAAGTGAAATGAGCAGCTGTAGATGTGTGGCTTGTAGTGTAATATGATGAATGAATCACCGAAAAATGAGAAGTAGAATCGGTAAGCTCAACTAGAACATGATCTCAAGTAACAAAGTGGACATTGCGGCCAGTCTTTGTCAGCACACAAACAACACATAACACACTGATACAACTACATGGTAAATTAATAAATAACAAATATATACATATATATACAACGATGAAACAGGAAGCAGTTAGTAGCAGTTGAGGGGAAGGGCCGTCGATTATGTGTGATATAGACAGTTGGTTAAAGAGAGAGAAATATTACATGGAGGTGACATAGTGCATACAAACTAAAGCACTAGAAAAATATTCAGTGATGTTAATGACATATGGAAGTGAAAGGAACAGGGATGACATATGCAAGTGAAAGGAACAGGTGGGTTGGGATGGGTGGGGGATGTGGGGGATGTGGGTGTGGGATGTGTGTGGGTGGTTGCGGGATGTGTGGGTCAGTGGGGGATGTGTGGTTGAAAGATGTGTGGTTTGGGGTTGTGGATGGAGGGTGTTGGTGAGTGTGTGTGGGTTGGGGGATGTGTGCATGGGTGGAGAGATGTGTGTGGATGGGGGATGTGTGTGGGTGCGGGATATTGTGTGGGTGCGGGATGTGTGTGTGGGTGGGTGGGGGATATGTGGTTGGGGGATGTGTGGTTGGCTGGGTGGTTGAGCAGTGTGTGGGTGGGTGAGGGAGTGTGTGGGTGGAGGATGGGTGATGGCATGTATGTGTGTGTGGGGGGAATGTGTGTGTGGGGTTGTGTGTTGGGTGGGGGATGTGTGGGTGGGTGGGGGATGTGTCTCATAACATGGTAATATGCATTGTTTATGTTTACAACAAAATGAGGAGTATCTTATGCAATAAGTCGCTATCAATGAATGTAAGAAAGAGAGTGCTAAAATGCTATATAGAACCAGTTTTGCTGTATGGCAGCGAATCTTGGAATGTAAATGAACAAATTAGGAAGAACTTAAAAGCAACAGAGATGTGGTTTTTATGACGAATGTTGCAAATTCCTTGGACTGCCAGAGTAACTAACAACGATTGCCTGAAAGAGGCTAATGAAACTAGAACACTATATACAACAATAAGAAAGAGACAAACAGCTTTCTTTGGTCATGTGATGAGAAGAGAGGCATTGGAGAACATCGTGACAACTGGAAAGATCGAGGGGAAGAGAGGCAGAGGCAGACCAAGAGAAATGATGCTGGACGGATTGAGACGGTGGCATGGAGGAATATCATCAGCAGAGTTGATCCAGAACACCAAAGACCGAGATCTGTGGAGAGTCATGAACGCCTACGCCAGCCGGCACGACACTTGATGATGATGTTTACAACATTCATTTGACAATGTTTTTTTCCTATGTGAATGTATCATGCGCTATTGATGAATGAAAGATGAGTGATTGGAAGGGCCAAATGTAAGATGGGCCTGCGTGCCCAATTTGTGACCCTTTAAAAATAAAGTTAAATCAAATCAAATCAAGTTAAATTAAATTAACTGATGTGCGTAATAAAAACAGTTGGTTTAAGAGTGAGAAATATGACATTGAATTGTTGGGACTCTAAGGCTTCGGGTAGGGCATAACAGACTGAGCAAGTTTATGTAGTCTTGTACAGGGTATAACAGACTGAGCTAGCATATGTAGTCTTGTACAGGGCATAACAGACTGAGCAAGCATATGTAGTCTTGGACAGGGCATAACAGACTGAGCTAGCATATGTAGAGTCTTGTACAGGGCATAACAGACTGAGCAAGCATATGTAGTCTTGGACAGGGCATAACAGACTGAGCAAGCATATGTAGAGTCTTGGACAGGGCATAACAGACTGAGCAAGCATATGTAGTCTTGGACAGGGCATAACAGACTGAGCAAGCATATGTAGAGTCTTGTACAGGGCATAACAGACTGAGCTAGCATATGTAGAGTCTTTGACAGGGCATACCAGACTGAGCAAGCATATGTAGTCTTAGACAGGGTATAACAGACTGAGCAAGCATATGTAGAGTCTTTGACAGGGCATAACAGACTTAGCAAGCATATGTAGTCTTAGACAGGGTATAACAGACTGAGCAAGCATATGTAGAGTCTTGGACAGGGCATAACAGACTGAGCAAGCATATGTAGAGTCTTGGACAGGGCATAACAGACTGAGCAAGCATATGTAGAGTCTTTGACAGGGCATAACAGACTGAGCAAGCATATGTAGAGTCTTGGACAGGGCATAACAGACTGAGCAAGCATATGTAGAGTCTTTGACAGGGCATAACAGACTGAGCAAGCATATGTAGAGTCTTGGACAGGGCATAACAGACTGAGCAAGCATATGTAGTCTTGTACAGGGCATAACAGACTGAGCAAGCATATGTAGAGTCTTTGACAGGGCATACCAGACTGAGCAAGCATATGTAGAGTCTTAGATAGGGTATAACAGACTGAGCAAGCATATGTAGAGTCCTTGCCTGAGTGACTTACCACTGTGGGCTTCTGGGCAGTGTGATCAAACTTCAGATGTTCTCCGGGATGTTCCCCAGTACAGCTAGCTGAGAAGGGAATATTGACCTAGTGAGATGACACTGCACTCAATGCTGTATGGAAGTGAAGAGGAGCTGCATATAACTGTTGACTGCATCGGTGTAAACATGAAATAACAGATGCAAGAAGAAGAATTTACCAGAATATGGAAGGACAAAATACAAATAAGAAGTCATAAGCAACCAAAAGACTGCCAAAATTACTAAACAAGGCCGAGATTTGATAAAAAATTACTTGGACACATTAAAAGATATATATTCTGTGTAGAAGGGCTTGCGTCACTTCATAAGATGTGGATCAGTAGCATAGCATGGATTTTCTGCGCAAGGCATGCATGTGTGCAGGGCAGTGAACAGGCTGACAGATTGGCTTAGGCTGCTCCTGTGGGCAGCTCTGAAGTGATAACGTACGTCTTTGGCTCATGCAGAGCTAGATCAATTCATAGTAATGACTGACTGGAATTTTGCAAAGAAGAGAATTATGGTATGCTTTCCCCCTGATCCTGCAGTTGTGAATCAGACATCTAGCTTTCTCGAATAAGGGTAAACATCTTGGGGGACCTGTGTGCACTTTATAGATGTTAAAAACCCTTGAATGTTGGAAATCAAAAAGAGTAGGCAGAGTTAGATGCTGCCTGAGCTAAATGTGTCAATTAGAAAGCCTAGCCACACATGAATAATTCTAGCTTGTGTGATTCTGATACACACATTTATATCTTTACCAGTGCTAAAGAGTTTGTGCACTGTCCTGATGTTCTCCTTGTGTGATCTTTGGGAGAGACTGAAGCATTTAAGGAGATAGCACTGTGCAATTCAAGTTATCTTTGACCAAAAACATAAAAAAACGCCTCCTAAAATATCTGCTATCCATTATTGCGCCCCCCCCCCCCCCCCCCCAAGCACAGCAGTCTGGATTTCATATAAATCATATTTGTGATGTGCTCCATTCTTTTGCTTTGGTCATCAGTGTAATTTTCTCCCTGTTATTATTTGTGACAAACAACAAAGACTATATTTTCTCTGATTGTTTTTTTTTGGTCAGCCAATCTGTCTAGACTACATTATATATCTTCAGTATTACCTCATGACTGAAGAGACCATTGCATATTTTACGAGAAGAAGACATGCACAAGGGAAAATATCTCAACAGCCATTTTTCTAGTCAATATTTTAATAAATGGTTGCTGAGATATTTATCCTTAACAGCATTCTTCATTCATTCATTTAGTAGCATATCCTTTGCAGAACTTTGCTCCCATAACAAACTTCCGGAAAACTTCTTGATCGTAAGCAAGATGTCCCACGACCGATACTCCCATCTGGAGATCATCCGCCACATCCTGCACCCATCTTCTCTTTAGCCTTCCTCTTCCTCTCTTTCCAGGCATATACCCCTCCATTATTGTTCTCTCCAAACTTTCGTGACGTTTCAATTTTCTTTGTTTTATCGTCTTTAATAGCCAACCTTCTTCAATAGTCAGCTCTTGAAGTGTGGATGCATTTGTTCTTTTCTTTACCCAAGATATTCTTAGAACTTGTCTATAATATTTATATTCAAATGCATTTATACGTTGTTCAGCTTGTTTAGTAAGTGTCCAGGTCTGACAGGCGTATGTTGCAATGGGAAGGATGCACTCCACAACATGTAAATATTGAAGAGAACTGGCTGACAACAGCATCATGTCTTAACAACTGGAATGCTCTGGCCATATTACAAGCCATAGTGGTTTGGGGAAGAACATTGATGGAAGACATGCTTCATGGAAGAATAGACATAGGTCATCCAGTGCAGGGATTGACACTGACATTGAAGACACCTTGGGCATGAAAATACCTGAGGCAGGGGAACTAGCCATGGATCTAGAGTCTTTGTGGTGGGCAGTGATGAAAGCGATGTTTTGTTATATGATGATGATAAGTCTAGAAAGCCAACAGCTGAGATGATGAGACCAGTAACCTGGTTTGTCTTGTGGACTTACTCCCATCTGTGCTATCTTCTCCATGGCGAAATAGTCAAACCATCTGACTCGGGCTCCGAAGGTTGTGGGTTAGATTCCGGATCGCGTCCTTCGGTTCACGAGTGCATGTTTTTAAGAGACTCCTGGGGTAATTGCTGGAGCTACAGAGTTTGTGCTTTGTGCCACGCTTTCAGCAGGCCACCCTGTGGAAAGAGACTGAGCCATATGGAATAAAACCCGGTGCAATGAAGCGACGGTTTTTGTTGTTGCTGTCCCTAACCACATAATCTACAACTTGGTGTGCAGAGGCAAATCCATAACCTGGTTCATAACCTTTACTAAATCATAATATGTGTTATGTTATTATAAGATCATAGTTAGCTTTACTGAAGTCATAATATCATGTGTTATGTTATTATAAGATGATAGTTAACTTTACTGAAGACATAATATCATGTGTTATGTTATTATAAGATCATAGTTAACTTTACTGAAGACATATAATGTGTTATGTTATCAGATCAGTTTAGTTTAGTTGATGGATCAACATCACGGCACAAGTGTGTAACCCATAAGTGCTCCGTTCTCCTCCTAACTCAAACCTGGAAAAACTCAGCTCAGTGCACGAACTCCATAGCACCGGCGAGGATCCAGATATATAAGATCCATAAGTTATTATAAGACCATAGTTAACATACACTTCAGTGGAGGTCAGCATGGCTGAATAGATAAGAGTGCTCATTCTTTAACATCTGGTATCCAGGTGCTGAGGTTGTGGGTTCAATCCCCTAAACCAGTCCATCCATCCATCATGTGCCATGCTGGTAAGCGTGGGCGGTCATGATTCGCCATTTCACTCGATCACCAGTCACGGATCAGCTCACTGTTCTTGTCTCGACCATGCCATGTCTTGTACTTGATTTGGGGACATAAATTACAAGTACCTCAGAAGTCAGAGTGGGTTCACCTGATGTGAGGGAGACTGGTAATAGGGAAATCTAATTCACACTCAAAAATCAGTCCAGTGTACTAGAAGTAGTAGCACGAATGTGGACTAAGCTTGACTTCAAAGAGAGCAAAAGCCACACACACACAAAATACAAACTTCAGTTGCTTTACTGGTACAGGAATACATCTGTTGATATTGTTTTATCCACAGTATGGCTTCAATTTGGTCATAGCTCACAAAGATGCCATTAACTGTATTGCACTCAGTCTCAATCACAAAAGTTTACGGTAAATATGTTCTTGTAGAGTTTGTCTTTGTCTTATTATCCTTGTCTGTCATCTAATTCTACTGTATATGACTGATTTCTTTGTTGCTCCGTTTTGTCTCAGTATTACCTCGTGTATCTCCTTGCCTTGTCCTTAATTCTAATTTTTTGTTGCAGAGTAGGATCTGTCAATGGTGTATTATTGTATATTAGAATGTATTAAAATGCGGCACACTACCAGACTGACCTTTACTGTGGCTGAGTCTTAGAAGAAATATATAACGATTAAACATTTACAATCCTAATTCTTAATTATGAGACACAGTATTCGTCATAGCCTGCATATTATCAGTCTTTCCTTAGTTACTTCTCATCTGTGCCAATACCATCTAGTAATTAAATGAAGAGCCATTGTAGTCTATGTTGATGTGAGGTTAACCAAAAACTGCCGACATTCTTATCAGAATAGGACTCAAAAAGCTGCAGAGATGTGTTTTTTTTTAGAAAAATGATGAGAAGACCATCAACAGATCGCAATGAAACAAAAAGTATAATGAAAATATCTTGAAAGAACTTACAAAGAGAACTGGTTACTCGCATCAGAAAAAGACAATCCACATTCTTTGGGTACATTTATGAAAATGAACAGCTGAAATTTGTCATGAAAATGGGAGAGTTGGAGGGAAAAAGAGACAAGGGAAGACCAAGAGAGAAGATTCTGGGGGAGCATCTGTGTTAGAAATAATTGCCATTACATGAGATAGAAGGCTGTGGACATATGGCTTTATGTAAAACTCACTTTGTTTCTCGCATTTATTAAGCTAATTATGTTGTCTTGTCATATGCAGTTCTAGAATTTATCTCTTATTACATCTTTCATCTGCTATTATCAAGGTGTCCAGATGATTCAACTTAATGACTTGCTTGCAGATCAAACCATTGATTATGCTGTTGCATTCTGGAGCACATCTTCTCTTTGTTATTACAATAGCTTTTGTTCTTATACTGTTTGGATTAAGGCCTTTGTCTTCAACTTTCTCTTGGAATTTTATATATCTGTCATTTCCCCTTAGAGAATTGGGTTGGATTATTATATAACTAAGACCATTGGAGGAAATATTACCAACTAAGGCCTAATTTAAGTGCTGTGCTGTATTATGACTTGGTTACATCCTAATATACCTCTATGCAGAAGTAAAGTTCTAATGCAAGTCTTGTACACAGAGTCAAAACTCAGTCTTTCAGAGGACCAACCAACCAACCAACCAACCAACCAACTAATGAAACCAATCAACCAATGAAACCAACCAATTAAACCAACCAGCCAATCAACTAATGAAACCAACCAACCAATCAACCAACAAAACCAAACCAACCAGCCAGCCAGTCAGCCAACCAACCACCTAACCAACCAACCAACAATATCTATCACTTCCTGCAAATGCATTTCATTTTCTGCAGTCAGAGCATTATCATCATATTTTTATTCTGTTATATAGTTGTATTATTTGTTTTGGTGAGAATAATACAACCTACAACCATATGTGTGTCTATATTTGACTTGGAAATATGAATCTGAATAAAAAAGTAATTCTTACTGTTTTGGTATTGTGACAGAACCAAGGCATTAGTTTTGGAATTATTAGCAGCAGTATGTTTAGTGAGCGGAGGACACGATATTATTCTTTCAGCATTTGACAATTTTAAGGAAGTGAGTATGAGATTTCATGTTCTCGTATATTTTTTAGTTTCTTGTCAATCATTTTGTTATTAAATTTCATGGATATCATCATCATCGTCGTCGTCGTCGTCGTCGTCGTCGTCGTCGTCGTCGCACACCTTGACGATGTAGTCTGCTGTTTGTGATGTATCAAATCGTATGCTGATATTTTCTTATGCGATGATGAAAGTCTGTCCAGAAACTCTCTCTTTGTCATTTGTCTGTGTGTCAATCCAGCTTTTAAATATGTTCCATGTTTTTTTTATTATGTAGATGTGGCACAAAGATGTTGATAGCCTCTTTCTGATCTTGTCACAAAGTGTCACCATTATAAAATAACTATTTTATGCAATTCTGTATACTCTGTATAATAGAATCTCTCTGACTTCATGCTGTTATCTAACATTTACTGGCCAACAGTGCATTCTTTCCTCATTCTACCATGTCTAGATGAAATCATTAATGATGTTAATTGAATAACTCTCTTGTGAAAGTTTAAGAATAACATATATAGCATATATATGCTATAATATATATATATATATATATATATATATATATATATATATATATATATATATATAACATATATAACAAATATAACATTATAGTTTTAAGCATGTTATTTATTATATGTTTTATTAATTTAAACACCCCTGAAGTCGGAGTTGATTCGCCTGATGGCGAGGGACACTGGTAATAAGGAAAGCTAATCCACACACAAAATTCAGTCCATCACTACTAGAAGTGGTGTGTATGGACTATCTTTGAGTTCAAAGCGAGCGAGTGCAAAAAAAAAGAAAAGAAATTAATTTAAACTACATATTTATTTGAAGGTAGGTAAAGAAATTCAAGAACAATACAGAGTGACTGTGAAAAATAGGTACACTGCAATTCAACCCCCCCCCCCCCCCCCGTGTTTTTTTCATATTTCCCTCTATAAATCCCCTGCCCCCCCCCCCTACACACACTCACTCTCTCTCTCTCTCTCTCTCTCTCTCTCTCTCTCTCTCTATATATATATATATATATATATATATATATATATATATATATATATAAAGAGAGAGAGAGAGACAGATAGACAGACAGACATACAGACAATACATTAAAAAATGGACGCAAAATTTAACAACACATACTAGAACAAGTCTAGATGTGCACATAAAACGTGATTTGCTTACGTTATAAAACAAATTTCAGAAGGGTGAGAAGTACAGAACTGTAAAGTTTGGAAGGAAAAACAATATCAATTAATTGGTAACAACCCCCCCCCCCCCCCCCCCCCCCCCCCCCCCCCCCCCCTTACACGCTAAAATTCCCCCTGGGGGGAATTCCCCCACCGGTTGAGAACCACTGGTGTATACAAATATGGGACTAGTGCCATAGACCCAGTATGCTGCCAGGCATGTAAAAGAGCCCTTTTGTTTACTCGTTATCATATCCCCAGCATGCAACAATGCCATGGGAATGGGCTCCTTGGCCATTAGAAATAGATATGGCACAGCGGATCGGTTGCCTAGCATCTCAGACAAGGGCAAATAACTAGGAAGACTTGTGTACATTTTATGCACATTAAAGATCCTTTGGTCATTGACATTAGAAAAGAGCAGGCTGAATATGTTAAAATATAAGACTAGAAAACTAACCCACCAAAGACTATAGCATGGAAGATTCTGGTAAATAGAGGCCCTTTTTAAACTCCTTAAGGTGCATTGGGCTTATGGTGCTATACGCATATTTTTATTGACCAATAGATACTTAGGGGGTCATGTGGTCACTGTCACGCTAGTTGCATTTACTTTCTGGTACCGATTTTCAATCAATCAATCAATCAGGTGCCATCTCCACAAGGAAGATTGGCTGCAATAGATCTCCAACACTGTCTGTCTCTCGCCCCTGACTGTACATTCTGTCAAGCTGATATTCGTCCATGTCTTGATGTTACCTTCCCACTTGTATCGTTGTCTACCTCTTGCTTGCTTGCCCTCAACCTTGCCTTCCAGTATGGTTTTTATAAGATTATCATGTCTTTTAACGTGGCCGAAATATTTCGCTTGCCTCCCACTTTATTTCTTTCATCAACTCTCTCTTCATTCCCAGTTTTTCTAGAACCTCTGCATTTGATTGTTTTTGTTTTGTTACCGATTTTAGGCTGGGCCAAACCTGGGAGCCCATGTCAACTTAAAAAAATTATATTTTGTTTGATGTGGATCAAACCCATGAGCTCTTGGCCAGTAGGCAAGTGTCTAGCCACTATGCCACCATGACTCCCAAGATTGTGGTGAGTACCACTTATTTTGTGCACTGAAATTCTCCTTGAGGGACGCCTGGGAGGAGGTTAGAGAGTGCATGAAGATAGCCATGTACAGCGAAAGTGATCCTTGACTAACCATACCATTATCACATTATGTTTATCTGCTTGCAGGTATGTGGTGAATGGCATAGGTTTGAAACTCTGATGGACTATTTTAAAAATTACGAAGAATTCCACATAGATTTTATGGTAAGTATTTTGCATGCAGTCTGTGGATGTTATTACTGAAATGGAAAATGAAATTACTCTGGGGTGCATAACTGGGTGTGAGCAGTAAAGCTGTATAAACTCAGTTTATTGGCAAGCTACTTATATTTGCTGCAGTGCGTTCTAGTTCTGTCAGTAATATGGATAAATAATCTAATCTTTGATATTGTATTCTTAACTAGTCACTAATATGGATAAATAATCTAATATTTGATATTATATTCTTAACTATCTTTCTTTTAAAAGAAAATCATGTTTTGTATGTCTTCTTCACTGTCATTTATGTCCATCAATTCTATACCTTGAAGCTGATTCATTCTTCCCCGTCTTATTTTGTGTCCTCATATTTAACACACTTTATTTCTGTTTTAGGGTTCCCAATTGTATTGATATTCATTACTGTTGGATGGTTTCACATTAAATTCTGCCTTTCAAAAATGAATGACAGTGCTGAATATTTTTATTAGATACTTGATGAAGTCTGTTTTACATTATAAGTAAAAGTATGTTATATGTGGCAAAGCATGTTTCTTTAACATTCAATACATATCTTTTGATTTATAGAGATCCTGTGTATATGTTTTATGACAGATAACAATATGTGTATTGTTTGTATTTATAATCGTTTTATGTACAGTAAAAAAGAAGAGGATTGGGACTTTTAAACTATAAAATATGAGGGGAAGTCAATAAGTAAGTCATAAATGGCTGTTAAAAAATAACTAAATATTATAACAACTTGAAACAAGTTTATTTTTATATATGCATTGTTCCTTTATTTCTCAACATAATTTCCGCCAACATTGATGCACTTATCAAATCGTTTTATCAGTCCTCCCAAACCGGCTGCATAGAACTGCGTGCTCTGTTTTCTAAACCACGTTTTCACGTCACATTCAACTTCGGCGTCATTTGTGTCCTTGAGAAAATTTTTCTACCCAGCTACGCACCGCTTTACAGGACAAACATTTATCAGCATAAACAGGAAGCGTTTCCTTATGACTGTCCTTTGCATGCAGTCCTTTTCCCCCGCAAAAAATGCACAACAGCACATTGCGCTTTGGTTGTACACTCCGTAAGTACAGTTGCCATTTTGTTTATGTGCTGCGCATGCAATGAGACACCTAGTGCCACCTGATGAATGGGAATATAAAGTTAAATGTTGCTGTCACCTAATGACACCTGTAGAAAACACCAACTACATTTACCTGCCATCCAACAGAACTGTGTGACTTACTTATTGACTCGCCCTTGTAACGGAAACAATTAAATGGACCAAGAAGAAGGAAAAAAATATTACATGTCCCCTTGATTTCATGAGTAGTGGGATTGAATACCCAGCCTTCTCAGATAAGGGTGAACAAATATTAAAAACCCCATGACAATTGGAAATCACAAAGCTTAGGCTGTAAGGCCGCTGCACTGGCAAAATTGTTCAGGCACCAAAACTACCCATGGGTAGTTTGAGCCTGTTACCTTGAATGGAGTCTGTCTACAGGAAGTAAGCTTTGCATAAATTCATTTCCAAGTCAGACACACTGACCTCTGAGATGTATAACTAGGTGTGATGCATTCCCATTGAAAGAGGAATGAAAAAGAAGAAGAAGACTCATATGGCTATAAAGAGAATGACTGACATTGACGTGACATGATCAGACAATTTCAACACCAGTCTTTAAACTGACTGATGGTGATGTTGATAGACTACCCAATTTGTGTACATTCGGTGTTGTTTTAAAAATGTGCAACTTTTCTGAATAATCATCTAACTGCTTTCTCCTCACGGCTTACAGGCTGCATGTATGCAGTTTATCAACATTGTGGTGCACTCAGTAGAAAATATGAACTTCCGGGTCCATCTTCAGTATGAGTTCACAAATATCGGTCTGGATGAATATTTAGAAGTAAGAATTTTATTTTCTATGTGTTGAGTGGTCAGTAAAGTTGTATCTTAAATGTAGTGATGTGTTTATATACATGTTGACTTCTGTGTATTTCAGTGTTAATTAGAATATTGTCATTTGTATGTGCGTTTATTTGAATTTGTTGTATATTTGTGTCCCATATTCTTTACAATTTTGCCTTCATCATGTACGAGTTTTCATTAGATCATTGCCTTTTTAAAATGTGTAACTGAAATATTTTAAATATGTTCAAATGTTCAGTAGAACATTGTCTCAGTGTGATTTGTGGATTAGTCATTAAGTGTACATTCTTGTATATTATGGAAAGAGATGTGTGTGTGTGTGTGTGTGTGTGTGTGTGTGCGTGCGCACATGCACTCGCAGACTTGCCTGCTTGTTTTTGTTGTTGTTTGTTTTTAAAACCCAAATGTTATGGAAAAATTCTTAAAATATCATGGACCAAGAAGAAGAAAAATGCTGAAATTTTATTAAACCTGAATTTCGAAGAAATCTGGCTCATGACTAGAATCATGTTTTGAAACCTAAAATACTTAGGTCATAGTAAAGGTCACAGTGGCTAGAAGAGGCAGGGGTCAGCCAGCACAGAGATGGATACAGGACATTGTTGACACCTAGGGCATGAGGGTGCATGAGGCTGGAGAAACAGCCAGAAATAGAGAGGCTTTTTGGCAAACCACAATGAGAGTGTTCTTATGTATAGGACCTTCTACTAGAGAGAATGTGTGTATGTGGGTGCAGGAATTCTCGAGAGAGAGAGAGAGAGAGAGAGAGAGAGAGAGAGAGAGAGAGAGAGAGAGAGAGAGATTATGGATTTACATCTTTTATAATTTTTTGTAATTCCATTTGTCTGTCAGAAACTACGCAACACTGAGAGTGATCACCTGGCAGTTCAAGTCCATGCATACGTGGACAATGTTATCGACGTTGCCCAGTTGTTGGAAGATTCAGAAACAAAAACTGATGCACTGGAAAGAGTGGCAGAACTGGAGGACGAGCTTTCACAAGTCACTGACAGATTGGCAGAAGTGGAGGAGGAAGCAATGACCAAAACAGGTGCTTATAAAACAGTTCAAATGTCTACACACAAAACGTTTAGTGGTATTAATAGTGCGCTTGACTGGCCAGACTTTTGTTTGGGTTGAATCCCCAGCAGATGTACGATTACTATTTCTGACCTGTGTGGCTCTGGGATCAACCCAGCAGATGTAGGATTACTATTTCTGACCTGTGTGGCTCTGGGATCAACCCAGCAGATGTAGGATTACTATTTCTGACCTGTGTGGCTCTGGGATCAACCCAGCAGATGTAGGATTACTATTTCTGACTAGTGTGGCTCTGGGATCAACCCAGCCAAATAAAAATGAGTACCAGACAGTTTTCAGAATTTTTTTGGAAATTGTCTTGGAATGAGAGAGATGAGAAAGGGAACTGGTCCTCCTATCTCTTATTCAGTGGCTTAGAATATGGGACGGGTAACATTTCACACTCCAGCGCCAGTCTTTGCTACGGGACTAACTTTATATTTTTATTCACAAATGTGCACTCATATTTAACTTCTTCTGTCCCAGGAATTTGTTTCGTTAAACTACTTAGTGAAATGACTCTTCTGCCCTCGTTAATTGTTATATTAACTCATGCTTTCTCAGTTGCTTTGTCTAAAAAAAGAATACTGCTATGGGTCTATGATGTGTTGGGATCATCATATTTTATATGCCTGAATGAATGGAGGAATAGGCAGCCAGCTTTTCCCTTTCTTGGTGAACAGCAAGTGCAGGCCTCAAAACCTTGTCCAACCATGCTCATTTCATTATCAGCATATCTCCCTAACGATTACACCAATGTAACCGCTACCTTCTGTCTCTGATGGTTATATCTAATCTCTTTCTGAGCATTGTAAAGTTATCATTGGCTGGGACAGTGTTAACACACTGTAACAGAACAAATATCCATTACTCTAACAGGTAGGAGCGAAGGTCATGTAGTGGCTAGCACACTTGCTTGCTGGCCATATGTTAAGGTCTGAATTCCCATCGAGGCAGATGTATTCAAAACTGACCCGGTCCATGCAGCCAAATACGGGTACCAGGAAATGTCCTGTTAAGTAAAGGCAGATAACCTGGTACTGACCATATAACCCGCTGAGTACTGATTGCTCTATCAAAATATGGGGCTAGTTCCAGATACCCAGAATGCCTCAGGGTGTGCTAAAGGGTCATCTACTTTATTGTTACCTACCTTGTAAATGTTATGGCAGGGCACACCAGGCTCTAAGCCTTGGTCAGCAACTGGTCTAGGATCAAAGCTCCGACAGGCAGAGAGTTAGAGCATGACTTTGATGATCCGGCAGCTTCTGCAGCTTGTCTTGTTCTAGATCAGTCGTTCTCAACCTGTGGGGAATTCTTCCCCCCCCCCCCCCCCCGGGGGAATTTTAGGGTTTCCAGGGGGGGGGGGGGGGAGAAATGAAGACCATTTCAAGATCGCGTTAATACAAGAACCAGTTACTTGATATTGTTTTTCCCTTCATACTTTACAGTTAAGTACATCTCATCCTTCTAAAATTCATTTTATAAAGTCAGTAGACCCACAAATCATGTTTTATGTGGATGTCTAGACTTGTTTTAGTTATTCTAATTAAATTTACCTTACATTTTTACGTATAATGTATAGGGGTGGGGGGATTTTTAGATAGGAAATATGAAAGGGGGGTAATGATGTTCTGAAAATATGGGGAGGGGGGGGGGGGGGGCACGGGCCAAATTTTTGATAGCTAGGGGGGGAATGACGTTCTGAAAATATGGTGAAGGGGGCACGGGCCAAAAAAGGTTGAGAACTACTGTTCTAAATGTAGTTCTTCTTCTTCTTTCGTTCGCTTGAAATATGTCTATAACTGCAATGCTGTCTCTTGTATGAATTGAACTGTCTTTTTCAGTTCACACAGCGGTCCATAGAGTTTATCTTCCACTGTCGTCTCTCTAGGCCAGAAGGTTTGCCTAGATATGTTATATTTTGGGCAGTCTTGGAGTATGTGCTCTGCTGTCTGTGACGCCAATCCACATGTGCACATGGCTGTTTCACCAATCTTGAATTTTGTATACATGTGGTTGCGTAATCTATTGTGCCCTGTTCTGAGGCGCAGAATAATGACTTGTTCTGGTCTATCCATAACGTGGTAGTCATCTTGAGCAGGTTTTGGTGGCTTTCTGACTGATTTGATCATTCTTTTCTTTTGGTGGTATGTAACGGGCACATCAGGCTGTTCTTCTTTGGCTCCTTCCTTAGCCAATTGATCAGCTCTGTCATTTCCGGGTACTCCACAGTGGGATGGTATCCACTGTATGGTGACCTTATGCTGAATGCTAAGTTCAGAAAGTAGTGTCCTTAGTACTGGCAATTTCCCAGACAGGAGCGCCTCGAGTACTGATTTTGCATCTGTCAATAGCACCATAGGTTGTGTACCATTGCTGGTATTTAGTAATTTCTCTGTTGCTATCTTGATTGCCTCAATTTCAGCATCGTAGTTATGGCAGTACTTTCCTGTCGGTACTGTAGCTGTGTCTAAATGTAGTGGTGTTACCTTTCCTCTGGAGTAAACTAAGCAGGCCAAGAGAGGGATCATGCTGTATGGGCAACACATGGTCTCTACAATTCAGCCCAGGTATTATGCTATGGAGATGTATAATTACATCCCTTGTTCCCATTGTAGTTATTATGTCTTTTTTGAAGCAAAATGTAACAAATTATCGTCTTGTCAAGACGACAACGTGCCAGTACCTACCTTGTAAAAGAATAATATTTTATGTGTTTAATTAAGATTTTGTTATGTGTTCATTGGTATGTAGTCCTGTTTTAGAGCAGGTAAGCATGGTCGAATGGTTAAGAACGCTTGTTCTTAAATATCTGGTGAGTTGATGCCGAGGTTAGGGGTTCAACCCCTACACCAGACAGCTGGACTAAAATGTTGACTTGGGGATATAAATTACAAGTACCTGTGAAGTCAGAGTGTGTTCGCCTGTTGGTGAGGGACACTGTTATTAGGGAAAGCTAATCCACACGCAAAATTTAGTCCATCACTACTATAAATAGTGTGTATGGACTGTGCTAGAGTTCAAAGCGAGCGAGCCAGCGGAAAAAAAAACAGTTTTAGATTTGCAAAGCAGACGATCTGAGATATATAGACTTTCGTTTTTAACTTCGTTCTAATCATTCTGATTTTCAGTGGAGTTAGAAAAGCAGTTATCTGAAGCAAATAGTGAGCTTGAAGACTTGCGGGTGAGTTTATTAACATTAATAGTTGAACTCTTGTAACACCAATCTGTTGTCATCATCATCATCATCATCATCATCATCATCATCATCATCATCATCAAGTGCCCTGCCGGCTGGGTGTAGGTGTTCATGGCTCTCCACAGACCTCAGTCTTTGGTTTTCTGAAACAACTCTGCTGATGATATTCTTCCATGCCACCGTCTCAATCCATCCAGCATAATTTCTCCAGGTCTGCCTCTCTTCCCCTCGATCTGTCTTTTTATCAAAATAATGTATCAGCATCTGACATTTCTATCTGTTGTGATCAGCAGCGTGTTTACCTGCTGGAGCCATGGTAACATGGGGCTAGGTGTTCACTAGCTAGCATGGTTGTCAAGGCTTCAAATCTGCATTTGGATAGCATTTTTAAAAATTGACCTGGGCTTTCAGGTCGACCAAGCCTAAAATAGGTCGCAGCAAATATCTTTTGAAGTAAAGATGGCTGATGTGATATTGATCTCATTACCCGTCGAGTGCCGATTGGTCTGTGAAAATATAGTTCTAGCACTGTATGCCCAGTGGGCCTTAAGGTGTGTAGAAGGGTCCTTTTACTTACCTGCTAGCTTGACTCATTGCCACTTCAGGTAACATCTACAGTATAGATACTGCTAGACTTGTTTGAGAATTTGGTGTTACTGGAGAACAACAAGAATAAGTAAGATTGAAAAAAATTGGCTTATGAACAAGTTCTAGAGCAGTGGTTCTCAACCAGTGGGGAATTCTTCCCCCCCCCCCCCCCATAGGGGGGAATTTTAGGGTTTCCAGGGGGGGGGGGGGGATGAAGACCATTTCAAGATTGCGTTAATACAAGAACTGATTACTTGATATTGTTTTTCCCTTCATACTTTACAGTTATGTACGACTCATCCTTCTAAAATTCATTTTATAAAGTAAGTAGACCCACAAATCATGTTTTATGTGGATGGCTAGACTTGTTTTAGTATATGCTATTCAAGTTACCTTCCATTTTTATGTATACTGTGTAGGGGTGGGGGATTTTTAGATAGGAAATATGAAAGGGGGGTGGGGGGAATGATGTTCTGAAAATACAGTGAAGGGGGGCACGGGCCACATTTTTGATAGGAAGGGGGGGAATGACATTCTGAAAATATGGTGAAGGGGGGCACGGGCCAAAAAAGGTTGAGAACCACTGTTCTAGAGAATTGAAGACTATTTACAGTAATAAAAAGAGATAGCTCTCAGGGGATAATCAAATCTTAAAACCTTATAGACATAAAAGAGACTACTAAAAGGCAAATACTAGGGGAAGGAGGCAAAGGGTAGACCGAGAGAAATATTTATGAAACAGGTCTGCACAGATCTGTCACTGCAGATGTCAGAAGTAGAGGCCTCCTTTCCACACATTGAGAGTTCTGTTGGGTATATGGTGTCTGTCCCATGTTTTATAGATCAGTGGGCACGTGATGGACGATGTGGTCAGTATCATGCTGCCGTCTTTACTTCCCCGAACACTTTCTGGTATGTTTTTTTAAAATCTGGGTGAACTGGGGGACCAGGGAAATTGTTAAACATGTCTGGTCTTGATGGGGACTCAGACACGTGACCGCTAGGTTGTCAGGCAAATGTGCTGTTCACTGCACTTCCACAGGTACCTACAGGTGTGTACATAACTACACACAGACACACACGCATGTGTGTACATAACCACACACAGACACACGCATGTGTGTACATAACCACACACAGACACACGCATGTGTATACATAACCACACACAGACACACACGCATGTGTGTACATAACCACACACAGACACACACGCATGTGTGTACATAACCACACACATGCATTTGTATATAGATGTGGCGTCTAAGGAGACTAACCACTGTGATTTCCACTATGTATGCTTACTTTTATTTACAGCATGCACCGTTCCGCTGTATTTAGAGAAGTAAATAAACAGATATTTGGGGAAATGGGGGGGGGGGGGGGGGAAGAATGAGAGAGAGAGAGAGATGCTAACATTAATCCAATTTGGACACACATATTAAAAATTTATGAACTGAATGGTTCGATGTGCAATGAGGATGATCTGTCGACTAAATAACTAACTAACTATATTAAAAATAAAATTCTTAGTTTTAATCAGGAACAAACAAATCAAATTTTGTTATAATTTCTATTTTTAGCAGATTTGTTCAGCAGACGTGCAAAATTTGTTTTTTGGCGAAATTAAATTCACACTTCTTCTTCTGACAGGAGTTAACAGCTAGACAGGATATGGAGATGTCTATGCTAAGGCAGACAATAACAGAGAAAGATGAGGAGTCTCGCAAGCGACTGAGTATGTTAGATGCCAAATTATTAGAATTGGAAACAATGAAAACTCATCCAAGTAAGTGTGGGTTGGAACATTTATGCATATTTTACAAGATCGTCGTTACTTGTCCTCTTTGATTCTTTGCTTTTATAGATGCCCCATAAACTTTATTAGTAGTAGTAGTAGCAGCAGCATGGTTTCAGCTTCATAGCAAATGGGTTGCCCCATAATGACTCCATTCCTGTGCTGGCAGAAACCACAAAAATGTCCATCATTGTATTGTGTATTCATGAAGAATACAGCAGCTTTGACAAGACCAAATCGCCAGAGTACCAACAACAAGTCTTCCTTCACTTGAATATACAGTTCATTGTTGAAGAAGACAGCTGTCCACACAAACCAGCTGCCCACATATGTATCATCGCTAAAGACAGCCGCTGGAGTGCCAGCAACTAGCCGCCCGCCATTTTCTTAATCTACACTTCAAATACCACTAATGTGAACACAAACACAAAAGCATTTAGAAAGAAATCCATAGTTCACAGTGTCGCACCAAGCACTCAACTCATTAGCTGTTAGTTCTGCTGTGCTGTTTATCCATCTTTAGTTAGGGCAGCCATTTTGCTTTTTTGCCGAATATATGTGGACAGCATTTATTTTTGTGGAGCACTGTCTCCTCGAAGATGAGATACAGGACCAAGTAGTTAAAGGCAGCCAGCATGGCCTTGACCACATCACCCATTAAGGACATCCACAGCAGACAATCACAAATCTGCACAACTTATATCTTTACTATACATAATGCCTATTGGAATTTGTCCTATCTTGGAAACTACCAAGCTAATGGTAATCCCTTCTTTTTGCTCGCTCGCTCTCTCTCTCTCTCTCTCTCTCTCTCTCTCTCTCTCTCTCTCTCTCTCTCTCTCTCTCTCTCTCTCTCTCTCTCTCTCTCTCTCTCTCTCTCTCTCTCTCATGTTAGACGGGCCTGCGTGCCCAATTCTTAACCCTTTGAAAATAAAGTTTGTTTGTTTGTTCGTTCGTTCGTTCGTTCTCTCTCTCTCTCTCTCTCTCTCTCTCTCTCTCTCTCTCTCTCTCTCTCGGTCGTCTCTCTGTCTCTCTGTCTGTCTCTCTCTGTCTCTCTCTCTGTTCTGTCTGTCTGTCTGTCTGTCTGTCTCTCTCTCTCTGTTCTGTCTGTCTCTCTCTCTCTCTCTGTTCTGTCTCTCTCTCTCTGTCTCTCTCTCTCTCTCTGTTCTGTCTCTTTTTCTCTCTCTCTGTCTCTCTCTCTGTTCTCTCTCTCTCTTTGTTCTCTCTCTCTCTCTCTCTCTCTCTCTCTCTCTCTCTCTCTCTGTTCTGTCTCTCTCTCTCTCTCTCTGTTCTCTCTCTGTCTGTCTGTCTGTCTCTCTCTCTCTGTCTCTCTCTCTGTGTTCTGTCTCTCTCTGTGTTCTGTCTCTCTCTCTCTCTGTTCTGTCTCTCTCTCTCTGTCTCTCTCTCTCTGTTCTGTCTCTTTCTCTGTCTGTCTCTCTCTCTGTTCTCTCTCTCTCTCTTTGTTCTCTCTCTCTCTCTCTCTCTCCTCTCTCTCTCTCTGTTCTGTCTCTCTCTCTCTCTGTTCTCTCTCTCTCTGTCTGTATGTCTGTCTGTCTGTCTGTCTGTCTGTCTCTCTCTCTCTGTGTTCTGTCTCTCTCTCTGTTCTGTCTCTCTCTCCCTCTCTCTCTCTCACTCTCTCTCTCTCTCTCTCTCTCTGTCTCTCTCTCCCTCTCTCTCCCTCTCTCTCTCTCTCCCCCCCTCCTCTCTCTCTTTCTTACACACACACATGCATGCACAGACAGAGAGAGAGAGAGATGGACAAGTACTTTACTTATATTATTTAGCTTAAGATGACCTAGATTTCTGTGTAGTAAAACAGTCATTTGTCAGTTATCTTTGTGTAAAATTTGATTAATTTTAAGATAGAAATAATTTGTCATGTATTTTGATTGTTGTATTTCAAAAATATCTGATTTCATTTACAGCTGTAAGTGAAAGCTCTGGCGATAGTTCACCTGCCAAAACTCCAGTTTTGTCACCTGTATCTGCTCCTCCCCCTCCACCACCACCTCCCCCTCCACCTCTTCCTCCACCAAATGCACCAGGTGCCCCACCACCCCCCCCTCCCCCTGGGTCAGGACTTGCACCTATGGATGGTAAGTGAATAGAGGTGTTTTTCAGTACTGAGAAATCATCATCATCATCATCATCTTCACTATCTTCATCATCATCATCATCATCATCATCATCATCATCATCATCATCATCATCATCATCATCATTGCCATCATCGTCATTGTTATCATCATCGTCGTCGTCGTCATCATCATCATCATCATCATCATCATCATCATCATCATCATCATCATCATCATCATCATCAACACTGACTGTTGTTGAAGTCATCAAATCATGTTACCCCACCATTCCATACTCTCGACAGTTCTCTTTGGCTCTACCAAAGTCTGAACCCAATGTCTTTGTGTGCTGTTGTGACCTTTTTAATGTATTTGTTTTCTATTTTTCCTGGGCTTTGCCTATAATCACACATTATGGCTTTTTCCTACAAATTGACAAGTAAGGTTTCATGAGTATGTGATATGTGCATTATTATCGCTTGCATCTGTATCAACTGCTGAACACTATTTATCCTAATCTCTACTCTGTTGCAGTTAACCCACTTGTGTGTCCCAATGACTTTAAAAGCTATTCAGTAGCCTAGCTACTAGCAACCTCTCCCACACTGAACTGGTCAATAGATAGCGTCTAGATTAATTGGACACAAAAAAAACTTGCTGCCTTGCAGGTAAATGGGAGGACCGTCACAGTTTAGGGTAGCCTAAAAGAAACGAGGTAAGATCGAGGGGAACAGACCAAGGGGAAGACCTAGAAGCAAGTACCTGGATGGCTTGGCCTTGTGGCATGGTCGAGACAGAAACACGGAGCTGATCCACGACTGGTGATCCAGTGAGATGGCAGAACATGACCGCCCATGCTTACCGGCATGGCACATGATGGATGGATGGAAAAGAAACGCTTGTTGCAATGTACTGGGATACGGGCATGATAAAATGGTTCAGTGTCACTCACTTTAGGACAGTGATATAAGGCAGTATAATTGACCTTAGAGTGATGAAGTTATGTAGGGTAACTCATTTTAGGATGTTGAAATAGAGCAGTATAACTCATCTTAAAATGACAAAGTTGTACAGTGTAACCCACTATAGGATGATGAAATAGCGCAATGTAATTGACTTCAGGATGATGAAATAGTACAGTATAATTGACTTCAAGAAGATGAAGTTGTGCAGTGTAACTCACTTTAGGATGAAAAATGACAGTGCAGAACATTTAGGGAAATACTGTGTTTTCCCGACATAAGACCTACTCCTATAATAAGCCCCAGCACAATTTTCAGGATGTTTTTAATATAAGATCTACCTCTAAAATAAGCCCTAGCACAATTTTCAGGATGTTTTTAATATAAGATCTACCTCTAAAATAAGCCCTAGCACAATGTTTTGGAATGCTTTTTCAGGATGCTTTTAATATAAGAACTACCCCTAAAGTCATCAGCTAGAATGAAGTTATTAAACATGCACTTGCATTAAAATACTTTGTTGATGGAATTGAGTTTTCTAAATACCAACTCTCCGACATAATTGCCATGGATGAAACTGCAGTGTTTATGGGCCTAGGATCTGAAATGACAATTGCTCCCCCGATGTGTCTCCACCTTGCCGTGGTGGGGGAGCTTGCGTGTCCCATCGACCCCATGTGCTTGCCGATGGGTGAAAACTACATATCGGACGGCTCGTGGGATAGGGACCAGACTAAGAGAGACACAACCTGCTGCTCTGCAGGTAAGACTGAGGATAGCAGTCAAAATCAGGCAAACGATCCCAAAATCTCAGTTCGGGCATAACCTCTAAGGCTCCCATCCGAGGTGCATGGCTGAACGTCTCTAAGCCATAAACTCTCGGAAGTGAGAGCCTGGCCGACACAAACCTACATCAAAATTGTGATGTGCTGAGAACGTTACATGCTCGGCGCAGATTCGTCCGATGGCTCTTAGCTGGGGGATATGAGGTATCCCCGGATGAAAGGGCCTGACCGTTACTCGCCCACAGACGCACGGAGGTAAGGTGCTGAGCCGGCAGCACATGAAGCCTACCTCGTGAGCGAGTACAAAAGGTGGAATAACACCTCGTTCGCACGTCTTGCAGACGTCCGAGAGTCTGTAACCACACTCATGGAGTGAGTGTAGTCAAAGGTGGAAAATTGTCTCGTTGACACGAAATGGAACGCCTGTCTTGCGAATTCATTACGTGGCAGCCCAAAGCGAAAGCTTGCTGTGTGGAAGCCGAAACAAGAGTCTCGAAACCCGAGGAAGGCTAACCTCATTAAAAAATGCCCGCCGGAAGCCGGAAGTGTCGTCCTACGGGTGGCAAACTAAAAATTGACACTACGCATTTACGTCCGAGTGAAATGTCTCGTCCGAATGTCTCTCGTGCTAGGAACAGCTCTGACTACCTAGTTTCCGAATGCCGCTCCTGTTCGGAACAGCTCTGACTAGGTAGTTTTCCGAATGTCTGTCGTGCCTGGAACAGCTCTGACGGGCGCAACGACAAGCACATGTCCGAAAACTCGCTGAGTGGATGCCGTCTGCAAACCTGTCTGGTTTGTGCGGGAATGGCCCGGGGCAGACGAAATGACCAATATATTGAAGTGAGGATTTAAAGCAGCCATGAGCAGGACGTGACGATTCCCTCGGCTAGCCCAGAACCAGGGCGTTATGTGTCGGCCCTGCAACTATGGAAGCAACCTTGGATGGTGGAAAATGCTATGGACAGTCCCTGCCTTCCTTTGAGGGATGACCGTTGTCTTCGACCGTTCTGACTTGGCCAGCATGGATGTAGACGGCACCACAAAAGTGAGAGTCTCCCAGGAATGCTACCTGGTCAAAAAAGCACGCTTAAGTCGATGTGTTGGCCTACGGGTTTCGGCCCAAGGGCGCATAACAGACACACCGCAATCACATCTGAAAAAACATTCTGGATGAACGAAAAGAAGAAGAAATGACAATTGATCAGACGGAATTCAGGTTTTGGGGAGTTATGACGATGTTCTAGAAAAAGTTTATATGGCTGTGGTTGAATAAATGTAGAATTTTGTACATGAATAAATGTAGAGAGTTGTATTTGGAAGGAAAAAAAAACATACCCCGAAAATAAGCCCTAGTGCATGTTTTGAAACTACAATTACGAGGGTAAGTTAATAAGTAAGTCACAAATGGCTGTAGAAAAATAACTAAGATAACAACTTGAAACCAGTTTATTTTTATACACACATTGTCCATTTATTTCTCAACATAATTTCCACCAACATTGATGCACTTATCTCATCGTTTTATCAGTCCTGCCAAACCAGCTGCATAGAACTGCATGCTCTGTTTTCTAAACCATGTTTTCACTTCACATTCAACTTCGGCATCATTCGCGAAATGTCTCCCGCCAAGGTGGGTTTTCAGTGGACTTAGCCCCTAGCGATTTCCCATAATGCGGTGCATATTTGGGTAGAAAAAGTTACGAGGGCGAGTTAATAAGTAAGTTACACAGTTCTGTGGCGTGGCAGGTAAATGAAAACAGCATGCAGATTTATGCAGCTGGTTTGGGAGGACTGATAAAACGAGGGGATAAGTGCACCAATGTTTGTGGAAATTATGTTGAGAAATAAAGGGACAATGTATGTATACAAATAAACTGGTTTCAAGTTGTTATCATATTTAGTTATTTTTCTACAGCCATGTGTGACTTACTTATTAATTTACCCTTGTAATATAAGGCCCGGTCTTATTTTCGGAAAACCACAGTAGGTTTACAAAACTTTCTGTGACATCTTACTGTGTTGGTTTTCATAAGTGAACTGTATATCTTGTCTTGTTTATCCGCTGGTGGATTGAAGGAAGGCATCCATGTAGGTCAACTTCTGGCCTTAAGTAAAGGTAAATACACCTTGAAGCATATGGTGCCAGTCCATATTTGTATAGACCAATCAGCACTCGATGGGTGATGTCAATATCACACTGACCGTCTTAGCTTAACAAACACATTTCCTGGTCTCATATGTAAGGCCAGGTCGACCTGGCAGCCGAGGTCAATTACATAAAATCTACCTCGATGCAAATTCAAACACATGACCCTCAGATCAGCAGGCAAATATACCAGCCATGACGCTACCACAGCTACCTTTGTTGTTGCTGTGAAACCAGATATCTTGTTGTTAGGACAAATAAACAGTGTGCACTATGTTAAATTTCATTGTGGATATATTTCAGCAATGACCATAAAAAAGAAAATTCAGACCAAATATCGCCTTCCAATCTTGAACTGGACACCGCTCAAACCACAGCAGCTGAAAGGGACCATTTTCTCAGAACTGGATGATGAAAAATTGTATACCGTAAGTACTTTCAGGTTGTATTTTTGTTTTCTGGTCTCACAAGTAGTTTATGAAGATTTTCTATGCTAAAGTAAACGGGAGTCTTTGTGGCGAAGTGGTCAAGCCGTTTAACTCGGGCTCTGAAGGTTGTGGGTTCGATTCCGGGCCGCGTTCTTCGGTTCATGAGTTAAATTTTTCAGAGACTCCTGTGGGTCGTCGCTAGAGCTACAGAGTTCGTGCTTTGTGTGACGCTTTCCGCGCTGCAGAAAGAGACGAGCCATATGGGATAAAACCTGGTGCAATGAAGTCGACCCTGTCGACTTTTAAGCGACTTAAAAAAAAAATGTAAAGTAATGTCGGTGACAGGACAAGTGTCATGATAATTTTTTAGTTTACTTACAATTATATTCACCCCCCAAAAAATTTTAAGGTTTTCATATGAATCCCCCTCGTAGGTGTGAAGTGTTTGTTCTTCACTTATAGTAGTTCATGGTGTGGAAGTATCATGCCCTTAATTGGCTGGTAATTTCTCACTATAAATATATAGCATTACAGAAGAATGCTGAAAATTCCTTGGACACCCAAAATGAGTAATCTGAATGTTTTGAAAGATGCTAAGACACAAAGGCAGCTAATCACAAATATCAGAAAAAGGCAGTCATCATTTGTTTTTGCCACATGAGAAGGGGACAACTGGGAAGACTTATGGAAAGAGAAATAGAGAGATACAACAAGAGAAGATTCGTGGCAGCCTTGTGTCATGGCACGGAAGGGTGTCAGACTGATACATCCTGTTGGGGACTGCACAATGTGGTGAAGCATGATTGCTCATACCAGTTAGCAAGGCACTTCATGATGCTAATAACATTAGTACATTTGAAGGCTAAAAATGCTCAATGAGTTTTCAGACACACTGTATTTATTTATGAATTAGTTGAAATGTTTTAGTTTGTTGCTTAGCTGATATGTTGCTGTCATAGAGGATGTTGTTCTTTCGCAGGTCATAGACTTCAATGAATTCGAAGATATCTTCAGATTAGGTACAGGTGGGCCATTGTCCACGGCCGGAGATGGCACGCCAAAGACCCTTAAGAGAAATAAAAAAGCTGAGACAATCTCATTATTAGAACCTAACAGACTTCGCAATGTTGGTATGGTATATTTTGTTGTATTATGCATAGTTTTGACATATATGTATAATGATAATGAGAAATAAACTCTCAGATATTGATCAACACTCGAGGTAGATGAAAGAAGTATAGATAAAAGAACGCACTAGACAATATAATCAGTGAAAGCTGTTATATGGCTACACTGGGATTCAAACCTGCTGCCTCCAAATTTGTATATTGTCTCCCGTGTACTCTGATCTCTACAGGTTTCCTCTGCTTCAACCTGTGCTGATCAATACCTGGAGGTTTGTTTTAATAGCCTCAAGGTGTTTTATATATAAAAATGGGACCAGTCTGTCTTGGTTCTTCTTTAAATGTTCGTTATACTGAAAAGAATGGCCCCGAAGCAATTTCCTGCCATGAGTCTGTGAAAGATAGCGCCATTACATTTTGTTGGCTGAAAGCAAGAAGAAATAGGTGGCCAGTCTTTCCCTCATCTTGGCAAGTGATGAGCCCCTTACATCCAATCATGCTCATGGCATTACCAGCAAGCTCACTGTCAACCTTGCTAGCACGCCCACGTTTAAATATTCTAGGTCCAGCATAACTGTCTGATGTGTTTGTCTCAGTTATTTGACTTATGAGTACAGATGTCAAGGACCCCTTTGCACGCCATTCAGCTTATTGGTTAAATGGTGCTGGCTACATATTTAGACAGGTGTCACTGGGTAGTTCAGTATCATGGCAGCCATCTTTATTTCCTATGAAATTTCCTGGACCCATTTTATGCAGGGTCCGTGAAAAAAGATCCCTATCTCAAAGGGGATTCGAGCATATGACTGCTGGTCCAGCAAGAAAGTGTGCTAGCCACTGCACCACCAAGGCTCTCTATTTGACTTATGCTAGCTTAATGTAAACTTCTGATACCTGTGATGCTGTTCAGATAGCTAGTTATAAATGATGTCCACATTCAGTAGCTGTCAGTTCAGGTGGATGATAGATCTGGCTAATGAAGACACCTGTTTTAAGGGTGTCTAGCCATCCATCAAAGTACACTTGTTCCTTGTGAAACATGTCCCGAAGTAGGAACCTGCTATGGTGGCAGGGTCATCACATTTTGTAGGTCTGAATGTACGGACCAATAGATGGGCAGTCTTTCCCTCACTTAGTGAGATGACGAGTACAAGGTATGAACATACGGACCAATGGATGGGCAGGCTTTCCCTCGCTTAGTGAGATGACGATTCCAAGGTCTGAATGTACGGACCAATGGATGGGCAGTCTTTCCCTCGCTTAGTGAGATGAGTACAAGTTCTGAACATACGGACCAATGGATGGGCAGTCTTTCCCTCACTTAGTGAGATGACGAGTACAAGGTCTGAACATATGGACCAATGGATGGGCAGTCTTTCCCTCGCTTAGTGAGATGAGTACAAGGTCTGAACATATGGACCAATGGATGGGCAGTCTTTCCCTCACTTAGTGAGATGACGAGTACAAGGTCTGAACATATGGACTAATGGATGGGCAGTCTTTCCCTCACTTAGTGAGATGATAAGTACAAGGTCTGAACATATTGACCAATGGATGGGCAGTCTTTCCCTCACTTAGTGAGATGACGAGTACAAGGTCTGAACATACAGACGAATGGATGGGCAGTCTTTCCCTCACTTAGTGAGATGAGTACAAAGTCTGAACATACGGACCAACAGATGGGCAGTCTTTCCCTCACTTTTGATTGATTGATTGATTTAGGAACTGACATCACAGCGTTTGGGGCATTCCCATAAGCGCTCCGTTCCAATCCTCAGCAGCCAGCGAAGAGTTCCAACACTAATAGTTCCAGTAGCAATCTGATTCTATGTCCGTCTCGCCTTTCCTCTGAGCATCGAGCGTTGGCCAGATCCCCTTGTCACACCTTGCTGCCTCATTCTTACCAGACTATGGTGATCCATTTGCTCCTCCGAGGTGTACGCATGCTCCCACAAGGCCGCAACCACGTCTGCCTTGTCATGCATCAATACTCCACCAAGTTTTGCTGAGCCAGCCAATCTGTCCGCTTGTTCATTCCCCAGCACACCGGCATGCCCCGAAGAAAAGATCCAGGTGATGCTTGCGACCCGTGACCTCCGAAGCGAAGCAAGCCACTCCTCACCCTCCTCAGCATGCTTTCTGAGTCAGTTACAATCACAGTGTGTGTATGTATCGTGTTCTCCATCCAGCGGAAAGCTGCACTGACCGCCTCCACCTCCATTCTTAAGCTAGATGTTGTGGCATCATACGCCAGGCTCTCCTGCACCAAACGTCGACCATTAGCCTTTGCTAAGAATTCCCAGGCACTTCTCCTACCTCTCAATACCAAACCATCCGTGTAGATAATCACATCACCCGGGCGAGCATTATCCTGAATTAGTTGCTGGATTTCCACTTCCGTGGCCCCTGCTGGCCAGTGGCACTCCCTGCACTCCCAGCTCAATGTGATTATAACTCTGCACAAGTCTGACTGCTCCGCTGGCACTATGACCCACTCCTCTCCTCGCCTGATGTTCTACAAGGGGCGCACCTGTCTGATCGTATTCTCCGCTTGAGCCATCCATTATTTCCCTCTTATCAGTATCTGACCCTTAACTGCGTCCAGCGCCTCATGCAACGGGTGATCTGTGTCTGCAGCTACTCTGAGGTATGCCTTCGCTTGCATCACCTTGTGCCTACCAGCAACAGTCGGCACTTAGTGAGATGACGGGTACAAGGTCTGAACATAAGGATGAATGGATGGGCAGTCTTTCCCTCACTTATTAAGATGGCGGGTACAAGTGTCGAGCCCTCGTTTGACCACACTCAAAGCATCTGTGTAGCTCCCTATCAACTAAGATTATATGAGTACATACTTTTACTCCAAAAGTGTTTGAATTGATAGATTGTGATTATGATCTTTTTAAATAACTATTGTAGTTATAAATCTTGTGTGTGACATACGATCATAAAAGTTCTGTTGTTTGTGATTATCTTGGTATACATTACCCTGGGTGTAACGGAGGGGACTGAGTACAAGGGATTAATCTACTTAATGTCAGCATGCCCCATAGTTCCCCAAACCAACAGGGTCAGGTCGAAGGACTAATAATGAACACGCAATTGCATAGAAGAATACAGGAGGTCAACTAAGTTTATTTAGTCAGTAGAAATACGTAAATTAGTATGTAAAAAACACATCAGAACACGAGTGCCGAACATTCTCCTGTTAATTTTGTCACAAAATTACAGGTTCTAAAAGCGCATTTCAAGGCTGACACATTCTACCAGAAGCGAGTTGCTTAAGCCGCATTCTGTCGTAAGGGTATTTGAAACAAGAGGGTGTTATTGTAGATAATGTTGTTGAGCTAAGTTGTTATAAGGTCATGGAACTGACCTTCATACTTCAGTATGTCACAGATGTCATGTTGGCTGTAATTGTTGTGTTGAAATCACAACGAAGAGAATTTACTTTCACATTAATACAGATCGGAACAACATAACTTGAAGCGTTCAGTTTTTGGTCATCCATGGCCAACCACGGGTCATTCATGGCCAACCACGGGTCATTCATGGAAGCTGATATTACGTGCATCCTGACATTGTGGTTGTCCCACATGTAGTGGCTAATTGTGCATGAACAGTAGTATCCCATAAACTGTGCAACATGAGATCTAATTATTGTTTTGCAGCTATCACAAGAAGAAAGATTGAATTATCCAATGATGACATTGTACGGGCAATAAATGGGTGAGTTAGTAAGTCATGTGACATTTGGTATCCTTTTGCTAAGTTAACATTACTTTTGTAAGAAGGTTGCAATATGATAATGAGAGAAAATTAACTTTGCTAATATTAGAAGATTAAATCTTTCTTAGTGTAAAATGATTACCTATCTCCTAATTTATGAAGATATACATTTACTCAAAAAGGAGAATGCAGATTTCAAAGATGAGTTTTATTGATGTATAAAATTACATTTTTTCTGGTGTAAAAATTTAGTTTTTTGCTATTACAATATTGCACTATTACTGATGTAATGACAGGGAACAATTAGAAGAAGATGAAAAATTTAATCACATAATATCATCATTATGTGCTATGCCTATGAGCATGGGCGGTCATAGTTAATCATCTCACATGATCACTAGAGCCTTGGATT
The DNA here is from genome assembly GCA_963921405.1 of Cepaea hortensis. NCBI lineage: Eukaryota > Metazoa > Mollusca > Gastropoda > Stylommatophora > Helicidae > Cepaea > Cepaea hortensis. The sequence continues at coordinate 32,940,328 of OY992878.1, forward strand.
AGGTGTGTGTTCTTGTCCCAATGATGCCATGTGATCAGGCCACCCAGGTATCTTAGTGATGACCATAACCTGCTATTACTTTTTCTTATTTTAATGTTGTATTATGGAAATTGTATACTTGATGTAATCAGTAAAATATCTGTTGTCTATCTCAGGTTGGATCTGAAGAGGTTGTCTCTTGACATTGTAGATATTATGATGACAATTCTACCAAATGAACAAGAGGTAAGGAACTGAACAATCTTACCTCATCCATTCGTTATTTGAACAAGAGCATTGAGGAATCAGTGCAGTTAGTGTCCTTGAGAAGATGTGGTAAACAATTTAACAGACATTGTTCCAGAGCCATTAAATTATCTCTACTGTCATGGTTTCTTCCCTTTGTTGTCTCCATCAGAAGTCTTCTGTGATGGTTACTTTCCTTGTTTGTTTGTGTCTTTGTCTACTATAATGGTTTATTTTCATTTTTTATTGTTGTCTCAATCAGAAGTCTACTGTTATGGTTTCTGTCTTGTTGTTGTCTCTATCAGAAGTCTACTGTGATGGTTTCTGTCTTGTTGTTGTCTCTATCAGAAATCTGCTGTGATGTTTTCTGTCTTGTTGTTGTCTCAATCAGAAGTCTCCAGTGATGGTTTCTGTCTTGTAGTCTCTATCAGAAATCTGCTGTGATGTTTTCTGTCTTGTTGTTGTCTCTATCAGAAATCTGCTGTGATGTTTTCTGTCTTGTTGTTGTCTCTATCAGAAGTCTACTGTGATGGTTTCTGTCTTGTTGTCTCTATCAGAAATCTGCTGTGATGGTTTCTGTCTTGTTGTTGTCTCTATCAGAAGTCTACTGTGATGGTTTCTGTCTTGTTGTTGTCTCTATCAGAAATCTGCTGTGATGTTTTCTGTCTTGTTGTCTCAATCAGAAGTCTCCAGTGATGGTTTCTGTCTTGTAGTCTCTATCAGAAATCTGCTGTGATGTTTTCTGTCTTGTTGTTGTCTCTATCAGAAGTCTACTGTGATGGTTTCTGTCTTGTTGTCTCTATCAGAAATCTGCTGTGATGTTTTCTGTCTTGTTGTCTCAATCAGAAGTCTCCAGTGATGGTTTCTGTCTTGTTGTCTCTATCAGAAATCTGCTGTGATGTTTTCTGTCTTGTTGTTGTCTCTATCAGAAGTCTACTGTGATGGTTTCTGTCTTGTTGTCTCTATCAGAAATCTGCTGTGATGTTTTCTGTCTTGTTGTTGTCTCTATCAGAAATCTGCTGTGATGTTTTCCGTCTTGTTGTTGTCTCAATCAGAAGTCTACTGTGATGGTTTCTGTCTTGTTGTTGTCTCTATCAGAAATCTACTGTGATGGTTTCTGTCTTGTTGTTGTCTCAATCAGAAGTCTACTGTGATGGTTTCTGTCTTGTTGTCTCTATCAGAAATCTGCTGTGATGTTTTCTGTCTTGTTGTTGTCTCTATCAGAAGTCTACTGTGATGGTTTCTGTCTTGTTGTTGTCTCTATCAGAAGTCTACTGTGATGGTTTCTGTCTTGTTGTCTCTATCAGAAATCTACTCTTATGGTTTATGTCTTGTTGTTGTCTCTATCAGAAGTCTTCTGTTATGGTTTCTGTCTTGTTTCTGCCTCGATCAGAAGTCTGCTGTGATGGTTTCTGTCTTGTTTTTGCCTCAATCAGAAGTCTGCTGTGATGGTTTCTGTCTTGTTTTTGCCTCTATCAGAAGTCTTATCTTATGGTTTCTGTCTTGTTGTTGTCTCTATCAGAAGTCTACTGTGTCGGTTTCATTCCTTTTGTTTGTCTCCATCAGAAGTCTACTATGACAGTTTCATTCCTTTTGTGTGTCACCATCAGAAGTCCACTGTGATGGTTTCATTCCTTTTGTGTGTGTCTCCATCAGAAGTCTACTGTGACAATTTCTTTCCTTTTGTGCGTGTCACCATCAGACGCCTATTGTGGCTGTTTCTTTCCTTTTATTTGTCTCCAGTGATGGTTTCTTTCCTCTTTTGGGTCTCCATCAGAAGTCTACTATGAGGATTTCTTTCCTAATCCATCAGATGTCTGCTGTGATAATTATCTCTTCTTTGTGATCAGTCACAATCGCTGCTGCCAAGGTTTGTAGTTATTATTGCTTTTTTAAAGCACAATAATAACAATCTATCTTCTGTCAAGACGGCAAGGTGCTAAAGTCTCCATGAAAAATCATCATGCTTATGATATTAAGTAAAAAGTAACCAACCAGAGAGGACTCGGACCCTAGAACAGTTGCAAATGGTGACCCTGGAAACAGGTTGTATCACTGCAGTTAGATTGACAATGTAGAGATTGAAAAGGGGAAGTAAACTAAATTCTGAAATTTGACCTGCAGTTTGTTGTGTTGATCAAAAGGCATAGGAAATTTGGATGTGTTGATTGAAAGGCATAGGAAAAGTGGATGTGTTGATCGAAAGGCATAGGAAAGGTGGATAGGTGGATGTGTTGATCGAAAGGCATAGGAAAGGTGGATGTGTTGATCGAAAGGCATAGGCACGACAGCTTCACTATAAATGAAGTCAATGCAGCTATCCTTTTCAAGTTGAGCGAAGAAGAAGAAATATCATAATGCACCAATATCTCCTGGGAGAAAATCTGCACATAAAGTGCCTCAATTGCACTGATGTTGTTGGTGCTTAACTTTAATAGTGAGTACTTTAATGTGGAGCAAATGTTCCTTTTCCTTCCCCAACATAGATCATTTGAATAGATTAGATCTCAATGATGTATCTCTGGATGATTGCATGTTGCATTGATCCCAAGAGCTTTGCCGAGGATAGCACAGCATCTTCTAGGTGGGTTGGGTGTGGTCAACAGCTACAAAATAAAACTGAAAAATGCTTGTTGAAATTTGATGTGTGTAGCCACAGGCATGAAGAACTCTGCTCACCTTTTATATTTTCCCCATAAAACATTAGTAATGGTTTAAAATGTTATGACAGATTCTGTTAGTGGTTATTTATATTCATACTTTTACTCATAGATGTTATGTCTGTGTTATTTTGTCATATTTTGCCTAGCTGGTTAAATGTTGATGCCCAGTGACATATTTTCTACTTTGCTGACATTTCAGGTGAAAGCTTACAAAAACTTTGAGAGAGATAGACAATCTGTTGCAATTTTATCTGATGAGGATAAGTTTATGCTTCAGGTATTTTTGCATAAATTATTGTAATTCAGCAGTGTTGTACAGTGATAAAGATATTTGCAGATCTTTGAATTGACCTTAGACTTGTAAAGAAATGTATTAGAAACAACAAGCTGAAATAAATATATATGACATAGGTCAGTATCAGCCAAACAAGAGGGGGATGTGTAATGTTTCCGGGTCATTTCTCCCTATCTTTGAGAGTATTATGATAAATTATTAGCATCTTAGAGGAATCGCCAACACTGGACGTAAGTTAGTTGCATATCCTTTAACAGAATGTCACAGTCAACCCCAGCATTTTTTGGCTGTTTGTGATCTCTTGGCAAGTTTACGTTAAGTATTTTGCCATTGCTTTCTGAACGACCAGCACCCATACCATTTCGTAAAAAACCTACGCAAGGCGGTCTGCTACCAAATTGCCTGCAGCTGTGCTTCGAACACGGTATTCGGGGTTACGAATGGCGTCCGTAACCCCTTCACCATGGAGCAACAGGACATAACATCAACAATATAAAATAGGAAGATGATACAGTATTGATTGCAGACAATGAAGAAGATCTTCAGCATTTAGCGAATTCTATTATTGTTCACAGTGAACAAGTAGGGTTAGAATAATTTGTAGAAAAACAAGAAGAAATACTGGTGTCCAATCAATCTTTCAGTATTTATGTAGTTTAATAATTAGTACATCCACTGTTTGTGTAATTCTAAAATGTTTGTCATTCTCAGTATTCTGAATTCTTATCACCACCACTTCTATTTCTGACACTTTCTTTTGTCTTCTAGTCATCAGTTTTTAAAATGTTTGTCAAATTTCTTAATCTTGTTTTGATATAAATTTCACCCAGAAATTATAAAGGAGATGTTAATTTCAATGTTATTGTCAACCGTGTGTTTCTGGGACCCTTAAAACAAACAAAGAATAGACTGTAACCTGCCATGCATGTCATAAGAGGTGACTAGTGAGGGTTGGACTTGGGGGTTGACTACCACATCCTGTAGAACAGTGGTTCTCAACCTTTTTTGGCCCGTGCCCTCCTTCACCATATTTTCAGAATGTCATTTCCCCCCCTTTCATATGTCCTACCTAAAAATTCCCCCCTCCCGCCCCTACACAGTATACGTAATAATGGAAGCCCATACTAAAACAAGTCTAGACGTCTACATAAAATGTGATTTGTGGGTCTACTTACTTTATAAAATGAATTTTAGAAGAATGAGACGTACAGAACCGTAAAGTATAAAGGGAAAAACAAGATCAAGTAATCGGGTCTTGTATTAACGCGATCTTGAAATAATCTTCATTCCCCCCCCCCCCCCCCCCTGGAAACCCCAAAATTCCCCCCTCGGGGGGAATTCCCCACCGGTTGAGAACCACTGCTGTAGAAACATCTGTAAAACCCAACCAGACATAACTCGAGGTAGTGGAGATGTGGCTGTTTACAAGAATGTCAAGAATAGTGTGGAAAGAAAAGAAAACAGATGTTGAGGTATTGACAGTTTTATTTGTTGCAGATAACACATCAAAACCATAATAAAAAGATTTGAAAGCAATGGAGGAATGTCAATAGAAGAAGTTATGATAGTAAAATTAGCCTTATGTGGGAAAGTATTCTTCAAGAGAGGCAGAGAAAGACAGAGGAAGATGTATGTGGACAGTTTAAACAGCTGGTCAGCAAGTAATAGTGTAAGCAGTATCAGATTCATCAAAATATCAGATGGCTCAAAATATCAGTTGGCAGATGCTAGACAGGACTAGATAGTCATGGCGGCCAGTGTCTGCTGCAGACAAGGCGGCAGAAGTAGAACAATTCTACCTTTCATATATTGTAATGGTTGTTAAAATTAAGAAGGAAAGAGAGATAGACGCAGGCAGCTAGAAAAGATTCTGGACAAGTCATCATAACATGGAAACTATAGGTTTGCAAGATGTTTTATGGTAACAGATGTTCCACATTTGAACAATACTTGTGACTTTGTGGTTTAATTATTTCAGCTGAAGTATTATTAATTTATTCACTTCATATGATATATCACTCTGCAGTATGTGCCGAATATCAAAGTGAATGATCATAGACTAAGTGTTGTGGACAAATTCACCTATCTTGGCAGCACTGTGTCACAAGCTGTCACAATTGATGACGAAGTGAATGCAAGAATCTCCAAGGCCAGCGCGGCCTTTGGCAGACTGTACAAGAATGTATGGGACAGAACTGGAATAAGCCTGCAAACAAAGCTAAAAGTCTACAAAGCAGTTGTATTATCCACACTGCTATATGCTTGTGAAACCTGGACTGTTTATCAGCGACACGCTAGGAAATTAAACCACTTCCACACAGTCTGCCTAAGGAAGCTACTGAAGATTAAATGGCAAGACAAGATTCCAGACACTGAAGTCTTAGAAAGAGCGTTGATGCCCAGTATCCACACTCTACTGATGAAGAATCAGATTCATTGGGCTGGTCACTTGACTCGCATGCCAGATCACAGGCTCCCTAAACGAATTTTTTACAGCGAACTGCGTTGTGGTAAACGCTCCCAAGGTGGCCAGAGGAAATGCTTTAAAGACACTCTGAAAATCTCACTGAATGCTTTTGGAATTCATCATGACACCTGGGAGGCTGCAGCCAGAGACTGAAATTCGTAGCGTGCATCATTACGCAAGGGTGCAGTCATATGTGAGGCAACCAGGACTGCAAGAGCTGTAAAGAAAAGGCAGGACAGAAAAACCACTGCAGGAAATCCTCCTCCAGAAACATCAAGCATTCTTTGCCCGCATTGTCAAAGAACATTTCGAGCCAAAATAGGCCTTATCAGCCATCTTAGAACCCACGGCTCCATACCTTCAACCCCACTGGATGAAATGAATGGTCATCATCATTCCTGATGGACAAACAACATGTACCTGTCAAGATACAACAAAATATGCCAGGCAATAAATCATGCAACATTTTGTTTGTGACTTCTGTGTTTAAATTCACTAAGGGAATGCATTATTTTCAATGTTTATTATGTCGATTCTTAAATGAATCAATCTAATATGGAAATAAGTGAATTGATTCATACATCGTGAAAATATAATTTGTGGAAATACATGATTGCCCACGCCAGGTGGTAAGGCACCTGATGATTATGATGATGATGAATTTACCTTTATTTATCTTAGATGGTGAAAGTAGAAAGATTGACTCAGAAACTTCAGATCATGAGCTTCATAGGCAACTTCGATGATAACATCCGACAACTTCAGCCGGTGGGTAGTGTTTGTCATCAGTAGTACTGAGTAATGTGTTATATGTACTATGTTTGATTGTATTCAGCAAGGCAACACTAGTACTGTATTCGGTTCTCTTTTTAAGAGCTCTAAAATATATAAAATTTTGTTGTTGTTGTGTGCTCACCCGCTTTGAACTCAAGCGCAGTCTATACACATGCTATACTACTTCTAATGCACGGCCTGATTTTTGCATGTGGGTTAGTAAACCCTTCAAGCAAACGCACTTTGACTTCAGAGTTACTTGTGATTTACATTCCCAAGTCAAGGACGAGAAGTTAACATTTTAGTCCAGCTGACTGGTATAGGGGTTGATCTTGCTACCTCGGCATCAGCACACCGGATGTTTAAGCAAAAGTGCTCTTATCCATTTGGCCATACTGATCTCCATATATAATATAATCAAATAGCTTATGATATTACATTATTTGTTATTGTGGCTTAACCGGTAAGATTTCCTATTAGAATAGCAGACAGAAAGTGATGGCACAGATCAGGGAGTGTAAAAAGAAAAAGGATAAAATGAGAAGTGGAAGGAAGGATCAATCACAGATTAGTCAAGAGAAGGGAAGTGTTGCACAAGTCTCAATATGGACACAGAAATGAGAAAAAAAACTCAAATAAACAAGAAGGGCTAGGCAAACAAATAAAGAAGAATGCGGAAAACAGTTTTAAAGTATGAGATAAAGAAAGACATATCAATGTTGGAGACAGATGAGAGAAATGGAATGAGAAAAATGTAAAAGCTGCTAATCGCTTTGTGAAAGCGTGTTGGACATTGAGATCATGCAGTGAGAGGAATCATATCTGCAAAATAAGCTGGTTCTCAAAGTTTTGCAGAAAGAAATAGATTTGATAACATAAATGGTAGGGAAAGAAGCACACACTTTCTGTCCGAATAAACTTTCTGAGGAAAACCCCACAGATATGCACATATTCCCACTCACACACATGTATATATTGACTTCCCTCACATGTGCATGTACTTCCTATCCACACATGTTCACGTAATTCCTACCTCCATATGTGCACACACTTACTGCCCACACACATACATATCCACATACTTCCCACATACACATATGCACGTACTTCCCACCCACACACATGTATATATTTCCCATCTACAGTTTGTAACAGTCTGTATTATGTTGAAAGTTGTGTCATTTATTTTTCTCTTTTTCATATTAACATGAAAGTAACATATCTCAAACCCAGCTCTGATTCTGTTTCAGCAAGTGAATGCAGTCATTTCAGCCTCCATGTCATTGAAGAATTCACACAAATTTAGGAAAATCATGGAGGTTAGTTTTGCCACCAATTTTACCAATATTCATTGTCAGTGATGTTTTAAGATAAAGTGAACAGTATACATTAGAGTGTACATTAGAGTGTAGCGCAGTGTGGATTTGTCTGTCTCACTCGGGTGTGTGCCAGATTTACAATGAAGCTAAAGTACTGCCCATAAACATAGTAGACATGTGGAGAAAATATGCAAGTTTCTCTAGCTTATTTTTCCCATCATTAGAAGCTGTTAGGAAAATATGCACCTGTGGCTTAGGAGTTGAGAACTTTCTTTCACAACCACAACATTCCTGGTTCGAAGTCAGCCGCAGATAGTTTAGAAATGTGGGCCGCCTTGCATTGAATTTCACAATGGTATAAGTGTGACCATTCAGAAAGCCATTCAGTAAGCACTTACAATCTACTGAATGTACGAGGGTAAGTTAATAAGTAAGTCACAAATGGCCGTAGAAAAATAACTAAATATGATAACACCTTGAAACCAGTTTATTTTTATACATACATTGTCCCTTTATTTCTCAACATAATTTCCACCAACATTGATGCACTTATCCCATCGTTTTACCAGTCCTCCCAAACCGGTTGCATAGAACTGCTTGCTCTGTTTTCATTTACATGCCATCCCACAGAACTGTGTGACTTATTTATTGACTTGCCCTCGTAACTTTTTCTACCCAGCTATGCACCGCTTAACGGGACAAACATTTGTCAGCATAAACAGGAAATCCACCTTGGCGGAAGACATTTCGCGAATGACGCTGAAGTTGAATGTGAAGTGAAAACATGGTATAGAAAACAGGGCACACAGTTCTATGCAGGTGGTTTGGGAGGACTGATAAAACGATGGGATAAGTGCATCAATGTTGGTGGGAATTATGTTGAGAAATTGTATGTATTAAAAAAAACTGGTTTTAAGTTGTTATCATATTTAGTTATTTTTCTACAGCCATTTATGACTTACTTATTAACTTACCCTCGTAAAATTACCTAGAAAATTATAAATTGTCAGGTGATGCTGGTGTTGATTGCAACGTCCAGTAAAAACATGCAACTAACTTTCTGAATGGGAACAGGGAGGAACTAATACATAAATGCCTGTCATACTGTATGACATCTGGCTGAAAGCGGGTGTATTGTTGTAACGGTTAGGACGTTACACTGGCAATGATATGAGCACAGTCAGACAAGGGTTTGATGCCAGCTGTCCATCATTCGCTACCAGGGAAAAGACTGACCACCGATTCCCCCGTGCACTCAGGCCTACAAAAATGTGATGGCCTTAACACTTCATATTCCCACAGTAGGTTCCTGCGACAAATCTTGATTTGTGTTAGTTTCATCTGGCTACAGAACTGAAGCCCAAGAACGTGGTGGCTTTACCTGTGTTTGGCTTGAGGTACTGCACAATGACAAAGCAAGCACGTTGCCATGTGTTAAAATTGTTAACTAGAATTTATTGTAAATAGCTGATATTGTTGCAGTTTCCTAGTTCTATTAAGTGATAGATAATTCTGTTGGCATTAAGCAAAAGAGGGATGCAGAAAATTAAAATTCCATTTACATGCTGTTATGGCATATTGAGGCTATCTTGTAAGGCCTATGTTTCTGGTAATCTAAACAGCAAACATATGTTGACATGGGCAGTGAACCACCTTGATTTTCCAAGAGAAACATCTAGTATCTATTTTTATCTGGCTGGATCAACCCCCAGTCTCATAAACAGGATCATGTTTCAGAAACTCAAACACTTAAGCCTCATTAAATGTCGTAGTGTTTTAAAAAAAATAAACAGTGTTTTTTATGTTTGTGTGTTCGCCCGCTTTGAACTCAAGCGAAGACCATACACTTGCTACTACTTCTAGTGCACTGGGCTGATTTTTGCGTGTGGGCTAGCTTTTCATATTACCAGTTTGTCCGGGAGGTTGTTATGGGAACGAGGTTCTGCAAAGAACATGCTACTGAATGAATGAATGAATTGCCAGTGTCCCTCACCATCAGGTGACCCTACTTTGACTTCTGAGGTACTGGTAATTTACATCCCCAAGTCAAGGATGAGAAGTCAACATTTTAGTCCAACTGACTGGTGTTGGGGCTGAAACCACTAACTCAGAATTCACACATCAGATGTTTTAGAGTGGGCACTTTTATCCATTTGGTCATGCTGATCTTCAAGAACAGTGTTGGAAGGCATGGTTCCTGGGTGAAGAAGAAGAAGCAGGGGTCAACCAGACTGAAGATTGACTTAAGACATTGCAGACACCTGGGGCATGAACATTCATGAGGCAGGAGAACTGACAGAGCATTGAGAACCTTTTAGGCAGTTGTCACGAGAACAGTTTTCTACAGTGGACCTGCTGCATGATGAACTGCTACATGGTGACCTGCTACACGATGACTTGCTACTTGATGATGGTGGGTCATCCCAGAGCTGTTGAAGGGGAAACCTTTTCTGTAATAACAATAAATGATTTGCCCTGAAGCAGTTTCTTGCTATGGGTCTGTGATATGATAGCATCCTCACATTGTCTAGGTCTGAATGCACGACTGGCACCCACAGTTCTAGTAAGTCAGTATACTGATCCACTTTACTTCCACCTCTCTATGAATGCAGAGGTTGAATTGCTTCTGTTTGTGAGTTAATGTTCACTTTCTTTGCTACAGATCATCCTTGCTCTGGGTAACTACATGAACAGTAACAAGAGAGGAGCAGTATATGGTTTTAAGTTGCAGAGTCTCGACATGGTCAGTTATTTATTTAGTTGTCTACTGGTTTATTTTTTTATTATCACTTTAAAAAAAATCTTTGCTAAGTAGTGAAACGTACAGGTGCAGTAACTTAAAGATCTAATTACTGGTTTATAGAGTAGAATCTTACATATGTAGTCAATTTAAAGATTAAATATCTGATCTACAAAGTAGAAACAGGTGTATTCAACTTAAGGATAATTTGCCTGATCTACAAAGTAGAAACTTGTAGGTTTAAGATAATTTGCCTGATCTACAAAGTAGAAACTTACAGATGTAGTCATCTTAATGATCAAATACCTAATCTAGAGAGTAGAAATTACACTCCCAGTCAACTCAGATATTATATGCCTTTTGGCTGTGTAGAGAAACATACAGCTGTAGTCAATGTAAATGTTATATGCTGGTCTCCAGGGTTGGGAAACATACAGGTATAGTTAACTTCAACGTTATATGCCTGGTCTCCAGGATTGGGAAACATACAGGTATAGTTAACTTCAACGTTATATGCCTGGTCTCCAGGGTTGGGAAACATACAGGTATAGTTGACTTCAGCGTTATATGCCTGATCTCCAGGGTTGGGAAACATACAGGTATAGTTGACTTCAACGTTATATGCCTGGTCTCCAGGGTTGGGAAACATACAGGTATAGTTAACTTCAACGTTATATGCCTGGTCTCCAGAGTAGAGAAACTTACAGCTTTAGTTGACTAAACTGTTTCATATCTTGTCGGTCTTCTGCATGGTGTAAAATCACATGGACTGCATTACATAAAAATGATCATACCTCTGTTTGGTTTCATTCATGTTTGGTAACCCTTGACCCCCTTATCTGGCTAATAATTACATTTACCCACACAACTTGTTTGCAGAGTTAGTGTGTTTGGAGTAGGAATAAAAACGTAAAATGTGACTGAAGCTCGATGAAAGAAAGTAACAGATACAGGCAAACATTTTGACCGAGGTCTTTTTCAGTGAATAAGAAGAAAAAGAAAAGGCAGATCAAAAACAAGAATACTTAACTCAGGATCTGAAAAGTAATCTGATCAACACAAAAACTAGCAGTGGGAAAATCAAGATATGGAATGAGAAAGGGATACAGGAAATATAACAGAAAACGGAAGCATGATTATATTTGTTTGATTTTGTTTCCATGAAATAAACCTATTTTTTCTATATATCTACATTTCTAAAGCCTCAATTCGATATCCTAATTGCTTGTTCATTGTCCATGCTGCTGCACCTTATAAAGTATTGAGCATATATAACTTTTGACTTTTCATATGTTTTGTGTCTTTTGTATCTATCTAGATATTCATATCTTGTTATTATTATGTTCTGTACACAGCTGGTGGATACAAAGTCGGGTGACAAGAAGACAACATTGATGGATTTCTTGGCTTTGACTGTGCAGGAAAAGTTCCCAGACCTTCTCAATTTTGACTCTGAGCTCCGTTTTCTGGACAAGGCAGCTGTTGGTTTGTGCCTCATTTTTCATTTACATTCGTTGAATCATTTTCTTAATTTGTTTATTTTAATATAGTTGCCATTTTCTGTTTTTATTTTAAACATTAATCTTGAAATTCTCTCGGTTTTATTAATTTTTTTCCACCTCGATGACTTGGTCAAGAGAAAAGTCTACGCCAACCTTACTCCAAAAGAAGTAAGCCCGTTTCAGTGCACAGATGGCCAAGGAGTCAGACTGTCCACCTAATTCACCATGTGATGTGTATTCAATCGACAACATACCATGGAGTTTTTGAAAGAAATCCTAGCCTGTACACCTTGAGGTGACTGCTTCGGCAAGCATAGTTTAATTCTCAGTCTGGAGAAAAAGCTCGTCCTGCACACAGACCATCATGTGCCCTGCCAGATAGCATTACATTCATGCATCTCCTTAATTCTCCATCCCCAGTGTTACATGTTCAACACTGTTGATGATATTCCTCTTGGACAGCCTCTTCTGCTGCTTATCTTTCAAATTGTCACAATATTTTCCACTGCTTCTCTCCCCATTACAAAGAACATTGTTTGTCTCTTTCTCATCATCCTGATTACGTGCCCTGCCAACTGGCATAAGCATTCACATCTCCCCACAAATCCTGGTCCTTGTGTTATGGATCAGCTCTGTTTATCTCTTTCTCATGGTTGAATATAATGTTCTGCTGTCTCATTGTAGAATATGATGTTCTACTTTCTCATAATAGTATATAATGTTTTACTTTCTCATAGAATATAATGTTCTAATTTCTGATAGTAGAGTATAATGTTCTACTTTCTCATAGTTGAATATAATGTTCTACTTTCTCATGGTTGAATATAATGTTCTACTTTCTCATAGTAGAATATAATGTTCAATTTTCTCATAGTAGAATATAATGTTCTACTTCCATTAGCCTTTTCAGAGGTCAACATGGCCGTATGGATAAGGGCGCTCGCTCTTAAACTTCTGGTATGCTGATGCTGAGATAGTGGGTTCAACCCCTACACCGGTCAGTTAGACTAAAATGTTGACTTCTCGTCCTTGACTTGGAGACTTAAATTACAAGTACCTCAGAAGTCAGAGTGGATTTGCCTGATGACAAGGAACGCTGGTAATAAGGAAAGCTAATCCACACACAAAAATCTGTCCAGTGCTACTAGTAGTATGGACTACGCTTTAGTTCAGAAGTGAGGGAACCAAAAAAAATTATTAACCTTTTCCCGGAAATCATTGTTTGCAACTCTTGGCAGTCCAAGGTATTCATAATATATGTCTCAGAAATGGATGCCACAATGACAATAGAATTACCTGAATGCCAGGGTATTGGACTTCAGAGTTAAGATTGTGTTTTCAAGAGGATTTGCCAACCAAGTCAGCCTGGGTAACGTAGGGGCTAGAAACTTGCTTGCCGACCCAGTGGTATTGGGTTCAATTCGTAGCTGGGCGAATTCAGATTTTTAAACATTGACCTGGGTCCCCAGACAAAAATGGTTACTAAGAATATCTCGATAAATAAGGCAGCTGGTGTGTTACTAAACAAATGAACAAACAAAACTTTATTTTGAAAGGGTCTCAAATTGGGTGCACAGGCCCATCTAACATTCGGCTATTCCACTCACTTATCTTTCACAAATCAATTATTCATTGTGCATGCATATTACCATGTCATGAGACATGCAGGCAGGCAGACACATACAAACACATACATACACACACACAGACAATCACTCATGCATAAACACATATTTACATACCTACATACACGTATTGTAATTTGGAAACAGATCACTTTGTGCTGATCTTTGTTTGAGACAAAGGCTGTTCAGAAAGCAATGGCAAACTACTGAACTGAAATTGTCTAGTAAATCACAAACAGCCAACAAATACTGGGGTTGATTGCGGTGTCCTGTAAATAACATGCAGCTAACCTTTTAACCCCCAATAGATTGGGAGCCACAATAGCACAGTGGCCAGCACACTTTCCTCCATGCCCGGAAGACTCATGTTCAATTCCATCTCAAGTTGGGGATATTAAAGAATGATTCCTGTGCTCACAGTCGACCAATCCTAAAGTGGATATTTGGAAATGTTCTGGGAAGTAAAAACAGGAGGCATGATGTTGACCCCATTACCCATCAAATGCTCTTAGTCTGGGAAAATACAGGGCTATTACCACACCCCATTACACCCCAAAGCTTGGAGAAGAGTCCTGTACTTTTTTACTTTCTTGACTTCCAGTAGATTACTTTTCCTTTATTAACTCCCAACAGATTACTTTTTCTTTATTAACTCCCAATTGATTACTTTTACTTTCTTAACACCCAATAGATTATTTTTACTCTCTTAACACCCAATATGTGCCGGTCTCTCTGGCTGTGGGGTTACAACACTTTCTCTCTGTAATCCCGTTTATCACGCAGAGTCTCGCAGCGGAGCGAGAACTGAGGTGGTTCGACCCCCGCTCGTGACTTGCGGATACTGAGCCGGCCGCTCAGAAAGCAATGGCAAACTACTGAGCGTAATCTTGCCAAGAGATCAACAGACAGCTGAAAGATGCTGCTGTTGACAGCTAAGTCCTGTAAAAGGATACGCAAAACTTTAAAACACCCAATATATTACTTTTATTTCCTTCAATAGATTAATTTTTTCTTTCTTTAATTTTTTCTTTCTTCAATAATTACTTTTACTTTTTTAACTCTCAATAGATTACTGTTATTTTCTTAACTCCCAATAAATTATTTTTACTTTCTTGACTCCTACTAGATTACTTTTTCTTTATTAATTCCCAATAGATTACTTTTTCTTTATTACCTCCCAATAGATTATTACTTTTACTTTCTTAACACCCAATAGATTATTTTTTCTTATTAATTCCCAATAGATTACTATTTCTTTATTGCCTCCCAATAGATTATTACTTTTACTTTTTTAACACCCAATATATTACTTTTATTCTATTCAATAGATTACTTTTTCTTTCTTCAATAGATTACTTTTACTTTGTTAACTCTATGGGAGTTACTTTTATCTTCTTAACTTCCAATAGATTACTTTTACTTTCTTAACTCCCAATAGATTACTTTTACTTTCTTTACTCCCATAGATTATTGTTACTTTCTTTACTCCCAATAGATTAATTTAACTTTTTTAACTCCTGATTGATGATTCAGATATGAATGCCAGAAATATGTCGATAAAGGACCCTGGGACCCTTTACATGTCCGAAGTCACATTGAGCATTTGGTGTTAGATCCAAATTTTACATCTCAGTTACACACTTGGCGGGGGGATGTGGTCAGTACCACATGGAACCTGGACTTCCCAAGACATTTCTTGGTACCCATTTTTGGCTGGTTTCATCTGGGAACCCAGGTAAAAAATTTAAATATGAATTGGTCCGGATGTAAATCAAACCCATGACCACTGTGCTGGCAGATGAGTGTCTAGCCACTACGCTAGCGCTGCTCCCAATGCTACAGTTGCTTTGTATTAAATTTTGTTCCCAATTCTAACTTAAAAGCAACACATGCATGTTCAGCTGATAACAAATCATTTTATGTTGTGTTACTGCTTGATATTGTTGGTTATTTTCCTGTGTGGAGTATACCCATTGCTAAATTAGAAGCAGAGTTGTAAGCATTTGAAGTAGGACATCCTTTCACTACTTTTAAAGTGCCAACAACTGAGTTGCATGCCCTTTACAGGACGTTCCAATCAACCCCAGCAAATACTGGCTGTTTGTGATTTACTAGGTAATATTAGTTCAGTAGTTTGCCATTGCTTTCTGAATAGCTGATGCCACACACCTTCAAAACAATGCAAAGTGGTCTGCTTTCAAATTATCTGCAGCTGATTTAGACAAAATAGAGGCACAAGCAAGCAAAATACACCTGTAACTGATTCAATTAATGAGTATTGTCACTTTGTTTGACTAGTTTCCATGGAAAATATCAACACTGATATCCATGAGTTAGAACGAGGGATGGAACTCACAAAACGAGAATCAATACTTCGCAAGGACTCCCGTGACTACCCGCCTATCCTCAAGGATTTCTTATCAGGTGCAGAGGATGTGTTTAAGAAGCTGATAGGTGATGTCAAGACAGCTCAGGTAAGTTGGCCTTGATTCATTGTCTCTCTAGCAAGCAACACACAGAATGTTAATCAGGTACGCCATACATGACCACAACATCAATTTCTTTATCATCATGTACTCTGCCAAATACTTTTGGTTCATGTATCTCCATTGAGTTTGTTCCCTGGTACTAAAGTCAAGTGGGTTGACTTGACTGCACAAGTGTAACCTCAACCCCAAGTGGCTTAATCTCTCTCAGTGGAATAGCAAGCCACTTGTTGAGAGCATCACACAAAGCATTAACTCCATATCTCCAGTGATGACACCAGATGATAGCATCACACAAAGCATTAATTCCATAGCTCCAGTGATGACACCAGATGAGAGCATCACACAAAGCATTAATTCCATAGCAACATGGACCAGAGGATCTGTAGCCTGATGGTTGTATAACATGGACCAGAGGATCTGTAGCCTGATGGTTGTATAACATGGACCAGAGGATCTGCAGCCTGATGGTTGTACAACATGGGCCAGAGGATCTGCAGCCTGATGGTTGTACAACATAAACCAGAGGATCTGTAGCCTGTTTGTTGCACAACATGGACCAGAGGATCTGTAACCTGATTGTTGTACAACATGGACCAGAGGATCTGTAGCCTGTTTGTTGCACAACATGGACCAGAGGATCTGTAGCCTGATTGTTGTACAACATGGACCAGAGGATCTGTAGCCTGATTGTTGTACAACATGGACCAGAGGATCTGCAGCCTGATGGTTGTACAACATGGACCAGAGGATCTGTAGCCTGATTGTTGTACAGCATGGACCAGAGAATCTGCAGTCTGATGGTTGTACAACATGGACCAGAGGATCTGCAGCCTGTTGGTTGTACAACATGGACCAGAGGATCTGCAGCCTGATGGTTGTACAACATAAACCAGAGGATCTGTAGCCTGTTGGTTGCACAACATGGACCAGAGGATCTGTAGCCTGATTGTTGTACAACATGGACCAGAGGATCTGTAGCCTGATGGTTGTACAACATGGACCAGAGGATCTGTAGCCTGATGGTTGTACAACATGGACCAGAGGATCTGTAGCCTGATTGTTGTACAACATGGACCAGAGGATCTGCAGCCTGATGGTTGTACAGCATGGACCAGAGAATCTGCAATCTAATGGTTGTACAACATGGACCAGAGGATCTGTAGCCTGTTGGTTGCACAACATGGACCAGAGGATCTGCAGCCTGATGGTTGTACAACACGGACCAGAGGATCTGCAGCCTGTTGGTTGCACAACATGGACCAGAAGATCTGCAGCCTGATGGTTGTACAACATAGACCAGAGGATCTGTAGCCTAATGGTTGTACAACATGGACCAGAGGATCTGCAGCCTGATGGTTGTACAACATGGACCAGAGGATCTGCAGCCTGTTGGTTGTACAACATGGACCAGAGGATCTGCAGCCTGATGGTTGTAAAACATAGACCAGAGGATCTGTAGCCTGTTGGTTGCACAACATGGACCAGAGGATCTGCAGCCTGATGGTTGTACAACATAGACCAGAGGATCTGTAGCCTGTTGGTTGCACAACATGGACCAGAGGATCTGCAGCCTGATGGTTGTACAACATAGACCAGAGGATCTGCAGCCTGTTGGTTGCACAACATGGACCAGAGGATCTGCAGCCTGATGGTTGTACAGCATGGACCAGAGAATCTGTAGCCTGATTGTTGTACAACATGGACCAGAGGATCTGCAGCCTGTTGGTTGTACAGCATGGACCAGAGAATCTGCAGTCTGATGGTTGTACAACATGGACCAGGGGATCTGTAGCCTGATTGTTGTACAACATGGACCAGAGGATCTGCAGCCTGATGGTTGTACAAACATGGACCAGAGGATCTGCAGCCTGAGACTGTACAACATGGACCAGAGAATCTGCAGCCTGATGGTTGTACAACATGGACCAGAGGATCTGCAGCCTGATGGTTGTACAACATGGACCAATGAATCTGCAGCCTGATGGTTGTACAACATGGGCCAGAGGATCTGCAGCCTGATGGTTGTACGAACATGGACCAGTGAATCTGCAGCCTGATGGTTGTACAAACATGGACCAGAGGATCTGCAGCCTGATGGTTGTACGAACATGGACCAGTGAATCTGCAGCCTGATGGTTGTACAACATGGACCAGAGGATCTGCAGCCTGATGGTTGTACAAACATGGACCAGAGGATTTGCAACCTGTTGGTTGTACAACATGGACCAGAGGATCTGCAGCCTGATGGTTGTACAAACATGGACCAGAGGATCTGCAGCCTGATGGTTGTACAACATAGACCAAAGATCTGAAGAGATCACTGAATTTTACAAAGCAGTAGTGAACTAATGAACCTGCCAGTATAATCATTATGACTGGTAAAATCAAGAGTCTTTCTGGTGGGTGGTGGAGAGAGCGACTTTGTGCAAAGGACTTGCTAACTGGTAATGTTTGCTGATGTTCAGCACATGAATGTGAGATACAACATGTCATTCTGTACTTGCAGGATGCCTACAAGAAGGTGGTTGAGTTTTATGGAGAAAATCCCAGAAGTATCTCTCCAGCTCAGTTCTTTTCACAAATTGTCAGATTTGTGAACAGCTTTAAGGTTGGTCAAATTCATCTCTCGTTTTCTCCTAGTCCATAATTGTTTCCTACAGAAGTTTTTTTTTTCTGCATATCCTTTACAGGACATTGCAGTAAACACCAGCATTTTTCAGCTGCTGTTGATGTCTTGGCAAGTTTTACATTCAGTAGTTTGCCATTGCTTTCTTAACGACCGGCTCACATTCCTCCGCAAGTAACCAACACAACGCAATCCGCTGCCAAATCTCGCACAGCTGTGTTTCATACATGAGTATACGGGATTACGAACAACGCTACAGAAGGTTACTTGAACTTAATTAACATGTGCATGGAAATGAAGGACGATTCAGATCATTCTTTTTTTTCCATCCCTAATCTTTCTTTCTTGACATGTTAAATGTAACAGTATTTTATACTTAGAAGTCTAAGTAATTTCAAAGAAATGGTCATGCCCATGTGTGCAATTTAAGTCAGTGGTATTAATTTGTGGCAAGTTAAGAAATTCAAGTATTTAGGTGCATGGATAACATCAGATTCAAGATGTCATCATCATCATTATCATCCAGTGCCTTGCCGGCTGGCGCGGGCAATCATGCCTCTTCACAAATTGCAATCTCCAACGGCATGGATCAGTTTGTGTGTTGACTCCCTTCTGTGCCATGACAAAAGACTGTAAAGAATCTTCTCCCGCTGTCTTCCTCTATCTCTCTTTCCATAAATCTTTCCGGTTGTCACGACAACGTTTCAGTTTTTGCCTTCTCATAACATGGCCAAAACACGATGACTGCCTCTTTCTGATGTTTGTGATAAGCTGTCTTTGCCACTTAGCTTTCCTCGAAATGTCCAGATTGCTCATTATGGCTGTCCAATTAATTTTCAGCATTCTTCTATAAAACCACATCTCCAAACTTCCAGGGATTTTCCCGCCTGTTTATTAATTGTCCAGGGCTCGCATCCGTATGTTAAAATTGGTTCCATGTAACATGCAAGAACTCTCTAACTTTCAAGGACAAAGACTTATTGCACAAAACATTCTTCATTTGATAGAATGCAGTTTTTGCTTGTCCTGTTCTGTTCTTTATCTCAGTGACGTATCCTCCATCTGATGTTATCCATGTATCTAGATATCTGAATGTCTGCACTTGCCCCAAAATAACATCATTTACTTTAATTGCACATTTAGACACAATCTGTTTCTTTATCACCATGACTTCTGTCTATTATTCATACTAAAGCCTATTTTTTTCACTTTGTACAACCACTGTATCTATCATTCCCTGTAGTTCCTTCTGACTTGTTGCTATTAAGACGGTGTCATCAGCATAATGTATGTTGTTTATATTATGTCCACCAACCAGGACCCATGACATATTTTCTGTAGATCTCATTATATGTTCACTGTTCAATGAGAACAAATCCGGACACATTGCACAACCTTGTCTGACAGAAATAAATGGAATAACATCAGATGAAAGATGTACCACAAAAATAAACAGAACAGTGTACCACAGAAATAAACGGAACATCAGATGGAAGATGTACCACAGAAATAAATGGAACATCAGATGGAAGATGTACCACAGAAATAAATGGAGCATCAGATGGAAGATTTACCACAGAAATAAACAGAATAACATCAGATGGAAGAAGTGCAACAGAAATAAACATAATAACATCAGATGGAAGATGTTCCACAGAAATAAATGAAATAAAACAATCAAAAACTGCTTTTTATAAAATGAAAAGCATCTTATGCAATCATTTCCTGTACATAGAAGTTAGAAAAATAATTCTTGCATGTTGCATGGAATCAATTTTAACATATGACTGCGAATCCTAGACAATTAGTAAGCAAACAAAAAAGTTCCCGTAAGCCTCAAAAATGTGGTTTTACAGAAACATATTGATAATACTATGGACGGCTAAAATGAATAATCTAAATGTTTTGAAATAGATTTACACATGTCTCAACACACATGTCTCATCACACATGTCTCATCACACATGTCTCATCACACATTTTAGAAAGAGGCAGCCAGAGTCTTTGAGTACATTTTGAAAAGAGAAAAACTTAAACATATTATACAAATTAGAAACATTCATGGACAGAGAGATAGAGGAAGACAGTAAGAATATATTTTTGATAGCTTTTCATCATGGCATGAAAGAAATGTCAGCACATGAGTTGTGTTCTCTTAGAGATTACAAGGTAATGAGAAGCATAATTACTCATAGTAGTCTGTAAGGCACTTGATGATGAATGGTTAGTGAACTTGCCTACCACGAGTTTAAATCCCTTGCCTGCCATGAGTTAAAATCCCTTGCCTACCACGAGTTAAAATCCCTTGCCTACCACGAGTTAAAATCCCTGGCCTACCACAAGTTAAAGTCTCTTGCCTACCACGAGTTAAAATCCCTTGCCTACCACAAGTTAAAATCCCCTACAAAGTGAGATTTTTTTTGTGAGCACATATTTCCAGCTTGACTCAGCCTTAAAAAAAATTGAAGGCAGATAATTTTGTGCCAGTTAAGGGGGCTGATATGATACTAACCACAACACCGATAAAGTGCCAGTGGGTAAAGAAATTGTGGGCCTAATTCCATATGCCATAATAGTATGGAGATTTATCTGTTTTAGAACATTATATTTTCTTAACAAAAATCACAAGGGTATCTAGTTAAGGGCTATCTTTTTCAATGTTTTTCTGGCTTGTCATGACTTTACTGTATACTGAATTTAAGAACTGATATCACTCAAATCTGGACATTCCCAAATATGCTCCATTACCATCTTCAAAAGTCACAGAAGTTCATTTGGCAATGTTTATTCTGTACATGTTATTATGTGAATAGTTGAGTTGAGTGTAGCTAAGAAACAACATCACTGCACTCAGGTCAGGACATCCCCTTTGCGCGCTCTATCCCCTCGTTTAACAGCCAGTGAAAAGTCATACTGCTAATGCTATCTGATTGAAAGTTCTCCTGGTCTTCTCTCTCAGTTTCAAGATTAGTTCAGAACCCCTGTTGATCCCCTGCCATATCATTCTCTCCACATATGGGTTCTCAGTCTGTTCCACCGCTTTCTTCACCTGATCCCACAGGCGCCAGACTAACTCTCCCTTGTCCATAATCTATCACCAAGAGGTGCATTCCCTGCCAGCCTATCGGCCTGTTCCATCCCCCTGCATGACCATGGCAGAAAATCCATAGTTCTCACAATCTGTGACCTCTGAAGCAAGGCAAGCCATTCTACATGAAACATTCCTTTCTCCACCTTACTAAGCATACTTCATGAGTCTGTAGTGAATACAGTTTGTGTTGCAGTGGTCTCCCCCAACCATCAGAAGGCTGCTGCTACTGATTCCACCTCTATTTTCATGCCAGAGGTAGTCTCATATACCATATACCAGACTTCTTTTTTCAAGCATCACCCAATAACCTTCACAATGAAACCCCAGCCACTGCATCTGTTTCTCATCACTGAGCCATCGGTGTAGATCACTATGTCACCTTGATGTGTGTTGCCCTGGATCAGTTGTTGCACCTCAAACTTTGTGCGGCCTGATGCCCATTCTCTGCACTCATGACCCAGTGCTACTATTACCTTGTGCCTGTCCGATATGTCTTCTGGTACTTTCACGCACTCTTTTTCACAATTGATGTTCTCTGTTTACCATACTTGGCTGTGAAATAGTAATATGTGAATAATATGTTGTGTGTTTATTAAATGTTGCCCCATTTTTTGCTCTTAAGGTATCAATGCAGGAGAATGAGAGAAGGAAAAAGCTGGAAAATGGCTTGATGGAGCCTGATGTTCAGCCATCCAAGAAGAAGGACAAGAAGATGACACAGGTTTGTCCCTATAATAAACACGTTTTGAGAGCACTCGTTTGGTTTGCCTGTAAATCATAAGCAACAAAAACACAGATAGCCAGCCTTTACTGTATGTCAACTAAGCTTCAAGTAACTGGAATGTGTATACGTGATGACACAATAGTTTCCACAAGCATAAGATGATACAGGATGATATATAGTTTCCACAAGCATACGATGATACAGGAAAGTGCATCTAGTGCATAGAAGTTGATTTTTATTAAAGACTAGATCATCTTATCTACTAAAGCCATCATTAGATGTTCAAGTGCCATCTCCACATTGAAGGTTGTCTGTAATGAGTCTCCAATACCCTACATTCATCATCTTCACATTGCACTCATACAGACTTCTTCCTGTCCATTACTTGATGTTGTCAATCCATGTCCAAAACTGTCTTCTTGCATGCTTCCCTTCCACTTTTCCTTTCAACACATCTTTTAACAAGAAGCTGTATCTTTTTATATGGTCAGAGTACTTTAATTGTCTGACCTTTTTCTTGTTCTCATTCAGTGATGTTTTTTTCCAGTCACAGTTTTTGTAATACTTTGTTTGCCTTCTCTTCCTGTCAGGATAGTCTTCCTAGACATTTAGCCTTCGAACACTATCTCAGTACAGATTATCTTCCCCCTTAATAATAATAATAATAAAAATATTGAGCACAGCCTACGATGGGTAGCGTTGTGATGTTCTGTTGTGATAATTTGGTGTGTCCAGTGTGTGCAGCGTGGTTACACACCCGCTTCACACGCGTGATCCGGGACTGTTTCCGGATCCGGTCAGGGATATGTACTACTGACGAGCTCAAACGAGGGCGAAACTCGAGTATAGTGCTTCCATATTGACGTGGATAGGCCTTAGGTTCATGCTGGAATGCGATCGGCGTTGCCAGTGGTGGGTTGTGCTCAATATTTAAATAAAAATATAAATAATAATAATAAAACCCTAGTATAACAGCCAGTCCCCATTTGGTAGACCAGTATGTTCCCCGTAGCTGCTAATTGTCACATCATTCATTAATTTTAGTGAGTCATGTAGTATTGATGTTTGCATTTTTCCCATGCCTTTTTAATGCATATCTTTTATGTTGTTGTTGTTCTCAGTTAGCCTCGAATGATGTGTGGATGAAATAGTGTATGAAAGAGAGTGATAGAAGGGCAGAATGTTAGATGGACCAATTCTTAACCCTTTCAATATAAAGTTTGTACATAAGTTCATTCGCTCGTTCGCAATACCATCAACTACCAGCATTGGCCCTAAATCAAAGAAGATCTGCTATGAGAGCAAGAGGATGCCCGAGAAGAAAATGGATTGACAGCAACAATGACATTATACAATCTTTATTCCATAAAGAGTTTCAACAACTCATACTTTAATAATTTTTACGTGTTAAAGGAATGGGTACAATTGATTTTGCTAGGATGTATCCCACTGACATTTTTGTACATTGCTATAAGTTTTGTCTCCGCTTGATGTAAAAAATCAAGGACCTCTTACCACACCATGAGTCGTGCAATTTTATGGCACTAGTTTCATATTTTAAACCAATCACTTAATGTGGTGCCTGATGTTAACATTGTGATATTTCTTTTCTATCTCTATAGTGATCACATTTTAATCTCACTTTCTGTGTTTTTGAATGTCCTTACCCAAGTAAGTATGAACAGTTATGAATTAGAACATAAAGCAAGACTACTTATAGCTTTAGCTAGCTTTCTGACAGTTTTAATAATAATTATGAAAAGTAAAGAAACTGTAAAATTACAATTAGATAATTGTTTTCTTGTATTGAAATGGTAGATGTAGGTTAGGGAGTCTGTGTAACTTATGGTTATAGATCTGCTTCTAACATGAAACTGCTGTGTCTGAGTTATTTGTGAGCAGTTTAAAAAAAACGACTCATAGAATGTTATATTTCTCCAGGATCTCTGGGTAGTAAATCAGATGCCTAACCTTCACAGATGAACGCCCACAAAAATATAGTCTTAGTGCAATTGAAAATTGTAAATGTGAGCCATATGTGTTCACTGCCCTAACAAAAATGTCATCTTTAGAAATTCTACCACAGCAGAACATCTACAATATTTGAGATTCTTCTATACACACTTTAAGATTACCACAGATAGTATAGAGTCCATGCACTTAACTGAGATCCTCATAATATGATATAAACAGAACGAAATTGAAGCACTAATGGGTATTTTAAAGTGCAAATGAAGATAATCCTTGAATCTACTCAATCATTCTCAGTTGGAGTAGGGAATCTAGCTTTTGTATTTAAGTGACAACGATGATAAAGCTTATATTTTTAAACATTTACTTGTATGTAAGAATACTTTTATTTGTTTCAGTGTTAAATTAACTTTACAGTTCTTTATTTTTTTTTTTATGTTGAAAAGAACACATTTTATTATGTGATTTCTTTGCATGAATAATATCAACTTGTTCTTGGCATTTTTTCAGTTGTATTTGTTGATTTTATTTTTACTCTGTATTCTTATTTCTTCTTGTTGTTCAGCCGCGACCGATTTGTGCAGCAGACCATGTCGTGTTGTGTTATAATGTATTGGTATGGGAGCCGGTCGTTCAGAAAGCAATGGCAAACTACTGAACGTAAAAACTTGCCTAGTACATCAACAGCAGCTGAAAAATGCTGGTGTTGACTGCAATGTCCTGCAAGGGATATGCAACATTAAAAAGAAAAAAACATTCTTGTTAAAAAGTTTGCTGTTCTGTTCTTAAGTTTGAGGAATTACTGCTTTCTGTGCAATGTATTCTGCAGCATTTAATTTTTAGGGACAAAATTTAATTTCTAATGACTTACTGGTATGCTGGGTTATAGTCAATGCTGAGCAAGTTTGTAGGGCCCCAAAGGAGATGTAATTTATAGTCTCATTGTAGACCTCAAGCCACCCCCCCCCCCCCCCACCCACCTCTGTCCTACACCGGGGAATGTAATAGAATGTCATATGTGGGGGAGTATAATAAAATGTTGTATGTGGAGAGTGTCATAAAATGTCATATGTGGGAGGTATAATAAAATGTTATATGTGGATAGTGTCATAAAATGTCATATGTGGGAGGTGTAATAAAATGTCATATGTGGGAGGTGTAATAAAATGTCATATGTGGGAGGTGTAATAAAATGTCATATGTGGGAGGTGTAATAAAATGTCATATGTGGGAGGTGTAATAGAATGTCATATGTGGGAGGTGTAATAGAATGTCATATGTGGGAGGTGTAATAGAATGTCATATGTGGAAGGTGTAATAAAATGTCATATGTGGGAGGTGTAATAGAATGTCATATGTGGGAGGTGTAATAGAATGTCATATGTGGGAGGTGTAATAAAATGTCATATGTGGGAGGTGTAATAGAATGTCATATGTGGGGGAGTGTAATAGAATGTTATATGTGGAGCGTTTAATTGAATGTCCTATGTGGGGGAGTGTAATAAAATAGCATATGCAGGGAGTGAAATAAAATGTAATATGTGGGGGAGTGTAATAGAATGTCATATGTGGGGAGTGAAATAAAATGTCATATGTGGGGGAGTGTAATAGAATGTCATATGTGGGGAGTGAGATAAAATGTTTTATGTTGGGGAGTTAAACAAAATGTCATATGTGGGGGAGTGTTATAAAATGTCCTATGTGGAGTGTGACATAAAATGTCATATGTGGGGAGTGTAATAAAATGTCATATGTGGAGAGTGACATAAAATGTCATATGTGGGGAATGATATAAAATGTCATTTTTTCAGATGATGAAATATCTTGTTTGGGAAGTATTGCAATAAAATATCTTGCTTGAGGTTAGAATACAGTAAAATGTCCTATGTTGAGAGATGGGATAAAACTGCTTTCTTTGAAGAGA
The DNA here is from genome assembly GCA_963921405.1 of Cepaea hortensis. Classification (NCBI taxonomy): domain Eukaryota; kingdom Metazoa; phylum Mollusca; class Gastropoda; order Stylommatophora; family Helicidae; genus Cepaea; species Cepaea hortensis. The sequence goes on from OY992878.1 coordinate 32,966,763, forward strand.
TTTGGTAACTTCACTTATCTGAACAAATGTGAAAATGTTAATATGGAGAAGTGTAATAACTTATCTTATGTGTAGTAATATATCTGATTAGTGGTGATGTAAATATGTTATATGATATTTAATAACAAATATTATTTGAATGTAGATAATAATGGTGTTTCCACCTTGTCGTGGTGGGGGAGCTTGAGTTTCTCAATGACCCTGAGAGCTATGCCGGCGGTAGCGTAGCTACCAGCAGGGCCTCCCAAGCCGGACAGGTCAAAGGGTAGAGAACAGACAAAGAGAAACACCCTGGTCCTCCAGGTTGGGGGTTGAAGCATGGGGTTAACATCCCCACCTTTGTAAAAACCTTTCTTTGTTACGAAACAAATACATGAGCCTCGATATCGGACTGACTTATCTGGACAACGACCTTGGAACGTTAAAGGACTTTTGAGATTTGGAACATGGAATGTACGGACACTATATCGAGCTGGAGCGGCCGAAGAACTAACCCGGGAGCTGATTGAATATCAAATGGATATAACAGCAATTCAAGAAATAAGGTGGCCAGGAGAGGGTACTTTAGAGCAAAATGGAATGATTATAATATATGGAGGAAACACCCAAAATAAACATGAATTAGGAACAGGATTTGTCATCAAAAAAGAGTTATGGGGGAACGTTTTAAACTTTAAAGCTTTTAATGACAGGATTAGTAAATTACGAATAAAAGGTAAATGGAAAAATATAACGATGATTAATGTACATGCACCTACTGAAGAGAAAGAAGATGATATTAAAGAAGACTTTTATAATGATCTGGAAGATGTCATAGAAGAAACCCCCAAACAGGACATCCTGATTGTGCTGGGAGACTTCAATGCAAAAATAGGTAGAGAGCAAACTAATAAAAAAGTGGCCGGTATGGAAAGCCTACATACAACTTCAAATGATAATGGATGGAGAGTCATCAACCTGGCAGAAGCCAAAGGACTGCAGGTTAGCAGTACCAGACTACAAAGAAAGGATATACACAAACAAACTTGGAAATCATGTGACAAGAGAACCTATAATCAAATAGATCACATTTTAATTAACAACAGAAATGCATCAAACATACAGCAAGTCAGAAGTTATAGAGGAGCTGAGTGCCACAGTGACCACTTCCTCGTTGGAGCAAAATTTAAAATAAAACTTAAGAGAGCTTTCTATACTAAATTACAAAGATTACACCCAACATATAACAGAGAAAAACTGCAAGACATTACAGTCAAAGAGAAATTTACAGATGAAATAAAATGTAAACTTGAAACTCTGCAAAACCCTTTGGAGGAAAGCATTGACCAAACTTGGTTGAACATCAAGAATACAATTCAGTCTACCGCAGAAGAATGTCTCGGTGTGTTAACCACGCATAGAAAGAACAGATGGTTCAATCAAAAATGTGAAGAAGCAGTCATTAGGAAGAAGAATGCCAGACATGTATGGTTAAATGACATCAATAACATCTAAAAGGAAGAGCATTATAGAAATGAATGTAAAGAGGCTACAAAAATAGTCAGACAGCAGAAGCGAGAATATATGAGTAATATAATCAAAGATATGGAAACTAATCACCAGAAAAATGAATCCAGAAAATTTTTTAAAGAACTGAAGTCAATGAAACGAAGTCACCAACAAAACACATATGGTTTAAAAGACAAAAATGGGAATATGATAAATACCAATGAGGAAATGTGCAACACATGGAAAGAATATTTTATTGAATTACTAAATTGTGAAGCTCCAAGTAACATTTTCTCACAGGAAGAGGTTCTAACATGCGAACCACAAATTGAAGAACCTACATTTGAAGAAATCCTATATGTAATCACACGACTTAAAAACAATAAGGCAACTGGGACTGATGGAATTGCTGCTGAATTTATAAAGGCAGGTGGCCATGCATTACATCTAAAGCTATACGAACTAATAATAAAAATCTGGAGGACAGAAGAATTACCCCATGACTGGAAAGAGTCATTATTGATACCTATCTTTAAGAAAGGAGACAAGTTCCAATGTGGAAATTATAGAGGAATATCACTACTGTCCACAAGCTATAAGATACTATCCGCAGTATTACTAAATAGATTAAAACCATATTCAGAAGACATATTAGGTGACTACCAGGCGGGTTTTAGACAAAACAGATCAACAATAGATCAGATATTTATCTTATGACAAATAGCCGAGAAACATTGGGAATATAAAAGAGATCTCCATAACATTTTTGTGGATTTTAAAAAGGCTTATGATAGTGTCCATAGGAATAGTCTATGGAATGCTATGCAGGAATTTGGAATACCAAGGAAGTTAATCAACATGACCAGACTATGCATGGAAGATACTTATAATATAGTAACATATAAAGGCAGGAAATCAGACCCCTTCCAAATAACATCTGGCTTGAAACAGGGTGATGCACTATCGCCGCTACTCTTCAATCTGGCTCTAGAGAAAGTTGTAAGGAAGGTAAAGGAGGAATGTGATATTGGAGGAACATCCAAGCTGCTTGGTTATGCAGATGATATAGATATTATAGGGCAAAGTGAACAAAAGACATTGGAAATATTGACTCACTTAAAGGAAAAAGCCCAACAGATGGGGCTGGTTATCAACCAAGATAAGACAGAATATATGGTAATTTCAAGAGACGGAATGGCTAGAAACTCTGGCCACATACAAATAGATAATATGACCATTAAAAGAACGGAAACATACAAATACCTGGGTACGATCTTCAACTGCTCCAACATCATAAGGGAAGAAATACAAACTAGAATCAACTCTGGAAATAAGATATACTATGCACTACAACATCTACTAAAATCAAAGGATCTATCTCGTAACACCAAAATCACAATATACAAAACACTGATCAGACCAGTTGTGCTGTATGGCTCTGAAACCTGGAGTACAACGAAAGGAGACGAAGCCTTGTTACAAACCTTTGAGAACAAAATTTTAAGACGCATCTTTGGACCCATTAGGGATACACAAAGTGGAGAGTGGAAAAGAAGAAGTAACAAAGACATTTATGATCTGTTTAAGTCCCCGCTAATCAGTGGTATCATGAAGGCTAATAGACTACAATGGCTGGGGCATATAGAAAGAATGGAAGATAATAGGGAAACAAAACTCGCTTACACTCAGGAAATAAATGACCGTAGACCCCGAGGTAGACCAAGAAGGCGGTGGAGAGATAATACATGTACAGACCTACAAGCACTTGGAATCAACGACTGGCAAGAGAAGGTCCACCAGAGAGACGAATGGAGACGGATTGTATTTGCAGCAAAGAACCTCAATGGCTCGGAACGCTGAAGAAGAAGAAGAAGAAGAAGATAATAATAAATCCATGGCAGGGTGTTGTCAAATATGTAAGAATATGTCATAAAGTAACATATATTAGAAAATGGTTTTGTTTGTCACTTTTTCACCTCTACCCTGGGATGTAGAGAAACAGTCGTTAGTATAACTTCACAAAAACATACACAGATTTATACTTATAAATAGACTATACACAGACATTTTTTCCCGCATATCCTTTACAGGACATCGCTGTCAATACCAGCATTTTACCACTGTAGTTGATTTCTTAGCAAGATTACTCTCAGTGGATAAAAGGGATTACAGAGAAAGTCATTTAACCGCTAGGCCAGGGAGACCAGCATACACAGACTACATTAATTTAATATAGACATATACACATTTTGCAGACATACATGCATAGACACACACACACACACACACACATTGTATTTGTGGAAGCAAGATCCATAAGGTGAGATGCTCCATAAGATAAAATGCCTTTAAAAATTTGATATTTCCCATAAAGTGAGATATCTCATAAGGTGAGATGTCCCATAAATTGAAATTCCTCGTAAGGTGAAATTCTCCATAAGTTGAAATGTCCTATAAGGAAGGTGGGATTTCCCATACGATTATATGCCCCATAAGGTGAGATGCCCCATAAAATGAAATGCCCATCTGGTGAGATGCCCTATAAAGCGAGATTCCCATAAGATGAAATACCCCTTAAGGTGACATGTTCCATAAGACAAAATGGCTCGTAAGGTGGAATGCCCAATAAGATTAAATGCCTCATAAGGGAGATGCCCCATAAGGTGAGATGTCCCATTAAGGATGGAACATTGTGGACTTATCAGTTGCTTAAAAGTCTACCCGGGGGGGGGGGGGGGGGTCGACTTCATTGCACCGGGTTTTTATCCCATTTGACTCAGTCTCTTTCTGCAGTGAACTGCCAAAAGCGTCGCACAAAGCACAAACTCTGTAGCTCCCGCGATGACCCTCAGGAGTCTAAGAAAAAATTCATTCGTGAACCGAAGGATGTGGCCCAGAATAGAACCCACAACCTTCGGAGCCCGAGTCAGACGGCTTGACCACTTTGCCACAGAGACCCCCATGGACTTCTCAGTAGCCGGGTGTGCCAATGCCTACATCATTAGTTAGTTTAATTAATATTATGTTAAATTATGTTTAATTAATACTATGTATTACACAAGGGGTGTGATACCACCTATCGTGTCAGGAATTGATGTAAGTCGATGTGATCATTATTAATGTGAATGTTTTGTTGATTCCTTCCTCAGGAGGCCATGGTAAATGAGCTGAAGAACCGTAACCGTGAAATCAAGGAAAAGAGAAGACTCATGAAACAGGACGACATGTATCACGGAGCCCTCGAAGATATTCTTCTGGGTAAACTGTCTTATTGTCTGTTTTTTTCGTACCTGCTTGTATACATTATATTTCTTATGAATGTTTAATGTCATAATTCCATAGACAATTAAATGTGTATTGTTTTTAACAATTTCAAGATTAGTTGGCTAGTTCTATAATGTAGGTTTGTCAAGGAGCTAGCTATGTCTTCTGTTATAATATTAGTGTTTTTACTGCTGCCTTTTACAAAGAGTGGCACATGGGGCTCAAGCATTTCATGCCTGGTCTCCTGTTGTTTGCTTTTTAAAATTGTGTAAATTTAATGTCTTTTCATGATTGAATGGAGTTTGCATATATCTGCACTGTTGTGTCTCCACCTGAAGCAGTTTAGGGGCTTGTGTGTTCCTATGACCCCAAGATCTCTGACAAGTAGTATCGTTATGATAGGATGTCACATGTTTGACATGTCAAGGGGTGCAGACCAGGCTGGGTGAGACACACATTTGCTGACTTTTTAGTAGGCTGGGAACAATCAACCCCCAAGGAAAGTTAACCTGATAAAATGTTTGTTGACACCGGATTCACTAAGCCACAGGCAACAAAACCTATTTTAGTATGACGATACAGAACTACAATCTCCCATACCTCTAGTATGAAGCTCACACTTGAAAATTGGATTCACTCGCTAATAATGCCAGCTTGTTGTTGACAAAAAGGTATAGTTCAAAAGGTATTGCTCTTATCAGTGGTTATCTAAATCCAGTCTCTCCTCCTGCCTGTCCCACATAGAGACCTAGTCATACTGTGTTTTGTCATTTAGATATTTTCTTCTCCTCTTTATTTTTCCTCCTCCTCTTTTTCTTCCTCCTCCTCTTCTAGTTCTGTTGCCGCCTTTCATCTCCCAATGGAGTATAGGTAGTATATTCTTTCACAGATGCCAAATCCTCTACAGTCTTGTTTATGATTTATTAGCTTTTGCAGCGACAGTTTGATATGCTGTGGCCAGTCTTACACCAACCCTCCTAAGTTGCCTGTTACAACATGCCAGGCAGGCTACTGTGTTGCTGTTCTCTGCTTCCCCTATATTTGTTGCAGTTACACTTGGGCAAATGATAGTTTTTGCAGTATTTATTGTAAGAAACGAGCTGTAGTTTAAACTTTAGTATACAAGGGGAAGTCAATAAGTAAGTCACAAATGGCTGTAGAAATATAATTAAATATAACTTGAAACCAGTTTATTTTTATACATACATTGTCCCTTATTTCTCAACATAATTTCCACCAACATTGAGGCAATTATCCCATCATTTTATCAGTCCTCCCAAACCGGCTGAATAGAACTGCATGCTCTGTTTTCTAAACCACGTTTTCACGTCACATTCAACTTCGGCATCATTCACGAAATGTTTCCCGCCAAGGTGGGTTTTCAGTGGACCAAAAAGGTGGAAATCACTAGGGGCTAAGGTGGATGCTCCGGAGCTTCCCACCTTAGTTGGTTAATTTTTTCCTGAGTTATGTGGTCTGGCATTGTCATGAAGAAGCAACACGCCTCTAGTCAGCAGTCCTAGACGTTTTCTTCGACTTGCATCATGAAGCATCAATAGAACTTAACAGTACGATTCAGAATTCACATTGTCACCTTTCTTCTTGAAATTAGTTAAAAGCACTCATTGACAATCCCAGAACACTGTCAGCATAACCTTCCCTGCTGATGGTGTAACCTTGAATTATTGGACACAAGGCGAAGAAGGATGTTTCCATTGCACTGAAGCACGCTTTGATTTGGGCTGGTAGTGATGCACCCATGATTCGTCCCCAGTAATAATCCTGTTCAGCATGTCTTCGCCTTCATCTTCGTATTGACAGAGATGATGCAAGGACAGACCAAATTGGTTCATTTTGTGTTCCTCTTTCAATTGTCTGGGTACCCACCTTGAGCACACTTTATTAAATTTTAATCGATCATGCATTATGCTGCATGCTGAACCATGTGCATATTGCAAATGCTACAGAGTCTATCGTTACTCACCTGTCACCTCTAATCGTCTCCTCCATCCGGTGCACGGATGCTTCTGTTGCAATCTCAACAGGACGACCAGATCAGATTTCATCAACAATTTTAGAGCGTCCTTGAAAATTTTTTTTCTACCCAGCTATGCACCGCTTTATAGGACAAACATTTGTCAGCATAAACAGGAAGCATTTCCTTATAAATGTCCTTTGCAGGCAGTCCTTTTGCCCACAAAAAACGCAAACAGCACTCTTTGGCTGTACACTGTAAGTACAGTCGCCATTTTGTTTATGCGCTGTGCATGTGCATGAGACACCTAGCGCCACCTGAAGAACGGGGATATAAAGTCACCTAATGACACTTGTAGAAAACACAACTACATTTACCTGCCATCCCACAGAACTGTGTGACTTACTTATTGACCCTCCCTCGTACTTTGTGCCACTTGAGGTGACTGAAATATTGTCCCAGATTTATCAAACTTCACCTAGATCTAGATCGGCACCAGTCATTGAGACTCTAGAAGTCCGGATTATGTTAAGTATATGTTATTTATTCAGTTCTAGGAATTCTACAAGTGACTTCTGGTAATTTGTGCATTGACATGTTGTGGAAGTTTCCATTATGATTTGATGCAAAGAGAGGTACTTTAAATTACTATTACTAATCTTGACACAAAATTTACACCAAAAAATGAGCCTGATAAAAGATGGTCTTATGTCGCATAGACTAAGAATTAATGCACATTAGAATAATGTATTGTTTTATGTTCTTTGCAGATCTTAAGAATGAGCCATATCGAAGAGCAGACGCTTTGCGTCGAAGCCAGCGAAGAAGAGCAGAGACCATAATTCAATCGCAGTCCCAACAAAGTAGCACAGGAGAGGTGTTTTAATCACTCGGCAATGTATCGTGTAACACAGAAACTCACTGTGAATCACTTTATAACTGTTTACAACATATTTCTGACAGTTGTATGTTACCAGATTCTACAGACAGTGTTTGTGAAACAGATCAGTACAAGAGAAGTGTTTTAGTCGCGCAGCAATGTATCGTGTGAGACAGAAATTCACTGAGAATCACATTTTAACTGTTTACAACATATTTCTAGAAGTTATATGTTACCATATTCTACAGTGTTTGTGAAACAGATCAGTACAGTTTAACTTTAACTATAACTATAACATCAGTTAATTGCTTGGGAAATTGTAAAAGTTATTTTTTAATCAAAAATGATCTTTTACCATTGTGATGAAGCAGTTATTTGATATGATCATTACTGAAATAAAAAAGGTTGAGACATAATTGAAAGGAGAGGGGATGTCACAAGAGTACTGAAGAAAACAGACAATAAAATTAACAAGATATAAAAAAATAAGACTAGATTAGGAAATGTAAAAACAGTTAATTAAAAAGGCAATACCAAAAAAAAAAAAAAAAACTAAAAATGTAACTAAAGAATTAGACATTGTAGACCAGGATATATCAAAACAGTTAATTAAAATGACTATACTACACAAAAACTGTAAGAATGTGACTTAAGACTAAGACAGTGTCGAACAGGAATATCAAGACAATTCATTAAAATAACAATACCCAAAAAACTAAAATTGTGGCTTGATGTTATCAGAAAAGTGAAGAACAGACGATTATCAGGATGTTACATAGAAGATAAAAGAAATCAGTAAAGACTACAAGTGCCAAGAAAAGTAACAAAACTGTGATAATAGTAAACTATAGACAGTGTAAAGCTGGTTTGACAATAGCATGCTTGATTTATGGTTTAAGTTAAGTTAATAATACTGGCTTGATAAGCATGTAGTTTGTGCCAAATGCGGATTTAATAGTTTTGTGGTATTGATCACAAATGTGCCCTATTTTCCTGTGACAGGACAAAGGCTTGTGTGCTGTATGAAGAATATTGCTGTGAAAGTGTCAAAAGTGTACATGTACATAAGATTGCTGATTGATTCATGCATGTTAAGCTTTGTAGATGGTATATATAGATGAATTGTGATTATGTGAAGAGTCGGTGTCACTGCATACGGAACAAGGAAGTCTCCATGCCAGAGTGGTTCAGCTGACCGCCTCACACTCAGAAGTTCGTGGGTTCATTTTCAGCCTGCATTTCTGGAGACTCCTGAAGGTCATCGCTGGAGCTGTGGAGTTCATGCTTGGCATTCTTGCAGAGAGAAACCTGGCCACATGGGGTATCACCTGGTGCAATAAAATCAATCCTCTTGTCTTTAGCCTTTACTCGGAAAAAGTCCATGAGTACTCACAGGGTGTACGGGTTGATTATCCCTGTTCTGAGCTGGTTAGCTATACATCACAATCCTTGACATCTGAATTCATTGCCACCAGTTCCATACTGGATTTCCCACTCCAACAGTTCCATACTCGATTCCCCACTCCAACAGTTCCATACTCAGTTCCCCACTCCAACAGTTCCATACTCGATTCCCCACTCCAACAGTTCCATACTGAATTCCCCACTCCAACAGTTTCAAACTGAATTCCCCACTCCAACAGTTCCTTGCTGGATTTTCCACTTCAACGGTTCCATACTGGATTCCTCACTCCAACAGTTTGATACTGGATTTCCCACTCCAACATTTCCATACTTAATTCCCCACTCTAACAGTTCCTTACTGGATTCGCCAATCCAACAGTTCCATACTCAACTCCTCACTCTAACAGTTCCTTACTGGATTCCTCACTCTAACTGTTCCTTACTGGATTCCTCCAACTGTTCCTTACTGGATTCCCCAGTCCAACAGTTCCATACTTGACTCCTCACTGTAACAGTTCCATTATGGGTTTATAAAGAGGTGTCCTCATGCACCAAGCTATGATTTATTGCCCACAGTTTATCCCCTGTCCATCTTCAGTGTATCATTGACAGATGCTTTTAAGCCAATATACCAGCTCTCTCACTTCTTCTTACTATCGCATGATCTGAACAAAAGACCCCCACAAGTTCACAAATTGTTTGAGTTCTCAAGTACCAGCCACCACTCATGACGTAGCCATCCATTCTCACTTTCCAAAGTTTGAGAAAATAATTGCCTTTGTAATTGAAGTAATGGAGAACCATTTCATGCCGCAGTGGCAGCCTCCATCTCTATTCTCATGCCAGTGTATGTTATATGACACATTGCGTTGTGCACGGTAATGACTTAGCCTCTCAGCCTAGTCGAGAAAGCCCAACCTGGTTTGTGGACAGGCAGCGCAGGTCCATCTGTGTACACTCTTGTGTCATCAACTCCAGCATGAGAATCTCACTCACCGGCACCTTGCCGTCTTGACAGATGATAGTATGTTACATAGTACTTTAAAAAGAAGGCATATAACCACAACCCATGGCACCGGGGATGGAACACAAAGTCTAGGCTGAATTGCAGAGGCCACGAGTTGCCCATGCAGCATGATTCCTTTCTTGACCTGCCTAGTTTACTCCAGTTCCATACTCGATTCTCTACTCAATACACCTGGAACAAGACAAGATGCAGAAGCTGCCAGATGAACAAAGCAATGCTCTACTGACTGCCTGTTGGAGCTTCAATCCTAGATCACTTGCCGACCAAGGCTGAGACTCTGATCTGCCCTGCCGTGACATTTAGTCTTTAGGTTGTATTTTCTCACACAAGCATAACGCTTGTACCCTCGCAATTATGCTCCTCCACCGGAAGCCATTGGCACAATGTAGGGTGTTGGGTTTGGTGAGCACTGCCCAACATTCAGTACTAACAGAAAGCAGGCAGCACCATCTACTGTCATACAGTAGCTCGGTCATATTTCACCATCACCTGACATCAATGAGAATCTATAACATTTAATTTCCAGGTCTGCCCTCCCATCACACCACTCTCTGCATTCTCTTCCAAGTATGCTGAATTCTGAATGTTATTGATCAGAATAAGCCCCATGTGATCCATGTTACAACTGTTGTAAAGTTCATGACGTTATCTGTACCTTTTATAATGTATTCTTCATTTAGTCCCCGTGGTGAAGTGGTCAAGCCACCTGCCTCATGCTATGAATGTCGTGGGATCATTTCCTAACCACATTCGGATTATGAGTGAAACTTCCAGTGATTCCTGTGGGCTCGCCGCTGCAGCTGCAGAGTTTGTACTTTGTGTAATATGCTCAGCAGGCAGCTCAGCTTGCCATTTTGTGGAGAAAGACTGAGCCAAATGGGGTCAAACCTGTTGCAATGAAGTCTATCCTCTTACCTTTAACCTTCTTCATGAGAAGAGCCCTTGACTGATTATAATGTGGAAGTGTAGAATTTGTCATAAATAATTCAAATATTATTTCTGTTAAAGCACTATCAATATAGGATTTGGTACAAAATAATTGTTAGTGTATTTCCTTTATGAACACACAGTCAGCATAAGATGTGTCATACACTACTGTTATATCTCCTGTCTGAAAACAGTATCAGCATTGGAGTTATCATAAATACATATATCTCCTTTCTGAAATACTGTCAATATAGGATATGTCCTAAGTAGTCACTTACATGTATTCTCTGAAAACAGCATCGGTATAGGATCTGTCATAAGTAACCATTTACTTTCTGAAAACAGTATTGGTGTGTATTGGTCATCGAGAATGCTAAAAATTCATTGGACAGCCAAAATGGGCAATCTGGACATTTTGAGGGAGGATAAGTCACAAAGGCAACTTATCACAAACATCAGAAAGAGGTAGTCATCATTTTTGGGTCACATTTTGAGAAGGAAAAAACTTAAGCAAGTTGTGACAACCTGAAAGATTTGTGGAAAGAGAGATAGAGGAAGACAGTGAGAGAAAACTCTTGGCAGTCTTGTGTCATAGCATGGAAGGAAGTCAGCACAAAAATTGACCCATGCTGTGACGGCAGCATGCAAATTTTCGGAGAAGCATGATTGTCCATGCCAGTCAACAAGGCACTTGATAATGAGTATACACCTCTCAGTTCAGGAATGTCGTATTTTAGATGCAAAGGTTTGCGGTTGCTGAAAATTAAAAAAATGTTTACGAACCAAACATACTAGACTGAATAAACAGTACACACAACTCAACCATCATGTGCATCTTGGAGTTTTAGCTTAGTTTGAATGTATCACAGGCTGCAGTTTAAATGGCTGTGTTGTCAGATATGCTATTACTTACAAGAACTCTCCAGTATCTCCTGTTATGTTATTAATGTTCAAATCTCCCATGAGTAGGTATAAGTTATGTTTCAAATTCCCAGTGAGTAGGTATAAGTAATGTTTCAAATCTCCCTTGAGTAGGTATACATTATGTTTCAAATCTCCCATGAGTAGGTATATGTTATGTTTCAAATCTCCCACGAGTAGGTATAAGTAATGTTTTAAATCTCCCATGAGTAGGTATAAGTAATGTTTAAAATCTCCATTGAATAGGTATAAGTTTTGTTTCAAATTTCCCATGAGTAGATATAAGTAATATTTCAAATCTCCATTGATTAGGTATAAGTCATGTTTCAATTATCCCTTGAGTAGGTATAAGTTTTGTCTGAAATCTCCCATGAGTAGGTATAAGTAATGTTTCAAATCTCCTATGAGTAGGTATAAGTAATGTTTCAATTCTCCCTTGAGTAGGTATAAGTAATGTTTCAAATCTCCCTTGAGTATGTATAAGTTATGTGTAAAATCTCCCCTGAGTAGATGTTAGTGTGTAATAAATGTATAACGCTTGTCAGACATTTACGCTTATGCTAGGCAATATACAAATTCTCTCACTCAATGTCATCATCATCACCATCACCACCATCGTCATCACCATCACCACCATCATCATCATACCACCAATACAACAACCATAGACTAGTTCCATAGCACTGAACAATCGCTTTTGTTCATGTTTTTACATGAATCCGAGTGTTTTGCGTCTTTAGCTTTTAAACTCGAAATGTAGTCCACACGCATGCTACTTCTGCTAATGAGTGCACTAGACTGATTTTGTATGAGGATTAGCTTTCCCAATTAGCAGTATCCCCAGCCATCATGTATAACAGCTCAAATATTTTCTGAGGTACCTGTAACTTTACATCCCCAAGTCAAGGACAAGAAGTCAATATTTAAGTCTAGCTGACCAGTGTGTGGAATGAAGCCACAAAGTTGTGGTCAGCAGAGAAAGTTATAAGTGCGAGCGTGTTAAATTTCTCGGCCACAGTGACCTCCACACGAATCCGTCTTGGGGCTCTTCTATTGCTGACGTAGAATGACTTCTAGAACAGTTTGTTTATTGCGATCAGACAACAGTCTTATCACTCTTTAGATTAGATATGTCTATGAGACTTGTATGCCGGTCTCTCTGGCTGAGGGGTTACAACACTTTCTCCGTAATCCCGTTTGTCACGCAGTCTCGTAGCGGGAGTGAGCTGGGAGCGGTTCGTCCCCCGCTGGTGACTTGCGGGACACTGAGCCGGCCGCTCAGAAAGCAATGGCAAACTACTGAGCGTAATCTTGCCAAGAAATCAACAGACAGCTGAAAGATGCTGCTGTTGACAGCGATGTCCTGTAAAGGATATGCGAATAAAAAAAAATGAAAAATGAGACTTGTATAGTGTGTCATGAAATCAACCTAAACATATGCCCTGTGCATAGTATATAATGAAATCAGCCTAACAAATGCCCTGTGTATAGTGTATCATGAAATCAGCCTGAACATATGTCCTGTGTATATTGTGTATCATGAAATCAGCCTGAACAAATTCCCTGCATATAGAGTATAATGAATTCAGCCTAAACAAATGCCATGTGTATAGTGCATCATGAAATCGGCCTAAACAAATGCCCTGTGTATAGTGTATCATGAAATCAGCCTAAACATATGCCCTGTTACATAAATGACTCATGTTACTTCAAGGGTCTTCTGTAGCCTTGAATTATAAACTGCACATTAGTTATATATAGATCTGGGGTTATCTGGTCACAGTGTACTAAAACAACAAGCTTAAAGATACCTACAGTGTTTCTTTGAATTTACGATTATTTGCATGAGGCATGCACAAAACAACAAGTTTATTTATAGATCCCCACAGTGTTTTATACATCTATAGTCATTTGAACCAGATATGCACAAAAATCACATCCCAAAGATGATTGGAAGTTCATTGAAACATCATATGCATGTTTGTAGAAACTTGTTGCTTCATTACATTGTGACTTTATAGTGTATATGTCATATATACATGTCAAATATATAAATATACAAAGAAAATAAATCTATAAAATGTAACGGTAATAGCGTTTTCATAATCATTTGCACTTGGGTGTTGCTAGCATTCAATTGAATCTTGTTGTCTAAAGTTTGTTATATACAATTTGTTAAACTGTAGTTAAGCAGCGTTTTGCTTATGTTATGTTATTCATTTGATATTTGCTTATAGCTTGTACAGTGATATTGTCTTGATTTGATAATCATTCTTTTTTGTACTTTAAAGGTATGTTTGCATGATTTGTTATCTGTGTATCTTTATTGTTTCTTAACTTATTAACTTTACTATGTTCACATTTCACCATGTAAATACGTTAGAAAACAATATTTGGCTGGCTGTGCAGTGTTTTAGCTGGGTGCATGTAGCTTTCTGATAAAAGTACTTATAAATATTTTGATAGCTTTCTGACAGAAATGTTTAGGTAGCTTTCCAATAGAAATGTTTAGGAAGCTTTGACATAAATATTTAGGTAGCTTTCTGTAGGAAATGTTTAGGTAGCTTTTTGACAAATGTTTAGGTAGCTTTCCAATAGAAATATTTATGTAGTCTTCTGACATAAATATTTATTTAGTTTTCTCACAGAAATGTTTAGGTAGTTTTCTGACAGAAATATTTTGGTAGCTTAGCAACAGAAATGTTTGAGTAACTATCAGGCAGACTTGTGTGTTGGTGATTCTAAAGATGTCTTGTTTAATTTTTCTGACAGTGATGCCTTTGAAAACAATAACAGATCTGTTTATTTCTATGATTCATTATATGTGTATTTATTTATTGTTACTGATGACAGCATGCATCCTGTAACTTTGTAGTGACATTTCATTTGCTCATGGAGCAGCTGTTGGTGATAATCAGCACAGCTTTGCATGACTTCTATTTCTAGTCTTTGCCAATGAACACAAATTAAACTGTTGGATATTTGTGGTTGAATATATGCTTTTGTGTTTTATTTATATTGAAAAGAGTAGACCCATGGCTGCATTTGTCTGCTCTTAAGGGAATTATAGAGGCCACCCCACGGAAAGTTTTTAAAGAAAGTTTGTCTGAAAATTTGCAGTGAGGCAAGTCAGAGTTGATGTTGGATAGGTTAATGTTGGATAAGTTAGTGGTCATTTGGATGAGCTGATGTTTTCTGGATGTCAAAAGTTGAAACTGCAGGTATGCCAGATGATAGTTTGCATGGGAGGTTTAAATATATTTCTATTCATACATGCTTCATAAATACTCACCCTTGTATCTGACAAACCACTGCCATTCAATCACTAAACATTTGTGTTATAATGCAGGAACAAATGTTCCCATACAAAGCTTGTATAATATTTGATGCCTGTATCTAATTATTATTTACATTATGCCACACATATTAATTTTATCAGTCATATATGTTCATCAGTTATATTTGTTCATCCACAACTATCAAACTGGACCACTCCGTACATGTTTTCTAGGTCACTTCTGAAAGATGTTGCCTAAAGATCCTGTCCCTTACTGATGACCAATGTTTAGTAAATCAGGCTTTATGAGTTTGTTGGAAAACAATTATGTTCATTAACAGACCAGAACCGGGACCACATGTGTTTTCAGATTCCCATCAAGTCGTCGTTATTAGTCATTTCATTCTTTGTTACATCATTTTTGTCTTGTCTGGTAGGTGGAGCAGTGGTGTCTACCGTGGGTGTTTCTGAATCTTCCCCTCCCCTGTGGGCAGTGAGAGGTACCACAAAGTAATAATCTGTTGGGTTTGTGGTAGGTTAGAACTGACAAATACGTGTGTGCTCCTGGAGTATGAGAGTGCTAGGAATGTGGCTTAGTTGATAAATGGGTCATTTCTTTTGGGTTTGTGGTAGGTTAGAACTGGCAAATACGTGTGTGCTCCTAGAGTATGAGAGTGCTAGGAATGTGGCTTAGTTGATAAATGGGTCATTTCTTTTGGGTTTGTGGTAGGTTAGAACTGGCAAATACGTGTGTGCTCCTGGAGTATGAGAGTGCTAGGAATGTGGCTTAGTTGATAAATGGGTCATTTCTTTTGGGTTTGTGGTAGGTTAGAACTGGCAAATACGTGTGTGCTCCTAGAGTATGAGAGTGCTAGGAATGTGGCTTAGTTGATAAATGGGTCATTTCTTTTGGGTTTGTGGTAGGTTAGAACTGGCAAATACGTGTGTGCTCCTAGAGTATGAGAGTGCTAGGAATGTGGCTTAGTTGATAAATGGGTCATTTCTTTTGGGTTTGTGGTAGGTTAGAACTGGCAAATATGTGTGTGCTCCTGGAGTATGAGAGTGCTAAGAATGTGGCTTAGTTGATAAATGGGTCATTTCTTTTGGGTTTGTGGTAGCTTAGAACTGGCAAATATGTGTGTGCTCCTGGAGTATGAGAGTGCTAGGAATGTGGCTTAGTTGATAAATGGGTCATTTCTTTTGGGTTTGTGGTAGGTTAGAACTGACAAATACGTGTGTGCTCCTGGAGTATGAGAGTGCTAGGAATGTGGCTTAGTTGATAAAGGGGTCATTTCTTCTGAGTGTTGTCTCCCAATGAAGCATAGGACCTCAACCATCCCATGCCAAGCCTTCCTATATTATTCTCTCATGTTCTGAACTGTTCATGTTTGGTTGGCTTTTGCAACTAAAGTTTTCTAAGGGGTGGGGTAGCCAGCCTTCCCTATTCACCTCTTATGTGTGCTTCATAGGCTACAGAATTACTGTACGGACTCTGGTAACACACAGATGTGGCAAGGGGGATGGTAGCCTGAAATGTTTGGGAACCACTGGTATAGAGCAAGATCATTTGTGCTCTTACACACAAACAGTGATGTCATTAATCAGAGTAAACTGAACCACTGACAATCATTGCAGTACTCTTCCACATAGATGCCTTAAATATAATTATCATCATCATCAACACTAGTGTGTGCCATTCTGAGTGGCATAAGCAATCATGTTCTTCCACAAACATCAGTTCTCAATTTTCTTGGTAAGTTTGATGATGCCTTCAAAGCCACTCTGTCAGCCCATTGAATATACAGTGGTACCTAGGGTTACGAACTTAATTCGTTCCAGAACTCGGTTCGTAACCTGAAACATTCGTAACCCGAAACATTGAAATCAATGAAATAAAGACAATCCGTTTCAAGATGAAAGAATTGTTCTTTTTTATTAACATCCGGTCGTTTACCTGAGAAAGCGCAAAGAATCTGTGTACTTCATGTATTAAATAAAGAGAAAGAAAACAACCAAATGAATTAAATGTAAAATTTAAAAACAGATTTAGTCTATCTTTATTACCAAGAAAACGATCATGGGAAATTTGTCACTTTCTTTGTTATTCTGAATCATTAGTTTCAAGAGTATCTTCTCGCTGTTTCTTGGCAGCCGACTGGGAATCTTTCTGTACCAAGAAACTATCAAGAGAAATTTGTCGCTTCCTTTGCTGGAGAATCTTTCTGAAGTATGCCATCGTGTTATCATTCATCAGGTTTACTGCCCTGTTAGCAACAAATTTGTTTCGATGATGGTTCACAATGAAGTCTTAGATGTCTGCCCACTTGCTGCAAATTTCTTTAATTCTGGCAGTTGAAACAGTCACTGACTCCTCATCATCGGATGACTGCTCCTCCTTTAATGTCTTTAGCTGTACATTCTGAAGATCCACAAGCTCATCTGTTGTACTGTTTGTACTGTACGCGAGCTTTTGTCTCCAACGCTACACCTTGCTCTCTCTCTCTCTCTCTGTTGCCTTCGTTCGTTACCCGAGACATACAATTTTCGAAGTTGTTGTTCGTAACCTGAATTGTTCATGACCTGAGGTGTTCGTAACCCGATGTACCACTGTAGCCTGCCTCCTTCTGGCTCTATGACACCTTCAGTCATACCGGTAGCCACAAACTCCAGGTCCTCTCATCTGAAAACATGGCCAAGCAACATATCGCCCTTATGTGGGCAGTCACATGTTTTTGTGAATGTCAAAGATTTGCTAGCAATAGCATTATATGGGCTTCCTTCACTACCCTTGGAATTCTTAGTATACTCTCTGGAGAAACCACAGCTCTGTGGCCTCCAGCTTCTTTTGCTCTCTATTTTCAGTGTTCATGTTCAACTTAGTTGCGGATTTTTTTACAGGACATTGCAGTAAACCCCAGCATTTATTGACTTCTTGTGATTTACTGGGCAATTTTACATTCAGTAGTTTGCAGTTCTGAAACTTCCACTACGCTGATGGCGAGGTAGTGGGACCGTTTCCTACATGCGTCTGTTTGGACTTCTCATTCAGAAAGCAATGGCAAACTGCTGAGGGTAAAGTTGCCTAAAAAATCAACCTGGGGTTGGGGTTGATTGCATCATCCTGCAAAGGTCATGCAATTGTTTAGTTTGCAATTGTTTTCTGAACTGTCAGCGCTCATGCCTTGACTCATAATGTGTCATGTTTTGTTAGTTGATTCTTTTGGAATAAACATTGGGAACTCTAGGAATAATTGGACTTATACTTAACCGTTTGCATACATGCTCATATACCATGTTTTTGCATGCTAATTTTGGAAGAGTGGGAGTTGCACGTAGAGTTACCATAAATATTTGGGGGGAAAGTTCAATGTAGAATTTGTGATTTTATGCAAATTAAGTTACCTATAAGCAGGTGTGTTACTCAACAACAACAAAATATCTTCCAACTATACAGGTTTTGACATAAAACATTTCGTGTGCTCTTCAAAGAAATGGTCCATCTAGAAGCTGCATGAAGTGACTTCCCATATGTATATGGTTCACTGTATAATAACAGTTGATGCTTAAGAGAGAGAGAGAAACAGTTTTTTAATGATGAAATTATATAACTTTGTTTGAGCAGACATTTTGTAAATGAGTATTAGTTTGTGAAAAGTAGTCACCAAGCTAGCAGCTGGCATCCAAGGTTAAACATCACACCTGTATCCTCACTATAGAGTAAAGTGTTGCAACAGATATTCTCCATTGTGCTCAGTTTGCGTTCATCTTCAGTGGGTCTACCATCATGTCTGATCTTCTTAAACTTTTGCCCAAATTTTCTAGTTGTTGTCAATTGAGTTCATGTTATCCAGCCCCACTTCTTCATTTACATTCCTCCTCCTCTCCTTCTCATATCCTCAAATGTGATCAGGAATGCTGCAAATACAAATAGCAATATTCTGAAAGTCAAAGTGCTGTTTTATCTCATCTGGCATTGGCCATGTGTTTTTTCTGTGATATCTTTGAGTAGAACTGGTCCGCAGTATGTGGTCAGTAGTCATTTTTCTGTTCCTCGAGGGCAAATTTTGTGATTTCCTTCTGTATCAGTTTACATTTAAGCAATTATAGAACCATGTGGGAATCGGCATCTTGGCCACCAGAAATACAAACCCCATTGAAGAGAATAAGTAAGAATCTTGAGAGAATAAGTAAGAATCTCGAGAGAATAAATACGAATCTTGAGAGAATAAGTGACAATCTTCACACTCCACACATAACTCAACAGGCTGAAATACCATGTGTTTAATAAACTAAAGATAGGAAATACTGATGAATGTAACAGTGGAACTGGTAAAATGACGGCTAAATATTTGTTGCAGGAGTGTCCAACACAACACATAAAACTATGTTGGCCTACACCCAATCCCTTTGAAGACAAACTTTATAGAGATATCAACAAGCTCAAGTTGACTGCCGCTTTCTTTGAATTTATTCATGTTGATGTCTAAAGGTGTATGAAGAAGAAGTTTTCACTGGTTCTTCTTTCTATTTCTATATTTGTTTTACATCTAACTATTCCTACTTGAGATACAGTGGGAGCATGTTTCTGCAGGCTTGAGATTTAGAAGGTGTGAATGTTTGTGATTGTGACAGTGCACAGATATCGAATTGTTACATACTGTATAAACATTCAAAAGCCATAGAACAGTTGATAATATATTTCATACATATGCACTATAGACATGGCTTCTATGTTACTCTGAGGAATTTTCAAAGGCTTTTTTTTAACCTTATCAGCTCCGAACATTTATGTTGTACATGTACTTGAGTGGTCTACTGCTGTAGCCTTTGTATGGTCTTGTCAATGCATCTTCCTGGTTCACCATTCCAAGCTGGATTCACATGAGCTACAGCTTCTGGCATAGCAAGGATGTGCTGGGGAAGATCGTGTAGCACACACGTATACATTGCTTGACTGGCTTCATCAGCTTCATCAGGGCAGTTTGGTGTCTCACCTGGGAGTAATTACATATTCTCCACATGCAAGGTGGCTGTTTGACTTTTATGCCACAGCCTGCTTTCCCTAATCTCACATGGTGGTGATGCCTCATCCTTAGGTATTATTTCCAACTATGCAAAACATTCACATGTTTAAGTGTTAAGGAAAGGCCCTTACACTTGTAGTAAAACATAATGATGTACTGAGTATAAATAGCACTATATAATGAACAATTCTCCTCCTTAGACAATAGTTGTGTGATTAGTATTATTTTGCTTAGTCTGTAAATCAGGGTTACTAAAAGATTGTTTTTCAGCATGTGGCTGTGCTCACATTGTGGTAGGTGTGTGTACAATTTGTATATGTTAATACTGTGGTGTATGATTGACAGATTGTTTTGATGTGTGCTTAGAACTGGGCACAGAATAATAATATCTTTGATATCTTTGTGTACATTTGACATATCTCTGCAGAACCATACTCATGCATTTGTCCATGTCACTGCTGGAACGTGCTTCCAATTTTTCTACAGATTTGGGTAATATATGTAAATACAGTCATCCATTTCATCTTCAACATTAAATGAATACTCATAATACCATGTTACGAGGTAAAGACTTTTGTTTCTGTATAACACATTTCATATTCATCACACATTTGAATGGTCTGTGGTCATTGCCTGCTAGTTGCATTAACATATGGCAATCAATTTTGTTGACAATGTCTCTAGCAAGAATGTTCAACATATGCAGAAGATCGAAAATTACTTTGGCCTAGACCCACTCCATTTCAGAACAAACTCAGTGTGGATATCGGCAATCTCAAGTTTGCTGCTGCTCTATTTAAATATATTCAGGTTGATGTCTAAAGGTGTACAAAGAAGTTGAAGTTACTGTCTCTTTTCTCTGACAATAGTTAACACATACAAATGTCAGAACGCCATTTTGACTGAATTTTTAATGTTCAAGTGTTAGGTTCATTTCCTAATCCATGTTAGTCAACAATTTGTCACTTTCTTGACTCAAAATAAATGAAAGTTGTAATTTTTCTATCTTGATTTGTAACAAACTATGTGTAAGTTTCATAACTCAGTTTATAAAATGCAGCAATTTGTCACATTTGCAGTATCCTGTCATTTTATTGACTGAAAATAAGCAAAACAACAGATTGTCATTTTTTAAAAACCCAATCTAAATGAAATAAGTGTTATTTTGTTAACAAAATCTAAACTAAACAAACTTTTTTATTGTCATGACAAAATCTAAATGAAACAACATTTGTTATTATCTTGACAAAATCTAAATGAAATAATAGTTTTGTTATTTTTTCAACAAAATCTAAGTGGAACAATGGTTTATTTTCTTGATAAAATCTAAATGAAACATTTTGTTAACCAAATCTAAATGAAACAACATTTGTTATTGTATTGACAAAATCTAAATTTAACAATAGTTTGTTATTTTGTTGATACTTTGTAAAGGGTACAACAGTTTGCCACATTTGTCATCTTTGGAGCCAATCTGTGCCTAGCATGATGACATAGAGGAATTTTGTCTGCCTCAAACTTAAAGAAACCTGGTACAATTCAGTGTGGATGGAATGGATTTTTACAGATAAGAAAAGCATAGTAAGCACCTCCATGACGTTGGATAGTTGATGGGATGTTTAGTCTTCTCAGATAAGGGCAAAAAGCTGGCAGGACCATGTGCATGTTAAGTATCTTAAGGCAGATCGTAAAGAGCAACCGAAAAGGGCCACTGCTGAGGCTAAATTTCACAAGGGAGAACCTCCACGCAAACAAATGTATAGGATATATGATTGTGGTATACACAGATTCAATCCTCATTGTTGCTGTGGAGCACATGCTTTGTGTTGGGATTTCCAATGGGAGGAGACAGGAGCACTTCTGGAAGTGTCTGAGTGCAGTGAAAGTGATCCTTGTCAAACCAAACTGATTTGTCCTTTTCTTGATCTAATTTATATTCGGCAAGAATTTGTCTTTTTGGTGGCCCAGTTTATATCAGGCAAACAATTTGTCCTTTTCTTGATCCAATTTATATACATCAACAATTTGTCATTTTTGGGGTCCAATTTATATCTGGCAAGAATTTGTCATTTTCTTCATCCAATTTATACACTGCAACAATTTGTCATTTTTGTGGCCCAATTTATATCATAAGAACATCTTATGCAGTAAATCTGAAGGTTAGCTGGAAGTTAGGAAACAAACAAGAATCCCCTGAGACCTCAGAGATGTGGATTTAAAAAAGAATGCTGAAAACTCTTTGAACAGCTAAAATGAATACTCTAAATGTTTTGAAAGAGGCTAAGTCACAACAAACATCATCATTTATTTTTTGGCTACATTATGAGAAGAAAAAAAGTGAAACATGTGACAACTGGAAAAATGTATGCAAAGAGAGATAGAGGAAGACAGCAAGAGAAGATTCTTGGCAGCATTTTGTCATGTCACACACCAATGGATACACGCTGTTGGAGATCACAGGATGTGGAGAAGCATGATCAACCATGCAAGTCGGCAAGGAACTTGATCATTATAATGAGGATGATGATGATGAATTCATTGCCCACCTGATTGTATTAGCCACTGGAAAGCTGCATAAACTTCTGAACTAATAAGAAAGTGGCTTGAAATTAACAGCGATGGAAGGCATGGGTCCTTGAAGGAGAGACAGGAGTTGATCAGCATGAGTATGAATACAGGACATTACAGACACCTTGGGCATGAGGCTGCAGGAAGAAATGGCGGGAGATTGAGAAATCTTTTAGTGGGCTGTAATAAGAGCAATGTTCTGGCGGGAGATTGAGAAATCTTTTAGCAGGCTGTAATAAGAGCCATGTTCTGGCGGGAGATTGAGAAATCTTTTAGCGAGCTGTAATAAGAGCAATGTTCTGCACAGCACCTGCCACGCGATGAATAAGAAGATCTTCAGTTAATATGGTGTCATTCTTCTAGCTGTGGTGTGTTTTTTCATTCTTCTAGTTGTGTGTTTTTTCATATTTCTAGCTGCAGTGTTTTTTTTTTCAATTTTCTAGCTTCAGTGTGTTTTTAATTCATCTAACTTCGGTGATTTTCATTCCATCAGGTGACACCACTCCGACTTCTGAGGTACTTGTAATTTACGTCGCCAAGTCAAAGACGAGAAGTCAGCGTCGTAATCCAGTTGATCAGTTTAGGGGTTGAATCTGCTACCTCGGCATCAGCACAGCAGAAATGTAAGAGCTAGTGCTCTTATTCATTCAGCCATGCTGACCTCCTTGTAACTGCAGTGTTTTCTATTCTTCTAGCTTCAGTGTGTTTTTCATTCTAGCTTCAATGTGTTTTTCATTCTTCTGGCTTCAGTGTGTTTTTCATTTTTCTAGCTTCAATATGTTTTTCATTCTTCTAGCATCAGTGTGTTTTTTCATTCTTCTAGCTTCAGTATGTTTTTCATTCTTCTAGCTTCAATGTGTGTTTCATTCTTCTAGCTTCAGCGTGTTTTTCATTCTTCTAGCTTTAGTGTGTGTTTCATTCTTCTAGCTACAGTGTGTTTTTCATTTGGTGCTTTTTTTACCATTTCAATGCTCTGAACTTTGTCAAATTAATAAAACATGGATAGGTGAATGTTTAAACTAAATATATTGACTGCAAAGACTTGTTAAACTCACTGTTGATATGTTTCTGTTTCATCTTTCTGTATGTAAGGAATGTGTCAGCAATATAGTCATAAATTTGTTAAAAATACTTATCATTGTTTATCTTAAATGTGCAAGATATTAGACAAATAGCTGTGAAATCGTGCATTAGAAAATATACTGTGTAAATTGTAAAAAGAAGTGTTGGGCAAGGGTTGATCAAGAATAGTTTGAGAACTATTGAGACTAAAATGGAGTCTGTGAATTCTGACAGGTACATCATATAAGGAATTACAATGGTCTAAATGATGTCAAGTTGTTTTGTTCCTCGCTCCTCTAAACATTCAATTAAAACAATGAATTGAGACTTTAGACATGTGGATATACAGAAGAATAGGTCATATTTCACAGAGACAAAAGTAACTAAGCATAGAAGTCTTAGAGAAGCTGGAATTTTAAAAAAGGGCTCTTGGGAGAAATAAACAACTGATCAAAGATTCTGACCACATTCAGAGGCATGACACATATAAATAACAATGTTGGAGCGAATAGTCAAAGGTTGACAGGCAGGAGGTTATGAGAAATATCAAGAGATGGACAAACAGCAGTCTGTCAGAATGCACAACCAGGGTGAGAGACAGAAAGTGTTGGAGATCCATTGCAGCCAACCTTCATTGTGGACATGGCCATTGATTGACTGAAATATTTCCACAAGTGGACAAGGTGATCAGTTAGTACTTTGTCACCCCACGGTGATGTATTTACAGAGAAGAAATGAGAAGTTGATCAAAATGGATATCGGCAGCTTATCTATTCACTAGTCTTTTCTCAGATTGAAACTATCCTCAACAATAACGAACTGTCGGCTAGGGTGAGAGATAGGCTGTAGTAAAGTCTATATTGGACAGTCGAGATTGAAGATGGGAGAGTTTATTCGCAACGACACTTCGTTTATTCGCAACCAAGTTGCAAATAGACACTTCGATTGAAGATTGTTTGGGAATATTAAATGAGTAGAAACAAACTTAAAACTGTAATGACAAAACTCAAGAAAACTTGATGTGAAGGGAGTAAGATAAAGACAAAGAGAAGAACACCTGAATGGCTTGGTCATAGGCATAATAGGGACAAGCACACACACCTGATGTGAGACTGGTGATCATGTCAGAAGACCCATGTTTACAATCATGGCACATGATGTTGATGATTCACATGACACCGATCATAATGCCAAGTATTTTTACCAACTGTTAAATTGCCTGGTTGGCATTTTCTGCTTTAGCTGTAAGCATTCCATTTGCAGCTTTTGTTCTACATCTGTTTACACGCAGTTCTACAACTGCACTTTTGGGGGGATAAAGCAGGATTTGACTTTGATGTGTCTAAAGAGCATTGTAACATTCGTGAAATTGTGCTCATTGCTTCACATGACTTGTGAATAGTTCACTGACTTGCCCATACCGTATTGTAGGTTAGATGCAGCTTGTGGTAGTGATTGGGATGGAATGATAGAGTTCAGAGTGTACCAAACCAAGCATGAGGGATACACTTAATTGTACAGACACAATACTATCATATTGTGCAGTATACAGGCACAACAGTATCATATTGTGCAGTGTACACACACAACACTTTCGTATTGTGCGGCTGAGAGGAACATATATGCAGGGTTACTGTGTGTCATTTTTAGCATATATCTTCTCTATGAAATCACTGACCATATGTTATTAAATACATATATAATTATGTAGCATACGGCACCGTTTATGAATAGTACATAATAACATGAGAATCATACTAAGCAGGTAGGGTTACAAATTTAGCAGAATGAATATAATCTTAAAGTACATGAAGAGCAGTGGACTTAGTTCACAATTCATGGTGCATGAAAACACATATGAACAAATACTACATGTCTCACATCTTGGACATGTAGTAACAGATGGTGGCAGACATTAAAACAAGAAAGCAAAAAAGAGAATTAGAATTAATTAATTAGCTTCAAGAGGATATTAACATATAAAGAGATATCAAGGAGAATTCAAACATGAATATATATATATATATATATCCATTGCTACTTATGGTTCAGAAACATGGTGAATGAGCAAGCAATTAGAAAATTGAATAGAAGCCCACATTTAGTGGAAACGATTATACCAGAAGTAAACTGTGCAACATATTGTTTGAGGCTTCTGTGTTTAACTTTACTGAAGGAATATATTGTTTTGAATTTAATTGAAAGAAAAACATGATTGTAAATATCCAATGGCAGGAAATGTTGAAGGCATTAAGCCAAGTGTAGGTGGCGATACAAGTGGGATGAAAGCATCAAGGGATGAACAGACAGCAATCTGGCAGATTGTAGCACCAGAATGAGAGCCAGAAAGTGCTAGGATCCAAGTTAGCTAACTTTCATTGTGGAGAAATTCTCTCTCTCTCTCTCTCTCTCTCTCTCTCACATACACCCTCTCTCTCTCTCTCTCTCTCTCTCTCACATACACCCTCTCTCTCTCTCTCTCTCTCTCTCTCTCTCTCTCTCTCTCTCTCTCTCTCTCTCTCTCTCTCTCTCTCTCTCTCTCTCTCTCAACTGCACAGATCAAGATAGCAAATGAGAATTAGAGTATTCAAATGTAAGAATATAACATACAGATGTGCAAGTTTTATAACGACACAGATGAAGCAGACTGTATGTAAGATTACTACACACCATATAGATTAGCACTCACCACACACAATGTTATCAGAGAATGCACTGTGTATATGTTGTTGGATATATCATTGTTGAAAGCAGTTATTGCTTGAGTCAAACATATTGAAACTGTGCTAACATATGCTAGATTTTTCTGTTATTTCCAACCTTTGCTACTGTTGAATTGTTGTATCAGTTTATTGTGTGAAAATTTTACAAACATCAGTTCCTCTAATGTTCTAGTTTTGTAACGACATTTATTTTATTCAGACCAACATGAAAAAATATTTTGTGCAGCTAAAGTTTACACAGATTTTTTTTTATTATCAATGAATATTTTCCTCCAAAATTTCGAATTCATGAATCATGCCCTTGAGTAAGTCAGATGTTGATTTGTGTTACTATCTTTGCTTCATATTTCAGGATGAAATTTTGAGTGCAGTTTATTGTAAACAGGGTAGCCTGTGTGGTGCAGTGGCTAGGATGCTTTTCTGTCTGCATGGGGGTCAGGGTTTGTATACCTGTTTGAGGCCAGGATTTTGTTTAATTGATCTGGGCTTTCCAGGTCAACTCAGCCTAAAATGGGCGCCAGGAAAATTGTTTGAAAGTAAAGGCTACCGACGTGATATTGACCATAAACTCATTGCTAGCTATCAGAGACCCAGAACACCACATGGAATGAAAAGACCCCCGCTGATGTTGATGATCATTAAAACAGAATAGAACCTGATGCAGTATTTAAAAGCCTGTCTGTAAGGGGGGCCAAATATTGGAGAGGTCTTTCAATTCAGAATGTATATTCATCCTTTTGCTCATTGGCCACACTTGTGTCATGTGTCACTGCAGGCTGCTGTAGCAGGGATGAAACGTGTGCTGAGTGTCTGCGGTCAGGGAGTGAATGCTGTGTTGTTTCATCATGTGACATTCTCGTGAACTTGCTGTCATCAATAAATCACGGAAACTTGTGCCATTGTTGACTGACTGTTGTTGTGATGTATAAGTCAACTCAATCAGTAAAGCACAACTTTTGTTGACTGACTGTTGTTGTGATGTATCAGTCAACTCAATCAGTAAAGCACCACTTTTGTTGACTGACTGTTGTTGTGATATGTAAGTCAACTCAATCAGTGAAGCACCCTTTTACATGTTTTAAGGTGGTGCAGTCATATGGTGTTAGACCCATAACTGGACAGACTGGTCAGCACTGGGTGGCTGGTGTGGACATTGACATCTGGTGTTAGACCCATAAATGGACAGTGGTCAGCACTGGGTGGCTGGTGTGGACATATGTTGTTAGACCCATAACTGGACAGTGGTCAGCTGGGTGGCTGGTGTGGACATATGTTGTTAGACCCATAACTGGACAGACTGGTCAGCACTGGGTGGATGGTGTGGTCAGCACTGGGTGGCTGGTGTGGACATATGTTGTTAGACCCATAACTGGACAGTGGTCAGCACTGGGTGGCTGGTGTGGACATATTTTGTTAGACCCATAACTGGACAGTGGTCAGCACTGGGTGTCTGGTGCAGTCATATGTTGTTAGACCCATAACTGGACAGTGGTCAGCACTGGGTGGCTGGTAGTGTCATATGTTGTTAGACCCATAACTGGACAGTGGTCAGCACTGGGTGGCTGGTGTGGACATATGTTGTTAGACCCATAACTGGACAGTGGTCAGCACCGGGTGGCTGGTGCAGTCATATGTTGTTAGACCCATAACTGGACAGTGGTCAGCACTGGGTGGATGGTGCAGTCATATGTTGTTAGACCCATAACTGGACAGTGGTCAGCACTGGGTGGCTGGTTCAGTCATATGGTGTTATACCCATAACTGGACAGTGGTCAGCACTGGGTGGCTGGTGCAGTCATATGTTGTTAGACCCATAACTGGACAGTGGTCAGCACTGGGTGGCTGGTGTGGACATATGGTGTTAGACCCATAACTGGACAGTGGTCAGCTGGGTGGCTGGTGTGGACATATGGTGTTAGACCCATAACTGGACAGTGGTCAGCTGGGTGGCTGGTGTGGACATATGGTGTTAGACCCATAACTGGACAGTGGTCAGCTGGGTGGCTGGTGTGGTCAGTGTCACGCTGGCTGCCTTTACTTCCTAAGGCACTTTCTGGTACCCAGTTGAGCTATGTCGACCTGCAAGCCCAGGTCAATGTTTGAACACTTGTTACGATGTGGATTTGAACTTACGACCACCGGGCTGATAGGTGAGTACCTAGCCTCTATGCCGTTGTGAAATATGTCACTCAGCAAGAGAGGAGTGGCTGGCAGATACCATGTCCAGCTCTAACTGGCAGACCTGGTGCATTTCAACGTGTGGATGATATAGGGTTTGACAGGGCGAAGTGGTTAAGCTGCTTGCCTTGCATTACAAAGGTTGTGGATTAATTTCCGGACTCCATCATTTGATTCAGCTGCAGCTTTCTTGGAGACTCCTGGGGGTCATCTCTGGAGCTACTGAGTTCCTGCTCTGTGTGACGCTTTCGACCGGCAGCGTTATGGAAATAGATCAAGCCTTATAATCCAACCGGGTTCAATGTGGTCAAGCCTCTTGCCCCTAAATCCACTTGTTGTGGATTTAAAAAAATATGGAAAGACTGTTACACTCCCCTCTCTAACGATTTGACAACTAGACTTCTGAGCACGGGCGTGTTTGTGTGTGCAGGCGTGTAAAATAGCAGGAGCACTAAAGGTCACACCAACTGTAGCGTTGAAAAATAATGAAAGGGTGTGTAAATATTCAACTATGGAAGAAGTAATAACGTTGTCATTCAGGGACAACAAATTATGTGTACCAGTAGCAGTCATCAACCAATGACAGAACACTTCAGGGATTAGGCACGAAGGCGTCTGAAAAGACGCATTAGATTTATATATAGTTTCACGTCCTATACAGGACGCCGTAGTCAATACCAGTATTTTTGGGCTGTTTGTGATATTCAAAGTAATTTTACATTCAGTAGTTTGCCATTATCGCGCTCCGTGGCAAAAGGCTTCCGAACGCGGGAGCCGGTCGTTCAGAAATCAATGGCAAACTACTGAAAGTACAACTTGCCTAGTACATCAATCAACAGCAGATGAAAAATGCTGGTGTTGACTGCAACGTCCTGTAAGGGATATGCAACATTTAAAAAAAGTTTGCCATTGCATTCTGAAGGTCCGACAATCGGGCACTCTTCCGAATTCCGGTCCCAAATAGTTCTGCAGTGAATAATTTTATATAACTAACCCTAACCCTAACCCTAATCACTTATTCACTGCAGAACTATTTGGGACCGGAATTCGGAAGAGTGCCGACAATCGTACCATTGTGATAATAAACGCCAGGCGCTTTTAACTGGCATCGAACTTATGTTGAGATTGTGCATCTGCGTTCATTATCCCTAAATGACAGATCAAGCTAAATGTGTAGAAACAGATCTCGGAATTACCAGATAACGTGGTCACAGTAACATCAGTGCCAGAGCAGAGACCACCATCTGCACAGTGCCATCAACGACAAGACGGAAATGCACCTCAAAAAGAGGCCGCGCCTGGACGGCAATGCGGAGCAAGTAATTAAGCAAGCCTCCAACATGGGCGAGCTCCAACGCGGAGAAGAATGCACCTATACACCCATAGCCATGCATAATCATTCTCAAGTGGTCATTACACTAGGGAGACACCTCGGTGGCCGTGTTCCCGCGACGATGAACATTGATATAAAGACAACGGTATAAAGATCGCTATAAAGACATATAAAGGCATTATATAAAAACATATAAAGGCATTGATACAAAGACACTGGTAGAGCAAGGTTAGATTCTGCTCCCACGAACAACAACCAATTACAAATTAATATCCGAAACATGGCTGATTCAGTCACATGATTATCAATCAGAGCCTGGGACGTGCCCTAATCATAACTTTTCTTCGGAGGTTGAACGAGGTTGTGGGAAAAACGACAGACGGTAAAACTTGGATATATAAAGTCGCGCTTCCCAAGAACGTAATCCCGACGTTAACCGGGACCTTCCCGATATATATATATATATATATATATATATATATATATATATATATATATATATATATATATATATATATATATATATATATATCATGCTTGTAAAGTCTCACTACACTTTTATGTAGAACAAATTTGAAAATTGAAGTACATGATGCCATAAAAAAATGTGCTCCACAATCCATCGTGAAGCTATATACAGCGAATGGCTGTCGTCTGCTGGAACAATTCTTTGTACTGCAAACAGAATGTTATCAACAGAAGAAAACTGTAGCAAATTTGTTCTACATACAAAGTGTAGTGAGACTTTACAAACACCCCGTATATACTACACGGCTGAAGAAACACGTGTCCTCCAATATTTGACACTTAGAGCATCTACTTCTCTCCCTCTGTCTCTTGTAAAGAAAGGACTAATCTGTGCCCACAAAGGCATTCGTGTGATTGCCTCAGTGTCTGTTACGTGGTTGACTCGGTGTCTGTTGTACGTTAACCTCAGTGTCTGTTATATACTTGCCTCTGTGTCTGTTATTTGTCAGCCTCAGTGTCGTTATATTGTTGCCTCAGGTTCCAAACTGCTGTTTTATACCCGGGGGAGCATAGTTGGGGTGAGTGCCCAACCTTGCAAAATACCCTACGGCTTGTGCATTCATTACCTCTGCCAGCTAAAGTCCAACTTCTGACCTTCACGTGACGGTATTGTTTTAACTAACAGGAGAAGGGGCGGCGGCGAGTCTCTGGCGCCGTAAAAAAAAAAAAAAAACACAGAATGCTTTAGATATGTATAACGTACATACATGCGCAGACACGTGTGTATATGCATACATATCTAAACTCGAGTAAGACCACAGTCTACTCTAGTAAAGCTGAAGACGGGGGCAACCAGCCAGGAGGTGCACCATATAAATCAGGATGCCTTGCAGTTACGCCATAAAATATATCGATTACTGCTTAAACTAGTCGCTTAAAAGTCGACAGGGTCGACTTCGTTGCACCGGGTTTTTGCCCCATATGGCTCAGTCACTTTCCACAGCGAACTGCCGAAAGCGTCGCACAAAGCACGAACTCTGTAGCTCCAGCGACGACCCTCAGGAGTCTCCGAAAAAATGCACTCGTGAACCAAAGGATGCGGCGCGGAATCAAACACACAACCTTCGAAGCCTGAGTCAGACGGCTTGACCACTTCACCACGGAGACAGAACGTTATGAAGCTCGCCCTGCTATGGACCCCCAGGCAGGTGCAATGCCGGTGCCTATGCCTCGAAAGGATCCAACCAAAACAACCAGAGGTCCTTCTTAGATGTCCTGTAGAGCCAGAGGACCTGAGAATCGAGCGTCTGGTCATACCAAACATAGACTGAAAAAAGAGCTAGAAAACATCTTGAATCAAGAACACATAAGTGTATGTTTCTTGCAAGAAGCTCACCTCATTGAAAACATCATAATCTAGTGCATTGTTGGCTGGCGTGGGCAATCATGCCACTCCACATATTACGGTCTCCGACGGCATGGATCAATTCGTGTGTTGACTCCCTTCCGTGCCATGATACAAGACTGTTAAGAATCTTCTCACGCTGTCTTCCTCTATCTCTCTTTCTGCAATTTTTGTCGGTTATCACAATGAAAACATCGCCTTCAAAAGCACAGGCTACCAATGTTACCGATCTGACAGAAAGAACAGACGAAAGGGTGGGATACTGCCCCTTGTGAAAAATAATATCGCTGCTTCCCAAATTGAAGTTTGCACGGAAGGGGCCGATTATAGGACACTCAAACTTAAGACAAACAATACAGATAAATTACTACTGTCCAAGTGACCGCCCTCAGGCACTGGACATACCATTAAAAGACAAAATGGTTTTGTGTGGCGATTTCAACAGCCACTCACAGAGCTGTGGCTGTGATCAAATGGACTAAAGAGGAAAGAGACTGGAAGACTGGCAGACCGAGAATAGATGCATCTTGATTAACAAGTCGTCTGACTCACATACCTTCTACTCGAGACCAGGGCACACTACAACTACACCTGACCTGGCTTTTCACTCACAAGTCCTTGAGTGGAACATCATATTAATTTTCGGGAAACAACTTGGAGGTAGTGACCATCGGCCAGTCTTTCTAACTGTAGAAAGTAAGCTTGTAAGTGAAAGAAGCACCCTCTCGAGATGGAATTACAAGAAAGCGGACTGGGCAATATACAAACATCACACCAGCATAATGGTTAGAAATCTGAGCACAGATAAAGACATAAATAAAGTAGCTGAAGAGTTTGGGAAATGCATACTACAGGCAGCACGAGAAACAGTACCAAGAGGAGCTTGTCAACAATACAAACCCTACTGGAGTAGTGAACTACAACAGTTGCGTAATGATGTGGAAGTATTTAGAAAGCAAGCAGATGCCAAACCCAGCCAAGAGTACCACAATAAATATCAGCACGCAAAAGCCAAATTACAAAGGCCCAAGCTGCAGGCTAGACGAAAAAAGCTGGCAGGAGAAAACAGAATCACTGAACTTTGAAAGAGACAGAAGAAAGTTGTGAAAGCTGTAAAACAACTTAACGATGTGGTCACCGGGAGAAGCTCAAAGATTGCACTACATAAAGACGGAAACATCTTAACAGGAAAGCTGATCTTCTGTTGATATGCCCCACATTTGTCATTTTTCTTTTACAAATGGTTGTGATGAGCGATCTAGCAATACCTGCGGCTCTCAGCACCCTAGCGTTTGATTTCTTCTTCGTCCACGATGCTCTCAACATTCTTCTCAAACACCGCATCTCACAACCTCCACTGTCTCAATGTTTCATTACCAGAAAACACACATTACAATTAATGAATGCACAAACAACTGATGGCAATAGCATAGCAACAACATGGGTAATATTATTCACAACAGCAAAGGCAGATTTATATAAGCTGTAAGGCTTAATGCGGTAATTATATCAGTGTTCCACGGATAGAGTCCGCTACCTGGATGGAATCTGTCTATAGTGTGTGGGCGTGTGTTTTTTTGTTGTTGTTGTTGTTGCCTCAATATAAAATTCAATATCTCAGTAACCAACTGAGGGAAAATGATGAGATTTAGTATATAACCTTATCATTATGTCCACCGAACAAAACAATTTTTGTTCTGGAGATTTTACAGCAGATTTCAAAGTTTGTTTATATGCGGTATATAATTTACGACTTAGAGATTACGTCCATCATTTTAACAGTATTACAGCTTCACCAAGACACAACCCGCATTTTTTAAAATTTTCACGTGATTTCCGTTTTGAAACAAACAGCGCGATGTTCGGGGGGGGGGGGGGGGGGGGTTTGTTCAGAGGTGTCTCCAAATGGGGGTTCTTTCTTGAAAAGTGATTATATAAATAAACTAGCTGACAAGGCCCGGCTTCTGGCGGGGATCTATCTATCTATCTATCCATCTATCTATCTACCTACCTACCCATCTACCTACCTACCTATCTATCTCCTGCCTGCCTGCCGGCCGGCCAGCCGACCGACCGACCAACCCACCCACCTACCTTTCTGCCTACCTACCTACCTACTTTTCTGCCTACCTACCTACCTACCTTTCTGTCTGTCTGTCTGTCCGCGCTATTAAATATTGATAAAAGTTACTGGAAAAAACGTCAGGACCATGTGTTGAAAGAGGACTATTGGAGAAAGGATGGATTGAATTTTATGCAACCGAGAGCAATCATCAGCCTACTGGAATCATCCAACACAGATTAAGGTCTGAGCAGATCGCAGACCTTAATCTACGTACACACTTACAGGGATATTTTGCTCCAACTGCAGGCCCTAAACATTACAGCATCGGCATCAGCTGAAGAAACAAGAAGGAAATGAAAAATAAGGTAAGAAATATAGTCCTTCTACTTTCCTGTTAATTTTCAAATTATTTACCCCGTGCCTCTGTAAATTCTCTGTCTTTACTAATATTACACATTGCACCCGTCTCGGGATTCTCCGTGGTGTAGTGGTCAAGCCGTCTGACTCGAGCTCCGAAGGTTGTATGTTCGATTCCGGGCCGCGTCCTTCATTTCACGAGTGCATTTTTTCGGAGACTCCCGAGGGTCGTCGCTGGAACTACGGAGTTCGTGCTTTGTGCGACGCTTTCCGCGCTGCGGAAAGAAACTGAGCCATATGGGATAAAAACCCGGTGCACTGTAGCCGACCCTGTCGAATTTAAGCTACTTCTTTCATTGCACCCACTCCCATACGAATCCGGATACGCCTTTGTGTGTCATCTGAATTGGCAGGTCTCCAATTACTGTAAACTTAATTTTGTTAGCGAGAAATCACTAGTTGTTCAGCATAACATCAAAGGAATGTCGCCGCTTTTGATGATTTAAGTTGTTTTTGGACCTATCAAAGACATATTCCTTGGGTGGGGGTAAATATAAGACGATGCAATAGTTTTCAAAATAATTAATCGTGAATGAAGGCATTCAAATCGGAACATACTATAGAGGAAGCCACCCTGACACAAATACATACCGAAGTCGGACACACTAACCTTTGAGGTACACAACTAGATATGACGCACTTCCCTTCGAAAGAGAAACGAGGAAAGTTTTCACACAAAATGTCATCATCACTGCCACTGCCGAGCGGGAAATGTGACCATGTTTCTCCACACATATATGTCCTCTGTGTTCTTGGTCAGTTCGACTGCTGAACGTGTTAACTGTCAAACATTAGTAAACAAACGGAAGGCCCGAAGAAGAAAGTTACTATGGGTTTGTGGCCAGGTCTCCCACCCGTGATTGTACAAAATAGAATGTGTAAAACTGCAAAATGACTGTTTGTTACTCTGGCAATAAAAGTATATGAGCATACAGAGTTATTAGTACTATAATAATTGTATAGTCGAAATACATAATATATAACCGAAATACACCGTATATAATCGAAATACACAATATATAACCGAAATACACAATTCGTTTTTACTTGGTCCAAATCAGTGTTGTAATCACAATCTCTGTGCCTTTCTTATTCCCCCCGTCATCAATTATTATTTCATGCGTTTGATCCACCTACCCTGTTTAACCCATACGTTAGTAGCTCCTGTCCGACATGTTTATATTCTCACGCATTATCTTTAAAAACACAAATATCATCCTGCACTCCTGCACTCTTGTGAACTTATTAACAGTTCTGCTCAACGCGCCCCCGTGTGGATTTGTTTTGTTGTATCTAGAAGACGATAAAACAAAGAAAATTGAAATATTGAGGTCACTTGAAACGTCACGAAAGTTTGGAGAGAACAATAATGGAGGGGTATATGCCTGGGAAGAGAGGAAGAGGAAAGCCAAAGAGAAGATGGGTGCAGGATGTGGCGGATGATCTCCAGATGGGTGTATCGGACGCGGGACATCTTGCTTACGATCGAGAGGTTTTCCGGAAGGTTGTTATGGGAGCGAGGTTCTGCAAAAGGCATGCTACTGAATGAATTAATTAATGTATCCAGAATACATTTCTACGGCGTGATTTGAAAGTGGCTGCTCGAATCTTCTTCTTCTTTTTCTGCGTTATCTGAAATGTTGTTTTGGACGTCATTGCAGAGCTGCGATATTTGCACCTTTCGGCCGACATATCCGACTTCTTCAGGCATTTGTTGACGGGGTTAACCTTCCTGGGGCTCCAATTTGATATGCCTGTTTCCTTGTTGTGTTGGTTAGCGCGTGATCTATCTGACACTTAATTCTCAACTTTCTTTCCATGAGGCCCATCAATACCACTGAAATCAATTGTATTATTTTTACTTTGACAACACCAGTATCGTCTACTGTTAAGCGTATTTCAAAATTCATTCATTGTTATCATTCTCGTGTTTACAAGTTGTAACCACGAATTCTCTATTTTAACTTACATTTATTGTTACCATTCCCGTGTTTACAAGATCTAACAACCACGAATTCTCCAAGTTTAACTTTTTGAAGGCTTTAGCCGACTGACGCTTCTGAGAAAGGAATTACTTCTGGCTGGAAGCAGTGAGTTCATTGGTTCATTGGACAGCTTCTTGTAATTAAAATTAACATGGCGGGCATTGTCCGGTACGCCGGCTTCATATTGCAGATACGATCTGGCAGTATCAGGTGAAATCCCCGTTGTGGGTAAATTCCTAAAGAACTGTTGCGCCAATAGGATGTTACCATGCTTATTGCTTGCTTGCATTTGATTAGCATCTCGCCACAAGCTTCTCAGCGAATGCAACCTTTCCAGTAGCGAAAGGGTCGTCAGGTCCTCTAGAACACCGCTCCATCCAGAAGTCGTTGGTAAGAACACCCCTCCAGTGTTGACAGCAGGAATCTCCCCGGCGTTAAGGCCGTCACTGGACCAAGATTCCAGAAGTCCCCCGATCCTCCACGACCTGGGGACGTGGTTTTGTATGGAAAAGAATGCCGTCGATGGCATGATGTATCCGTCGGGAAAGATGATGAAGGGCATCCGTACTTGGGCTGCGGAATTGCCTGCCCCGTGTGTGCTGACGTCTGGGAGACTGGCGGTAAGGCGGTGACGTAAAGCTTCAAGTTTGTTATTCAGGTTTTGAGCTGTATCACGGTTACCGTTTCTTGAAAGCGGTACTCTGCGAGCTGAGCCTATTTCATTTAACCGGTCAACGTTTTTTGGCTCTGAAAAAGAAAAGAAAACGACTGAGTTAAATTAATTGCGTGGCGCCTTGTGGCGTGGTGAGCATATCTTTCTATTGTCTTCTGTCTCGTGTGCTCCTCCATGCCATGATGACAACCACTTTAGCATCTTCTCTCTTAGTCTCCCTTGTCATCTCCTTCCCTCCAGCTTTCCTGTTGTGACGACATACTCCAGCTTTGCCCGCAGAACGTGAAGCCCAGTGTTAGAGTGCAATAAAAAGAAAAGAATAAAGAAAAGAAAAGACATCAAGCCTGTTCAAATAACAAGACTGGCATAAGACTGTGCCCTGCAGTGTGCTCTATAACACTTACAAGACAATAGGTCGCCCTAAAAAGGATGGGTTGAAAGAATACCTAACGCTGTGAATACGAAGTACACACCGAAGCTTGCTCCAGACGTTTCTTGTTAATCTGACACTGAAAACCAAATCAAGGATAGAGACAAGAAGAAGAAAGATTAACCTGTCACAGGGGATAACAACAGTTAAAATTGTCAATATATAGTAAAGTTATTTTCTGATTATATTTATGATTATATTTTATGATTATAATTATTAACTTATTTGACTCTAACTCGTTCAGTACCATACGACCCCACATATGTCTGTTGATTCATCTACCTATTATATTTGTCTTCTTCTGTTTCTGCCATTTAACACCAGATGGAGCAGTCTCCAAGCCAAATCATGTCAAGCCATCCTATTTCTAATAGCTACATCCGTAGTCTCCCCACATAATCCATCTCCATCTCTAATAGCTACATCCGTAGTCTCCCCACATAATCCATCTCCATCTCTAATAGCTACATCCGTAGTCTCCCCACATAATCCATCTCCATCTCTAATAGCTACATCCGTAGTCTCCCCACAAGATTCATCTCTATCTCTGAAATGTGTTTGTAGGTCTCCTATTTCGCGTGTCCTACTCGCTCCAGAGAAAGGACTTTCTAGTTATAATATTGTCAGATTTCCCCAAGGTGTGTCCTATCCTGAGAAGAAGGGCAGCAAATTAGACAGGCCTGCGTACCCAATTCTTAATACTTTGAAAATAAAGTTCGTTCTTCAATTGTTCGCTGTGTAGCATACATTTGTGAAATGCCGTCTGTTCCATTTTGTTTTGTTTTGTTATCTTAATCCATTCTTTCCAAACTGTAATTGTAACTGCGTCTGCTACATAATTGTATAATTTTTAATTCCTTAAGATTGGTTCTATAGAATACACAAACTTTGAAAAAGAAAGCGTTGAAGTAACAACTATATGGGACTGAAAGAGTTATTACACTAAGAGTAATCCCAGGCTGTTCAACGTTCCGAAGAGTATGATAATCGTATGTCTTTGTCACCATTTTTCCCCACCCAGAACTGTTCTTCTTCTTGTATTCCATATCGTGTGGCGTAGGTCATCATGCCAGTTCACAGTCTTCTATCCCGTGTACTGATGTTCCTCTCTGACATGACACCAAACTGTCCAGCATATTCTCTCTTTGTCTCCACCTGTCTTTCTTCTCCCCCCCCCCCCCCCACCCCGGCTTTCCCATTACCACAATGTACTGCAGCCTTTTCCTGACATACTAATATTGAATATTGTTTCCTTTGAATGTCAATGAGCTCTAGTCTAATGAAATGGTGAGCAGTGCGGATAAGAAACATACAGGCCCACTTCACATGGTTGGCAAAGCCCAGTCTATTTGAAACTATAACTAACTATAAGCAACCTGAAGCAGCGCGTTCCTGGCTAACGCATATCGTGTCGTATTCCACCAATCTCCACCCCCCCCCCCCCCACCCCGGCTTTCCCATTACCACAATGTACTGCAGCCTTTTCCTGACATATTAATATTGAATATTGTTTCCTTTGAATGTCAATGAGCTCTAGTCTAATGAAATGGTGAGCAGTGCGGATAAGAAACATACAGGCCCACTTCACATGGTTGGCAAAGCCCAGTCTATTTGAAACTATAACTAACTATAAGCAACCTGAAGCATCTCGTTCCTGGCTAACGCACATCGTGTCGTATTCCACCAACCCCCCCCCCCCCCATAACTTTAAGATTTGTTGTATTTTCCTTGTTACAAAGTTATGTTGTATCATGGCATAGCAGCGTGTGTCTTATATATACTATTATAATATGCTGAGTGCATTCGTTGTTGCACTGCAGGTATTCATCCTACTTTAATTTTTCCGTTTCTTTTTGCTATATGTTGTTGCAGTCTTTCAGTATGCACAAACACAAACATGCCTACAAACACAAACAGATGCACAGTCGAATACATATACAGAAACATATTAACAGGTGCAAATACAAGCGCAAACATAAACAGATGCACAAATACGGATATACAAGAACAAACAGGTGCACACAAGAAACATATATACAAGCACATATAGATATACGAACCCAAACGCATACACAAATATATACACAAACCCAAACATGTACACAAACTCAAATAGATCCTCAAGCACAAATAAATACAACATATACACGAAATTAATAACCACGTACACAAACAGTTACACAGATATAGTTACATATACACAAATGCAAACATATACATAAACACAAAATTATAAATAAGTACAATCTCTCTCTCTCTCTCTCTCTCTCTCTCTCTCTCTCTCTCTCTCTCTCTCATATATATATATATATATATATATATATATATATATATATATATATATATATATATCATCATCATCATCTTCCACTTCTGCCGTCAAGCGTCGTGGGGAGGAATAATTTGCGTTCCAGCAAATATATAATATATATATAATATGCGTGCGTGTTTGTACCATAATAACGAACATACATGTTTGATTAAATGGCGAATTTAAGCGTTAACATTCAACTAAATCATTCAGAGAAGTCTCACCTAGACATATGCACAGCTGGGAAAAGTACACCTTAGGCTCCGGGCAGACCACCGACTGTTGCAGTACAGGTACACCAAAACACATACCTGGAAGAACACCGAAAACCACTGTAAAAATGTGCTCTGGTACCCGGAAACATCAGGGCAGCTTAGAAGTGTTTGCATATTCAGATGTAAGAACTCAGACTATGAAGATGGCGACAGACAGTGTGTTGGTTTGCTTAACATGTAGTATATACTGGGTCGCTTAGAGTGGCTCATAGTTCGCCTCAGACTTACAAAATTTCACTTAGAGTGGTTCAAAATTCGCATCAAACTTACCAAATTTCACTTGAAGTGGCTCAAAGTTGGCTTCAGACTTACCAAATTTTACTGACAGTGGCTCAAAGTTCGCTCCAGACTTACTAAATTTCACTTAGAGTGATTCAAAGTTCGCCTCAACCTTACCAAATTTCTCTTAAATGTTGCTCAAAATTCGCCCCAAGCTTACCAAATTTCACTTAGAGTGGCTCAAAGTTCACCTCAAACTTAACCTAATTTCACTTACATTGGCTCAAAGTTCGCCTCAAACTTACCAAATTTCACTTAAAGTTGCTTCAGTTGTTGAAACTCCGCAAGTGCAGACAAAGTAAAATAAGAATCCTTTATTCAGTTTCAGGCAGCCCTTGTACCTCTGACCTGGGCCGGTGGTCATGTGTTAAAATCCCCTAAAAAAACTGGCCCGAGCTGTCAGATCGGCCCAGCATAAAATCAACCAATCAATCATGTGCCATGCCGGAAAGCGTGGGCGGTCATGACTCGCCATTTCACTCGATCACCAGAGTCGTGGATCAGCTCACTGTTCCTGTCTCGTCCATGCCATGTGGCCAAGCCATCCAGGTATTTTCCTCTCGGTCTTCCTCTTGGTCTGTTCCCTTCGATCTTGCCAGTTGTCACCAAGTTCTCCAATCCATTTCTTCTCATAACATGTCCAAAATAAAATAGGTACCATGAAATGCCCTGGCAAGTAAGAGCGGCAGGCATATATTGGTCAAATCACCCATCGAGCGCCGAGTGATCTACACAAATATCGGACTAGCACCAAATACCAAATAAGGCTCAGGGTGTGTAACAGTGTCTTTTACTTTTACTTTAAAAATAAGAAAATTACTTCAGTATTTCAACAAGTCACTACTGGTAATAAGTGTGTTGACATGTGGCGAAACGTGCAGTTACAAGTTGATCTGGAGTCTTCTTTTTACAAGCCTTTCAGCACGGCGTTGGTGATCATGTCTGTCC
This sequence comes from Cepaea hortensis, assembly GCA_963921405.1. Classification (NCBI taxonomy): domain Eukaryota; kingdom Metazoa; phylum Mollusca; class Gastropoda; order Stylommatophora; family Helicidae; genus Cepaea; species Cepaea hortensis. The sequence continues at coordinate 33,008,070 of OY992878.1, forward strand.
TCAACTATTGACCATTACTATTGTGAAAAGACATATTGTGCGAGGGATCTAAAACAAGAAGGTAGTTTGCCATTGTTTTCCTTCTTGGCAGTGACCGTACGGGTCTTTGACCGCAGCCATTGTCTGTATAACGAGACCCTCTGCCTACCACCGCGAAACTTGAGACCATAACCAATAACTGTCTCTCTGCTGCTCCTCAGTTCATTTTACCACCTGCTCACACGGTTTAACGTTTACCTAATCAGGTGTTGGCTAAAAGGATATCCCACCTTGTCCAAGAGTTTCCCGTAGGGTAGCAGAGGCAGGGAAGCGCCTTACGTCGCCTTAGGTAAGGGATACCCCTACCCCGACACCCGAATTTAAAGCAATGAGCTTTAAAATAATACTTTTTTTCGCATATCCTATTACAGGAAATCGCTGTCAACACCAGCATTTTACCGCTGTTGTTGATTTTTTTTGGGCAAGATTACGCTCAGTAGTTTGCCATCGTTTTCTGGGCGGCCGGCTCACATATCCCGTAAGTAGCGGGTGCGGCGAGAACCGCTACCGATTCTCGCGCAGCCGCGTTTGCTCACGTATATAGAAGGGATTACGGAGAAAGTCGCTAATACCTAGGCCAGGGAAACCGGCAAACCAGCGCTTGTAATAAAATAATAATAATGGTAATAACAAAAATAATGGTAAAAGTAATGGTAATAAAAATAATACTACCAACCACAAATTGAAATTTACTCAAAAATATATGTATGCAAAGAAGGCGGTTTTTGAGCGAGATCTGTCAGAATGAGTAATTAGCTGTAACACGCAATGTGTAGAACAGAGAACGTTTATAAAACGTAACACAGACAAGAAACACGACAATGCAGATACTGAAGTCATCTTCTTCATCATGATCAAGTACCTTTCAACTCACGTTGGCCTTCATGCATCTCCACAGAACTCCATTTTGGTGTTCTGGAGCAAGCCAAGTTGAGTCGTGCCAAACAGAAAGCAAGCCGCGGTGACGTAGTGGCTAGACACTCGACTGCTGACCTGGTGCTCGTGGGCTTGATCCACAGCTGGGCGGATGGGACAGTTAACATTGGACACACCCTAAAACTGGTACCAGGAATGTTTTGGGAAGCGAAGGCGGTCGGTGTGGTACTGATCACGTGACCTATGGAGTCCCAGTTGGTCTATAAACATATGGGACCAGCACATTATGTCCGATGCGCTTTAGGGCGTGTAAATGGATCCTTTACTTTACTTACTTACAACAGAAATAGTCGAAAATATCCTCACCATCATCATCTTCCAGTTTTTGTTGTCAAGCGTCGTGGGGAGGAATAAATGACGCTCTTGTGCCCGATGGTTGGCACTGGATAGTGTCATTCCGTGTGATTGTACAATGTCTTTGATGTCGTCAATCTATTTTCTTCTCAATCGTTATCTTGCTCTCGTCGCAGATGTTCCTTGATGTTGAGTCAGTGGTGGTAGTTGATGGTGTTGCATTCTAACCAGATGGCCAAACCATTTGATCTTCTGTCTTTCATTGTTTGTGGCACAAGGTGTTGAGCCCCCTGTCTGTCCGATAACATCACTTCTTATTAGGTCTCGGATTGTTAAGTTGGAAACTCTCCTCAGGCATCTCATCTCACTGGTATTGATTCTCCGCAAGTGTGATTTGGATAATGTCCAAGTCTAACGTTGGTAGCCTAAGATTAGTGTGAATATGTTATTTATTATCAGTCATTTGCGGACATAAGTATATTTTTATGTTTACGTGATAGTTGATATATAAGCGCACTTTTTGATTTTTAATTATGATTTCTCTGTCTATTGTACATCTTCTGTAATCATACTTCCAAGATAGTCGAAATAACATAGATTACTGATTGTGCGCGCGGTTAGTGTGGTCAGTGGTCCCGCTTCAATCCCCGGCAGTGGCAGGATTAATGCTCAGACAGCGCGTCTGGGGTCGACCCAGCCTCATGACATCGGTACTGGATCGTTTTCTAGGAATTGTCTGGGAAGGAAAGCCAGAGAGGAAGGGAACTAACTACCTCATCTCATTAACACCAGGCCTTGAATATGTTAAGGCATTCACACATGTTACCAGGAGCAACCGGAGACCGTTAAAACGGTTGGTGGTAGGGAAGCCCCATAAGACACTAAGTACGTGGCTTAGGCGAGTAAATAATGAGTGAAGTGTCTTCCATGGAAATTGACCTTTCAAACAGACGGACAGATAGACGAACAGAAAGATAATCAATCTGAAAGACAGTCAGACATACATATTGGTAGATAGGTGGGTATGTAGGTAGGTAGGTAGGCAGATAGGTAGGTAGGTACGCGGGATGGCAAGCAGGTAGGATTTAAAGAGTTGACTTAATTGCACCGGGTTTATCCCATATGGCTCGGTATATTTCCGCAGAGAGGCTTGCCGAAAGCGTGGCACAAAATACGAACTCAGTAACTCAAGCGACGACCCCCAGGAATCTCCGAGAAAATTACACTCGAGAACCGAATGTCATGGCCCAGAATCGAACCCGCAACCTTCAGAGCGCTAGGCAGGCAATGTAACCACTTTGCCGCGGAGACTCCCGGAGCAGGAAGGAAGGATACGTGAAGGCCTATCACTTTATGTCCCTACAGAAAAATGTAGTAGTACAGAAAATGTGGTTTGCTTTAGATTTATTGTAGAAATAAACGTCAACCATATAAACTCACCTTGTGCTAACGAGATGGCGGCAGCCGCTGATACAATTTCCAACCACATGTTTGATTTCTGAAAGTTATCAGATGACAGAATCATTCAATAATTTGCTGAAATACAAAGTGGGATCAATCACCACGATAACTATACTAAGTTCTACTTATGGGCATTCGTAGAGGATAATGAACAGTAGTGTAAATAGGGCACACTAGACAATAATAACCTAGAAAGATATGGACAGTGAGATTCGAAACTGTCACTTCCAAATAATATTGGCTCCTTACTTAAGGAAAACGTGTCCTTTAAACTCAGAAGCCACATGCAGCAGGTTTATCTCCTGGTATATTTCGTTGCACTTCGCCAGGTGCATACTGCAGAGTTATATATCATATGAAGTGAATAAATGAATTATACTCGTACTTTGTTTGAAATACTTAAAACACACAGTCATTGATGTTAGAATGTGGAACATTAGTTATCGCTACGGTAATCTTAAACAAAACTAAGTACTAAGTCTTTCGGTTTTCACAAAACTGGTTGGAATCGCCTAATTGCTGAGGCTTCGGTATATTTGAACAATCGTTTATTGTTCGTAGAAAACAGTGCACAAACAAATAAGGACAAGTGCCCTTCGACGTGTGACAGGGTACATCACGAAACACTAACGAAAGTTGGTGAAATCCGGGTATTTGGAGAGACAGTTATTATCTGCTTTCCTGTTGGGGGAATCATACATGCCCTGATTAGTCCAGGTATCTCACATTTTGTTTTCTTGCGCTCGCTCGCTTTGAACTCAAGCGTAGTCCATACACACTATTTATAGTAGTGATGGGCTGAATTTTGCGTGTGGATTAGCTTCCCCTATTAACAGTGTCCCTCGCCTTTCAGGCGAACCCATTCCGACTTCAGAGGTACTTGTAATTTACGTCCCCAAGTCAAGGACAACAGGTCAACATTTTAGTCCAGCTGTCCGGTGTAGGGGTTGAACCGCTTACCTCGGTATCTCGCATTTGAAATGATAGTTGACGTTGTAATATCAGCGTATATCTATTGTTTCTTACTCCATGTTTGGATTCACATTTTCAAGTATCTTTTCCAACTGTCAACACTGGGGGAAAAGGCGAGGATACCTAGGAAGATACAATCAAGAGATGGACGAACTGTAGTGTGTCGGAATATTAATCTAAAGTGAGAGGCAGAAAGTGCTAGAGATCTATTGAAGTCAACTATCATTGTGGAGACGGCACTTGATTGATTGCTTGATTGAATCATCATGTCTATTGTCTAGGTCCAGGCGAATGTTTTAGCGTTTACTACTCCATGCTTGTCACTGAGAGTAGGGGTGAGCGGAGCTTAATCTTGAGTTACAAGGCCAGAAATGTTGCCTTTAATATGTCAAGCCCGAGCTTCAGTTTCAAGGTCAGATGGGTTGCCTTGGATACATCGTATCCCTGTTTGTTTCGACTTCCCGTTGTCTATCCATTGTTTGTTTATATTCCTCCAGATCTTTTTTAAATTTCATCTTCTTGGCTGTATTTAAGCCATTTTTGTGTGTCAGGCCACGCGGGTGTAAAAGGAAACGAATAAGATTGCTAGCCGGGGAACAAGAATCAATTCGATTGAATCGAAGTTTACAAGAATCACTTTGATTTGACTAAGGTTTACAAGAACCACTTCGATTTTACCAAAGTTAACAAGAATTACTTCGATTTTACCAAAGCTACCAAGAATCACTTCGACTTTACCAAAGTTAACAAAAATCACTTCGACTTTACCAATGCCAACAATAATCACTTCGATTTCACTAAAGTTAACAAGAATCGCTTCTACTTACCAAAGAAAGCAAGAATCACTTCGATTTTACCAAAGTTTATAAGAATCACTTCGACTTTACCAAACAAATTTTAACAGAATAACTTGAATTTACCAAAGTTAACCAGAATCACGTCGACTTCACCAAAGCCAAAAAAAACTCTTCGACTTTACCAAAGTTAACAAGAATAACTTTGACTTTACCAAAGCCAACAAGAATCACTTCGAATTTACCAAAGTTAAGAATCACTTCGACTTTACCAAGGTTAACAAGAAGCACTCCGACTTTACTAAGTTTACAAGAATCACTTCGCCATTACTTAAGTTTACAAGAATCACTTTGACTTTTCCAAATTTAACAAGTATACACCACTTTCCCTTGCTTACGCCGTGAATCAGTCCCTCCAGATCTGAGGTCAGGATAACAGTGTTTGTGAATTAATGTTCCTATGTGAAACCACCTCCACAGCCGCAGCTGTTTATGTGTTGGATAAACGGACCAAGCCGTAGAATAAATTAACTGGATTGAAGCTTGTCTTCGCGTTGTCTGATTTACTTCAGTCGTGTATAAAGTTGTCACAAGAATGATGATAAATTTATGTTTTACATCTCTGTCTGTCTGTCTTAGAAATAGACACAGAAGGGAAAATTCTCAACCAAGTGGATAATTTTAAATACATAGGGGAATTTATAACACCAGAAGATGTACAACAGAGATTAAGAGCCGAATAGGGCAGGAAAGAGCCGCATTTCAGAAAATGAAGAGTATCTTATGGAATAAGTCATTATCTCCCCCGATGTGTCTCCACCTTGCCGTGGTGGGGGAGCTTGCGTGTCCCATCGACCCCATGTGCTTGCCGATGGGTGAAAACTACATATCGGACGGCTCGTGGGATAGGGACCAGACTAAGAGAGACACAACCTGCTGCTCTGCAGGTAAGACTGAGGATAGCAGTCAAAATCAGGCAAACGATCCCTAAATCTCAGTTCGGGCATAACCTCTAAGGTTCCCATCCGAGGTGTATGGCTGAACGTCTCTAAGCCATAAACTCTCGGAAGTGAGAGCCAGGCCGACACAAACCTACATCAAAATTGTGAAGATGTGCTGACAACGCTACATGCTCAGCGCAGATTCGTTCGATGGCTCTTAGCTGGGGGATATGAGGTATCCCCGGATGAAAGGGTCTGACCGTTACTCGCCCACAGACGCACGGAGGTAAGGTGCTGAGCCGGCAGCACATGTAGCCTACCTCGTGAGTGAGTAAAAAAGGTGGAAAAACACCTCGGTCGCACGTCTCGCAGACGTCCGATAGTCTGTAACCACACTCATGGAGTGAGTGTAGTCAAAGGTGGAAAATTGTCTCGTTGACACGAAATGGAACGCCTGTCTTGCGAATCCATTACGTGGCAGCCCGAAGCAAAAGCTTGCTGTGTGGAAGCCGAAACAAGAGTCTCGAAACCCGAGGAAGGCTAACCTCATTAAAAAATGCCCGCCGGAAGCCGGAAGTGTCGTCCTACGGGTGGCAAACTAAAAATTGACACTACGCATTTACGTCCGAGTGAAACGTCTCGTCCGAATGTCTCTCGTGCTAGGAACAGCTCTGACTACCTAGTTTCCGAATGCCGCTCTTGTTCGGAACAGCTCTGACTAGGTAGTTCTCCGAATGTCTGTCGTGCCTGGAACAGCTCTGACGGGCGCAACGACAAGCACATGTCCGAAAACTCGCTGAGTGGATACCGTCTGCAAACCTGTCTGGTTTGTGCGGGAATGGCCCGGGGCAAACAAAATGACCAATGTATTGAAGTGAGGATTTAAAGCAGCCATGAGCAGGACGTGACGATTCCCTCGGCTAGCCCAGAACCAGGGCGTTATGTGTCGGCCCTGCAACTATGGAAGCAACCTTGGATGGCGGAAAATGCTATGGACTGTCCCTGCCTTCCTTTGAGGGATGACCGTTGTCTTCGACCGTTCTAACTTGGCCAGCATGTTTGTAGATGGCACCACAAAAGTGAGAGTCTCCCAGGAATGCTACCTGGTCAAAAAAGCACGCTAAAGTCGATGTGTTGGCCTACGGGTTTCGGCCCAGGGGCGCATAACAGACACACCGCAGTCACATCTGAAAAAACACTCCGGATGAACGAAAAGAAGAAGAAGAATAAGTCATTATCAATAAATGTAAGAAAGAGAGTGCTGAAATGATATATAGAACCAGTTTTGCTGTATGGCAGTGAATCTTGGAATCTATATGAACAAATTAGGAAGAACTTGGAAGCAACAGAGATGTGGTTTTTGAGACGAATGTTGCGAATACCTTGGACTGCCAGAGTAACTAACAACGATTGCCTGAAAGAGGCTAATGAAACGAGAACACTATATACAACAATAAGAAAGAGACAAACAGCTTTATTTGGTCATGTGATGAGAAGAGAGGCATTGCAGAACGTCGTGACAACTGGAAAGATCGAGGAGAAGAGAGGTAGACCAAGAGAAATGATGCTGGATGGATTGAGACGGTGGCATGGAGCAATATCATCAGCAGAGTTTATCTATGCCTGCCTGCCTGCCTGTCTGTCTGTCTGTCTGTTTGTCTCTGTGATGTACTGGGTAATTATGCATTAAGTAACTCGCCATTGCTTTTTGAACGAGAAGTAAATACATAGTCATCTGACTTTTTGTGCAAAGAATTCAATACGCCACCGACGTATATATGTATATATATATATAGATATATATAATCATAACAGTGAGAATAAAAGAACAAACAATCACAACATATGTACAGATATACGCACCATGTAATGCAAACAATAATGAGCAAGAATGTGAGGACTTCTACGAAGACATACATGATGTGCTAAATAAAATAGATAAGCAGGACAACATCATAGTTATGGGAGACTTCAATGCAAGACTAGGACATAACAGAGGGGGCATAGAAAAACACCTGGGAGCATTTGGAGATCAGCAAAATGAAAGGAATGATAACGGAAGTAGACTGATAGAGCTTTGCAGCCAACACGATCTCTATATAACAAACACATTCTATAAACATAAAGATTCGCAAGTATACACCTGGTATAAATGGAACAATCTAGATACTAAAAGCCAAATTGATTTTATATTAACAAGAAATAACAGAAAGAGAAATATATTAGATGCAAGAGCAGTGCCCAATTTCAGTATAAACACAGATCATAAAGCAGTCGTTGCCACAATAAGAACCATTAGAAGAAGAAAACAAAAAGCAGGAAAATACATGCCATGCGAATCAGTAAACTTAAAAAACCTTAAAGACGAGGCAGTAAGGGAAAATTATGAGAAAGAACTAACTGAACTCTTTGTAAAATTACCTACGGAAAGAAAAACAGTGGAAGAAGAATGGGAGACGTTCAAATCAAGCGTTTTAAATACTGCAAAAATAACATGCGGAACCACGAAAAAATGCAAAACACGGATAAAGAAAATAACAAGTTGGTGGAACGCAGAAGTAAAGAAAGCGGTAAAAGAAAAAAAGGAAAAATATAAAAAGTGGTTGAAGAGCAAACAGGAATGTGATCTCATAGAATACAGAATATCGAGAAGACATGTGAGTAGAATAGTAAAGAGGGAAAAACAGAAAGACTGGGAAGAGTATGGAGAAACCCTAAATAAAAACTACAAGGAGGCAACCAGAAACTTCTACAAAAAGATAAGTGCAATGCGAACCAGAGGAGTACCCTTCGACCCAACTGAAATAATTAACAGCGAAAATGGAGAACCAATAAGTGAACAAAAACACATCCTAATAAGATGGAAGCAGTATTTCGAACAACTTCTCAACATCCCATCAGATGTCACAGGAATTCAAGAGACCTACACAGATGTCACCGAGGAACTAGAACCAGACATACTAAAAGAAGAAATTATAGAAGCCATCAGATTAGCCCCATTGAACAAATCACCAGGACAGGATGAAATACCAAATGAACTAATTAAAGCAGCAAGGGAAGTAGGAACAGCTAGGCTACATAGACTATTCAACCATGTTTGGGTAGAACAACAGACACCACGAGACTGGGGAAACGCCATAATTATCCCAATTTGGAAAAACAAAGGCAGCAAAAGAGATTGCACACAATACAGAGGCATTTCACTGTTGAGTCATACTGGGAAAATATTTTGCAAAATTCTTGAAAAAAGATTACGAACTACTTTAGAACCCCAGCTAAGCGAAACGCAGCTTGGATTTAGGAAAAACAAAGGATGCACAGACGCCATTTTTGCTCTTAGACAACTTATAGAAAAATCAATTGAATTCAATGAAACACTCTACTTAGCCTTTGTTGACCAAGAAAAGGCATTTGATAGGGTAGATAGAAACAAGCTGTGGGAAATCCTTAAACAATATGGAGTGAGTACACATCTAACAAACCTATGTAGAAGTTTATACGACAACAGTGAATGCATAGTGAGAGCAACTGGAGGACACTCAGAACCCTTCACCATAAGATCTGGAGTACGACAAGGTTGTGTCCTGTCCCCTCTCTTGTTCATAACATATATAGACAACATATGTAAAGAAACCAGCCAAGCAGAGACAGCAAGAATACCGCATGACGAGAACACAGAAGAAGAACCATCTGCAAATCTAACCATTAGAGAACTCCTGTTTGCGGACGACCAAGCACTAATAGCAAAATCAGAAGCTGAATTACAAGACCACATGAATAGTCTAAACGAAATTTGTAGGGAACATAACATGAAAATTAGCACAAGCAAAACAGAGGTAATGACTATAACTAAAGAAGAACAAACAGCAACAATTCACCTAAACGAACATCCCTTGAAACAAGTAAAGAGCTTCAAGTACCTAGGAAGTATAATATCATCAAATGGCAGATCAGAAGACGAGATCGAAAATAGGTGCAATAAGGCAAATCAACTCATTGGACAAATGGCACCAATACTAAAGAACAAACATGTATCAATAACTACTAAGAAAGCACTTTACAACACAATCTTCCTACCAACTCTGTGCTACCAATGCCAAACCTGGACAATGACAGAAAAAGAGAAAAGAAAAATCACAACAACAGAAATGAGGTTCCTGAGAAGAATACTCAACGTATCAAGAAGAGATAAGATCAGAAATGAAGAAATCAGGACTAAAGTGGGGGTTAAAGCTGCTCTAGATTTTATTAGAAAGCAGCAAGTCAAATGGTTTGGCCATGCAAGTAGGCTACCAGTCAACAGCATGCCACAACAGGCAATGACGTACAGACCAGATGGAAACAGAGGAAGAGGCCGACCACGTAAACGCTGGACGGAGGGAATAACAGAATCCATGGGAATGTCGATATACGAAGCCCATAACCGGGCACTCTCACGAAGTTTATACTTCACCTCGACACCGCAAGGTACAAGAGGAACATGATGAGATGAGATGAGATATACGAGGAACCTTCAAGTGGAAACTTTAAATGTTTTGTTGTTGTTCGGTGTGTGAATATATTCTGAAAAAGTAAAGAGCAAATGTATAATATTTGGTGTAGCCACCACTGCGTACATACAAGTCCTCCAGCGCCGATAAAGTGCTTGGATTTCCGTAGAAAAAAAATCATCTTGGTCGCTACTCGGTGTGCCTGACCTGGTCGTGAACAGTCTGTCACAGAAGTCACGCCGTTTCGAAACTTCATACTCCACTTATACACTTGCTGGACTGACAGGCATGTATCGCCATACTGGACCTTAATTCACAGATGAGTTTCTATAGATTTCACGCCTGATCAACAAAACCTAAAAAAAAAAAAAAAACGTTTAACAGAACGCTGCTCCTCTTTGGTGGATGTCAAAAGTGGAGTGACCATCTTTAAACTGTCTTTAGGACGTCATCGTGTTCGTCTGCACCGTGATGTCGCGAGCTTAACATTCTTGACATCTTTAACAACAATATTGACAGGTTTCAAGACAATGGCACGGTTATTGTAATTTCTATCACACTTTTAAGGTTTTCACCTGAAGCCCCCTTGTGTGTGTACGTGTGTTTATATATATATATATATATATATATATATATATATATATATATATATATATATATATATATATATATATATATATAGCTGGCGAGAAGGACAAGTCCCACAGGATTTCAAAGATTCAAACATCATAACGCTGTACAAGAACAAGGGAGATCGGAGCGACTGTAACAACTATAGGGGTATCTCACTTCTGTGTATTGTTGGGAAAGTATTTGCCAGAATTGTCCTGCGCAGACTTCAAGTCCTAGGAGATCAAGTCTACTCCGAATCACAGTGCGGCTTCCGTCAGAACCGGTCTACCATTGATATGATATTCTCATTGCAACAGATGCAAGAAAAATGCCGGGAACAAAATCAGCCACTGTTTATTGCCTTCATCGACCTCACAAAGGCATTCGATTTGGTCAGTCGTGAGGGTCTGTTCAAAGCACTAAAGAAGATTGGCTGCCCACCAACTCTTCTGTCCATTGTGGAATCGTTCCACACAGGCATGAAGGGTATAATCAAGTTTGATGGCTCAACTTCAGAAGAGTTTGAAATCAAGAGTGGAGTTAAGCAAGGTTGTGTACTATATATCCCCCACCCTCTTTGGGATATACTTTTCACTTCTACTGAAATATGCCTTTCGTGATCAGGATGGTGGTATATACATTCACTCACGCTCAGATGGTGGCCTCTATAATGCTCAGAGATTGAAGGCCAAGACCAAAATTAGCAGGGTACTAATCAGAGAGTTGCTTTTTGCGGATGATGCTGCAATTACGACCCACTCTGAGGAAGAATTACAACATCTATTATCTGCATTCTCCAATGCTTGTTCTGAATTTGGTTTAACAATTAACAAAAAGAAGACACAGATTATGTCACAAGGTGCACATGGTGTACCATCAATCTTTATTGACGACGCCGAACTGGAGATAGTAGACCATTTTACATATCTAGGATCAGAGGTAAATAGCAAATTATCCCTCGATCAGGAAATCAACATCACGATTGGCAAGGCAACAACAACAATGAACATGTTAGCACAAAGAGTCTGGGAGAACAGGAAGCTTACTGCCAAAACAAAAGTCCTCGTCTACCAAGCCTGTGTCCTTAGTACTCTTCTTTATGGCAGTGAAACCTGGACAACTTACTCACGCCAAGAGAAACGTTTAAACAGCTTTCATATGCGGTGTCTGAGAAGAATACTTGGTATTAAGTGGCAAGACAAAATCACAAATACTGAAGTATTGGAAAGATCAGGTTGTGTGACGGTGTATTCCATGCTCAGTCTTCGTAGACTTAGATGGATAGGACACGTTAGGAGGATGGATGATGGTAGAATACCAAAGGACATCTTTTTTGGTGAATTACAGACGGATAGGAGATCTCAGGGTCGGCCTCTACTACGATACAAAGATGTGTGTAAGCGGGACATGATTGATACAGGCATTGATAATGCACATTGGGAACACGTCGCCGCTGAACGTGTTGCTTGGGGCCAACTATCAGAAATGGAATAAAGACAAAGGAGCAAATGATTGCAGATAAAGCACACACAGAGCGTGAGAGACGTAAGATGGTGCAAAATGGTGGAATTTACCATGTTTTCACATGCACCTACTGTGGGCAAACATTTGCAGCAAGAATTGGCCTTACCAGCTGTAGCATGATGGATCAGAACTCCCCATTCCCAGCCCGACTCATTCATAAAAATACTTTAGCGGCGTTTCCAAATAGAAGGACGATTCTTGGAAATAGTATGTTCCAGAACGAGTTGGGGGAGGGCAGCGGTAAATGCGCTTGTCTTTTCATTGGCTAATAAGTAATGAGCCCACGCTATTCCTGGGCCATATTTTAAAATCCAATTAGTTTGAGCGGGGATTCCAACCTGAGCGGTCGCTAGTTTGTGATGTGATGACCCAACAATGCCCTGAAAGATTCTATAATATATTGTTCTCTGGACAACAGGTACCACTTTAAAACATACTTTAATGTTGTGGATGCCTAGTGAACGAAAGAGAAGAATATATGAGTATTTTATGAATAACATGTGAAAGTGAAAAACAGAACTTCTGTGCGCCAGTATTCTGAACACTGCAACTTCAACCTTGACATGTCTTTCACGCTGTATACTGCAAGTGCATATCAATCCCTTGTTGTGACTGGTTGCGTATGCTTGATGAATGTATAGTACACTCATACAAATTCGCAAACCCAAACCCCTTGTGCATTCTTCATGCCTAGGATGACTCATTCTTAAATCAACTGTACCTTTGCTCTCGCGAGTTAACCTATGGCAGTCTGAATTGGAATGGGTGATGTAAAGCGTGGACAATGAGCAGTCAGGCTGAAAAACATCTGATGGCTGTAGAGATGTGGTTTCTGAGGAAAATGCAAAGAATACCATGGACAGCCAGAAAGACCAATGAACAAGTCCTTCAAGAAACAAATGAAGATCGTAAATTGATTAGAGAAATTAGACGTAGACAGTCAAAATTTTTTGGACATGTTATGAGAAGAAATGGATTGGAGAATTTGGTGACAACTGGTAAGATCGAGGGGAACAGACCAAGGGGAAGACCTAGAAGCAAGTACCTGGATGGCTTGGCCTTGTGGCATAGTCGAGACAGAAACACGGAGCTGATCCACGACTCTGGTGATCGGGTGAGATGGCAGAACATGACCGCCCACGCTTACCGGCATGGCACATGATGGATGGATGGATGTAAACATGTACAAGTTCCTTTGTAAAACGCTGAGACTGTTGGAGTGAGTGAGCTGGTGCTTTGATAAGTAGCCTCTCACATCTAGTGGAAGGAAAGATGCTTCAAGACCCATATGTAAACAGGACGGTGATGGCACGCCAGAATTGCTAAGTTAATGTGATTCCTAGTGGCTATATGCTCAAGAGAATTAATACAATTTCTCTTTGAAGTATTACACTGGTACCTCTACTGTTGGTTGGTTCATATAAACTAGTTCTTAAGAGGACCATAGGTGTGTGAACCTGTGTCTTAGTTGGCTGAATATAATGTATGGCTCATGCAAATTTACAAGGACTAAACATGTTTTTCACATATGTGCTTTGGTGCATATGTGAACAATTGCTATGCAATTGAGCTTCTGTTACCTACTGTGGACATTACTCAGTGGGGAAAGAGCACATGATGATGATGATGAAGTACCTGTGAGACAAGTCTGGTGAAAAAGGGGTGAGGTCTGGCATTGCTGTGTAAGTGTATATGGAATAGGACATTCCTGCACCAACATGACAGCCATTGGAAGTGATGTTTGGGCTGCTAATTTGGTAAATGCCATTAGTTAATACCTATTGCATATTGCAGGTGTAAATGCCTATTTTCCATTTCCCTTCACAATGCCTGTCCCATGTTGCTATGTCACAATGCTTGCTTCAAAATGCTTGTAATTGTGTAAGCTACCCCTGTCTCCACATATAGGCTTTGATTACCACAGATAAAGGTGAATAATAAAATATCACCCACAGTACATCACAGTGAAATTCACTACATTGTCAACTAGGAGAGGTGTGTTTGGACCACACCCATCCTTTTCCTCCCCATCCCCAATCTGTGTCTGTTGATGTATAATAACATTATCTTTTAACATATGTAAAGAGATGTTGTGCCATTTTGTATATCGACAGAGAACAGTATGGTGGAGAGGCCTTCCATATATCATCTGGGACCTCTAACCAGAAGTCCTAGATCCAGAAGTGACTCCCTATCAAAATGTAGGAATCTCAAGAAGAGTTTCTCTCTCAGCTCTTTAACAGCTGAATGCACAAATGGGAGCATAACACAATCTGAAGCACTACCAATGTGGTAAACTGGACAGTGATCTTTGAGTCAGTCCAATGTCAACTGAGACTAACAGCAAGTCTTGTAGTATGAACTACCTTCATGGAAAACTGTGGGGTAACTTGGAGTGTTTGTTTATCTAAGACTCACCCTTAGAAAATATCCAGCCTGATGCTCACACAGTGATTCTTGAAGACTGTGACTTGAAGCGTAGGGGGAGTGATCTCGCTAAGTGAGTAGCTGCAATGTATGGGACATTATGTATGTCATTATTGAAGTACCCAGTGTCAGCTTTCACCAGCAGTCTGGTCAACAGTGAGAGACAGTACCGTGTCATCATACCAAATCTTGTCTTCCACAGGAATGAATCTGCCATGAAGCTTATTCTGGGGAAGCTGCTAACTGGAGCTTGTCCAACATCAATTCTTCTTCTTCTTCAGCGTTCCGAGCCATTGAGGTTCTTTGCTGCAAATACAATCCGTCTCCATTCGTCTCTCTGGTGGACCTTCTCTTGCCAGTCGTTGATTCCAAGTGCTTGTAGGTCTGTACATGTATTATCTCTCCACCGCCTTCTTGGTCTACCTCGGGGTCTACGGTCATTTATTTCCTGAGTGTAAGCGAGTTTTGTTTCCCTATTATCTTCCATTCTTTCTATATGCCCCAGCCATTGTAGTCTATTAGCCTTCATTATACCAGTGATTAGCGGGGACTTAAACAGATCATAAATGTCTTTGTTACTTCTTCTTTTCCACTCTCCACTTTGTGTATCCCTAATGGGTCCAAAGATGCGTCTTAAAATTTTGTTCTCAAAAGTTTGTAACAAGGCTTCGTCTCCTTTCGTTGTACTCCAGGTTTCAGAGCCATACAGCACAACTGGTCTGATCAGTGTTTTGTATATTGTGATTTTGGTGTTACGAGATAGCGCCTTTGATTTTAGTAGATGTTGTAGTGCATAGTATATCTTATTTCCAGAGTTGATTCTAGTTTGTATTTCTTCCCTTATGATGTTGGAGCAGTTGAAGATTGTACCCAGGTATTTGTATGTTTCCGTTCTTTTAATGGTCATATTATCTATTTGTATGTGGCCAGAGTTTCTAGCCATTCCGTCTCTTGAAATTACCATATATTCTGTCTTATCTTGGTTGATAACCAGCCCCATCTGTTGGGCTTTTCCCTTTAAGTGAGTCAATATTTCCAATGTCTTTTGTTCACTCTGCCCTATAATATCTATATCATCTGCATAACCAAGCAGCTTGGATGTTCCTCCAATATCACATTCCTCCTTTACCTTCCTTACAACTTTCTCTAGAGCCAGATTGAAGAGTAGCGGCGATAGTGCATCACCCTGTTTCAAGCCAGATGTTATTTGGAAGGGGTCTGATTTCCTGCCTTTATATGTTACCATATTATAAGTATCTTCCATGCATAGTCTGGTCATGTTGATTAACTTCCTTGGTATTCCAAATTCCTGCATAGCATTCCATAGACTATTCCTATGGACACTATCATAAGCCTTTTTAAAATCCACAAAAATGTTATGGAGATCTCTTTTATATTCCCAATGTTTCTCGGCTATTTGTCGTAAGATAAATATCTGATCTATTGTTGATCTGTTTTGCCTAAAACCCGCCTGGTAGTCACCTAATATGTCTTCTGAATATGGTTTTAGTCTATTTAGTAATACTGCGGATAGTATCTTATAGCTTGTGGACAGTAGTGATATTCCTCTATAATTTCCACATTGGAACTTGTCTCCTTTCTTAAAGATAGGTATCAATAATGACTCTTTCCAGTCATGGGGTAATTCTTCTGTCCTCCAGATTTTTATTATTAGTTCGTATAGCTTTAGATGTAATGCATGGCCACCTGCCTTTATAAATTCAGCAGCAATTCCATCAGTCCCAGTTGCCTTATTGTTTTTAAGTCGTGTGATTACATATAGGATTTCTTCAAATGTAGGTTCTTCAATTTGTGGTTCGCATGTTAGAACCTCTTCCTGTGGGAAAATGTGACTTGGAGCTTCACAATTTAGTAATTCAATAAAATATTCTTTCCATGTGTTGCACATTTCCTCATTGGTATTTATCATATTCCCATTTTTGTCTTTTAAACCATATGTGTTTTGTTGGTGCCCTCGTTTCATTGACTTCAGTTCTTTAAAAAATTTTCTGGATTCATTTTTCTGGTGATTAGTTTCCATATCTTTGATTATATTACTCATATATTCTCGCTTCTGCTGTCTGACTATTTTTGTAGCCTCTTTACATTCATTTCTATAATGCTCTTCCTTTTGGATGTTATTGATGCCATTTAACCATACATGTCTGGCATTCTTCTTCCTAATGACTGCTTCTTCACATTTTTGATTGAACCATCTGTTCTTTCTATGCGTGGTTAACACACCGAGACATTCTTCTGCGGTAGACTGAATTGTATTCTTGATGTTCAACCAAGTTTGGTCAACGCTTTCCTCCAAAGGGTTTTGCAGAGTTTCAAGTTTACATTTTATTTCATCTGTAAATTTCTCTTTGACTGTAATGTCTTGCAGTTTTTCTCTGTTATATGTTGGGTGTAATCTTTGTAATTTAGTATAGAAAGCTCTCTTAAGTTTTATTTTAAATTTTGCTCCAACGAGGAAGTGGTCACTGTGGCACTCAGCTCCTCTATAACTTCTAACTTGCTGTATGTTTGATGCATTTCTGTTGTTAATTAAAATGTGATCTATTTGATTATAGGTTCTCTTGTCACATGATTTCCAAGTTTGTTTGTGTATATCCTTTCTTTGTAGTCTGGTATTGCTAATCTGCAGTCCTTTGGCTTCTGCCAGGTTGATGACTCTCCATCCATTATCATTTGAAGTTGTATGTAGGCTTTCCATACCGGCCACTTTTTTATTAGTTTGCTCTCTACCTATTTTTGCATTGAAGTCTCCCAGCACAATCAGGATGTCCTGTTTGGGGGTTTCTTCTATGACATCTTCCAGATCATTATAAAAGTCTTCTTTAATATCATCTTCTTTCTCTTCAGTAGGTGCATGTACATTAATCATCGTTATATTTTTCCATTTACCTTTTATTCGTAATTTACTAATCCTGTCATTAAAAGCTTTAAAGTTTAAAACGTTCCCCCATAACTCTTTTTTGATGACAAATCCTGTTCCTAATTCATGTTTATTTTGGGTGTTTCCTCCATATATTATAATCATTCCATTTTGCTCTAAAGTACCCTCTCCTGGCCACCTTATTTCTTGAATTGCTGTTATATCCATTTGATATTCACCCAGCTCCCGGGTTAGTTCTTCGGCCGCTCCAGCTCGATATAGTGTCCGTACATTCCATGTTCCAAATCTCAAAAGTCCTTTAACGTTCCAAGGTCGTTGTCCAGATAAGTCAGTCCGATATCGAGGCTCATGTATTTGTTTCGTAACAAAGAAAGGTTTTTACAAAGGTGGGGATGTTAACCCCACGCTTCAACCCCCAACCTGGAGGACCAGGGTGTTTCTCTTTGTCTGTTCTCTACCCTTTGACCTGTCCGGCTTGGGAGGCCCTGCTGGTAGCTACGCTACCGCCGGCATAGCTCTCAGGGTCATTGAGAAACTCAAGCTCCCCCACCACGACAAGGTGGAAACACCATCGGGGGAGTGTCCAACATCAATGCTGATGATAAAAGGATTCAACAGACCCAGAACAGTAGTGTCTTCCTTGAGTTGCCCATGGATAGGATTTCCTAAATTCCCAAGAGACAGGAAATGATGATAGATACAGATACTGTAACGGGATGGTGTAGTTAGATATTAGAGAGGAGGAGGAGAGTTAGTTATTGGGTGGTGGAGTAAAAGGGGAGGTGGTGTATCTTGTTTATCAACATGCATGTGTGGCATATTTTATGCATTTTCAATGTAATTATTGAAGTGTTGACATGCCAGGGGATGAAACAATGATCATCACTCCACTCACCATCAGCTCAATAAATTGTGTGATTAATGAATCAGTGTTTTAAGTACATGTCCCCAGTAAATTTCTTGTACAGTTGCTGTCAAGTGTTGTCTCTGGTGACTGTCTTAAGTGCTGTGGTTGATTATACATATTGTGAAAAGTCTTGTATAGATGTTGTCAAGTATCTATTATGATGTAAGTCTTGTACAATGGCTGGTGTACGCAATTCCTTGTGAATGTATGTCCCACTTTTGTCAAGAAACTGTCATGTAGATGTCTTGTCCAACAGATGTAATGTACAGTTATTGTTGAGTTTGTCTACAAACACTGAATCCTACAGTCCCAAAGCAATTGGACAAAACTGATATAGGTCATACTGACAAAATAAATAAGAGAAGATCTAATGTGACGGACGAACAGCACACTGTCAACAGTATAATGAGTGAGATGGATCCTCAGTTGTGCAGGGGCTAATAGTTCAGATCTTCTTTTGGTCTTGGGGAAACCTTTTACTTCTTATATAAATTTCTGTGTAGATACATAGTGGTCTCACAGTGGGGGTTTGAGCCAAAGAAAAATGGTTCTCCAAAAAGGCTATTGCGGGAATGATTAGCTCATTTGAGTGACCTCTAGACAAAAACGTGCTAAATCATATCCTTTATCTTGTTATTTATTATTCAAGATATATCTCCAGAGAACACTACAAACTAGGTCCTCTGTCAATCAATCTAACATGTCACACCAGCCACACTCGCCACCGCCATGGATCGTAGTTATTAAGCCTTTTTGAAGCACAATGTACCAAACTATCGTCTGTCAAGACGGAAAGGTGCCAATGAATGAATATATATATATATATATATATATATATATATATATATATATATATATATATATATATATATATATATATATATATATATATATATATATATATATAGAGAGAGAGAGAGAGAGAGAGAGAGAGAGAGAGAGAGAGGAGCGGCTGGCCGAGTGGCTAGATTACCGGATTCTCTTTCGGGAGACACGGGTCGAATCCATGGTATGGTGTGGAGTGTTTTATTTTTCTGTCGGGCGCAAAAAGAAAACTCTAACCTGCACAGGTCGCGGCGACTGCACTAGCCAAAAGTACTTAAAGTACTCAGGCTCAAGACCGGACGTACAGACGGGAGGGCGGGCGTGCAGAACTTTATATTCAAAGAATAACAAACTGGGTACGTTAGCCCGTCTTACATTCGTAGTTTGCTATTGCTATCTGAACGACCGGCACAGTTACCATTGTATGAAAAACAATGCAAAACCGTTCGCCGGCAGCTATATATATACAGTATATATATATATATATATATATATATATATATATATATATATATATTATATATATATATATATATATATATATATATATATATAATGAACTTGTCACTCTTCACTTTTAACTCTTAAAATTCCCAGGCGATGTACTGTACTGTAACATATAGTAACTAAAGTTAGTGAACGAGCCTGTTTCACTCAGTGAAGCGTATTGAAGTATACGGTGCCAGAATCCATAATTTATAGACTAATCTGCAATTGGAAAAGAGGGGAAGGATGGTGATGTAGTCAATATCACATCGGCCACCTTTTAAGACATTTCCTGGCATCCATAAAAGGGTTTAAAAGCCAAAAGGCTTGACTTCATTGCATCGGGTTTTATCCCATATGACTCGGTCTCTTTCTGCAGGACGGTCTGCCTACAGCGTGGCACAAAGCACGAACTCCCTAACTCCACGACAACTTCCAGGAGTCTCTGAGAGAATTGTATTCGTGAACTGAAAAATGTGGCCCGGAATCGAACCCACAACCTTCGGAGCGTGAGGCAGGCGGGGTAACCACTTCGTCACAGAGACACCTGGCACCCATTTAAGGCTGGGCCAACCTGAGAGCCCAGAGTTGGATTGGGTTGGATTGGAGAGCCCAGAGTTCGATTGGATTAGAGAGCCCAGAGGTGGAATGGACTGGGGAGCCCAGAGTTGGACTGGATTGGATTGGAGAGCCCAGAGTTGGATTGGATTGGAGAGCCCAGAGTTGGAGTGGATTGGGTTGGATTGGAGAGCCCAGAGTTGGACTGGATTGGAGAGCCCAGAGTTGGACTGGATTTGAGAGCCCAGAGTTGGACTGGATTGGAGAACCCAGAGTTGGAGTGGATTGGAGAGCCCACAGTTGGATTGGAATTGAGAGCCAAGAGTTGGATTAGATTGTATTGGAGAGCCCAGAGTTGGGTTGGATTGGAGAGCCCAGAGTTGGATTGATTGGAGAGCCTAGAGTCGGATTCTATTGGAGATCCCAGAGTTGGATTGGATTGGAGAGCCCAGAATCGGATTGTATTGGAGATCCCAGAGTTGGATTGGATTGGAGAGCCCAGAGTTGGATTGAATTTGATTGGAGAGCCCAGATATCTTTTTTAAATATTCGCCTTGACGCGAACTCAACACCCCCCCCCCCCCCCCCGACCACCGGCCCGGACAGGCAAACATGCTAGTCACGGCACTATTCCGGCCCCCGTATTAACTAATAGAATTCATGTAACAGTTAACCTGGAGAGAAGGGGTTTGTATGTTTGAGGCGTCGTTGCCAGCGCTCATTATTCACATTTGCAACTGTCTCTCTAGTATTTACTGCCGGGCTACCTCATGATGTTGAGATTTTAATATTGCGAGATGTGCATGCTAATTTAGTTATAAACATTTGGCCCTAGCCGTTGTGTACCTGGCAACTATAATTAATGATGGAGGACATAAAGCTCTTTGGACAACAATCATCTTCAAATTAATATCCTGTGTGGGTAAAATCGTGGGCAGCCGCTATTCGTGGCTGACTCAGTGGCAGGTTTATTAACTTGAGCCAGGGATGGACCCTAATATAACTTATCTTTGAGGTTGAACGGGGCAGGTGTATAGTATAATCTAGCAAACGACAGACAAATGTGAATATTGAATACTGGTCAAAGTAGTATAACAAATATGCGGATGATACAGTATTGATTGCAGACAATGAGCAGGATCTGCAACATTTAGTAGATGCGGTTGTTGCACACAGTGAACAACTAGGGATGGAAGTAAATTTTAAGAAGACACATACTTTGATCGTCATTGGGAAGAAGGAAATACCACAATGTAATGTACAAGTAAATGTGAATATTCTTCAACAAATGAATCGGTAGAATTATCTAGGAACAATCATAACACCTGATGAGAGATGCCTTGAAGAGATTAGAATAAGAATCGCCATGGCGAAGGTAGCCTTTTGCAAGATGGAAAACATACTGACCAATAAAAAATGTCTTTTGCAACGAGAAAAAGAGTGTTGAGGTGCTAAATGAAACCTATACTGTTGTATGGATGTGAAGCGTGGACAATGAGCAGAGAAGCTGGAAAAATATCTGATGGCTGTGGAAATGTGGTTTCTGAGGAAAATGCAAAGAATACCATGGACAGACAGAAAAACTAATGAACAAGTCCTACAAGAAACAAATTAAAATCGTAAACTGATTAGAGAAATTACAGGTAGACAGTCAACATTTTTTGTACATGTTATGAGAAGAAATAAATTGAAGAATTTGGTGATGACAACTGGCAATATCGAGTGGAAGAGAACAAGGGGAAGACAGAAAAGTAAATACCTGGATGGCTTGACAACATGGCATGGTCAAGACAGGAACATTGAGCTGATCCACGACTCTGGTAAACGAGTGAAATGACGAATCATGACCGCCTACGCTTATCGGCATGGCACATGATTGAAGGACAAGGGTAATTTTAAACTGACTATCATTTTAAAAATGTGTTCAAAAAGGAAACACTGAAATTTACACTCATACGGAAGTTTAAAAAAATACTTAAAATATAATAAGTTAGTCGCTTATACTTTACAGAAAGTCACTCAACACCAGAATTGTTTGGCTGTGTGTGATTTCTGGGCAAGTTTACCTTCAGTAATTTTCCATTGTTTTGTGAACGACAGGCACTTATACCATTTGTATATAAGCCAACGCAAGATGGTCTTCTGCCAAATCGCTCGCAGCTGTTTCGAACGCTGTATGCAGAATTACGAACTGCTACTGCAACCACTTCGCCCGGAAGTAAGAATCATAAAAGCTATCACGCAGAAAATCTTCAAGGAATGTTTCGCGAGAATAGATTTAATAAATTCGGAATATTTTTAGCTGGTTATAGAAAAAGGAATGTGCGAATTCACATGAAGAATTTGTTATTTGTTTGGTAGGCTGTAGAAGAGGATAGCTGTATGACTTTCAGTCAAAGCTTCTTCAGTTCCACGCCGTGGTCAACGTTTTCACAGCTGGATTTGTGGTGGGAAAATTATGTTTATTGCGAAGTCAGTTTAATTTTATATTTATTTGACTTCATGAGATCAACCCAGCATAAAGTCGGTGCCAGGAAATGTTGTAGAAAGTGAAGGCAGCCGGCGTGACCTTGCCCACGTCACTCACTAAGTGTAGGTTGGTCAATACAAATATATGATTATATCTAACACCATATACACAGCACAACTCCAGGTTCTCTCTGGCGACGTGGCACAGCTGTCTCTCTGGCGACGTGGCACAGCTGTCTCTCTGGCGACGTGGCACAGCTGTCTGCCTCGCACTACCAAGATCGTGGGTTTGTTTTCGGACTTTGTCATTCGGTTCACAGGTACATTCTTTGTTTTGTTTTTTTCCAAAGACCCCTGGTTGTGGTCCCTGGAAGTGCGGATTTCGTGTACTGTACGACACTTTCAGCAGACCGCTCTGCGACAAGAATACCGAGCCATATAGAATAGAACGCAGTGCAATGAAGTTGACCCATTTGCTTTTTACCTTAAACGGGCGGACAGCGGTTTTGTTTTACTTTACTACACGAAGAAACGACAGTGGTATTTTACTTTACTTACATAAAGAAACGGAAAGTGGTCTTTTACCTTACTTACACGAAGAAGCGAAACGTGGTCTTTTACTTTACTTACACGAAGAAACGGAAAGTGGAAACAAAGATCAGCTTCACAAGAACTCAGTCACAAGTGACAGAATGCGGGTACAGAATCCAGCAACTAGCAAAAAACAAAACAAAAAAAAAAGTAATCACAGATAAGAAAACACTAACACAAATATATACATGTTGGAACGGGAAAGGAATGCGGGTACTAGTGACACAAGCCAAGTTTCCAGAGCGGACGACCAGTTTGTGTCCCAGAAAAAAGATAGTTTTTGTTTCGTACACTTAATGTTAATTCACATATGCACAATCATATAAATCCCAAAGCATGAACTACTATAGGGCTATCAAATGTTGTAGGGTTGAAATGCACATAGGAATAGGAAACCAGTCTTTCAATTTATTAGGGAACGATTAACTAGAGCGTCCAATCCTCATCTGACAAAGCTCAAGACAATATCAGCGTGGTCCTCGACCTGTTGGAATATTAACGTCTTGCAAGAAAAACAGCCGGCAGTTAAGCGGTTGCAAACATACATATTATTACAAAAAAATGAATTTGTCCTCGTGACAGATGCGCAGTTTATGTCTACAGAAGGTTCAACAGCAAGTGTGGGATATAAACATATTATTGTCTCCTCACAACAAGGATAATGTTACACAGTATGCAAAGTTTAAAACAAAAATAAACAGCCGCGTTTCCATGTTAATAACTCATTACTCATCCAGAAAACAGCTTCTCTTTAAAAAAAATATATAGGAGGAAAAGTCGTTAAGTAGCAGGATAATAATGTGCATGAAAAAGCGTGGACAATGGAAACTATTATTTCAGGACACAAACTGGCTCTTAAGCAATACATAAGGTAGGAGTCTTAGGGATCTAGTAGTTTGCACAATACCGATTACAAAATGGCTGCCCTACTATCTACATGCACCGCGGAAGAACAACAAAGCGAACAACAAGGCACTTGTGTGTGCGTAGTCAGACGGTGTGAAAATGTGTGCGGTTTGCATATGAAAGATGGTTCAGTATGGAGATAGTGTTTAAGTCAGGGAGCGTGTATAAATGATTACGGAGATTTCAGAGAAAAAAACAAAAACACTCGTTGTTTCCGGTTAAGAAAAAATTCCAATCTTCTGGGAAAGTCACGAAGAACATCTGTTGGAATATCAAAGGTCCTTTATTGGTGAATTTCCAGTAAAGGGGTGAAACTGTGACTAGTGCTCGACACAGTGGCATGCCAGTGAACATACTGAAGCGCGCGTTACGATACACTGGATACAGTGGATACACTAAGGGCTCTGAAATTTTAGGTCTTGAAACACCCATCATACAGCTCGAACTTTGCGCCATCTGATTTTCAGTTGTTTGAACCCTTGAAAGAACATTTGCTGGGTTAGAAGTTTGTAGATGACAACGAAGATACTCGCCAGAATTCTTCTCAATCGCCTCACGGCCCATCTCGATCAAGGTCTTCTTCCTGAGAGTCAGTGTGGCTTCAGAAAAGAACGAGGAACTGTTGACATGATTTTCGCTGCAAGGCAGCTGCAAGAGAAATGTCAGGAACAGAACTCTGAAATGTTCTCCACTTTCATTGACCTTACCAAGGCTTTTGATACAGTCAGCAGAGAAGGACTGTGGAAGATTATGGCGAAATATGGCTGTCCACAAAAGTTTGTCCAAATAGCGCGGCTATTTCATGATGGTATGCAGGCAAGAGCACAGGAAAATGGTGAACTGTCTGAGCCCTTTCCTGTCACCAATGGAGTGAAGCAAGGATGTGTCCTGGCACCAAAACTGTTCATCCTTATGTTTTCAGCTATGCTGACGAATGCCTTCGAGAACAGAGATATTGGAATAGACATCAACTACCGCATGGATGGAAAGTTGTTCAATCTCAGAAGACTGAAAACCAAAACTAACAGCGACACCGTCAGAGAACTGCTGTTTGCTGATGATTGCGCTCTATATGCCAACTCAGAGGCAGAAATGCAATACAATGTTTCAGCTTTCTCATATGCCTTTGCCAACTTTGGGCTCAATATCAACTTGGAGAAGACTGTAGTTATGTACCAGCCAGCTCCAGGAAATAATCACACCGTGCCGAATATCAAGGTGAACGGTCATAGTCTAAGTGCTGTGGACAAATTCACCTATCTTAGCAGCACTGTGTCACAAGCTGCCACAATTGATGACGAAGTGAATGAAAGAATCTCCAAGGCCAGCGCCGCCTTTGGCAGACTGCACAAGAATGTATGGGACAGAAATGGAATAAGCCTGCAAACAAAGCTGAAAGTCTATAAAACAGTTGTATTATCCACACTGCTATATGCTTGTGAAACGTGGACTGTTTACCAGCGACATGCTAGGAAATTAAACCACTTCCACACAGTCTGCCTTAGGAAGCTATAGAAGATTAAATGGCAAGACAAGATCCCAGACACTGAAGTTATAGAAAGAGCATCCATGCCCAGTATCCACACTCTACTAATGAAAAATCAGATTCGCTGGGCTGGTCACTTAACTTGTATGCCAGATCACAGGCTCCCTAAACACATTTTTTACGGCGAGCTGCGTTGTGGTAAAAGCTCCCGAGGCGGCCAGAGGAAACGTTTTAAAGACACTCTGAAATTTTCACTGAAAGCTTTTGGAATTCATCTTGACACCTGGGAGACTGCTGCTAAAGACCGTAATTCATGGCGTACATCATTACATAAAGGTGCAGTCACTTGTGAAGCAACCAGGACTGCAAGAGCTGTTAAGAAAAGGCTGGACAGAAAAACCACTGCAGGAAATCCTCCTCCAGAAACGTCAAGCATTCTTTGCCCGCATTGTCAAAGAACATTTCGAGCCAAAATAGGCCTTATCAGCCATCTTAGAACTCACGGCTCCATACTTTCAACCCCACTGGATGAAATTAATGGTCATAATCATTCTTGATGGACAAACAACAGATGAAAACGAGATAGTGGAGGCGGTAAAAAATTGTTTTAAGTCCACACCCAAAAACTGTTTCCTAGAAGGTATCAGCAAGCTAGTGGACAGGTGGACCAACTTGTATTGAGAAATAATAGACGCAATTCTGTTTCTGGTTATTGCAATAACTCTATTCGTAACATTCCTGTTGCTAAATTATTTTCTCTCGTACCTTAATTATATACCAAAGAATAATCGTATGTTAATTAGTTACTCGCGTGGACGAGTGTGCGTTCTATTAATGATTACAGGTCGAAGGCAAGATGCTCGATATATTTACGGATGTTACCCCGTGTGGCTCAGTCTTTCGCCACAGAAAGTCGAGCCACCTACCGAGAACATCGCGCAGAATACGATCTCTTCCGCTCAAGCGACCATACGAGGGGTCTCAAGAAAAATTGCACTCATACTCTGGACCATGCAGAACAAACCGACTGCCTTCAGAGCGATTGGCAAAGGTCTAGATCCCATCACGTCTGTATCAGAAATAATTAACAGCACACGAGAGCGGAGGACTTTGCCGTCAATAAATCCACATCGTTATCTACAATGAGAGGCGTGGGAGTAAGAATTGGCACGGGCAGTCATGAGAGGCACATCTGAAGAATGAGGGGCCTCGTCAACCACCTGACGTTGATGCATATATTAGGGGGAGTGGGGGGGGGGGGGAGTCTGAGCACCTATGGACAGGACATCGCTGTCAACATCAGCATCTTTCAGCTGATTGTTGATTTCTTGGCAAGATTACGCTCAGTAGTTTGCCATTGCTTTCTGAGCGGCCGACCCACATATCCCGTAAGTTACCGACGCGATTCGAACCACTGCTGATTCTCACCGTCGTCACGTTACTTACGAGATTACGGAGAAAAGTCGCTAACCTCTAGGCCAGGAAGCCGGCTTAAGGATGATACTCCAACAAATAACTGATTAACACGAGACGGGGGGGGGGGGGGGGGGGTATGGGCAGACATGAGCAGCATGGACTATAAGAAGAGGAAGAAGAAGCAGAGATGCTGCTATACTCACATATCGATCCTAGCCGATGCTGTGAAGTTCGTGCACTCTTGTGAGACTCTCCGTGTGTGATCTATGGGAAGAGATAGCAGCACTTATATATGCGTGTGCAATAAAAGTCATCCTTTGAAAATAATAATAACAGAAATAATAATAACAAAAATAATAATAAAATAATAATAACAACAACAAAAATAATAACAAAAAGAATAATAACTGTCAAAACTGTCAACTGTCATTTGCTGCCAATATAGTACCTTGCGGTGTATGGCAGAGGGGTCTTTGAGCCTGAGGAATTAAGGCCGCCTGGCTAGTGCAGTCACCGCGAACTGTGCAGGTTAGGATTTTCTTTTTGCCCCCGACAGAAAAAAAATCCCACACCTTACCGAGGGATCGAACCCGGGTCTCCCGAAGGAGCCCCTCAATAATAATAACAAAAATAATAATACAAAAATAATAATAACAAAAATAATAATAACAAAAATAATAATAACAATAATAATAATAACAAAAATAATAATAACAAAAATAGAAGCTCCCAGATGAAGTGACCTCTTATTCAGCAGCCGGTGCTCTGGCGAAGGGGTTACAAACACAATTCGTAATCCCGCATGCCACGTTCGAAATACAGCTGCAGGCGATTTGGAAGCACACCGACTTTCGCTGGTTTTCATAGAAAGGTATTAATGCCGTTCAGAAAGAAATGACAAACTACTGAACGTAAATTAGCCAAGAAATCACAAACTGCCACTAAATGCTGGGGTTGACTGCGCATACTGTAAAGGATAAGAAAGTAACTAACTTATTCAGCGTTGCCGGGTAAATTTTAAAAAAAAAAGGTAAAGGACCTTTTCGATACCTTAAGGTGTATTCTGTCTTTTAAAAAAAGTCTTAAAAGTCGAGAGGTCGACTTCACTGCACCGGGTTTTATCCCATATGGTTCGGTCTCTTTCCGCAGGGTGGCCTGCCGAAAGCGTCGCACAAAGCACGAAATCCGTAGCTCCAGCGACGACCCTCAGGAGTCTCCGAGAAAAAAGCACTCATTAACCGAAAGACGTAGCCCGGAATCGAACCCACAACCTTCAGAGCGCGCGGCAGACAGCTTGACTACTTCGCCACGATTGCGCTAGCCTCAGATTTGTATAGATCAATCCGCACTCGATTATTGATTTGGTCAATATCAAACCGGCCGTCTTTACTTTCATGAACATTTCCTGAGGCATTTTAGGCTGGGTCGACGTGAGAGCCGAAGTACATTTACAAACAATCACGCCTTGGTAATGGATTGGAATACTCGACCACTTCATCGGCAAGCATGCGTGCTCTTCTGTCGGGTAAGATCTGAGAATAAATACAACAGCAAAAGAATACTCACTGAACTAAAAACAAATCTGGCAAATATAATTTAATGGAAACTGCATCTGCCTGGCGGCCGTTGAAAGATTGTAAATGAGAAAACTCTTTACGCTCAAAAAAGTGTGAGAGACATTGTTTAACGTTTTCACTGTGACAAATGTTACCTGGTGGCCTTTTATACACCTGCATAATTTTTAGCTAGGAATTTAAAGTTTAATGAAAGCTTGCATTTATTCATGATCATCATCATCACGTAGGAAGGCATTTGCAGAAGGTTGCTCTCAGCAAAACCCGTAGGATCATTTCTAGACTCTTTGTCAGTTGTCTTACCTCGTGCAGAAAGATTTCAATTCAAATTTCCCTACACCTAACAAGGTATGTTTTCTTATATGAGTGCAGACGGGGACTCCCATTAACAGATTCTATACCAAACAAGAATAAGGTTTGGACCTAACAAAAATGGATGTCGGAAAACATGAAGTGTGGGTGTGTCACAGTTACGAAATTAAAAAATGGTAGAAATGGTAAAAATTTAATATGGTAGCAGACATTGTATTATAATGGATTGACAACATTTCGACAATATACAGGGTGTTTGTAAAGTCTCACTACACTTTGTATGTAGAACACATTTAAAAAAATGGTTTCTTCCGTTGTTAACAACCATTCTGTTTGGGGTGCAAAGAATTACTACAGCAGACGACAGCCATTCGCTGCATATTGCTTCACGATGGACTGCGGAGTACATTTGTTTAAAGACATCATGTACTTCATTGTTCACATGTGTTCTATACATACAAAGTGTAATGAGACTTTACGAACACCTGACGGTATACGCCCATAGCAGAAAGGAAAGTCGCTTAAGAAGATTAATCACCCCGTGGACTTAATCAGTTAACAGCTACGAAGGTAACCAGTCAAAACCGTCATTGTCAAAGACTCGACCGCATCCCCTCCGCCAGGGAGAGCGGTCAACCCTGAAGAGACCAGGAGGAGATACGGTGCCCGAGGCAAGGGCAGGGGAGATGAGGTAATAGGAGAAGGTTGGCCACTCCCTCATGAGACACGCAGGCGGTGTTCAGAGAGTTAGCACTCTAATCACGATAGTACCACACCTCGTGAAGCCATAGCACAGTTGAGTAGACACTCAACAGGCCACGTTTGCCAGCAGAGTGCGATGTGAGGTAACACGCACGAAGGTGAAGGTCACCCCGCGTGGTGTGTAACCACGGGAGAGAGGTTAGGCAGACGGGAGACTGGACTTGAGGCGTTCACATCGTTTAGAATAGCGTTAGGAGTTTTGTGTTCACTAATAGATAGAACTAGCATAGGGTTAGCAGTTTGTGTTAG
Organism: Cepaea hortensis; assembly: GCA_963921405.1. Taxonomy (NCBI): domain Eukaryota; kingdom Metazoa; phylum Mollusca; class Gastropoda; order Stylommatophora; family Helicidae; genus Cepaea; species Cepaea hortensis. The sequence continues at coordinate 33,038,003 of OY992878.1, forward strand.
ATAATTCTGTGGCTGTATATTGTGTATTGCATCAGCGACTGTTTACCGCTTGTAAGCGAGCCAACGGCAATAAAATGGACCATGCATTTTGCCTCCCACACGACTTGCAAGTTGTCTTGTATGGGTGTGTGAGAAGTACCCGATGATGCCTGTCAGTTGAGTCGTTGACAGGCCAGGGTAATTGTGGTGTCAGAAAGTGGTGCTTGGACGAAAGCGCCAAGCTAATACCCACAGTAAAAGGGTAATTGTGGTGTCAGAAAGTGGTGCTTGGACGAAAGCGCCAAGCTAATACCCACAGTAAAAGGGTAGTTGTGGTGTCAACCACGGGCTCCAGACTAGGGATTAATTTTTGTAGTAACGATAATTTGTGCAGACAGGAGAATTTGCGAGCTAGAAATATGCCTATCGTGACAAAATAGTGTTTAATTGTGTTTATGATATATTTATTGAATGAAATCATGTATTCTTCGAAGCTGTAAGTATTAATATTCTTATTTTCTTATATTTATTCATATATTTACCAATTTATTCTTGAATAAGCACCAAACATGATTCACGGCGCAGGAATACACAGGCAGCCGACAATATTGATTTTTGAGATCTAAAAATAGCGCTGCGCGATGACGTAGAGTGATTGACAGACAGTTGTTCTGCGTCATTAGCATAAAGCAGTCGAGTGTTTACAAGATCGCTTAGCGGCGGCCCACCTGAATCTGTGCTGTATATTGTTTATTATTTACTTATTTAAGTTACTAAATGAATATATTTATTTGTTGACACATTATTATGTTATTTTGATTTCTTTACAAGCATTTATTCATTTTTGGGTCTATTTTCTCTTTGCTTATCGTCACGATGGAACTATTTTCGGGCTAAGCATCTGATACTTAGCTGCACAACGTTTACAGAAATTAACTAGGTTAGTAACGAAAGGCAATTATTGTTTAAAACAAAGACAGGACATTGACATTAAAATTAATTAATACATATTCTAGGTGTTCGTAAGTCTGTCATTGTCTAAGTCATTGTCCTTAGTTGTCGAGTAAATCATATCGTTTAGTAGGCGTGTTTACTGCTGCCCTATATATCAGAGGGCAAACAACAGCTGTGCACATACACCTGTGGGCCAAATACCGTGTGCTACGTACGAAACGTGTCGCCACCCCAGTGTACCAAACAAGGTGACCTGTGTCAAAGGAGCTTCGTTCCCACATTAAGCTGAGTACACTTATATATTTTGTCATGCAATTTGATTAATAGTGCATCTCTTTTTCAGCTTGTAACGCGTTGACATATTTGTATACTCTGTTTTTCTGCAAGATAAATCTGAGCAGGGTATAAACAGAAAGCACAACTGATAGTGATCAGATAAGAACAAACATAACATATCAAAGATAAATAACTGATTAAAGTCATCATTGCCTATCACTGTTAGCCAAGTACTAAAGTAAGATGGCAACTTTATCAGATTTCATAAAAGCAGGCAAAGAACTGGAATTAACAGGAAAAGAACTACAACAATATGCTGATCAGAAATTTAAAGAAACAAAAGAGGAACAAACACGAAAAGAGAATGCGGAGAGGGACGAACGCGCACGAGAAAGAGAACATGATAAGGAGATGAAACAAAAACAATTAGATCAAGAGAAAGAATTAAAACAAAAGGAATTAGATCTAAAGCAAAAAGAGATAGATGAAATGGCAAGAGTTAAAGAAAAACAAATTCGGGTAGAATCAGAGACACAATTAAAGATGAAAAGCATGGATGTAGACTCACACGCAGAGATCTCTGCCACTAAACTAAGAAGTCAACAAGAGGAAAATAAGTTCAACAAATACAAAAATATTATCAAACCATATTGTAAAGAGGACTCCATATCTGCCTGGACAGAGAATGTAGAGTATCAATTTAAATATCACCAAGTTCCTTTAGATATGTGGGCTCCGATTTACATGAAGAATCTAAGTGGTGAGCCCCTTAAAGTAATAGAGTCTATTCCTATTGAACTTAGATCTAGCTATCAATACATCCATGATAGGATTATGCAGCACTTTTTACTTGATGCCCCTGGGTATCAGGTTCAGTTCTCAAATTTAAAACCTAAACCTAGTGAAACTTTTATAGATTATTTTTCAAATGTGCAGAGTGTACTAAACAGGTGGCTTAAAGCAGCTAACATAGGAAAAGACTTTGATAGATTAAAAAACCTAATAGCTATGGACAAGTGTATATCTACTATACCTTCTCCTTTTGCTAAGTTTTTGCAGCAGTCGGACATTGAGAACATCGTGCAGTTCGAAAAAAAAGGCTCAGCATATTTTTCTTCTAACAGAGAGATTTTTAAGACCTCAAGTGACTCTGAGATAGTTTCCTTTGTCAAAGACCAATCAAAACACTATCAGGGTAACAGAAAACCTTTTCAGAAGTATGATAAGAAAGACAGAAAAGTTTCCAAATGCATGTACTGTCAACTAATGCACGACACTTATGCTATGTGCGACAAATCGCCGAATTATCCGGCGCATCTTGAAAATGTGATCAAGAAGCAGCAAAGCAAACGGTCTGCATACAGGCGTGCAATCAAATGTTTTTTTTGTTCCTCTTATGGCCATTATTCTAATAAGTGCCTTGGCCGCCAACGTTTGAAAGCTAACAACGCTATGTTGATTGACACCTCTTCAGATAGTGTTAGTGAGAATGAGTGTGAGATTGAAAGTGACTTACCAACTAACCAAGCAGAGGATGTGTGTGCTGCTAGCGATATGTTAAGCTTTGACAGCTGTGAACGATGTCACCAATTCCATGCAGACGGAATACTAGAATGTGGACATACAGTACCATGCTCATCTGAGAGTGTGAATGCAGCATTAGCCTCCAGAGGCAAGTTAGTGTTCCACAATGCAATGGTCAATGATGTACCATGCCAATGTTTGCTGGATAGCGGCAGCACCCTTATTGGTCTTCGAAAAGAACTAGTGAGTCCGGGTGATTACACAGGTGACACTGTGAAATGCCGAACCTTTTCGGGTAACGTTGAAATTTACCCTTTGGCAAAAGCCAGTATTGATTCTCCTTTTCTTTCCGGTACCTTTACTTGTGCAATACTTAACAACCCTTGTACAGATTTAATTTTGGGGTGCTTACCTCAACTGAAACAATGTACTAGTGAAGAAATAGTTGCATGGGAGAAATTAAATCCAGCTAAGGCAACAACCAGAGTTGACACTTCAAAACATCATGACCCATTGCAAAATGAGACACTACTAATGCTTTTTCCAACCAGCACAGATGACAAAAACACACAAAAACTTATACACCAGCAGAAATCTGATTTTAATGTGTCTCCATACTTAAAATTGTCAAGAGGCAAAGCCAAAATGACCAAGAATGCATCTTGGTTCGTTAGACGTAATAATGGCATTTCAACTACATGTCATATTACTAGTAACCATGAACAGGTGTTACTTGAACAACATCAGTTAGGTGTGCTAAACAATGCACACAAAACACCATGTGCGGGTCATCGTGCATACAGCAATGCCAGGCCAAGTTTTTTCAATAACAAATTATTTTGTCATGATCTATTTGCTGGTAATGGCTGTCATCAATTGATACAAAAGTTGAAGGGTAAACATCCTACAGCTGAAATACAACCCTCTACACTGGCACCCAAGCCATTTGATAGAGGAAGGGTCAGTTCTACCACAAGCACACAAACAAATGTGCGAAAACAAGTAATCTGGAACTTGATCAAGACAGATTTAGGCTACTTCCATACAAACGAAATGGCAAGGACCATTCAAAGTAGCACATAACCATGGTACATGTTGACTATGAAATATCGATAAACAGACACTTAGAGATATTCCATGTCAACATGCGGAAACCTCACTTTTCAAGACAAGAGACAGAGGTAGTGACAGACGAACAGATTGCACCAACACCAAGTGATCAGACGACAGACATACACAACGCAACTACACTAGTTAGTGAGACTGGCAAATCCGACGAGGGGCATACATGTAGTGAACTTATAGAATACACATGAATAAATCAGAATACTGATGACTGGACAATACACCTACTGAAACTGAGACATGCCTTTGACAGAGTGCGACACTTCGGTCTCACTGTCAAACCAGCAAAGTCAAATTATGCCTAAAATAAATTCATTTTTGGGTCATGTCATTTCTCAAGTCCAACTGTAGACTGACCTGAAAAGTAGTACCAAAATTATGAATCTGACCATGTCTAACAGAAAGAAACAGGTCAGAAACCTTTTGGGATTAGTAAATTACTCAGAAATTACAAATATATTTTCCAATGTCTTAAAATGTTCTGGAAATGAAATGTGAAAGATGCATTATTAATTCCTGCATTGTCAAAATTGAAGATCCTTTTTTGTAAATATTCCAATCCCTCCGCTTGCCTAATCCTAGGCTCATTTATTATCTTAGGTCATATGCCAGCAGAATCTCCATCACTGCAGTACTAGGCCAATTTTTTTTGGGGGCATCTTCCATCCGCTTTGCTGCGTGATCAGTAAGATCACACATGCTGAGTCCAAGGATTCCATATCACAGTTGCAACCCTAGGCGTCATCTATACGGTGAGAAGGCTCCATCGAGTTCTGATGGATGTTCACTGCATTGTCCAGACCGACAACTCCCTGATCACGGTCATACATAGTGGTGTGCATCAAAATGACCGGATATTCAGGTGGTCACTAGTTTTACCATCTGGGGTAAAAATACCTGAAATCCAACAGTTAAATGTAGAGTGATGGTTGGTACATGGATATCTGATAATATAAGATGTAAAATAGCTTACATACATATCCACATTATTGGCGTAATCATGTACCAAAACACTGAACTATCATGTGTCCGTAGACATCAGATTAAGAACTGTGCTGCTATACTTAGATACCACCGTGTGAACTAGGACAGCTCATTTCCAACTAAGCTCCATTCCGGTGTATCATATATATGAACCGCAGAAAACAGTGTCAGAACAGTGCTTAATTACAGACACGAAAAGACAGAGCTACAACACCAGCGAACTCTACACGTGCACTACCGAGAGAACATTAAGATGACTGTGTAATGTATTTCAGATACCCAGGCAAAATGTGTGGTTATATTATGCCTATACAACCACTGCACATACATGAAGGCAACTACTAACCTGTGGAAACCGAATACTATGTATATAAACTTATTGTGATATGTAATATAATATTTTAAGATAGTGATAAATTAGATGTAGGTTAGGAACTATAACAGTTCTCATTTATTTTAATAATGTAGTTAGTACAGTAATTAACCCATTAAAATTAGATTAGAATATTAGTTTAGACATAAGAATAGTTTATTACAAGTTAAATTAAATTTATGATATGGATAGTACCATTTAGATTGTTATATTTCACTTAGTTTCATTGTAGTTAGTTTATTCCATCTTAATGAAACCATACCATCTTTCAAATATTACCATTTATTAGTATCATCATTTTACATCATAATAGATTAAAAAGAGTAGATAAGGTAACACACAGCATTTACACCAGTTAGATTAAGAACATCACTCATATAATTCCTTTGTGCATTTAAAAACATTATTTAGCATAGTATTTAGAAAAGTACATAAATTGTGGTCACATAATCCATTTAATTAAGGTACATAACTCACATCACAACAATTGCATTTAAATAGTTAGATTACATCACTTAGATTAGAAAAAAATAAGAAGTAATATAATCATATCATATAATTAACATAACAAATTTAATAAATTTAGGTAACACATTAAATACTTAGTTATAGAATTAGAATGGTATGTTAGAATGTAAAGTTTTCGTTAGTGAAATTGTGTTAGTGTGAAGGTGTTGTCTGTAATATAGTTTAGAACTTAGATTACAGTATTTTGGGTTTCATAACAAGTGAATGTAGTCACGAATTAGTGTTATACACCTGTTTGTGGCCACATTGAACCAAATTATGACACTCAAAAAACTAACATACATACACATAGAATTTATAAATAGAGGATAGAAATTAGATTAGTAGATTTATTACATCCAAACACACAAACAAACAGAAAAACAAACATATAAATTGCATACACTATTTGTAGATCAAAGACAGATAACTATGGGGCCAGGGGACATAATAGACAACGAAGAACTAAATTAACGGTGAAATAAAGTCTTACGCGCGGAAGCGAAGGAGGTAAAGCCTGTCGCACACACTCTTGTAGAATGGTTGTTAAATATTATATGGGGGACATGAAATAATTCATGTGTTGACCCTAAGAAAGTCAACTTTGTATGGGTAGTAAGTTAATTTACTATGTGAGGGCAGGTCTTATAAGACAACGGTCCGGTTCAGACATACCTCTGATAAATATAATATAGCATGTGAGAAGGGGCTCACGCCAACCAGTCAAGTTTGTGGCGATTGCCAGTAGCCAAGTAAGGCTTTGCTACATTGTGACAATAGTTATTAATAGTCTATTGGAATGCCCAAAGCCAGGTTATCTAGAGTCTTTGACAAAAATTAGAGACACTAATTTTTTGTTTAGGAACCTCTTGCGTCACAACCAATGAGTGAAAGTTGATGACGCAACACAAGAGGGGTGGGTGTGTGTCAAAGACTCGACCGCATCCCCTCCGCCAGGGAGAGCGGTCAACCCTGAAGAGACCAGGAGGAGATACGGTGCCCGAGGCAAGGGCAGGGGAGATGAGGTAATAGGAGAAGGTTGGCCACTCCCTCATGAGACACGCAGGCGGTGTTCAGAGAGTTAGCACTCTAATCACGATAGTACCACACCTCGTGAAGCCATAGCACAGTTGAGTAGACACTCAACAGGCCACGTTTGCCAGCAGAGTGCGATGTGAGGTAACACGCACGAAGGTGAAGGTCACCCCGCGTGGTGTGTAACCACGGGAGAGAGGTTAGGCAGACGGGAGACTGGACTTGAGGCGTTCACATCGTTTAGAATAGCGTTAGGAGTTTTGTGTTCACTAATAGATAGAACTAGCATAGGGTTAGCAGTTTGTGTTAGATAATTCTGTGGCTGTATATTGTGTATTGCATCAGCGACTGTTTACCGCTTGTAAGCGAGCCAACGGCAATAAAATGGACCATGCATTTTGCCTCCCACACGACTTGCAAGTTGTCTTGTATGGGTGTGTGAGAAGTACCCGATGATGCCTGTCAGTTGAGTCGTTGACAGGCCAGGGTAATTGTGGTGTCAGAAAGTGGTGCTTGGACGAAAGCGCCAAGCTAATACCCACAGTAAAAGGGTAATTGTGGTGTCAGAAAGTGGTGCTTGGACGAAAGCGCCAAGCTAATACCCACAGTAAAAGGGTAGTTGTGGTGTCAACCACGGGCTCCAGACTAGGGATTAATTTTTGTAGTAACGATAATTTGTGCAGACAGGAGAATTTGCGAGCTAGAAATATGCCTATCGTGACAAAATAGTGTTTAATTGTGTTTATGATATATTTATTGAATGAAATCATGTATTCTTCGAAGCTGTAAGTATTAATATTCTTATTTTCTTATATTTATTCATATATTTACCAATTTATTCTTGAATAAGCACCAAACATGATTCACGGCGCAGGAATACACAGGCAGCCGACAATATTGATTTTTGAGATCTAAAAATAGCGCTGCGCGATGACGTAGAGTGATTGACAGACAGTTGTTCTGCGTCATTAGCATAAAGCAGTCGAGTGTTTACAAGATCGCTTAGCGGCGGCCCACCTGAATCTGTGCTGTATATTGTTTATTATTTACTTATTTAAGTTACTAAATGAATATATTTATTTGTTGACACATTATTATGTTATTTTGATTTCTTTACAAGCATTTATTCATTTTTGGGTCTATTTTCTCTTTGCTTATCGTCACGATGGAACTATTTTCGGGCTAAGCATCTGATACTTAGCTGCACAACGTTTACAGAAATTAACTAGGTTAGTAACGAAAGGCAATTATTGTTTAAAACAAAGACAGGACATTGACATTAAAATTAATTAATACATATTCTAGGTGTTCGTAAGTCTGTCATTGTCTAAGTCATTGTCCTTAGTTGTCGAGTAAATCATATCGTTTAGTAGGCGTGTTTACTGCTGCCCTATATATCAGAGGGCAAACAACAGCTGTGCACATACACCTGTGGGCCAAATACCGTGTGCTACGTACGAAACGTGTCGCCACCCCAGTGTACCAAACAAGGTGACCTGTGTCAAAGGAGCTTCGTTCCCACATTAAGCTGAGTACACTTATATATTTTGTCATGCAATTTGATTAATAGTGCATCTCTTTTTCAGCTTGTAACGCGTTGACATATTTGTATACTCTGTTTTTCTGCAAGATAAATCTGAGCAGGGTATAAACAGAAAGCACAACTGATAGTGATCAGATAAGAACAAACATAACATATCAAAGATAAATAACTGATTAAAGTCATCATTGCCTATCACTGTTAGCCAAGTACTAAAGTAAGATGGCAACTTTATCAGATTTCATAAAAGCAGGCAAAGAACTGGAATTAACAGGAAAAGAACTACAACAATATGCTGATCAGAAATTTAAAGAAACAAAAGAGGAACAAACACGAAAAGAGAATGCGGAGAGGGACGAACGCGCACGAGAAAGAGAACATGATAAGGAGATGAAACAAAAACAATTAGATCAAGAGAAAGAATTAAAACAAAAGGAATTAGATCTAAAGCAAAAAGAGATAGATGAAATGGCAAGAGTTAAAGAAAAACAAATTCGGGTAGAATCAGAGACACAATTAAAGATGAAAAGCATGGATGTAGACTCACACGCAGAGATCTCTGCCACTAAACTAAGAAGTCAACAAGAGGAAAATAAGTTCAACAAATACAAAAATATTATCAAACCATATTGTAAAGAGGACTCCATATCTGCCTGGACAGAGAATGTAGAGTATCAATTTAAATATCACCAAGTTCCTTTAGATATGTGGGCTCCGATTTACATGAAGAATCTAAGTGGTGAGCCCCTTAAAGTAATAGAGTCTATTCCTATTGAACTTAGATCTAGCTATCAATACATCCATGATAGGATTATGCAGCACTTTTTACTTGATGCCCCTGGGTATCAGGTTCAGTTCTCAAATTTAAAACCTAAACCTAGTGAAACTTTTATAGATTATTTTTCAAATGTGCAGAGTGTACTAAACAGGTGGCTTAAAGCAGCTAACATAGGAAAAGACTTTGATAGATTAAAAAACCTAATAGCAATGGACAAGTGTATATCTACTATACCTTCTCCTTTTGCTAAGTTTTTGCAGCAGTCGGACATTGAGAACATCGTGCAGTTCGAAAAAAAAAGGCTCAGCATATTTTTCTTCTAACAGAGAGATTTTTAAGACCTCAAGTGACTCTGAGATAGTTTCCTTTGTCAAAGACCAATCAAAACACTATCAGGGTAACAGAAAACCTTTTCAGAAGTATGATAAGAAAGACAGAAAAGTTTCCAAATGCATGTACTGTCAACTAATGCACGACACTTATGCTATGTGCGACAAATCGCCGAATTATCCGGCGCATCTTGAAAATGTGATCAAGAAGCAGCAAAGCAAACGGTCTGCATACAGGCGTGCAATCAAATGTTTTTTTTGTTCCTCTTATGGCCATTATTCTAATAAGTGCCTTGGCCGCCAACGTTTGAAAGCTAACAACGCTATGTTGATTGACACCTCTTCAGATAGTGTTAGTGAGAATGAGTGTGAGATTGAAAGTGACTTACCAACTAACCAAGCAGAGGATGTGTGTGCTGCTAGCGATATGTTAAGCTTTGACAGCTGTGAACGATGTCACCAATTCCATGCAGACGGAATACTAGAATGTGGACATACAGTACCATGCTCATCTGAGAGTGTGAATGCAGCATTAGCCTCCAGAGGCAAGTTAGTGTTCCACAATGCAATGGTCAATGATGTACCATGCCAATGTTTGCTGGATAGCGGCAGCACCCTTATTGGTCTTCGAAAAGAACTAGTGAGTCCGGGTGATTACACAGGTGACACTGTGAAATGCCGAACCTTTTCGGGTAACGTTGAAATTTACCCTTTGGCAAAAGCCAGTATTGATTCTCCTTTTCTTTCCGGTACCTTTACTTGTGCAATACTTAACAACCCTTGTACAGATTTAATTTTGGGGTGCTTACCTCAACTGAAACAATGTACTAGTGAAGAAATAGTTGCATGGGAGAAATTAAATCCAGCTAAGGCAACAACCAGAGTTGACACTTCAAAACATCATGACCCATTGCAAAATGAGACACTACTAATGCTTTTTCCAACCAGCACAGATGACAAAAACACACAAAAACTTATACACCAGCAGAAATCTGATTTTAATGTGTCTCCATACTTAAAATTGTCAAGAGGCAAAGCCAAAATGACCAAGAATGCATCTTGGTTCGTTAGACGTAATAATGGCATTTCAACTACATGTCATATTACTAGTAACCATGAACAGGTGTTACTTGAACAACATCAGTTAGGTGTGCTAAACAATGCACACAAAACACCATGTGCGGGTCATCGTGCATACAGCAATGCCAGGCCAAGTTTTTTCAATAACAAATTATTTTGTCATGATCTATTTGCTGGTAATGGCTGTCATCAATTGATACAAAAGTTGAAGGGTAAACATCCTACAGCTGAAATACAACCCTCTACACTGGCACCCAAGCCATTTGATAGAGGAAGGGTCAGTTCTACCACAAGCACACAAACAAATGTGCGAAAACAAGTAATCTGGAACTTGATCAAGACAGATTTAGGCTACTTCCATACAAACGAAATGGCAAGGACCATTCAAAGTAGCACATAACCATGGTACATGTTGACTATGAAATATCGATAAACAGACACTTAGAGATATTCCATGTCAACATGCGGAAACCTCACTTTTCAAGACAAGAGACAGAGGTAGTGACAGACGAACAGATTGCACCAACACCAAGTGATCAGACGACAGACATACACAACGCAACTACACTAGTTAGTGAGACTGGCAAATCCGACGAGGGGCATACATGTAGTGAACTTATAGAATACACATGAATAAATCAGAATACTGATGACTGGACAATACACCTACTGAAACTGAGACATGCCTTTGACAGAGTGCGACACTTCGGTCTCACTGTCAAACCAGCAAAGTCAAATTATGCCTAAAATAAATTCATTTTTGGGTCATGTCATTTCTCAAGTCCAACTGTAGACTGACCTGAAAAGTAGTACCAAAATTATGAATCTGACCATGTCTAACAGAAAGAAACAGGTCAGAAACCTTTTGGGATTAGTAAATTACTCAGAAATTACAAATATATTTTCCAATGTCTTAAAATGTTCTGGAAATGAAATGTGAAAGATGCATTATTAATTCCTGCATTGTCAAAATTGAAGATCCTTTTTTGTAAATATTCCAATCCCTCCGCTTGCCTAATCCTAGGCTCATTTATTATCTTAGGTCATATGCCAGCAGAATCTCCATCACTGCAGTACTAGGCCAATTTTTTTGGGGGGCATCTTCCATCCGCTTTGCTGCGTGATCAGTAAGATCACACATGCTGAGTCCAAGGATTCCATATCACAGTTGCAACCCTAGGCGTCATCTATACGGTGAGAAGGCTCCATCGAGTTCTGATGGATGTTCACTGCATTGTCCAGACCGACAACTCCCTGATCACGGTCATACATAGTGGTGTGCATCAAAATGACCGGATATTCAGGTGGTCACTAGTTTTACCATCTGGGGTAAAAATACCTGAAATCCAACAGTTAAATGTAGAGTGATGGTTGGTACATGGATATCTGATAATATAAGATGTAAAATAGCTTACATACATATCCACATTATTGGCGTAATCATGTACCAAAACACTGAACTATCATGTGTCCGTAGACATCAGATTAAGAACTGTGCTGCTATACTTAGATACCACCGTGTGAACTAGGACAGCTCATTTCCAACTAAGCTCCATTCCGGTGTATCATATATATGAACCGCAGAAAACAGTGTCAGAACAGTGCTTAATTACAGACACGAAAAGACAGAGCTACAACACCAGCGAACTCTACACGTGCACTACCGAGAGAACATTAAGATGACTGTGTAATGTATTTCAGATACCCAGGCAAAATGTGTGGTTATATTATGCCTATACAACCACTGCACATACATGAAGGCAACTACTAACCTGTGGAAACCGAATACTATGTATATAAACTTATTGTGATATGTAATATAATATTTTAAGATAGTGATAAATTAGATGTAGGTTAGGAACTATAACAGTTCTCATTTATTTTAATAATGTAGTTAGTACAGTAATTAACCCATTAAAATTAGATTAGAATATTAGTTTAGACATAAGAATAGTTTATTACAAGTTAAATTAAATTTATGATATGGATAGTACCATTTAGATTGTTATATTTCACTTAGTTTCATTGTAGTTAGTTTATTCCATCTTAATGAAACCATACCATCTTTCAAATATTACCATTTATTAGTATCATCATTTTACATCATAATAGATTAAAAAGAGTAGATAAGGTAACACACAGCATTTACACCAGTTAGATTAAGAACATCACTCATATAATTCCTTTGTGCATTTAAAAACATTATTTAGCATAGTATTTAGAAAAGTACATAAATTGTGGTCACATAATCCATTTAATTAAGGTACATAACTCACATCACAACAATTGCATTTAAATAGTTAGATTACATCACTTAGATTAGAAAAAAATAAGAAGTAATATAATCATATCATATAATTAACATAACAAATTTAATAAATTTAGGTAACACATTAAATACTTAGTTATAGAATTAGAATGGTATGTTAGAATGTAAAGTTTTCGTTAGTGAAATTGTGTTAGTGTGAAGGTGTTGTCTGTAATATAGTTTAGAACTTAGATTACAGTATTTTGGGTTTCATAACAAGTGAATGTAGTCACGAATTAGTGTTATACACCTGTTTGTGGCCACATTGAACCAAATTATGACACTCAAAAAACTAACATACATACACATAGAATTTATAAATAGAGGATAGAAATTAGATTAGTAGATTTATTACATCCAAACACACAAACAAACAGAAAAACAAACATATAAATTGCATACACTATTTGTAGATCAAAGACAGATAACTATGGGGCCAGGGGACATAATAGACAACGAAGAACTAAATTAACGGTGAAATAAAGTCTTACGCGCGGAAGCGAAGGAGGTAAAGCCTGTCGCACACACTCTTGTAGAATGGTTGTTAAATATTATATGGGGGACATGAAATAATTCATGTGTTGACCCTAAGAAAGTCAACTTTGTATGGGTAGTAAGTTAATTTACTATGTGAGGGCAGGTCTTATAAGACAACGGTCCGGTTCAGACATACCTCTGATAAATATAATATAGCATGTGAGAAGGGGCTCACGCCAACCAGTCAAGTTTGTGGCGATTGCCAGTAGCCAAGTAAGGCTTTGCTACATTGTGACAATAGTTATTAATAGTCTATTGGAATGCCCAAAGCCAGGTTATCTAGAGTCTTTGACAAAAATTAGAGACACTAATTTTTTGTTTAGGAACCTCTTGCGTCACAACCAATGAGTGAAAGTTGATGACGCAACACAAGAGGGGTGGGTGTGTGTCAAAGACTCGACCGCATCCCCTCCGCCAGGGAGAGCGGTCAACCCTGAAGAGACCAGGAGGAGATACGGTGCCCGAGGCAAGGGCAGGGGAGATGAGGTAATAGGAGAAGGTTGGCCACTCCCTCATGAGACACGCAGGCGGTGTTCAGAGAGTTAGCACTCTAATCACGATAGTACCACACCTCGTGAAGCCATAGCACAGTTGAGTAGACACTCAACAGGCCACGTTTGCCAGCAGAGTGCGATGTGAGGTAACACGCACGAAGGTGAAGGTCACCCCGCGTGGTGTGTAACCACGGGAGAGAGGTTAGGCAGACGGGAGACTGGACTTGAGGCGTTCACATCGTTTAGAATAGCGTTAGGAGTTTTGTGTTCACTAATAGATAGAACTAGCATAGGGTTAGCAGTTTGTGTTAGATAATTCTGTGGCTGTATATTGTGTATTGCATCAGCGACTGTTTACCGCGTGTAAGCGAGCCAACGGCAATAAAATGGACCATGCATTTTGCCTCCCACACGACTTGCAAGTTGTCTTGTATGGGTGTGTGAGAAGTACCCGATGATGCCTGTCAGTTGAGTCGTTGACAGGCCAGGGTAATTGTGGTGTCAGAAAGTGGTGCTTGGACGAAAGCGCCAAGCTAATACCCACAGTAAAAGGGTAATTGTGGTGTCAGAAAGTGGTGCTTGGACGAAAGCGCCAAGCTAATACCCACAGTAAAAGGGTAGTTGTGGTGTCAACCACGGGCTCCAGACTAGGGATTAATTTTTGTAGTAACGATAATTTGTGCAGACAGGAGAATTTGCGAGCTAGAAATATGCCTATCGTGACAAAATAGTGTTTAATTGTGTTTATGATATATTTATTGAATGAAATCATGTATTCTTCGAAGCTGTAAGTATTAATATTCTTATTTTCTTATATTTATTCATATATTTACCAATTTATTCTTGAATAAGCACCAAACATGATTCACGGCGCAGGAATACACAGGCAGCCGACAATATTGATTTTTGAGATCTAAAAATAGCGCTGCGCGATGACGTAGAGTGATTGACAGACAGTTGTTCTGCGTCATTAGCATAAAGCAGTCGAGTGTTTACAAGATCGCTTAGCGGCGGCCCACCTGAATCTGTGCTGTATATTGTTTATTATTTACTTATTTAAGTTACTAAATGAATATATTTATTTGTTGACACATTATTATGTTATTTTGATTTCTTTACAAGCATTTATTCATTTTTGGGTCTATTTTCTCTTTGCTTATCGTCACGATGGAACTATTTTCGGGCTAAGCATCTGATACTTAGCTGCACAACGTTTACAGAAATTAACTAGGTTAGTAACGAAAGGCAATTATTGTTTAAAACAAAGACAGGACATTGACATTAAAATTAATTAATACATATTCTAGGTGTTCGTAAGTCTGTCATTGTCTAAGTCATTGTCCTTAGTTGTCGAGTAAATCATATCGTTTAGTAGGCGTGTTTACTGCTGCCCTATATATCAGAGGGCAAACAACAGCTGTGCACATACACCTGTGGGCCAAATACCGTGTGCTACGTACGAAACGTGTCGCCACCCCAGTGTACCAAACAAGGTGACCTGTGTCAAAGGAGCTTCGTTCCCACATTAAGCTGAGTACACTTATATATTTTGTCATGCAATTTGATTAATAGTGCATCTCTTTTTCAGCTTGTAACGCGTTGACATATTTGTATACTCTGTTTTTCTGCAAGATAAATCTGAGCAGGGTATAAACAGAAAGCACAACTGATAGTGATCAGATAAGAACAAACATAACATATCAAAGATAAATAACTGATTAAAGTCATCATTGCCTATCACTGTTAGCCAAGTACTAAAGTAAGATGGCAACTTTATCAGATTTCATAAAAGCAGGCAAAGAACTGGAATTAACAGGAAAAGAACTACAACAATATGCTGATCAGAAATTTAAAGAAACAAAAGAGGAACAAACACGAAAAGAGAATGCGGAGAGGGACGAACGCGCACGAGAAAGAGAACATGATAAGGAGATGAAACAAAAACAATTAGATCAAGAGAAAGAATTAAAACAAAAGGAATTAGATCTAAAGCAAAAAGAGATAGATGAAATGGCAAGAGTTAAAGAAAAACAAATTCGGGTAGAATCAGAGACACAATTAAAGATGAAAAGCATGGATGTAGACTCACACGCAGAGATCTCTGCCACTAAACTAAGAAGTCAACAAGAGGAAAATAAGTTCAACAAATACAAAAATATTATCAAACCATATTGTAAAGAGGACTCCATATCTGCCTGGACAGAGAATGTAGAGTATCAATTTAAATATCACCAAGTTCCTTTAGATATGTGGGCTCCGATTTACATGAAGAATCTAAGTGGTGAGCCCCTTAAAGTAATAGAGTCTATTCCTATTGAACTTAGATCTAGCTATCAATACATCCATGATAGGATTATGCAGCACTTTTTACTTGATGCCCCTGGGTATCAGGTTCAGTTCTCAAATTTAAAACCTAAACCTAGTGAAACTTTTATAGATTATTTTTCAAATGTGCAGAGTGTACTAAACAGGTGGCTTAAAGCAGCTAACATAGGAAAAGACTTTGATAGATTAAAAAACCTAATAGCTATGGACAAGTGTATATCTACTATACCTTCTCCTTTTGCTAAGTTTTTGCAGCAGTCGGACATTGAGAACATCGTGCAGTTCGAAAAAAAAAGGCTCAGCATATTTTTCTTCTAACAGAGAGATTTTTAAGACCTCAAGTGACTCTGAGATAGTTTCCTTTGTCAAAGACCAATCAAAACACTATCAGGGTAACAGAAAACCTTTTCAGAAGTATGATAAGAAAGACAGAAAAGTTTCCAAATGCATGTACTGTCAACTAATGCACGACACTTATGCTATGTGCGACAAATCGCCGAATTATCCGGCGCATCTTGAAAATGTGATCAAGAAGCAGCAAAGCAAACGGTCTGCATACAGGCGTGCAATCAAATGTTTTTTTTGTTCCTCTTATGGCCATTATTCTAATAAGTGCCTTGGCCGCCAACGTTTGAAAGCTAACAACGCTATGTTGATTGACACCTCTTCAGATAGTGTTAGTGAGAATGAGTGTGAGATTGAAAGTGACTTACCAACTAACCAAGCAGAGGATGTGTGTGCTGCTAGCGATATGTTAAGCTTTGACAGCTGTGAACGATGTCACCAATTCCATGCAGACGGAATACTAGAATGTGGACATACAGTACCATGCTCATCTGAGAGTGTGAATGCAGCATTAGCCTCCAGAGGCAAGTTAGTGTTCCACAATGCAATGGTCAATGATGTACCATGCCAATGTTTGCTGGATAGCGGCAGCACCCTTATTGGTCTTCGAAAAGAACTAGTGAGTCCGGGTGATTACACAGGTGACACTGTGAAATGCCGAACCTTTTCGGGTAACGTTGAAATTTACCCTTTGGCAAAAGCCAGTATTGATTCTCCTTTTCTTTCCGGTACCTTTACTTGTGCAATACTTAACAACCCTTGTACAGATTTAATTTTGGGGTGCTTACCTCAACTGAAACAATGTACTAGTGAAGAAATAGTTGCATGGGAGAAATTAAATCCAGCTAAGGCAACAACCAGAGTTGACACTTCAAAACATCATGACCCATTGCAAAATGAGACACTACTAATGCTTTTTCCAACCAGCACAGATGACAAAAACACACAAAAACTTATACACCAGCAGAAATCTGATTTTAATGTGTCTCCATACTTAAAATTGTCAAGAGGCAAAGCCAAAATGACCAAGAATGCATCTTGGTTCGTTAGACGTAATAATGGCATTTCAACTACATGTCATATTACTAGTAACCATGAACAGGTGTTACTTGAACAACATCAGTTAGGTGTGCTAAACAATGCACACAAAACACCATGTGCGGGTCATCGTGCATACAGCAATGCCAGGCCAAGTTTTTTCAATAACAAATTATTTTGTCATGATCTATTTGCTGGTAATGGCTGTCATCAATTGATACAAAAGTTGAAGGGTAAACATCCTACAGCTGAAATACAACCCTCTACACTGGCACCCAAGCCATTTGATAGAGGAAGGGTCAGTTCTACCACAAGCACACAAACAAATGTGCGAAAACAAGTAATCTGGAACTTGATCAAGACAGATTTAGGCTACTTCCATACAAACGAAATGGCAAGGACCATTCAAAGTAGCACATAACCATGGTACATGTTGACTATGAAATATCGATAAACAGACACTTAGAGATATTCCATGTCAACATGCGGAAACCTCACTTTTCAAGACAAGAGACAGAGGTAGTGACAGACGAACAGATTGCACCAACACCAAGTGATCAGACGACAGACATACACAACGCAACTACACTAGTTAGTGAGACTGGCAAATCCGACGAGGGGCATACATGTAGTGAACTTATAGAATACACATGAATAAATCAGAATACTGATGACTGGACAATACACCTACTGAAACTGAGACATGCCTTTGACAGAGTGCGACACTTCGGTCTCACTGTCAAACCAGCAAAGTCAAATTATGCCTAAAATAAATTCATTTTTGGGTCATGTCATTTCTCAAGTCCAACTGTAGACTGACCTGAAAAGTAGTACCAAAATTATGAGTCTGACCATGTCTAACAGAAAGAAACAGGTCAGAAACCTTTTGGGATTAGTAAATTACTCAGAAATTACAAATATATTTTCCAATGTCTTAAAATGTTCTGGAAATGAAATGTGAAAGATGCATTATTAATTCCTGCATTGTCAAAATTGAAGATCCTTTTTTGTAAATATTCCAATCCCTCCGCTTGCCTAATCCTAGGCTCATTTATTATCTTAGGTCATATGCCAGCAGAATCTCCATCACTGCAGTACTAGGCCAATTTTTTTTGGGGGCATCTTCCATCCGCTTTGCTGCGTGATCAGTAAGATCACACATGCTGAGTCCAAGGATTCCATATCACAGTTGCAACCCTAGGCGTCATCTATACGGTGAGAAGGCTCCATCGAGTTCTGATGGATGTTCACTGCATTGTCCAGACCGACAACTCCCTGATCACGGTCATACATAGTGGTGTGCATCAAAATGACCGGATATTCAGGTGGTCACTAGTTTTACCATCTGGGGTAAAAATACCTGAAATCCAACAGTTAAATGTAGAGTGATGGTTGGTACATGGATATCTGATAATATAAGATGTAAAATAGCTTACATACATATCCACATTATTGGCGTAATCATGTACCAAAACACTGAACTATCATGTGTCCGTAGACATCAGATTAAGAACTGTGCTGCTATACTTAGATACCACCGTGTGAACTAGGACAGCTCATTTCCAACTAAGCTCCATTCCGGTGTATCATATATATGAACCGCAGAAAACAGTGTCAGAACAGTGCTTAATTACAGACACGAAAAGACAGAGCTACAACACCAGCGAACTCTACACGTGCACTACCGAGAGAACATTAAGATGACTGTGTAATGTATTTCAGATACCCAGGCAAAATGTGTGGTTATATTATGCCTATACAACCACTGCACATACATGAAGGCAACTACTAACCTGTGGAAACCGAATACTATGTATATAAACTTATTGTGATATGTAATATAATATTTTAAGATAGTGATAAATTAGATGTAGGTTAGGAACTATAACAGTTCTCATTTATTTTAATAATGTAGTTAGTACAGTAATTAACCCATTAAAATTAGATTAGAATATTAGTTTAGACATAAGAATAGTTTATTACAAGTTAAATTAAATTTATGATATGGATAGTACCATTTAGATTGTTATATTTCACTTAGTTTCATTGTAGTTAGTTTATTCCATCTTAATGAAACCATACCATCTTTCAAATATTACCATTTATTAGTATCATCATTTTACATCATAATAGATTAAAAAGAGTAGATAAGGTAACACACAGCATTTACACCAGTTAGATTAAGAACATCACTCATATAATTCCTTTGTGCATTTAAAAACATTATTTAGCATAGTATTTAGAAAAGTACATAAATTGTGGTCACATAATCCATTTAATTAAGGTACATAACTCACATCACAACAATTGCATTTAAATAGTTAGATTACATCACTTAGATTAGAAAAAAATAAGAAGTAATATAATCATATCATATAATTAACATAACAAATTTAATAAATTTAGGTAACACATTAAATACTTAGTTATAGAATTAGAATGGTATGTTAGAATGTAAAGTTTTCGTTAGTGAAATTGTGTTAGTGTGAAGGTGTTGTCTGTAATATAGTTTAGAACTTAGATTACAGTATTTTGGGTTTCATAACAAGTGAATGTAGTCACGAATTAGTGTTATACACCTGTTTGTGGCCACATTGAACCAAATTATGACACTCAAAAAACTAACATACATACACATAGAATTTATAAATAGAGGATAGAAATTAGATTAGTAGATTTATTACATCCAAACACACAAACAAACAGAAAAACAAACATATAAATTGCATACACTATTTGTAGATCAAAGACAGATAACTATGGGGCCAGGGGACATAATAGACAACGAAGAACTAAATTAACGGTGAAATAAAGTCTTACGCGCGGAAGCGAAGGAGGTAAAGCCTGTCGCACACACTCTTGTAGAATGGTTGTTAAATATTATATGGGGGACATGAAATAATTCATGTGTTGACCCTAAGAAAGTCAACTTTGTATGGGTAGTAAGTTAATTTACTATGTGAGGGCAGGTCTTATAAGACAACGGTCCGGTTCAGACATACCTCTGATAAATATAATATAGCATGTGAGAAGGGGCTCACGCCAACCAGTCAAGTTTGTGGCGATTGCCAGTAGCCAAGTAAGGCTTTGCTACATTGTGACAATAGTTATTAATAGTCTATTGGAATGCCCAAAGCCAGGGTATCTAGAGTCTTTGACAAAAATTAGAGACACTAATTTTTTGTTTAGGAACCTCTTGCGTCACAACCAATGAGTGAAAGTTGATGACGCAACACAAGAGGGGTGGGTGTGTGTCAAAGACTCGACCGCATCCCCTCCGCCAGGGAGAGCGGTCAACCCTGAAGAGACCAGGAGGAGATACGGTGCCCGAGGCAAGGGCAGGGGAGATGAGGTAATAGGAGAAGGTTGGCCACTCCCTCATGAGACACGCAGGCGGTGTTCAGAGAGTTAGCACTCTAATCACGATAGTACCACACCTCGTGAAGCCATAGCACAGTTGAGTAGACACTCAACAGGCCACGTTTGCCAGCAGAGTGCGATGTGAGGTAACACGCACGAAGGTGAAGGTCACCCCGCGTGGTGTGTAACCACGGGAGAGAGGTTAGGCAGACGGGAGACTGGACTTGAGGCGTTCACATCGTTTAGAATAGCGTTAGGAGTTTTGTGTTCACTAATAGATAGAACTAGCATAGGGTTAGCAGTTTGTGTTAGATAATTCTGTGGCTGTATATTGTGTATTGCATCAGCGACTGTTTACCGCTTGTAAGCGAGCCAACGGCAATAAAATGGACCATGCATTTTGCCTCCCACACGACTTGCAAGTTGTCTTGTATGGGTGTGTGAGAAGTACCCGATGATGCCTGTCAGTTGAGTCGTTGACAGTCATGATTTAGTCTCGTGGTAAGAAATCAGGTACCTGACCGTCTCGGATAAGGGCGAAAAACGGGAGATTCCGTGCGTAAGTTTTGCACGTTAAAAATCATACTGCAGTTGGAACACGCAAATAGTAGGCCGCTTCTCGCTGCCCTGGCAACGTTTTCAGAAGAAAAAAAAAACAACTTACCCACGGGTAAATAGAGCCTGTTACCCGGGGCGGAATCTGTCTAGAACAGTGGTTCTCAACCGGTGGGGAATTTCACCATGTACTCCCCTGGGAATTTTAGGGTTTCCGGGGGAGGGGGGGGGGGGAGGGGGGGATTACT